>OY757906.1:39836158-39926158 GCA_963585895.1 Sepioteuthis lessoniana | reverse complement strand
GTTACATACGTACGTAATCATGGAGAAGAAGGGGAAAAAATTAGATGACGTTGTGATATGACACTTCTCTCTAAATATGGTAAGATAATTGAACAGAATATTAAGAGAGTAAAAATACTTATAAAAAGAAAGAAAGAAAAGAGAAAGTTTGCTCTCTCTCTCTCTCTCTCTCTCTCTCAGACGCTCTCGACAGCCATCCTTTATCATCATCAAATTATCAGTAGTTTTAAAGAATATATTTGTTAATATCATTTTTAATATTCTTTCTTAAAAAGAATAGAAATTGGAAATGACAAATGCACAATGTTCATGATAAAAATTGGGAAGAGAAAAACCGTGGAAGGAATAGAACTACCAAATCAGGAAAGTATTTGAACGCTTGGAGAAAAGGATTTTACAAGTACAAGTGAATATTGGAATCCGATACCATTAACCCAGCAGCGGTGAAGGAAAAAGAAAATGAGAAAAGACTATCGCGGAAGGAGGGAGCTTCTCAAAATCAAGTTCTGCAGCTGAAATATCAAAGAAATATTTATGTATTCTTGCAAGTAACTTTGAACTGCTTAAAAAAATGGACAAGAAAGAAGCTTAGATAAATGGACCAAAGAAACAGGCATTCGTGGCGATGCACAAAGTTTTACATCTGAAAGATGACATAGACTGTCATGAAAAGAAGGAGGAAGAGGACTCGTCAGCATGATGTATCAATACGAGGATTCTAGGACTACATTAGAGAGCAAAGGAAGGATAATTACAGCAGTCGGTAATAGCTTTGACAAAAGTACAGACTGAAAAACTACAAAAACAGCAAAGTTAAATAGTAAGAAAAATAACTGTGTAAACAGAATGGATATTTCAAGCGACAAAATGGCGAAATTGTCCATGAGAAGGCTTGGACATGGCTAGGAAAGGAAACTTCAAGAGGTAAACTAAGTCTCTTCTTGATAGAATCACATAACAACGCCAAGAAAAGCAATTATGTTAAGGTGAAAATCGATTATACTCAACTGAATAAGAGCAGGTTATGTGAAGGAAGAGATGAAATAACTCATACTGTAAACGAATGCAGAAAACCTGTTCAAAAGGAGAACAATACTAGGCACGACATTGTAGTAAATATGATTCCCAGGGAAGTGTGTAAGAGATTCATATTTGACTATAATACCAAATGGTATATGTACAAAACAGAATTTGTCCTAGAAAATCTGATGCATCAAATTCTTTGAATCTTGAGATACTAACAGATCACCTAATCCCAGCCAGACAACAACAAAAAGAAAATAAAAATTGCCGTAGGCTATAGAGTGAATTTTGCTGTTCCACGAGATTTCGGAATGAAAATAAAAGAAATCGAAAAGATAAACAAATAATTGTAATTTGCCAGAGAAAAAAGGGTGATGGGGATATCAGTTTTAATTTGGGCACTTGGAATGGTCTCAAAAGATTTGGAAGAATGGCGGGAGAACCGAAAATCAATATGTCTCGAGACCATCTTGACCACAGCATTTTTTTATATCGACCAGAATACAACGAAGTTTCCTGGAGACCTGAGGAAACTTGCAGTCCCTCTGACTCCAGTAAAAGCCCACCAGCAAATGCTGGTGAGAAAACTCGCTGTTATAATTATAATAAACAGAACCTACCGAATGGTGAAAATTTCTGTCCCGGCTGACCACAGATTAAAAATCAAAAGAAATCGAGAAGGGAAACAATTACTTAGACCTTGCTAGAGAACAAAATGAAACACGAAGGTGAGAGTGATAGCAGTTGTTAATGATGCGCTTTGAATGATTTCCAAAGGTTTGGTAAAGGGGGTTGGAAGACTTGGAAATCGGAGGAAGTGCCGTGAGTAATCAAACCACAACATTGCTGAAGTCGTTTAAAATACTATTAAAATAATTATGGTTGTACCATCTTTTATTGGAGCTCTCGAAAAACTCTGCAAAGAGACTAAGGGAGCCAGAGAAAAGAAAATGAACTGATATAAAACTGGGTTAGGATACTGAAGGCCTTGTTGTCACTCAGTTATTAAACACTTGCGTGAAAAATTCGCAGGAAGTAACATAACAACTGTAATGAAAGGAAAAACTTGGTGGAAGAAAAACTACAACTATTACAACTAAAACTCTTAATAATAATAATAATAATAATAATAATAATAATAATAACAAAATACAATCCTTAGCATGACTTGGTGAGAAAGAAGATCTACTGGGAATTGTGCAAGAGATTAAAATCAGACGATACCACTGAATGGTATGTACGCAACCCAGAATCCATCAAAAATGAACACTGATTGGTTCGGTTTGGCTTGTTTTAATCAACCATCACAGTTCACGAATGTCAAAGGTTTTGTCAAATCCACGTTTATACATATAAACAGTTCTATTTCAAACGATTCAGTTTATCATAAGTACTCTGTTTCTATATAAAAAAAAAAGTTTTATTTCAAACAATTCAGTGTAGCAAAATTGTACAGTTAAGTTCTATTTCACAGGACCCTATCAGGTGCTACCACTCCGGGCCAGAGTGAACGTGGGAGCGATGTCAATGAAGGGGTACTCCGCATTTCCCAAAGCACCAGTATTACTGGAACCTCAACATCAGATTGCTTAAAATCATATCGAGGACACTAGTTGGGGGAGTCTTACCCCTCTGCAGAGATGCTGTCGGTGTATTCTATCGACTCGGCAATGAACGGATTTTGATTTAGTTTCTTTGTTTAATGGCATATCAACTTTTTTGGTTATTTAATGCCAAAGCCATCCTTCTATAAGAACAGCAGTGACGTTATTTAACCTATAGCTTGGAGCATAAGAGGATTCATAACTTTCTCAAAGGTATTTGTCCGGAAGTGAACGTAATAGCGCGACTGGAGTTCGAACTCGCTTACTACGATTCCCCAGTCCATCGTTTTAACCATTACACCACAAGGACATCCCCAATGACCTCTGAGTATGGTAAAATAATATAACCGAATAGAAAAGGACTACTTATATCCGAATGGATACATGTAGGCACGTGCGTACGTAATCAGGAAGAAGTTGAAAAAAAAAGACCAGATGACAATGTAATGAGGCACTGGACTCTAAATATGGTAAAATAATACAATCGAATAGAAAGAGCGAAACACATCAAAAAAAAAAAAAAAAGGAAAAAGAAAAGAAATTACCACCGACAAAATACATGAAAAAGAAAGCGAGTTGAAGACTGACTCTATATTAATAAAAAAAAAAAAGGAAAGGAAAAGAAAATCCATAAAGACAACGACGATGATATCGAAGTCTGGTCTCCCTCCAAGTTGCTTACGACAGCCATCCTTTCAGTACCGGTCTCCCTTTTAGCGTGTCACTTCCATCGGACGCGGCTAAATCAAGGCGCCGTCGACTGTATAATGATGCAATTTGTATTCAACTGATTCATAATACAACCAGTGAGTGAAATGTCCCCAGGGCACGCCTGCCATCCCCGAGTGCTCAACCAGCGAGCAACACTCACCTTGATATACTTGGCTTGCTATTGCTGATTATGGGCAAAGAAGTTCATGGGGTCTGCGTTGTGGCTTTCTTGCACGAGGGTAGTGCAGTGTAGTCTGAGGGTGGCAGTAAAGACAGGGCCGTAACCCTTTCGCATATTGCTTCGTATATACCCTTATTCTGTTTTCTTTGTCCGATTCGAGACTATATCGTGCTGCAGATTTCTTATGATTTTATTGTGAAAGATTGTTAATAATATTATGAGTTTTTTTTTTCAGACAATATCTTTGATACTAATTTTCAATATTCTTCCCATATTAATAATAATAATAATAATAATATGAAAAGAGAGATAAGTTCCTCGTCCTTGCTGGGAGTAGTGAAAAAACTATGGAACATGAAGGTGACAATTATACTAATTGTAATTGGTGCTTTTGGCACGGTAACTAAAGGTTTATTAAAGGGCCTGGAGGACTTGTAAGTTGGCGGCCGAGTGGAGACCATCCAAACAACAACATTATTGAAAACGGCCAGAATACTGAGAAGAGTCCTGGAGACTTGAGGAGACTTGTAACTCAATCTCCTGTGAAAGAGCGTTTGCTTACGCTGATGTGAAAACCTCTAATGAGTAAATAATAGATATAATAATAATGAAAACGGGAGCTGAAGAAGCAATGGAACATGAAGGTGACTGTGATCCCAATTGCTGTGGGTGCACTTTGAACAATCCCCTAAGGATTGGTTAAGAGGCAGGAACATTTAGAAATCGGACAACAAGTACAG
This sequence comes from Sepioteuthis lessoniana, assembly GCA_963585895.1. Classification (NCBI taxonomy): domain Eukaryota; kingdom Metazoa; phylum Mollusca; class Cephalopoda; order Myopsida; family Loliginidae; genus Sepioteuthis; species Sepioteuthis lessoniana. Next base: position 39,921,899 of record OY757906.1, on the reverse strand, counting down.
ACAATACGGACTACAGCATTAGTAGGATCGACTAGAATACTGAGAAGAATCCAGGAGAATTGTGAAGACTTTCTGTCACTCAAACTCCAATTAAAAATCTTCAGTTAAAGTTAGTGCGAAAAACTCTCAAAGGAGTAAAATAATAAAGATCAGCAAGAATACCGAGAAGTGTTCTAGGGCCCAGAGGGAACTTTCTGTTACTCGAACTCCAGTGAAAACTCCCTTCGCTTATGCTTGTATAAGAAAATAACGAAGATGATACATTGGGAATTGTGCAAGAAATTGAAATTTGACCGTACGAACAAATGCTATATGCTCACCCCGACATCTGTCCTAGAAAATGAGACACACAAACTCCTGTGGGATTTTGACATACAAACAGATCACTTAATCTTGTCCAGACGACCAGACCTTATAATAATCAACAAAAAGAAAAAAGACAACTTGCAAAATTGTGGACTTAGCTGTCTCGGCTGACTTATGGAGTTAAATTGAAAGGAAATGAAAAGAAGGACAAATACCTTGACCTTGCCAGGGAATTGAAAAATGTAGAACATAAAATTAACGCTTATACCAATCGTTATTGGTACTCTTGATACAGTCACCGAAGGATTATTAAAGGGACTGGAAATAAGAGAAAGAGTGGAGACGATCCAAACTTCTGTATTATTGAGATCGACCAGAATACTGAGATGAGGCCAAGAGACTTGCTGTCACTAAGTGAAAGACCATCTGATGTGAAAAACTCTCAAGGAGTTAAAAATAATAATAACAAGAACGAAAAAGTTTCAGAAGATAATGGTGAGGTTGATACCAACTGTAATTGTTGCACTTGAAACTATCCCAAAAGGCTTCGTAAGTGGGGGCTGGAACAGTCGGAAATCCGAGGACGAATAGAGAGCATACAGACTACTGCATATATATGATCGGCCAGAATACTAATATGTGTCCTGGAAAATTGAGGAGAGTTACTGTCATTCAAACTTCTGTGAGAAACCTCTAAAGCAGGTGTGTAAACTCTCAAAAGAGTAAAATAATAATAATGAGAACTAGAAAGCTACTCGAGACAAAACTGTCTTGCAGAAACCTCATCAAAGGAATAAATACCAGGGCAGTACCTCTCGTTAGATATTACGGACACTTTGTGAAGTAGATCAGAGAAGAACTCAAGCAAAAGGACCAAATAACAAGAAAACTAAGGACCATACATAAGGCATTACATCCCAGGGATGACGTTGACAGACTATACGTATCAAGAAAAGAGGGGGGAAGAGGACTTGCCAGCATCGAAGACAGCGTTGACGCATCGATACAACGTTTCGAGGACTACATAGTAAGCATGAAGAAGGATGATTACAGCCATCAAAAACGATACTGACAACACGATTGCCAACAAAATGACAATAACTAGGAAGCAAAAATGGGAAGAAAAACAATTCTATGGGCATTTTAAACGACTAATAAATAACATCTCGCACGAGAAAACCTGGAAGTGGCTAAGAAAAGGAAATTTTAAAAGAGAAACAGAATCTCTCCTAATAGTAGTACAAAACAACGCCATAAGAACTAATCATATCAAAGTGAGAATAGATAAAACACAACAAAATAGCAAATGTAGGTTATGTGGTGATAGAGATTAAACGATTAATCACATTATAAGCGAATGCAGCAAATTAGCATCGAAGGAGTATAAGACTACACACGACAATGTGGGCAAAGTAATCCACTGGGAGATGTGCAAGAAATTTAAATTTGATCATACGAACAAATGGTATATATACAACTAAGCAGCTGTCCTAGAAGATGACACATATAAACTCCTATGGGAAGTGCCCGTGGTGTAATGGTTATCGTCGTAGGAAATGAACACGGTGACACGAGTTCAAATCCTGGACGAGACTGATTGCATTTCACATAGCACTAATACCCTTGGGAAAGGTATGAATCCAACTATTCTCCTTCCAGCTATGGGTAAATAGTAGGGCAGACTAGGTTCTTCTGCCTTGGTGAGGCAACTAGGAGAAGGAAAACCCTCAATTCAAACCTGTTAAACTCCGCATAAAAATTGACCTTGTGTCATATCCTGCCCGAGCGGAGGTGTTGGGTAAATATGATAAACTCCAATGTGATTCCAGGTCGTTTGTTTATCAATCCTCTCTGTGCCCATGCTGTGTTTGAAAGATCCACTAATATGGAATGCCACAATCTATTCATAACTTCTTCGAACGGCCGAGGTTATTCGTTGGAACAAAGTTGCCTGGGTGTTAGCAACTTAAAAACAAGAAGAACTCTCCATCAACAATCAACAATCCTTTATTGTAACGTATTTTTGAAACAATAATATATCCAATATTTTTTATTAAAAAATTGTCTCTTTATCATCCAGATACACTGTTCGATAATCAGACAACATACAGTAGCACGTGAGAGATAAAATCTGTAATGGTCTATGAACAGAGACACAAAGAAACACTCACCATCTCGACCGACGTCTTCCCCTCCGTAACTAGCTTCCAAATGTCAACTGACAAAATTTGCTAATTTCTGCATACCTAAATTCAGGATATCAGTTGTGTGATGTCATCTCACTAAGCTATTGCGTCATCTAACATGTGTCCCCAAATATTTAACGGGATTTTCATTGATTCAATCTAACTTGTGATAAAACTTGAATCTATTTTGTTTACATTTGGTCTTCCTGTATAGAATTGACACGTCCCATCTCCTTGTTGAGGTGTATTCGTTTGAACTTTTCATTTTGACTAATCTTTCCGCTCAAAGATTTTCGCTAACTTAACAGCCAACTAAACCAAATAATAAAATGATTAATACAATCAGTCATAAGGGCAACTGGGACACACTCTGATCAAATATAACGGGGGTTCTTTCAAGGTGTTCTGTGTCAGTACTATTGTATGGATGCTCCAACTGGAATTTTACGAAGTGCTCCGAAAAAAAGGTTAGATGGGAACAACTCAAGAATTGTGCGTACTCTATTTGATAGATCCTGGAAGCAGCACCCCACAAAGCAGCAACTGTACAGCTACAAAACTCCTACCTTACAATCCGATTAAGACGAATAGGTAATGCTGAACACTGCCAAAAAAAAAAAAAACAAAGGCGAAATTATGAGCAACTTTCTCCTGAGGGTATCTTCGCATGGACATGCCAGTATTAGAAGACCAGCAAAGATTTACTTGCGTTAACTCAGTACGGATTCTGAGAGCTGTTTAGAGGACATACCGTGAGCGATGGAGGATAGGAACTCAGGAACTGATAGCGAGAGAGAGACAAAGAGAGAGAGAGGGGGGATCAATGCAATCAGTATAACCTAATAATGAAGAGGATATTTTACATCTCCGGCTTGATGAAAGAGAAAACAAAACAGTTATGTTGAATGAGATTTGAATAATTATATGCCAAAAACAAATCATCAGTTATTTTTTTCCTTTGAGAATTTTAATTTTGCAAGATTAATTTTGCTTTCAATCCTTTCTGGAATATGCTTTCCACTGATTTTTCTCGATAAGAGCTCGCCTTTTTCGTCAGGTACGAAATCATTTTAGTTCACATCTTTCCACAGGATCCATTAAGATTTCGTTCAACTTCTCTGTTTAATGACATATTAACTTACGTGGGTTATTTAATGCCGAAGCAATCTTTGAAGAAGAACACCAATGATACTATTTAACACGTATCTGCAGGGTATAAGATCTTCATCTCTTTTTTTCAAGGGTATTCGTCGGAAAGTAAATGTAACAGGAAGACTGGGGCTCGCAATCGCTTGCTTCGAAACCGTAGTCCAGCACTTACCCATTACGCCACAGGGACTCGCCAGAATTCGGAAAGTACGTATAAAAAGTTCTGTTCAAATCTCCTTAGAGAAAAGACAAAGAGAATCTGTCAATCATTTGTGTCGATAACACTCAGATCTTTTTTTTAGATATTCACAAGCAATGGCAAACTTATTTTAATTAAATAATCTTAGCTTTTATCCTAACCAAATCAATAAATAAAAACATACTCATTTTCGTATTTAAACTGATTTGGTTGGTTGGTTGGTTGGTTAGTTGGGTTTTATAACTAATCGACTTTGTAGTTTACTTAAATCCAAGTCCTATTTCCCCCATATATATATATATATATATATATATATATATATATATATATATATATATGTATAAATATATATGATGTTATCAACAAACTATTGGTTTACAAATCACACACACACACACACGTAAATATATATATATATATATATATATATATATATATATATATATATGATGTTATCAACAAATTATTGGCTTACAAATCCCCCCACATATATGTGTGTGTGTGTGTGTGTGTGTGTGTGTGTGTGTGTGTGTGTGTGTGTGTGTGTGTGTGATTTGTAAGCCAATAGTTTGTTGATAACATCATTTTTTAATATGTACACAGTTAAATGGAATGGTTTAAAGTACAGCTGCGTCATACTAATAACTGAATTTAACATTTATCTTTTATTTTCAAATACAAATTGCTTCATGTATAGTTAATGATTAAATATTTCTATTCAGCAAATAGTGATGACCCTAACAGATTCTACAGCTCCGAGAGGTCTTGAGAATAAGCGTTGTGTACTCCACATTCTCCAAGTTTTTAGGATTAGAGCTTCACTATCAGCTGCAGTTTAGTGTCATATCCAATACACTAGTTGTCGAGGGCATTTTACCCAGACGACAGGGCTTTGATTAAACTGACGGTGTAATGTGGGTCTCATGATACATTCAATATAGTGTTTGTATCTGAAATTCCTGACAAATGTCAATATTGTAACTGATATTGGATTGATATATCTAAGAAGGCTTGATATAATTACTAAATCCAACAGCAGCTGATAAATATCCAATTGATAGATATTTTGCAAATATTAAGACGGTATAATTCATAGGATAGTTCCCCCTAACATTTAAGACTCTAGTGTTAAGTTCGAATCTTTTTTAAATATGTATTATATTAAATTATTATCATATTTTTTAAGGATGTTTATTCATACTGTCTTTTTAAAAAAAAATCAATATATTCCTTAATGAAAGAAATTGTATTTAAGATTTTTTTTATTATTCATCAATGTTCCAATACTTTTAATTAATTTTTAAATTATCTAATAATATGGTTAAGTTAAATAGTTTCAATATGATTATGATACAAAATTAAATTATATCAAGAATTTATTTCTGATTTAACAATTAACCCTTTCCTAGTATTTAGCAAATTTGTATCTTTATATTTCAATATACATATTTTCTCATCTATGCATAAATTAAATCTACTATGTAAACTGTTTGTAGAGGTAGATGTTTTAATTATTTCCCAATTTATTATAGTTGTTAGTCCTTGTTCTTTCAAATACCAGTAGTATTTAGATCGGGCAGTTTGATTTTTTAATGTTGGATTTTTGGAGATGGTTGTTGTACCTGAATTTTCAATTTAAACCGGTTATACCAAATCATTCTTTTTCATGAGATATTAGCTTGATATATGATTTTATTTAGGTCAAATTTATTCCCTCGGGGGCATTCTTTCTTATTTTGCAATTACAAGATTGTTTTATATTGTTATTATTATTCTAGTCTAGATTGTCTATTAGTTTTTTGTTTCGGTTGTAAATTATTCTTGAATGTTATTAGTAAGTAAAGTTGGCAACCTTAGTTGAGGGTGACGCGAAGGCTCCTTTTTCAATAGCTACTACACCGAGGTGTAGAGGACGCAACTTCTTTTCCTGGATTTCTCCACTTTACCCTTGATCGTAACCTTGTAATGCTGAGTGCTACGCAAGGCGGCATTAAGTACCATTTTTGAGTTTTGGTATGACTCGACCTGGGATTGAACCCTGGTCTCCCGGATCATTGGCGAACAATCTACTCATAAAGCCAATGCCCCAGTATGTACAATAGTTTAATTTTATGAAAAATGTTTTCGCTCTACAAGTGAGTTTCGTCATATTTTTAATCAGAAATTAATAACATATTTGATAGCCATTGACAATGAGCACTCAACTGGATATTCCAATTTACTTTGGTTTATTAATGAATTGTTTAACATTTAGAATATTCTCATCAGATAATATATATACTGTAACCTTTTGGCGTTATTTTACCTGTTACATTGATAGTACTCTCCTATGAAGATGAGTTGACTGAAAAATTCAGCATTTTGTATTTGATACAGGCTAAGAGAATCAGATGTCTCGTTAATGTGTTGTCTCGACCTTTCTGAATCTTAACCAGGAATCCTACTAACACTGGATCGGTGGTAGTTTTAAGTTGCACACATTATTTATTTCTATTTCCAGATCTTTGAATTTAATTACAATATTACTCCTGGCTAATTTTTCACACCAGCGTCAGCTGATGGTCTTTCGCTGGGGTGTGAGTGACAGCAAATCTCTGCAAGTCAGCAGAATTCTTCTCAGTATTCTGGCCTATCTCAATAATACTATAGTTTGGATAGTCTCGGCTCGTCTTCCGATTTTTAACTTTTCCAGTCGATTAACCCTTGGGAATTGTTCCAAACGCACAATTGTTATAACCATCTCTTCATGTTCCGTATTTTTTTTTTCTGTTCTTTTGTAAGGTTAAGATACTTGTCTCTCTTCGTTTTCCTTTATTTTCACCCTGTGGTCTGCTAGAATGAGAAAGTCCCCTATTCGGCTGGTTCTCTTTTATTGATAGCTATCACGTGCTTTGATCTTCTGGTTGGGATTAGATGATTCAATTGTACCTCAAAATCCCAGAGAATTTTGTGTATTGCATTCTCCTGGATGGATTCTGATTTGTGCATAGACAAATTTCAATTTCTTGCACAATTCTCGGAGGATCACCTTCCTCACCCAGTTGTGTCTACTTTAATACTCTTTTTGGGCTTATTTCCAACGTTCGCTTATTATGTGATTAATCGTTTCGTCTCTATCACCACATTAACTATTGTTAATATTATCATTATTATTACAACCTACTTGATTAAACAGAATACTTCATCCAGCTGTATTCTATATATCAACTATTTAATTTATGAGTGATTAATTGAAAGATAACATAACTTATATGCACAAAACCAGAAATATGAATAATACAGAGTGGCCCATAAGTTATTATCCATGGGGAATGGCGGAAGACACTGAAATTTTGCCATACTAAAAGATTACATTTTCAGAAATTAGAATTCCTCTTTGGAAATGAAACTCATACAATTCTGTGGGACTTAAAATACAAACGGATGACCCAAACCAATCTTGGTTTGACTACTTTTAATTAAGAAGAAAAAAACACACGTCATGTAGTGGATTTTGCTCTTCCAGTTAACTAAAGAGTGAAGGTAAAAGAAAGTTGAGAAACCGGTGGAATATCAAAGTGGCAGTCATAGAAATCTTAGTCGAAGTCCTTGGAATAACATTCAAGAACCTAAAAAAAGAGACCCGATGAGCGGGAGATTAATCTTCTGAGTCATAAAATATAACACAAGGAAATGTGTTTTTAGGTATTTTGGGAAAATGATATCCGATAGATGTTCTCCATTTTCACAGATACAACATTGTATTTTGCATAACTTTTCTCAAGTTTCCTGTGGTTTATTCTCTTATATTGCATCAATATTATATTTGTGCTGTTGCCCAGCATATTCACATTAACAAGCTTCTTTAAATAATCTTACAAAAAAGAAATTGTGTAGACAAAGCGGGTGAATAGAGATGCGATTTGAATTCTGAATTCCTTGAAATTATTCAGCCTCCGAAAATCTCTTTTAGTTGAAATTATTAACCTCACGCCTGAATAGTAAAATTCTGCTATTTTAATTTGCTCTTTCACATCGTAGTTTAACATTTCAATTTGCTTCGGTTACTTACAATAAACTGTGTAAGCATTAAATTAAAAGCTGGCTCTGTCGGCTGGGGCTGTAAAATACACCGAATACATCTCTAAAGAGAGTTAAAACTCTCCCAACGAGTGTCCTGGTTATAACACTTAAAAATCTGCTGATGAGATTCCTGTAATACTAGATCTTTGGGGAATGCAGAGTACTCCTTTATTGCCATCGCTCCCAAATCCACTCTGGCCCCGAGTGGTAGCACCGGATATGGTATTATTTCTGGGCTGAATTGAATTAAACTGTGTGCCTATGTTAAAGTGAATTGTTTGAAATAGATATGTTTTTTATATTTATAAGCTGAACTGAATTGTTTGAAATAGAAGTATTTTGTCATTTATCCGTGTGTAAATAAATTACAGATGTTTAATTGAATTGTTAGTGATACATAGCAATGCTTGAAACTGTTTAATTTTGTTGACTAAACTGAATAGCTTGAAATAGAAATGTGTTTTATATTTAAATTGTGTACTTATGCTAAACTGAATTGTTTGAAATAGAAATGTTTATATTTATAAAAATGGATTTGGTATTAAATAACACACAATGATTGATATGACATACAACTAAATAAAATCAAACCAATAAATTAAAAGCAAGAAACTTATAAAATTTTAAAATATTTCAGTATTTTGTGGGACACCCAATACCATTAATTATATCGTTCATCAATACAAAGAACTGGAGTTGTAGTTTACGAAGCTTTTTGTTAAGAAGTGACACGAGGCATCATCAATAGGGCATCCAGTGAGACTTGAACTCACTCGTAAATGTTTGCTAGTTTTGCTTACTAACCATTACAGCACCTATAGCGCCCATATTGTAATTTAAAAGGCTTTTTATGTAGATGTGCCACAAGGCCGTATAATTGGGTTGAGAATGAGTCTTAAACTCATTCGAGTGTGTTAGCTAGTCTAGCTTGCAAACCATTACACAACTCGAGGCGACCATACAAACAACTGAAGTTGAGTGATGCTCTTAAAATATTATTTTTTATTCTAAAGATAATCATAAAAAATTGGAAAATGTTTTAATGTTTCAGTAGTCACCTTAGTTGTCTAATGGCCGATACTGTACTGTCATGACTAATGTACTTTTAATACTGCCGCTCTCATTATCGGCTGTCCTTGGTGATTTTTTGGCTCATTGCCACCCATTTTTTCTCTTCAATATCGCTTTTGTCAGTTTCCCTCTTCTTTCGTTTTCATTTGCACCATTCACCTTATTTATGGCAAAATGATTACAATTTCCAAGTCACTTGGGAATCGGGCTGTCAGCAGTCACCCGTCTGCTGACCAGGGAACCTTTTGGCATCTGATGTCTTGATAGGGAACGAGAAAAAGAAAAGGGGATGATAACTACAAAACGCGAGACCAAGGAAAAAAAAATCTGTCAATTGTGTGCGCATGCGCGTGCACGCCTCTTTGTATGTGTATGCACGGGACATACTTTATATGTGAATATACTGTTATAGTTCTGGCTTGACTTTTTGGCCAGATGAGCATTTGTCTCAGTGTCAGTCTGCGGGTTTGCAGGCCGGGCTGTTCAATGGTTTCCCTGTCCATCTGTCATGTGCTTCAGTGAAGTGTACCAGAGCGAGGCTATGCACTGGATTATCAAGCGAATAACTAGGCTTACAGTTGCAGCGTCTTAATGAAGACAGTTGCAAACGACACAATACTCATCGATAAATATGACAAGTATCGGCCTAATATGAATTCTTTGTTTTTATGATATGTTTCGTGAAAACGATATTAAGTTTTCATCGATGTCTCTAAGGTAGGGAAAAGACGATTTTTGAAGAGGAAAGTTTTTTTGGCTATGCTTTCTTTCTCAAAATACTATAATTCTGACAATGCTATTCCGAAGTATCATCGAAGATGAAGCGGTAGCAATTTTCTACAAATCTTATGCGTTTTTTAAAATAATTTTGCTGACGCTAAAATGATGCTATGTAAAATCATTTTAGGCATGCTTTTAATATCTAAATTCTTGAAAATATTTGCAATGTATCATTTCATTTTCTTTATTGATAATCGGCAAAATACTCACTTTCATTTTCTTAATTCTGCCAATTACCTTGCAAGGTTTTGAAATGTTTTTTTTTTTTATGTTTCTTACTTCTTTAAATTCGCTTGTTGGTCAATCGGAACAATTATTTTACTCCTCGGAGGTTTTACACCCGTTTTAACTGGTGGTTTTTCACGGTAGTTTGCGTGATAACAAGTCTCCCTTCTAAATATTTTGGCTGATTCTAACATTGATTTTGTCAGGATAGTCTCGGTTCTTTCTCTCATCTTTAGTTCCAACATTGTTTTAGTTTGGTTTGTTAGCTTTCTTTGTTTAAAGGCATATGAACATTCGATGGTAATGTCAAAGCTATCCGTTTCAGGAGAACACAAGGGGTACTATCAAACCGATAACTTGCCCTGTCGGCTGGGTCTGTAGAATACACCGACTGCTTCTCTGCAGAGTAATAGCCCACCAACGTGTGACACAAAATAATCTGATGGTCAGATTTCAATAATGCTGGAGCTTTGGAGAATGCAGAGTTCCCCTTCATTGATATCGCGCCCATGTCCACTCTGTCCCTGAGTGGTAGCATCTTTTAGGGTCTTATCTATAGGTCATGTAGAACTAAACTACGTACTTATGCTAAATTGAATTGTTTGAAATGAAACTATTTCTTTTTACATTGAAACTATGTGTTTATGCTAAACTGAATTGTTTGAAATAGAGCTGTTTCAATATTTAACAGTGTGTAAACAAAAACATATTCTTACGTTAAATTGAATTATTTGAGAGAGAGCTGTTTCTATGTATAAGAATGGATTTGGCATTATATAACCAACAATAGTTGATGTGCCGTAAACCCAAACCCGAACACATAAATTGAGGAATAAGGGAGTTCATACCTTACCCATAGATATTAGTCTAATAGGCAGCACCGTGTACCATCTTTGGTATGACTCGACCTGGGATTGAACCTCGGTCTTCCAGACCATTGGCAAACACTCTACGCATGAGGCCAATTGGTAGTAGTGTGATTATACGCTTTGCGATTTTTTCACACGGGTTTTGAATAGAAGTTGTTAACTGGAGTATGACTGCAATTATCCTCAGTTTTGTTGAACTCTCCTAATTATCCTAGCAAATTTGATCTGTGCTGAGGTCTGGATGGTTTCTTATCTTCCGTTAATTCAGACTCTTTTCCTGGTTATTGTTCTTTTTTCAAAGGGCTCCAACTACAATTCATATCAAAGTCAATTTAATGTTCCATAACTTTTTCTAGTTGCTGGCAAGGTTCAGGTATTTTTTCAGCTATTGACTTTCAGCATATAATTAGCTGGAACGGTAAAATCTATTTGATAGCCATTCCTTTTCTTATTGTAAATTAAGATTAAGTCTTGTTTTCTGGTCTGTATTGGTTGATCCATTTATATTTCAAAGTTACTAAGAATTTTAGATTTTTTTTTTCTGACAGATTATGGTTTTTGCCTATACCATTTTTTAGTATAGCCATATTTGAGTCTTTTGGACAATTGCCAATGTTTCATACAAACCAACTCATTCCTGTTCTTTTATTCTTTATGTGTGATGTGGACCCAGTTTGGGACCACGGAAAGATAACTCGGAACAGGGTATAAGTTTAGGGATATATTGAAGTAATAAGATACAGAGAAAAGTGATGGCGTAAGTTAGGCTTACTTGTCAGTCTCTATCCAGTCTCTATCCAATCTCACGACGACCGACCAACGAGATTACTGTTTGATTGTTTGGGTTTTATGGCATATCACAATTCGTAGGTTATTTAACGCCAAATCCATTTTATGTAAATAATCAGTTCTATTTTAAACAATTTAGCATGAGTACACAGTTTAATTGTCAAAAACATTTCTATTTCAAACTATTCAGTTCATTCAAACAGTTATATATAACAATTTAGTTTAGTGTAAGTACAGTTTCAATGTCAAAAACAGTTCAATTTCAAATAATTCAGTTAAGCAATAAGCATGCAGTTTAAATGTAAGTACGGTTTAATTGTCAAAAACATTTCTATTTCAAGCTATTCAGTTTAATCAAACAATTCAGTTTAGCACAAGTATGCTGTTAGTTCTATTTAATCCATAGATAGGAACCTTATCAGGTGTCACCACTCCGGGTCAGAGTGGACCTGGGAGCGATGGCAATGAAGGGTTACTCCGCATTCTCGAAAGCTCCAGCATTAGTGGAACCTCACCATCAGATTGTTTAGTGTCATATCCAGGACACTCGTTGGGGGAGTCTTACCCCTCTGCAGAGAAGCAGTCGGTGTATTCTACAGCCCCAGCCGACTGAGCAACGATAGTACTTGGCTCTCGATTAATATAGGATTTGGAAGAGTCCATCAATGGGTAGATAACGGTCCCATAACAATGTGTTAGCTGCATTGGCTTAATTGTTTCCTATCTATCACCACATAGTCTAGATTTGTTATTCTCCTGCGTATTCACTCCAGTCGGCTGGGCCTGGAGAATACACTGATGGCATCTATGCAGATGGATTAGACCCCTCCAACGAATGTACTGGCTATAACACTAAACGATTTAAGGGTGATTGAACATTTGGAAAAGAGGAGTACCTCTTGATTGCTTCCATGCGCACTCTGACCCGGTGTGGTAGGACTTGATATGGTCCTTTCTATGGGTCGAATAGAATTCTTTAGCATTTAAACTGTTTGCAAATAAGTCTTTTATTAGATTAAATAATTAGACATAGAACTGTTTGATCATTGAACAATGAGTTAACAAATGACTGATGTTTAATTAGATTATTTTTTGATAGATAGTATTAATGTAACTACTTCACTGTCTGCAAACAAATAATTAATATCGAATAGAACTTTTTGTGTTAGTAGTAATCGAAACCATTTAACAGTGTAAAACAATTGTAAAACTAGTGTGCAAACAAATTAGTTCTAACACATTTAAAAATGAAATTACTCACAAATTATTCACTTACAAATTATATATACATTCATTTGAAAGTGTGCAAATGAATGATTAATTGTAAATGGAATTATTCCTGTTAGCTAAAAATGCTTGAAACCATTTAAATGTGTTTAAAAATGAGCTCAGGTTTGATTAAATATGTAATTAACAAAGTATGTTTACAAGTCATATATTTGATATTTATAAAGAGGATATGCCATTAATTAACCTACATGGTTGCTATGCCATAAAACCCAACGAAATCCTGACTAACTAAACCTAATTAGTTATGTTCAAAATGTGTAATATTTTTTGTAAGATAAACAGTTCATTAATGCTTTAATTATAAAATTTAGAAAATTAAATTCGGTAAGTTACGTCTTAAAGCAATATGGCCACCAATTGATTATTATTTTTGTTTAGAACTGTTGAAGAAACCACTTTAAAAAGATTGCTTTTCTCACGAGAAATAATTCAGTATATTAGAAACTTTCCCCGAGTCCTATAAAATATTTAGATATTTTTGCGTTGTTTAATTATTCATTTATTTTTGCAACAATGGTGCTGCAATATTCGGTTTGTTTGCAAATGCCACTAATGTAAAGTAATAGGATATAGAATACCTATTAATGTCTTTTCTGAGAGCATCATGAACAAGTAGAAAAAAAAGGAATTATTATTATTTTTAAATTGGCGGAAATATATTTTTATGAAAATACTATATATATATATATATTGTCATCCACAGACAGGTTGTTTCGTTGTATCACAACTCTTCAGTATAACTACACACGTAGGATGCTTGAAGCTTGGGTCGAAAACCACCCAAATTTACGTTAGACTTAGTATCAGATCCCTCGGCCAACAAGCGTACCACGTCAGCTAGGGAACTGTAAGGTATTAAGTAGTAGCGTTCGTTTGTTTACATTTTTTTTACCATACCAGATACCAGGAGAGCTCAATTCGTTCGAAGAGCTTTGCATTATGTGAGCGGTAGCCGTAAATTCCTTCGCTAGAGCGCTCAACCCACATGGTGGAGCGTATATATTGTCATCCACAGACAGACTGTTTCGTTGTATCACAACTCTTCAGTATAACTACACACATAGGATGCTTGAAGATGGGGTCGAAAACCACCCAACTTTACGTTAGACTTAGTATCAGACGACTCGGCCAACAAGCGTACCACGTCAGCTAGGGAATTACAAGGTATTAAGTAGTAGCGTTCGTTTGTTTACATTTTATACGTTACCGGATACCAGGAGTGCTCAATTCGTTCGAAGAGCTTTGCATTATGTGAGCAGTAGCCGTAAATTCCTTCGCCAGAGTGCTCAACCCCATAGGGGAGCGTATATAATCTGGTATCCGATAGTACAAAATGTAAACAAACGAAAGCTAATACAAATGTGTTATAATTCCTGAGCTGACGTGTGTCGCCAGTTAGATACCATGTCTAGCGTAACGTTCGGTGGGTTTCGATACCAGCTTGAAGCATCCCGTGTGTCTAACCATACAGAAGAGTTGTGATATAACGAGACACGCTGTCTGTGGATGACAGTGTGTATATATATATATATATATATATATATAATTGGAGAATGAAAATTAAGAAATGATGAATCGGCACCCAGTAAAAATTTGTATGATTGAACGATATTTCATTGGCAAAACTAATATAACTAATTATATGTGTTTATATCTATCTGTCTATCAATCTGTCTATCTATTTATCTATCTATCAAGATCGATAGATAGATTGAGAGGTAGGCATCATCATCATCATCATATTTGATGATAGCACAGAGTTCCCTGACGCTCACTCTCACCATCTGTCCCTATCAACTATCACTCCTAGTGGGTCTTCTAGTCTGTATTCAGTGTCACTCCAGAACTAATGTAACTCCTTGCTGGTCAGCCAACACAGGCGATTCCATGTGTAAGACTACGTAAGAGAATGTTGCTCATGCGACAGTCCGTATTTTCCCAGCAGTGCTCAGTATGTCGTCTTCTTCTCGTTTGGATGGTTTGTGAGATAGGACGTATGTGGCCCACCAACGACGGCTTAGTGGTATGCTGCTTCAAGGAATTGTTCAAAACAGCACATCTTTTTCTCCACGTATTTCGTTGGAATCCAGAGGGTGCATCATTACAGTAGTACTGACGCAACCTTTTCTTGGATCAAATCGTGTTTTATTCTATTTGGGAGATCAGATTTCCATATGGTCATTAACCTATCAATATCAGTCGAGGCCTCCTCCATGCGTATATTGACATTGCTTTCACTTGATGAGTTAACGCTACCGAGGTATGTTAACCGGTCTACTTATCTCAGAGGATTGCCCCTTAACTTCCAGTTTAAAACTAACTACTTTATTAGAATTCAATTAGTGACCAATACGTTCTGCTTCTTGCCCTATGCTATGCTATGAATTCAGTTTAGGCTGATGTATTTCCGAGAAGCGCTAGATGCTCTGTGTAGTCTGTCGAAGTGTCTGCGCGATAATATGAACTTCATTCTTTAAAATGTGAAACCATTTTCTTTCATTAGATCTTAAGACATTCAGATTTCTTAATCTAGGCAGTTTATAAACGTATAATACGCTAATGCATCTTTTTGCAAAACTCCAGTGACAATTTCGAAGAAGTTAGTCTTAGTAATGGGTGAGTAAGCCACTGCTTTTTTTGCAAAACACCATTATAGCCTAAGCTGTTTCTTTTTGGATACCATATGCTTGTAGTATTAACTCCATCTTTCTTCCGTATGTGGAATCAAATGCCTTGGAGAAATCTACGAACATTTGTTTTGCACTCACTAACTCGATGATTCAATGGATTGGCAAAATTAATGGATTGATTCCCCCGAAAGCCAGCCTGATTTTTCCCGAAAAATTTATCGACAACGTATATGATTGTAAAGCAGAGCATTATAAACCTTAGCCTCTATAGCAGAAGAGTTATATCTTAATAGTTCTTAGAGGTTACGATTTTGCCTTTCTTTCGGAAGGAAAGATTGCAGCCTTTTATCAATTTCTTGGTCATATTTTGTTCATAAACAACATGGCATGATCAAATAAGTATGTCGTTAAATTTTCTTGTCTTAAATAATTTGGGATGTATTTCTTCAAGGTTTGCAGCTTTTCCGTTTTAGTTTCTTTCAGTTCTTCGTTTAGTTCCTCCTCGGTAAACAGCCTAAGTTTAATGTCGAGTTGGCAATGTATAAACTTTTTGTTAAGTTTATCGGTTATTACAGTATGTTTCCAAAATAGATTTTAAAAATATTCTTTCCACTTCTGAAGTCTTTATTGTTGGCTGGAGAACTTATAGTTTTTTTTTCGAGTTGCTTTTCTTTCCGCTTACTTCATTTACTGCCAGCAATGTTAATCTTGATTATCATTTTTTTTTTTATTTGTTTATTTGGCTTTGAAATTATTCTACATTTGTTTTGTTTTTTAGTGTGTTTTAATTCATTATCTCAGGACTTTCTTAAGTTTCTGTGCATGGGAACGTGTTGGATTTTTTAAAAAAATTAAATAAGGATGTTTTTTTTTCATGATATCTCGTTTTTCTCTAGCTGCGATTGACTCCCAGGGAACTCTACTTTCGGTTCTTGGTTTGGTTTGGTTTGTTTACACTCGGCAGCTCCTTTTTTTTTGGTGGTAACCAAGTTTTCCTATTCGTCATTCAGAGTTTAGATATCTTCTGAAGAGTATCAAACTTCTTTCTTACTGTTACCGTAGGTTGATTGTTTATAGAACTAATGGCAAATGATAGCTAGTCACATCATAAAGTTTTTTTTTTATTTCAACGCACTGTTTATCCACTTATTGTTTATAAATATATAATCTATTTGTCCTTTAGACTTTTTGGATTGGCCTAAGTCCATAGCTTCTCTTTTTTTTTAAATTTAGCTTTTAGGCACGCTATATTTTACTGGAGAAAAAAGAAAATTGCTTGAGAGTCAGTATTTACATTTGGCGAGTGGTGTAAGCAGAATTTATCATTTTTGTATACATATGTATAAAAACCATAATTTAGTATTATCCTCTATTTTCGCATATATATATATATATACAAACTATAATTACAAATTAGAAAAGCTTTCAACAAAGAGTGCTTGACGCCGCATCAGTCAAGCAGGTATACACAACCAGAACTGCGTAAGTTTATGAACATTTAATGTTCTATCATCTGAAAGAAAAGATGTCGATTACTCGTAATTATGTAGTACAGTAAATTCACATGTTAATATGTAAGTACCAGGGAAAAAAAAAACATACACTCACACAGACGTACGGATACATGAACACACTTACTGAAACACTCACACATTTTTATATAATATACATATATATACAATATACATATATACAATACTCTCTCTCTCTCTCACACACACTCAAACACACACACACACACACACACATCAATATAAATAAAAATGTAAATGTTTGTTATTAACCGATAATCTCCGGTTTTATACCACTAATTGGTTTAAGATTTTTTGAGAGTATTTTATTTGAATACGGGCGTGTTTTTATATACTTCCCAAAATATTACAATAATTAAATAAAATATTTTTAATAAGTCGTTTTTCTCCGAGAAAAGCCGAACGCAAATAATGAAAGTAAACATTACTTTCGTTTTCCAAGAAACATTACTTTCGTTTTCAAAGAATTTTACAAGAGAATTTTTTTCTGCTTATATTACTTTTCTTTCTATTTTGGTTAACTTAAACAGAGACACTAAACTTTAAACAATATTTCGTTGGTTCAGTAGTAAGTAAATTTCTTTTTATTCTAACGAATTGTTTACTAAATATTTTCTTTTCTTTTTTCAACATTTCTTTTTTGTTTAACTTCAACAAAAGACATCCATTAAAAAGTTTTCGTTCTTAAACCATATTTCGTCGGTTCAGTAGTAAAGAATTGTTTACTAAATATTTTATTTTCCTTTTTCAACATTTCTTTTTCTTTTTTTGTTTAACTTCAACGAAAGACATTCCTTTAAAAGTTTTCATTCGTTTTATTATCATTGGTAAGACACTAAACTTTAAACCATATCTCGTTTGTTTCTTTTTTTGTTTAACTTCAATGAAAGACATTCTTTTATAAGTTTTCTTTCGTTTTATTATTATCGATAAGACACTAAACTTTAAACCATATTTCGTTGGTTCAGTAATAACGAATTGTTTACTGAATACTTTATTTTCTCTTTTCAATATTTCTGGTTTTTTTGTTTAACTTCAACGAAAGACATTCCTTAAAAAGTTTTCTTTCGTTAATAAACTTTAAACCATATTTTGTTAGTTCAGTAGTAAGTAAATTTCTTTTTATTCTAAAAACTTATTTTTACATTTTTCTTCATTATTGATATCCCATTTATTTTGTTGTTTAATAAATATTTTATGGTGTGCCAATTATCATGTTGCGAAATATAACCAGCCTAAACTTTGTAATGGCATGTTTTTCAGTAAAAAGAATTAATGACCAACATCATAGAAGCAACAATTTTGACAGGGCCTTTCATTCCGCGAATTCCTATGATTCCAACAGATATGTCATTTCAATTTAAGAGATTGCAATTCCCAATTCGATTGGCATTTGCAATCACGATCAACAAAGCACAGGGACAATCTTTAGATTTGTGTGGCTTATATTTACACACTGATTGGTTCTCACATGGACAATTATATGTTGCCTGTTCCAGAGTCGGCAATCCAGACAATCTCTTTATCTACACGGAAACGAACTACCAAGAATATTGTGTATCCACAAGTATTGGAAAATTAAACATATTAGAAACATGCATTTCTTTTTTTTTTCCCCTTTTAAACAAACTGAGCCACAGCAACGCGTGGCTGGGTACAGCTAGTATATATATATTATATATATATATAATTTCTTCGTCTAAATAGTCGAGAATAAATATGGATTAAGTCAGGCGATAAATGACACACTAGAAATTTATTTCTATATTTTGATATCAACTCACTTCTTAGTTCAGCTGTTCGTTTTCAGTATATTTTAACATGAACAATTTTTCCTTTAGACTTAATGTGCATTTATTGCTTCCACTTGTATATATCTATAAGTATATGTATATATGCACACAGAAAGACAGATTAAAATAGACGGATATTGTACACACACACCCACACACACACACACACACACACACACACACATATATATATATATATATATATATTTGAGAGGTATTTTAAGAAGGAAGACAAAGTGTTGAAGTGTATCAGTAAAAATAAATATGCTGAAAAAAGAGGTGAACAGGAAAAGAAAAGACGAACAAGTAAAAGACGAAATAAAGAATTGAAAAAAGAAGTATAATTTTCGCCTTATTTGTTTATTTTTCCTTTCTAAATATTATTTCCGACGTTGTGAAGGCATCAGAAACATAAAACAAAATACGAGAGAAAAAAACATTTCAACTAAAAAGGCATAAGAAATACAACAACAGCCTCGACAACAACAATAACAACTACAACAAAACAAAAAATAGAAAAAAAACAGAGAGTGACAGGAAGAAAGGAAAGAACCACAAAACATGCACACGACCAATGAGTGGTCTTTCGAATGTCCTTCAATGTGCTGTGACCTGCAAACCGTTTTACACGCTCTTTATGTCCAAGAGAAACCCAAGAGTGAATGAAGTGGAAACACGCAAAACAGCTCACCCTCACTACCCCCCTTCGCATCCACTACTATGCTTCATCCCTTCCCGTCTCTCCTTCGTTTCTCACTCTCAACCACACCTTTGACCAGCATTCCCTCTGAGTGGCCTGCGAAACCACCAATATCCCCACTCCCAATATGCATTCACTTGTGCATCCACAGACGGAACACGGGTTTGTCCTTCGACTGTCATCACCCGTCTCTTGTCTGCGATCGTTTTCGATGAGGTCTCCGCGCGACGACCGGGTCTGCGCGACCGCGAGGGCGATCACGCCTTCCAACCACTGCATGGATGTGAACAATAGCTGTAAAACACGTGCAAAGATTCCCCCAAGAAACAGCTTAAAATGCACACTCACTGACAAGGAAAAAAAACTCTTTTAGTATTTATATTGGGGGATATTGATGACGATAATGACGTAGAAATGAATGAGGGCGGGAGAAGAAAAGCAGATTAAAAATTATTTCCAACACACATACGCGTTTGCATAAACTCACCAACACATTCACAAATACACACCCACTCAAAATGCATAGTAAGTTCACTCACATACACAGACTAAACTCGCACACACATTGATGCATGAACATAAATACTTCCATTCCTACATATCCATGTACATATGTACATTCATTCTCATAGGGAGTCGCGCTTTGCAATATCGTTCATTGCCGTAAGAAATGAAATCCCAAGTTCAAATCCAAACCGAGGCTATTTGATATTCCTTTGGTACTCCTGACGTTAATAAAGGCATGAATCCACCTATTCTCTTCTTAGTTATGGATACAATAGTTGAAGAGACAATGTCCTTAAGTTTTGGTGTGGCAACTAGTATGGCTGAAGGAAAATTCTGAACTCAAGCCGGCAATACTCCGCCTAAAAAATAATTTTATGTCACATCCTGCCCGTGGCGGCGAGGTTGGAGAAATACATACACACTCGTTCTCATATATATACACACACTTACACATATGCAGACACGCACAAACAAATACACCAATAGTCTCTCTCTTTCTATCCCTCTCTCTCTCTCTCTCTCTCTCTCTCTCTCATACACACTCCACTAAATTGTTTCGTATTTATTTTGAGGTAAGTTGATGACGATAATGATCTAAAATTGAATGTGGGCGGAAGAAAAATGGCAGACAGAAAAAGAACTTGTATGTAAGTGTATATAAGAATGTGTGGGAGAGAAAGATGTGGGGAGGAAACTCTGTGTGTGTGTGTGGCAAACATAAGAGAATCAGGCAATGGAATATCAGAAAATTCATTTAAATAGGAAATTATTTTGATGACGTTGAAGCCATTTAAACCTAGAACAGCACAGCTTCACACCCAATGAAAAAAAATAGATTTTTACGTGATTAAATCCAACGAAAACTTGCTGGAAAGTGTTGAATGCCAAAAGGATTTCTCTGAAGGAATCTGGTCCAGTCGGCTGAGGCAGTTGCATACACCAACTGCATCTGTGCTGAAGGGTAAGACTCCCCTAACGCATGTCCTAGATATGACACTAAACCATCGGATGGTGAGGCTCCAGTAATGCTGGAGCTTTAGGGAATACTGTACCCATTTATTGTTCACTCTGGACTGGAGTGGTAGCACCTGATAGGGCCCCATCTATGGACTAAATTGAAATAAACAGTATACTTATGCCAAAAAGAATTGATTGAAGTAGAACTGTTTTAACACTTTACTGTTTGTAAACAAAAACTATACTTATGCGAAACTGAATTGTTGGAAATAGAATTGTTCTTGATATTTAAACTGTATACTTATAATAAGCTGAATTGTTTCAAATAGAACGGTTTATATGTGTAAAAATGGAATTGACATTAAATAACGTACAATAGTTAATATGACAAAACCAAGCCAAATCTGAATGAATTTAGCTTCTGTCATTGTTCATTTTGGTCTTGTTTAATACATCTTCAATCTCAATATTTTTAATACATTCTGTGTCACAATAGATTAACAAACTCATCCTTCTATATATATATAAGTTTGATTAGAAACTACTGAACAAGTAGAATCAAATAAACTTGCTTCAATTGTTTCCAATCATGACATCGATTAGAAAGGATAGGTTTTAGGTTTGGTTTCGTGACATATCAGCCATTGAAGGTTATTTAATGACAAATCTTTATATACATTAAATATATATAGTTTGCAAACATATTTTATTGACAACATTTCAAACAATTCAATTTTTCAAAATCCATTTGTTTATACACAGTTTAAATCTTCCACTAGCAAACCTACACGAGTGAGTTCGATTCTCACTGGGTGTCCCATTCATGCGGCCTTGTGCTACATCTAAGCAAAAAGCTTAGTAAATTAACACAGTTTAAATGTTCCAACAATTCTATTCGACCTTATCAGGTGCTACCACTCTGGATCAGAGTTGATCTGGGAGTAATGGTCATAATGGGGTTATCTGCATTCCCCAAAACTTCAGTATTACTTCTGCTTCATTATCAGATTGTTTATAGAGGACACACCTTTTAGTAGTCATACCTCTCAGCAGAAATGCAGTCGGTGGATTCTACAGCTCTAGCTGACTGGGCTGGATTGCTTTTACTGGACATATATATTAATTTGGTACACCATTAACACATCAGGTAGGTTAGTGAGAACCATAAAACTCTACAATAAACCAAAGTTGAATAAAACATGAATCGTACACGCATACAAATGGAAATAAAAATATATTTATATAAACATATATATATATATATAGACCGTGTGCTAGACATGTTCATTGGCGAAAGCATCAATATATATATATATATATATATATATAATGTCTGTGTTTATATATATATATATATATATATATATATATATATATATATATATATATATATATATGTATGTATGTATGTATGTATGTGTGTGTGTGTGTGTGTGTGTGTGTGTGTGTGTGCGCACTCCGGCAAAAACAATTAGGAAATAAAACTTACCAGTAAATTGTAAACCACATATAAAAAATCCCCAAGACACACACTCATACGCACACAGAGAGGAAAATTAGCTGTTAGTGAAATCCCAAACCTCTTCAACGCACACACCCACGCACACAACGACAAAAGCTTATCAAATATCAAAGAGAGGTAAAGCAGACTAAGATAAACACACTCTAAGAAAAATAGAGGATGGCCTCTTTATAAACCCATAACCGACTGGCAATCATTCAAACAGCAAACACGAGTCAGTTCAAGTCTCATTGAGTACCTGACTGAAAAGGCCTTGTGCCATATGTGTTCTCTGATGAAAGCAACAAGCTGGAAACATACACGTACGTAAGAAAATAAATAAATTCAAAAATACAAATCTCTTCGTGGACCTACCTATTTTAAAATATTTTATTCTCTCTTTGGACCTACATATATATATATATATATATATATATATATATATATATATATATATATATATATATTATTCATTCAGACTCCATGCATTTTGTCTTTCCGAAATTTAGTTGAAGTTAGTTTGTGTCTTAAGTTTTTTTTAGATTGCTGTCTACTTTTAATATTTTTTTAATTCAATAATTGTTTGCAAGTTGATCGAGATCATATGATATTTTTTGTGAATAGCACTTGTAATGAAACAATTTTTTAACAAACAAAATTCTCCTTGAAATAATAACAACGTTATCGAAACCAAAAGCAGAACAAAAGCGACCAGTCTAAGTTATATACATTAAAAAATCAGCAACATAAAACCTATAATAATCAATCTATGAACTTATAAAAAAGGGACAAAAATCAAATTGATTTATTAAAAGTAGGCCTAAAATTTTGCCGTATCCCAAAAAGTAATCTTGGAAAATTAAAAACAGACCATAAAGAATTTGAACGAAAATTTAGATTGATAGAGATTTTCCATAACAAAGGAAATACAGACGAATCCCTAGAAAAAAAAAATAATCAAAATTCTTCCTGAACGAAGATAATAACAGTGAACAAAAGACTTTCTCCGAAAATAATAGAAAAAAAAACTTAAAAGAAAAGACAAATAAGTATAAAAACCTCTCACCCAAGCAAAGACAATCCTTTAAAATATACTGGAAAACAGCGACATTATTATAAAAGAAGCAGACAAAGGAAGCGTAGTAGTCATTTTAAATAAAACGTGTAGAACAAAAATTCAGGAAATACAAAGGGATGAAACCAACTATAAATCAATACAGATATTGACAATGATAACATAAAAATTACAAATTTGTGCAGAAATAACAATAAAAAAAATCAACTAAAAAAAAGAAAAGGACTTTCTAATGAACTACATTCCAAAAACTAACAAATTTCACAGATTAGCAAAAATTCACAAATCCGAGTATATATATATATATATATATATATATATATATATATATATATATATATAAATGAATGAATGAATGAGGTATTGTCAGGTGTCAGTTGGTTGGTTATAAAGAGTTGTGATAACTTGGCTTTCTTGGTTTTTAAGGAGGATGTCTAAAAATGGCAGTCTTTTAAATTTGTGTTCTATAGTGAATTTTCATTTAGGATTGTAGATTGTAAAAGTCATCATCCCAAATACCGCATAAACTCCATTCCTCTCATCCTAGCATGTAGGATCTACACTTTAGTCATTAATACTCCCGGATAATCCTCCACCAGATGGGATTTCCAACAACACTTATAGATAAGGGATTCGAATTAGCCGAAAAATACCGTTAAAAGAAATACGAATCTCTCTCAAAAGCAACGAACAAACTTGAGCATATATCTCAACATAAAACAAAAACTGTCGAAAACTATTCACAGGATTATCAAACAATCTGGATCAACTTTAAAACAATGATAGAATTAAAAACATACTAGTCGCAGCAAAAATCGTTAAAAGCAAACTTTGACAAAAACAAAACACAAAACACACACTAGCCTCATCTAAACACATGGAGTCTGATAATGCACTCAGAAAAGATGGGTAATATGTAATATAATCATAAAAGGAAAATCCAATGCCTTCGAAAACCTCAAATCCTCATTCATAATAAGTTGACTTTTAAGTTGAGATTCATAAAACGTAGTCTACGTAACCGACAGGTCTAACTATGCAAAAGTATTTTTAGGAAGAACCCAAACCAAGCAGAGCAGCATAAAATATACAAAGGTAAATGAAAATGACAAAAAAAAAAAAAAGGACAGGAAAATTAAAAATATTATTTTGAGAAAACAATTTTAAAAGATGATAAATAGAAAAATAAATACTCGATATTTATTTTCTGCAAATCTAGAAAAACCAAAACCAAAAACAAAGAAAAAAAGAAAGCAAATATCAAATAAAGAAAATCACTAACTGACTGATTTACCTCTATATCACCACAGTTCTATATTACATTGAACGAATTTCGGCTGAGGAGTAAGACCCTCCCCACAACGAATGCCCAGGATATAACTCTAAACCAATTGATAGTGAGTCTCTAGTCCTGGAGATTTGAAGAATGTGGAGTACCCTTTCATTACTATTACTCTCAGAAACATTGTGACCTAGAGGGGTAGTACCTGGAAGAGTTCCCCCTCTGGGTCAAATGAAATAATTCAATCATTTAATATATTTGAAACAATTTAACCATGCGTAAACAAATGAATAATGTTAAATAGGTAGCAAAATTTGAAACTATTTCGTGTTTTAGGCATGGAATTAAACAACATTTGATAGTGAGGCTCCAATCTTTGAATTTAAGGAATGTTGAGTATCTCTTTATCACTGATACTCTCAGGTAGACTGCTTGACATTTAATCAGTGTGCAAACGAATTACTCGTGTTTGATTGAATTGTTTGTAATAAGAACTATTTGATCATTTAACTATGTGAACAAATATCTGATGCTTAATTGAAATATTTGTGATACATAACATTACTTGAAACCATTTTACTTTGTTGACTGATGCTAAATTGAATTCTTGGATAGAACTGTTTGATCATTTAACTGTGTGTATCTACAAAATGAGTTTACAAATCCTATATTTTATATATGTGTAAAAATCGAATTTGGCATTAAATAACAAACTGTAATTGATATGCCATAAAACCAAACCAAACCAAACCAAATTATATTTATATCAATGTGCTGGAACAAATGACTGATGTTAAATTGTTACTATTACATAACAATGCTTGAAATCATTTAACTGTGTGCAAACAAATGGGCTCGTTTAAAATTGTTATCTATAAAATGTGTTTACAAATCTTATATATTTGATATACATATATAAACAGTATTTGGCATTAAATAACCTCTAATTGTTGATATGCAACCAAACCAAACCAAACCATCCACATAAATTGTTCTTTTTTTTCTTTTCAAATATTTTTCTCGCTAAATATCGTAAATTTCGGAGTATAAGTCGAACTTTAAAGTCAAGAAAAATCTTTACAAAACTCGCGGTTATTAATACTGTTGGATTAAAAATCCAAGTTTTATCACAAAGTGACAACCAATGGTTAAGGTTGGAATTTTAGCCCTGCTCTATAAGTCGAATGGATTTATCGGAATTTTTTCTGGCTTAAAAAGTCGACATTTATGCTGAAATTTATGGTATATATAATATAACTATAATCAAAATGAATATCATTTCATTCTTTTTATCTCTTTTCTAGTTTTCATAATTATTGTTTCTCGTATTTGTATTTCTTGATGTTGGTATTATTGAATATATGTGTGTTATCTACACAATTCTGTCTAAGGTAAGAGCAAAAAGGTTTTACATTCTATGTCGATTAATGGGAGTCTTTATGGCTATTTTCCGATCATTATATATATATATATATATATAGAGAGAGAGAGAGAGAGAAAGGGAAAGAGAGAGAGAGAAAGGGAGAGAGAGAGAGAGAGAGAGAGATCAGAAGTGTCCTCCTCATAAAATCGCCTGTAATATCCAATAATAATGAAGCAAAAAGAGAAAAAAATAGAATTAAAACGTTCCGAAGATAGAATGATGAAGAGTGAAAAATTGTAATTAAGCTACTCATAGGCAGTGAACGAATTGTGGCAAAGTATTCATTTTCAGAAAAACAAAAGGAAAGAAAGGGGGGGGGGAAAAAAACGCCTCAAGACTTGGAACCTTGGTAAAATCTAATCAACCAGATACCACCACGTCGTAACAGAATACACTTTTATTTTCTCCTTTGACAATCGCTTCCCCATCCTTCCCACAGTATTTATCATTCATTTATTTTTGGTGGTGTTGCTGTAATTTTTTTCTTTGATTTTTTCCCTGTGTGACAATCCACTTCTTGGTGCAGCGTCCTTTAAGTCTTTGAGACGGAATTGTCAACGTCTTATCTTGAAATACATCGGTCATTTTGTACGGCAAGAAAAGAATGAGAAAAATAATTTTGTGATTTTATTTCGATGGTAAAGAATAAACGATGCTATTTTCCCCCATACGATTTATTTAACTGCTTGTTCTTTAATTATTGCGTTATATCTCCTCAGCATCACAAAAATGTTTATTCATACAAAGCGGGATAACATACCAATGAAAACGTAAAAAAATGTTAACAAGAACAACAACAATAAGAAAACAGAAGAAGAAGAACAACAACAACAGCAACAACAATAATAATAATAATAATAATAATAATAATAAAGGGCCTGGAGGAATTGGAAGTTGGCGAACGGGTAGAGACTATCCAAACTACAGCATTACTGAGAACGGCCAGAATACTGAGACGAGTCCTGGACACTTGAGGAGACTTGCTGTCACTCAAAATCCAGTGAAAATCCATCACCTAACACTGATGTGAAAAACTCTAAAGGAGTAAATAATAATAATAATAATAATACTGTCCCGGCTGACCAAAGAATAAATCTGAAGGAATGTGAAAAGAATAAGTACCTCGACCTTGCTAGGGAATTGAAAAAAACTGTAGAACATACAGGTGACAATTATACCAATTGTAATTGGTGCATTTGGTACAGTAACTAAAGGATTACTAAAGGGACTGGAGGACTTGGAAGTTGGAGGACGACTGGAGTCCATCAAAACTACAACATTATTGAGAATGGCCAGAATACTGAGAAGAGTCCCGGAGACTTGAGGAGACTTGCTATCCCTCTGACTCCAGTGAAAAACCATCAGATAACGCTAAAGTGAAAAACTCTAATGATTAAAAATAATAATAATAATAATACGCAGGAGATAATTGATTATACGCAACAGAATAGCGACCCAAGAATATGTGGAGATATAATTGAAACGGTTTATCACATAATAAGTGAATGCAGCAAAATTGCACAGTAGAGTATAAGACTAGGCATGACTGGGCGGGAAGGGTGATCCACTGGAAATTGGGCAAGAGACTAAATTACGATTATATGCACAAACCCGAATCCTTCCTAGAATATGAAACGCATGAAATTCTCAGGGATTTTTAGATACATATGGATCACCTATTTCCCGTCAGAAGACCAGACCTAGAGCTGATTCTTAAAAAATAAAAAAATAAAACGAATTTGTCTTTTAGTATTTTGACGTTGCAGTGGACAACAGTATGAAAATGAAAGTGAAAAGATTGACAAATTCTTGAACCTTGCCAAAGAACTAGGTAAGCTGTGTAACATCAGAGTGACGGTGATGCCAGTTGTACTTGGTGCACTCGGAATGGCCCTCCAAATTATGAGAAAGGGATTGGCACTGTTGGAAAAATCGAGTTTTTTCAAACTGCAACATTGTCGCAATAGGCCAGAATACTCGAGAAGCGGCTGATTTCGTCCGTGTAAATTTTGTTTTCTGTCAACAGTACAATCATTTACAGTGTATCGATAAATAAAATGCATAACAGTAAAAGGTAATATCAATGTGTAAAAGGTTAAAGATACTGGATAAAAGTAAACGACAAGATGTACTTGTGATAATATATGATATCTATTGGTTAATATGTAATATAATGGCCGAGAGATTTCGTTTTATATATCTTGCCTTTGGGTTTAGTTAGGCTGAGAACCTATCAGCTCAGCACATGGGTTAGTTAGATGCAAACTTGAGCACAGGTGTTGACGCTCGTGCGAGGAGGATGTGTCGTTCACAGATGTCAAAATAAAAATCCCAGATAGAAAGGTTGACCAGTGGAGGTGAATGACGTCATGCACCGGAAGCGCGCGCGGAGGATTTTGGGGATTTTGAAAAAGTCAGTTAGTGAGTTGAGAACTAGACTCCGAACGGGAAGGGTAGACTTTCGGGACTCGCTGAGGCCAGACAAATTTGTGCGCTACGAGTGGCGCACGTGATGGGAGGCAGATGGAAAAGTCATCATAGAAAGAATGTGCATCTCTCTTCCTTATGTCGAAACCTTTGACTCAAAGGTAATAAAAGGTTTCGTACCTGAACTAAGAAGTCGTAAGTGTTTTTCATGTTTCGGGATTTCTATGTTCTATATATATATGGTTATGAACAATCTATGTACGTTTCACATATCCGTATCAAGCTATGGTACAAATATATGGTAATCTATAATAATGTATTGTTAATATCATTAAAAAGTAAGTTGTAATATCTAAATACTCCAAGACAAAAGATGAATAATGGGTTACTGGTAAAATAAAAAGCAAGCACAAATTAACAAATCTCAGTAAATCAAACGTTTAGGACATATCATCTCTGGCTGAAACTTTTCTTCTAAATCAAAGCATTCTAAAATACCAAGCCTTTAAAGTTTTTATCAATCATAATAAACCCTGAATTCGCTTATTATAATAACATTGATAATGATGGAATATGAAAATTATGGTGGTATTAATTGTAATTTCGCTCGTTGGAATCACCAAAGAATTGGTACAAAGACTGGAGGACTTGGAAATAAGAGGTCTCGTGGAGACCATCCAAACTAAATCTTTTTTGAGATCGGCCAGAATTCTGAGAAGAGTCCTGGAGACTTGCTGTCACTCAAACTCCAGTGAGAAACCATCGGCTAAGGCTGATGTGAAAAACACTCTAGGAACAATATAAAAATAATAATAACTTATGTCCTGCAATTCCACATAATTACAACTTCAAGTTTCATTTACCCTAAAAAATAACAACTGGAAAACCAATTCCAAGCTAGTTTTTCTAAGAACCATTTACGATTTGCGCCTTGATATATATATATATATATATATATATATATATATATATATATATATATATATATATATGTGTGTGTGTGTGTGTGTGTGTGGTAGGGAAAACTATAAACTGTAAATTATAAATTAAACTGGAAGCAAGTTTTACCATAATATATATATATATATATAT
Source organism: Sepioteuthis lessoniana (assembly GCA_963585895.1). NCBI lineage: Eukaryota > Metazoa > Mollusca > Cephalopoda > Myopsida > Loliginidae > Sepioteuthis > Sepioteuthis lessoniana. The sequence continues at coordinate 39,892,054 of OY757906.1, read as the reverse complement.
ATATAATCAATGGTAACATTTCGAGATTGATTCTTCTTGTTCAATAATCGATATTCATATCTGTAAATGTAAGAATACATATCCCAATAAACTACATTTGAGTCTTAACAAGTACAAGACTCGGCTATTGGTGATCACTTGCGTGAACATTATATATGCTGGACAAACTTCACAGGAGATAATTTCTCTGTCTTGTACAACGTTAGGTGCAAGAAACATCTGGTCATTCTTGACGCCATAACAATTACGGTATTTCGCTCAATCTTGTACAGACAGAGATAGAAATTTTACAAACTTTGTTTATTTGGGAAGTCTGGTGGGAGTTTGGAGAGCTGAGAGTGTTTTTATTTTTATTAATATTACTAAGTATTATTTATTAGTATTACTCCATTTGCTTGTGAATTTTATTTATTTCAATCAATTCCGGCCGTTGCTATTAAAGAAGCGCCTGACGAAAGGGTCTCTTTTGTATTTTATCGTTTGAATCGATTTAAAAAAATGATTCCCCTGATTCAATAATATATATATGTGTGTGTGTGTGTGTGTGTGTGTGTGTGTGTGTGTGTGTGTGTGTGTGTGCATAAAAGGCTTTCTTTCATGTTTTACACACTTTAAGTTTATTTTATATAAACATGTAGACTCTATGATTCCATTATATTATTAAGATCATTTCTATACCATGTATTTTTATCGATCCTATTCTGCTGTACTTTTTCTTTCAAGGAGTTTAATACCTGATATGACTACTAAGTGGCCTGATTCTTTGAAACATTATAGGGCAGGAATTGACCACCCATTTTTAAAAGCTTTCGTAGTGGACAATGTTAGTAGAGTATAACACAAGCCATAAGCTGCAGACACCTACTTAGAGATATTCGCCATGAATACTCAAATGTTATATACTAAGCTCCGTTGAGCACACAAACAAGATTTTGCTTACAGTAGCTTCTGTTGCTAAGTGATCACCCATTTCAGAAAGTGACAAGTGCTACGAAAAGGACGAAAGTGTTGATGAAATAGTCGCGTGAAGAGAGAGTCAGGATAGATAGAGAACCGCTAAGATTTACACCTTATTCTTTCTCTTATACTTCTTCGAGTAGACTTGGGTTTATCTTGGTCACTGTGTTCACTTCTGTTCTTATTAATGTATACAATGACTTTGTATGACGTCTTTATTCTCGAAAATTCCCACGTCAACCGTAAACTAGAGTAATAGCCATTTTTAAGTGTCCGTCACCTTGACTAATCTCTTATCAACTCAACCTAATTGACCCATTCTTACAGCTAAACCAACGAATCAGTGAACTGTTAAAAAAGGTCAGCTAGCGGTCAAGTATTGTCTATCATATCACAGGTTATTTTCCATGACACTTCTTACGAATTTCTTGTTGGCTTTTGAATTCTTGTATTTTGAATTTTACACTTACTCTGCAAAATTAATTGGCGACCAATTCTTTATGTAACATAAGCTTATCGATGTTTAGTGTAGGTGATCTTTTAGAGATTAGTCACTTGACCGTAAGTCAACAGACCGGTCTGCGGGCCTTTGAATACACTGAATGTACCTTCTACAAAGCGTTATGACCTCACCAAAAAATGTTACATTAAACTGGATCTGATGGCGAGATCTGATGGAGAATTTGGGAAGGAGGAATACCCCAACATTGCCATTTCACTCAGATACGCTGTGACCCGGAATGGTAGTATCACTTAATATCACATATAGAGGTATAAAAAAGATCCTTTTTTAAAATTAATCGCATTTGACAGAACTATGCTAAAAAAACTTACAAGAAACAGTTACACAAAATATATTAATATTAGCATACAATGAACACAATTCCCTAATGTTTAGGCATAGATTAACTATAGAAATGCCATTAAAATCAAATGAAAAAGGAGATATTTTGATACACTCAAATATATCTAGCGGCTTTTTATTATTGCATGCAGAGATCTGCCTTCAGAATTTGAGAGACGCACAGTTAAAAGCATATAACTGTATATGGATAGACACACGCAAATTTCTATGTAGACATACTAGAAATAATGCATGCACAAGCAAGAATACAGGTGGACACACAAAAACTTGCAGTTTCAAAATGCCTATATAAACATGCTAGTAAATAAACACAAATACCAAGAACTGTGGTGATGAGATGGAGAGTGGGCAAAGGTCGAAGTACGAAAGTAATTCTACTTTTTGGCTGGAAGGGAGATTGGGAACACTGTGGGAGAGACTGACACTTGAAGAAACTGCTTGGATTATCAAGGCGTAAATAAAACCTCCTTGAATTGATCGGGCGTGAAGCAAGAACCGAAATCATATCAGATCTTCCCATAACAAGGCGAAACCACAGCAACAAAGAAGAAGAACTGGTAGGAGGTATAAGAAAGACGAATAGCAGAAAGGAAGAGGAAAAGAAAGTAAGGAGTGGTTTTTGAAGATACCTGGGAGCGAACAGACTGAGATGGAATCAGGGAAAAATTGCAAGAAAGTGAATATTGTGTTTTGCCTTCGTCGAAAAAATATGCACATGGTTGGATAAAACAATTTGTGGCCACTTTTGGATAGCCGATGGCTAATCTTTCTGTACGAGACTGTTATCTTTTCTATGTTAGCCACAAATATACATTGTATCATTATTGTAGACATGTATTTTCGGTCAAGCCACGTTTTTTCTTTTATAGATTATTAACCAACTATTCCGGGAAACAGGTATGCTAGTCATAAAACATATCGTTTGTTTGGGTAGAAGAAGCACTTTAGACAGAAAAAAATCACAAGAAATATTTCTAAAAAAGGAATTGAATCTTTAACCTTGGTGACCAACCAATCTAGAAGAAAAGCATCCAGACTTAGAGCTTGTAGGTGTTGTATATCGGCGTCTTTCCCTCCGTCGAATAAAAGCGAGATGACATTTGCTGCATTGGCAATTTATAGTGTACTTACAACAATATCCAGGCCTGAATCCTGACTCAGGATCGGATCTATAGTCACTCGAGACATACAGATATTTACATATTTTTCTATAAACTATTTAACAGTTCAGTTTTACAGAATTACCCATTTATAGAGGCACACATATTGTAACGGTTATCGACATAAGAAATGGAAAGAGTGACCCGAGTTCAAACACTGGACAAGGCTGTATACATTTCACATCGCGCTCATACCCTTGAAAAAGCTCTGAGTCGGCAATTATTCCTCTAGCTGTGGAAAAATAGTGGGACAGTCTGGACTCTTTAACTTAGGTACCTCAACTGAGCTGAAGATTTAAAACTCTGAAATCAAAATTGTTAAACTCCCCTAAAAATTAACCTTGTGCTACATTCCTTTCTTAGCAAAGAAGTTTTTTTTAATTATTCTAAATAACAATGTAATTTTTTTCTAAATCAAAAAATTATAGATTGGATTCAACGGATAATATTACATAAATGGATATTATTTGGTATAATTCATTCTCTTCGATATAGTATGAATGTTTTACGATAATGTTGATAACATTATCGTAAAACATTCATACTATATCGAAGAGAATGAAAGCGTCGTTGAATAAAAAAATAAGTACACCTATATATATTGAGCACTCTGGCGAAGGAATTGTCGGCCGCTGCTAGCGTAATGCAAAGCTCTTCGAAAGAATTGAGCACTCTGGTCGCAGATAGGGTATAAAACTGTAAACAAACGGCTGCTGCTGCTGCTGTTACTAAATAAATACCTTAAAAATTACCTTAGCCAACGTGGTCCGCTTGGTGGCTGAGAGGTCTGAAACTTGATCATACGTAAAGTTGGACGGGTTTCGATCCCGGCTTCGAGCGTCCTTCGTGACTGAAGAGTTCTAATAGTACGAAACAGTCTGTCTGTGGATGACAATGTATATTTATGAAAGTCTGCTTTAGTTCACAGAGGTGTTGATATATATATATATTAATTTATATATATATATATATTTATGAAAGTTTGTTTTTGTTCACAGTGTTGTTGAAATATATATATATATATATATATATATATATATTAATTTAATTACATATATATATATATTAATTTATATATATATATATATATATATATATATTTATGAAAGTTTGTTTTTGTTCACAGTGTTGTTGAAATATATATATATATATATATATATATATATATATGAAAGTTTGTTTTTGTTCACAGTGTTGTTGAAATTCTATTTTTAGAGAGACTGCAGTAATAAATAACACCTACTAATATCCATTTTGATTTCATAATGCTCTACTATATATGATACTTTTCTGGTATTTTGGTATAAGATAATTTACATTTTATAAAGAAAGTGATAGCTTTGTAATATTGGGTTGTGATATTGAACATTTAAAATCATACAGTAATAGTTTTAAAAGGATGCTAAGAAATGTAAAGAAAAGTTTTCTTTCTTTGCTTAATCTTAAGTTTAATATTTCAATAATTTTGGAAAAGGTCAGAGCAAAATCATCCTGGATGTTACAGCTCAGTTTAAATTCATATGAAGTTGAGCCAGCAGTATCTAAGTCAACTAGGATCTCAGTTAGTTTATTTTGGTTTTATATTATGCCATATCAACCATTGTAGATTATTTAATGCCAAATCAGGTTTACAACTTATATGAGAAAGAAAGTAAAGTTGCCGACCGTACTCGAGGGCAACACGAAGGCTCCCTTTTCAATAGCTACTACACCGAGGTGTAGGGTAGGATGCTATTCCTTTCTCTAGATTGCTCTGATACGTACATTATAATGATACGTACATTATAATGCTGATTGTTAAGCAAAGACGTATCAATTTTTAAGTCTTTAGTATGACTCGACCTGAGATTGAACCCCGGTCTCATTGGCCATAGGTGAACACTTTACCCACAAGACTGGTAATCATTTGTCAAGTTAAATAATATCACTCTATATCATTAACTATTCAATTAAACATCAGCCACTTGTTTACAGACTGTTAAATGATCAAACAGTTCTATTTCAAACAAATCGATTTAGCATTAGTCATTTCTTTTCACTCAGTTTAAATGTCAAGTAGGACTATTTCATCCACAGATAGGACTCATCCAGGGCTACCATTCAGAACCAGAGTAGACCTGGGAGCGATGGCAATGAAGAGGTACTCCGTATTCCCCAAAGCTCAAGCATAACTGGAGCCTCACCATCAGATAATTAAATGTCATATCCAGGACACTTGTTGGCAGCATCTTACCTCTGTGCAGAGATGCAGTCGGTGTATACTACTGCCCTAGCCAACTGGGCTGTAAATCTCAATGTTAGACATTTGAATATATATATATATAAGTGCCATTCAGGTAAATTTTTCAACGGAGTACTGCTGGCTTGAATCCAGGGTTTTCCTTCTCTTAGACTGGTTTCCATATAATGTTTCGCATTTTTGATCCCGTGGTTATTAGAATGGCTATTTATGAAACAACTGGTTTTCAAAAAACATATTATTTGCAATTTATGCCTTATTCTAAGGGAATTAGTGTAAAAGAAAAAAAACAAACGCCATCGTCCAGAATTTGAACACAAGTCGACAGTTTTATTTCCTAAGATGATGACTTACACAACAAACACCTCCAGGAGTATGAACAATAGAAACTATGTCACTGAAACAATAAATTTAGATCAGGGTTTTTTTCTGCTTATGGAAATAACTAAACAGGATTGCTGAACAGAATTTAAAAAAAAATGATTTGCTTTTTCTATTTATAGGACTGTAAACCTACAAGATATAATAAGATTTTTCTTAAGGTCTTTTATGATATATCCGCTAACCAGTTTCCAAAGATGTTTGTAATGAGTAATATTATAAACTTTGAAAGAATACTTTATACTTTGAGAATATAGTATTTAACATATTTAACCTTTTATTGCGATAATCCAAAAAAACAGTTGTTTTTTTTTTTGTTGTTTTTTTCAACGTATAATTCGTTTAGCAAAAATTTGTATAAAGATTATTAGTAACGTTTATATATGAAAGAAAGAACAAAAAAATTGGAGGAAAAAGGATAGAGAAAGATTCAAAGAAGTAAAAAGAAAAAAAAAACAAATAGATATAAGGAATTTTATAATTATTGCATTAAATAGTATAAAAGAGAGAAAGAAAGGGGAATAAAAGGAATGACGCTGAAAGAAAGAAAGAAAGAAAGAAAGAAAGAAAAAATATAAAAATGTAATTACAGTAAAGTTGGCAACCAAAGTCAAGGGTTACCTGAAGCCTCCTTTTCGATAGCTACTACATAAGGTCTAGGGGAGGGCGCTACTCTTTCCCTTGAATTGCTCCACTTTACCCTTGATACGTACCTTATATTGCTGAGTGTTAATCAAGGAGGTATCAAGTACCATTTTTAAAGTATTCGGTATGACCCGACCTGGGATTGAACCCCGCTCTCGTAGACCATTGGCAAACACTCTATCTATTAGAGCAATGTAGCAATTTAAAATTAATCTGATGAACGGGAGGAAAAAATGCTAGAGAAAGAAAGAAACGAATAAGTAAATAAAAGTGTGGAAAGTGCGAATTAATGAATTAAAATGTGTATTAAAATAAAATAAAAGAAAGAAAGAAAGAAAGAAAGAACTGGAAGAAAAAAAAGAAATATCAAGGAAAGTAAGAAATTAAATAAGGAAGAAAAAGGTGGCATTTTAGAACTATTACATTTGGATAGAGTAACGGAAAAAAAGAAAGAAAGAAAGAAAGAAAGAAAGAAAGAAAGAAAGAAAGAACGTGGAGGGAAGAAAATGACGCAGAAGGAAGAAAAGAAAAATTGAAAGAAATGTGTGGAATGTGATAAATAATACTTTGAATAGTGTAGCACAAAGAAAGAAAGAAACAAAGAAACAAACGAACGAACGAACGAAGACGCAAACGAAAATAGACAAAAATCTTAAAAAGGAGAAAGAAGGGAAAAAACAAATGTAACGTTACTCGGGAGGGAAAGGAATTATTGAAGGAAAATGAAATTAACAAAGGAAAATAAAATGTTCAGGAAGAGAAATATACAAATAAATTCATTATCTTTCAAAAGCGTACAAATAATAACCAACACGAAAACGCGACGAAGAAAACCACTGAGTAAGAACTGAAAAAGTAGATACAACTGTTAGAGAAAAGTGTAAATAAAACAGTAATAAATAAAATGATATTCATAAAAGGTTTTAGAAAAGACAGAGATAAAAGAAAAAAGAAAAAAAAAAAGAAAGAATGCAAATAGGATGGGCGACTGAAGTTCATGAAACCTTATGAGGAAAGAGATGAACTAATAAGTATAGCAAAGAAGAAAAGCCGAGAAGATAGAAGAAAAAGACGAAGGAGGAAAAGTTGACAAGACGTTATCTAAATGATAGGTCAGTCAAAGAAAAATGGCAGAGACGGTGAAGTCGGCAGAGCGAGGAATTATCTTGATGATGGTGGGTGCAAAAGGGTGAATGGTACTTGGGTCAAAAAGTATGCGGGTTGGAAAATTTGAAAATGAAAATAGTAAAAAAAAATTGTAATAAACACATTAAAATTAAAATGGGGATAAAAACGAAATTTGGGACAAGGGAAGCGGAGGCTAATAAGAAGGAAAACAAGCAAGTAAGAATATGAAGATGGAAAATATTCCACACTAAAGAAAAACACCTAAAATATATGGATTGGTAAATATAGAAAAAAAAAGATATGTTAGAAAATGATTATTTAGATTACACGGAAAAGAAAAAAGGAGGAAGAAAGATTTGAATAGAAATAATATTTTTGAAAACTAAAACAAAAATGAAATAAAGCGATGGGATATGAAGAAAGGTTTGAAGTGAGGGAGATAAAGAAAGAATCTGGAAGAGAAAGAAGCAAAAAGAGAAAAGACGAAAAATAATCTGGATATTTGAAAGAGGAAAAAATGAAACAAACGAAAGAGTAGCGCGGAAAAATCTAGTAAAATCAAAACTTTAAAACGATTCAAAATGAAGGGCTCGAAAGGAAGCAAGAAAGGTGATAAAATCGATTTAAACATTCACGAAAATAGATGAGAGTGAAAATTACATTAGGAGAAAAGCAGAAGAGAATGATTTAAATAAAAATGAGAAAGACAGAAAGTGAAAGAAATTGTGGAAGGGGTTATTTGATATACATACGAAATGCAGAAAAGAAGAAATAAATTTTTAAAGGAAAAATGAAATATTTTGAGTATTTTAGAAAGATCTGCGCTTGAAGGCAAACGTACAACTGCTCCAAATAAGACAAGTGAACGTGTTAATATTGAATTGAAGGTGTAGAACTCGGACTAATTCTCATATCTTGAGTAAATTTGAAATAACAAAGATAACGAAAAAAAAAAAAAAGAAAAGAAAAGATTAAAATAGATGAAAGTATCAAAAAGAAAGAAAAGACAAATAAAAACATAAGAAGAAAAAAAAAAGACAAAAAGAAATAAACGTTCAAATAGGAAAAACTTGGTTATGGGATAGTAAAAAAAAAATGGAATTTTGAATGGCATGCAAGATGGAAGCGGAAATTTTAAAAAATGATTGGATGGAATAAACAGAAAAAAAAAAATTATTAAAATTTATTTTTCTAGGGAAGGTGCAGAGGTCAGAGAAAGCCGCATTAGATTTTTTTGGAGTTTAAATTACATGGACATCCGCGTTCATCCGCAGAAACGTCTTTGACATATTTTGAAATTGACAAATTTTTCAATTTAAAAAAGAAGTTAAATAAAATAAAAATATCAAGCAGAGTTGAAAAAGAAAGTGGGCAAGAATGAACATTAGGTCAGCGGAATAAAAGAAAACGAAACAAAGTCACATATACACACGCACACACGAACACACACACACAAAGACACACCATACACACACATACACTCATGTAATAATAATAATAATAATAATAATAATAATAATAATAATAATAATAATAATAATAACATGAATGAGAGGATGATACCAACTGTAACTGGTGAGCTCGGAACAAGTTCCAAAGGCATGGTAAAGGGACTGGAAGACTTAGGAATCAGAAGACAATTGAAGACCATCCAAACTACAACATTATTAAGATCGACCAAAATACTGAGAAGAGTCCTGGAGACTTAAAAAGAGACTTGCTGTCGCTCAAATTCCATTGAAAAACTATCTGCTAACCCTACTGTGAAAAACTCTCAAAAGAGTAAAATATTACACAGCAGAGTCCCGGAGACCTAAAGAGATCTGTTATCGCAGAAATTCCAGTTGAAAACCATAAGTTATAACTGGTGTGAAAAGCATGCAAATGCACAGAAGGAGTATAAGACGAGACATGACTGGGTCGGCAAGGTGATCCACTTTAAAATGTGCAAGAAATTTAAATTTGACCACACCAACAAACAGTAAATGCACAACCCTGCACCTGTCCTAGAAAATAACACCCACACTCCTATGTGACTTTGACATACACACGGATCACCTAATCTAGACCAGAAGACCAGACTTTATAAGGATAAAAAAAAAAAAAAATTGCAAAATTGTCGACTTTGTTGTCCCGGCTGACAACAGACTAAAACTGAAAGAATGTGAAAAGAAGGATAAGTACCTCGACCTTGCTAGAGAATTGAAAAAACTATGGAAAATAAAGGAGATTATTATACCAATTGTGCTTGGTGCTCTTGGCACAGTAACTAAATGATTATTAAAGGGTCTGGAGGACTTGGAAATTAGCGGCCGAGTGGAGACTCTCCAAATGACAGCATTGTTGAGAACGGTCAGAATACCGAGGAGAGTCCTTGAGACTTGAGGTGACTTGCTGTCACTCAAACTCCAGTGAAAAACCATCAGTTAACACTGATGTGTTAAACTCTAAAGGAGTAAATAATAAGTACAAAGCATCACCAACATACAGTAAATAATAATAATAATAATAATAATAATAATAATAATAATAATAATAATAATAATAATAATAATAAAGACCAGACCTCATAATAATCAACAAAAAAAGAGAATCTGCAAAATTGTCGACTTTGCTGTCCCAGCGGACCACAGAATAAATCTGAAGGAAAGTGAAAAGAAGGATAAGTACCTCGACCTTGCTAGAGAATTGAAAAAGCTGTGGAACATGAAAGTAACGATTGTGCCAATTGTGATTGGTGCGTTAGGCACAATAACTAAAGGATTATTAAAAGGCCTGGAGGACTTGGAAGTTGGCGGACGGGTAGAGACTATCCAAACGACAGCATTACTAAGAACGGCCAGAATCCTGAGACGAGTCCTGGATACTTGAGGAGACCTGCTGTCACTCAAACTCCAGTGAAAAACCATCGGCCAACACTGATGTGAAAAACTCTAAAGGAGTAAATAATAATAAATACAAAGCATCAACAGCACCAGTAGGATAAAAAAACACATAAGGATATATGGCATGATATTATTAGGAAAATGTATAAATATTATGGAATATTGTATTGTGAAAAATAGTATAAACTCCAGTTAGAATGCATATCAGAGACCAAAGAAGATATTATTCTCTTGGACTTTGCAATCAAAACTGATAGAAAAATAAAGAGCAATAGACCAGATATAGTGGTTAAGGCTAAAAAAGAAAAACTTGCCTCCAAATTGATATAACAGTGAAAACAGATTATAAATAATTGATTATTGAAATGATATGATAAAATAAGTAAACAAAAAGGCTAGGAATTAAAAAATATAGCAACTTAAAAATACTACCATTCCAGTAATCGTAGGAGTTCTGGGTACAATATGGAAAAAGCAAATAAACACATTAACAAGATATATGACCGTCTTTGCCAATATGAAATGCAGAAAAAGCACTGTGCGGAAAAACTCATCTCTAAAATTCACTAAACAAATATCACCCAAAGGAGTTTGCTTGTGTTTTATGGCATAACAACCATTGTAGGTTATTTAATGCCAAATCCATTTTTATACATATAAACAGTTCCATTTTAAATAATCCAGTTTAGCATAAGTACGTAGCTTCAATGTCAAAACAGTTCTATTTCAAACAAATCAGTTTAGCATAAGTACACGGTTTAGTTCTATTTGACCGATAGATAGGATCCTATCAGCTGTTACTACTCCGGGCCAGAGCGGACACGGGAGTGATGCCAATGAAGATGTACTCTACATTCCCCAAAGCTCCAGCATTACCATCAGATTGTTTAGTGTCGTATTCAGGACACTGTTTGGAGGAGTCTTACCCCTATGCAGAGATGCAGTCGGTGTATTCTGCAGCCCCAGCCGACTGAGCCATCACCCAAAGGAAGCAGCAGAAAACATAAATTAACAGAATGCATGTTATTACAACCTCCCCTCGACCTCGGTCTTCGGTAAACAACGGGTAAAGAACTGGTAAAGGGTTGAACGAAACGGGAAGTAAAGCTGGAAAGGAAATAAAATAATAATAAAACAAATAATAAACTGCAGTTAAAATAGAACACAAGAGCAAAGAAGTCTAATGAAGAATTCGTTGATAATGTGATTACATATAAACATGTTTAAAATTGATTAATCATACAATAGCCAACGTATGCCTTTACCCAACCCCTCCACTACGAGCAAGGGTGTGACACAAGCTTAATTTTTAAACAAAGTAAAACAGGTTTGAAAGAAAGGAAGAAGGAAAGAAAGTGTGGAAAAAAGAAACAAGAAAAGAAAGAACCGAAAATAATGAATAAAGATGAGGCATTTTAGAATGAATATATTAAATTATTTAAAAGAAAGAAAGAAAGAAAGAAAGAAAGAAAGAAAGAAAGAAAGAAAGAAGTAGGCAGTGAAAACAAACGAAAAAAGAATGAGATGATGCAAAGAAAGAAAGAAAGAAAGAAAGAAAGAAAGACAGACAGACAGAAAGAAAAGGAGGAAAACGTGATTGAAAAAAAGGAACGATACAATGTGACATTTAAGAATCAATGGATCAAATAATGTTAAAAAGAAAAGAACGATAGAAAGAAACAAAAATTCAATAAAGAAAAAACTGGGTGAAAATTAATGACAGAGAGAGGGGGGAGGGAGAGAGAGAGAGGGAGAGAGAGAGGGGGAGGGAGAGAGAGAGGTAGGTAGAGAGAGAGAGAGAACTATTAATGCTTCAAAGAAAGAAAGAAAGAAAGAAAGAAAGGGAGGAAAATGACAGACCAAGAAAAATAAATGAATAAATAAATTGATAAATGAGTGGAATGTTAGAATTTTTGTTTGTCCAGTTGGCTGGGACTCGAGAAAACGAAGACGGCATCTCTCTAGAGGGGTGATACCCTCCCCCATCGTGGATCCTAGATATAACACTAAACCACCTAATGATGAGGTTCCAGTTCAGGAGCTTTGGGGAATGTGGAGTACCTCTTCATTGCCCTCAGCTCCCGAACAACTTAGACCCGAAGAGGTAATATTTGTCCGGGCTTCATCGAATCATTTTTTTACAGTTGTAAACACTTTACTGTGTGCAAACAAATGACTAATGTTAAATGATATAATTAGTATTACATGGCAATACTTCGAACCATTTAACTGTGTGGAAAGAAATGAGCTCCGGCTCGTTGACAAAATAATGTTACCTACAAACTACTTTTTTGACAAATCACACACACACACACACACACACACACACACACACACACACACACACACACACACACACACATATATATATATATATATATATATATATATATAAAGTTCTTGTGGTAGGTACAGAATGTAAATATTGCTTTTTAAAGCGTGTGTATATTTCGAAAAACGACTTAAAATCCTAAAAAGAATCCAGAAAGGATAAAATTTTCATATTTTTCAATATAGTATTAGTCCGAAAGTGAACAAAATAGAACCAATGCAGTTCGAACTCTCTGACTACGATATCATAGTTTAGCCACAAGGACACCCTTCTAATTGTTGGGGGAACTACAATTAATAAAACAATAGGATCTTTTCTTTGTCGACTGAGGAATATCAATTTACTTTTCATAGTCTATTTTTGTGCACATACGAGTAAGAATGTTTTTATGAGGGGCTTTGGATATGTTGCATTTTTATCTTTAAATACAGATGTGTTTCAATTTTATTAGTTGCAATTGTAGTTTTGGAGAAAGGAGGTGTTGCAATTTTATTGTTGGGTACAGATGTGTAGCAATGTTAGTTTAGAGTATAGATGTGTTGCAATATCATTCTGAGGGTAAAGACGTGTTTCAGTTTTATTTTTGGATAAAGATGCGTTGTTATTTCCATTTCTGGGTAAAGATATGTTGCAATTTTATTTTGGGGTACCTAAGGATTGCAGTTTCATTTTTTGAGTACATATGTGTTGCAATTTTATTTTTTAGTACGGATATGTCGCAATTTTATTTTGGGGTTCATATGGGTTGTGATTTCCTTTTGTGGTACAAATTTTCAATGCTAGAGTGTTTGTAAAAAATGATACCTAATAATATTCATTTTTGTGCTGTAATCATCCACGAAAAATGAAGAAATCTTGTTATTTTTTAAAAAGAAAATTAAATTTATTATTTTTTAATTGTAACGGATGCACTTATGTGTTAAGTTCTATATAAGAAAGCAACAGAATCAAGAAGATTTTTTAAACTTTGAATATTTTGTTTGCAAAGTGGATAGCATTAATACAAGGGCAACTAGTTAGATGCACAAAAAAAAATCTCTCAGTTCTTTCAACACAATACAACGCAATTATTCTGTTTGTGGATTTTTACTACGCCAAACATAATGCACTGTACATCATAAAAGCTACCGATTCAAAAAGTAAACAGGAATAAAATAAAGAGATACTCTTGTTTTTCGAAACACATGTTGTAAAAAGAACATTAAAAGAAATACTATAAACGAGATAAAAACGAAGAATAAGAGCAACAGAAAGTATTCGCTATTTTTCTTTCTGAAAAAATAAAACATTATTTGAATAGGAATTTGGTTTCAGTAAGACTAAATGAATTACAAAGAAGCATGCCGTTCCATAAACATCTCTTTCATATCAATGAAATATCGTTAGAGTCTTGTCAAGAAATGGGCGAAAACAATGACCTATCAAAGAAGTGCTTACTTTTTCTCCCTTAAACAAACACAATGGTTTGAAATGCAATACACTGTTCGTTTGTCTGGCTGTATCGAGTTTGCTAAATTTATGTCTAGAATAAGCAAAAGTTTGTGGTCTTTTTACTCATGTCGAGACTTGTCCAGAGAGGACCATTTTTTAAAGACTAAACAACAATAACAAACATTACTTTTAAGATCCTAGAATAGGTTTATATGAAGTCGCAAATACCACAAGATATTTTAGAGAGTAGGTTATCGGAAAAAAAAGTGAATTAAAACGTATTCAACAAACACATTTAATCTGTACGTGCGTAGAAGTCGGTTGGATTTCACTCATCTCGACTGTAAGTTGCTTTTAACCAATTCTGTCAACGTTTGTATATTTTCATATCAATGACTTTCCATTATTATTATAATTATTATTATTATTATTATTTTACTCCTCGATGTTCTTTTTTTTATTGAAATGTGAGTGACAGCAAGTCTCCACTGGTCCCAGGACAATTCTGAATATTCCGGTTGATTTTCGATAGCGTCATAGTTTGGGCAGTTTTGAGTTCTCTTTAGATTATAGTTTTGGAATATAACATTTGTCAGAGAATTATTATTTTTTTTTTTTTTATTTATTGCGGACTTTTTGTCCTCATCTTGGTAGTTCCAATTAAAGACAATTACAAAAATTCGGTACGGACCCGACTATGAAAGACCAGATTAGGATTTATAAGACCAAAAAATCCATCCTTGATCGCCCTTCGGGGCCCGTGGCGCAACGGATAGAGGCGTTGAGTGTCTACGGTTCCAGGTGAGCATTGTCAGATGATAGCGGTTTCAAATCCTTCCCAAGCCGGCCAGATTTGGTCAAAAACGTGTTGCGATAGACAACAACTATGGAAGGCAGTAATTACTGGGGATACGGTTACAAGACTCCGCATTCCTATCCTAGGTCGCGGTAAATCACCTGAAGAAGGACAGAGGTGAAATGTGGCCGAAACGTAATGAAAGAAGAAACAACATAAAAAACTACCAAGATAAGGACAAAAAGTCCGCAATAAATTAAATAAAATTAATTCTCAGATTAAGAAGCCTCAATTCAAAATGATTCCAATTAAAGACAACATTTGTCAGTATGGGGAAAAAAACCTAGACTAGTTTAGCTGAGATAGTTTTATTCAATGGCACATCAACCCTTTAATGTCAAATTCTGCTTATTCACATATCATTTTCAAGTGAATTGTTTGTTGGTAACTTAATTTTTTTAAACGAACCCCAGCTCATTTGTTTGTATGAAGATAAATATTTTCAAATATTACTATTTATTGTGTGCACACATTTAAATGGTTTCAATCATTGCTATCAAATAATAATAAGTCAAATTTATATTGATTATTTGTTTGCACACTGTTAAATGTTTTCAAGTATAGTAAAGGAATGTACAGTTCTGTTCGTCCCATAGACAGGACTAAGACAAATATTTCCACTCCAGGTAAAATTTGACCTGGGAGTAATGACAATGGAGGGGTACTCTACATTCCCTAAAGCTCTAGAACTCTAACTGTACCATCAAGTATTTTAGTGTCATATTCAAGATATGCATTAGGGTGGTTACGCTTCTACAAAGATATAGTGTTCTTATTCAACAGCCCCAGCCGACTGGGTTGGGAGAACACTTGATCCTTGCATAATTCCCAATAGTTGTCTAAATTTCTAAGACGAAGCTTGATGATTTTTATCAGTAAGTGTTTTCGGACTATTGTTTTTGTCTTTATGGGTTTTTTTCACAATGTTTCGGCTGTTGTATCCTCCGGCCTTCCTCAGGTGTCTCCTGTTTATCTGGGCATGGAAATGATTCAACCTGGGAAATCAAACTTTAAAAATGATTTCCCTAAAGAAGGCTGGAGGATACAACAGCAGAAACGTTGTGAAAAAAACCCAAGAAAGACGAAGACAATACTCCGAAAACTCTTACTGAAGAAAAAATTCCCAATGGATTACTTTTCCTCAATAGACATGATTACTCATGCATTCCTTTTATGCAAGTTTTCTGCGTTCGTTTATATTGTGATTAAATGTTTCATCTATGGAGCCAATTTTTGCTTAGATATAATTTGATCTTATGGTAATATTTTGTGTTTTTATCTATAGAGATTCGGTAAGTCTCTTAAGATTTTTCCTTGTAAATCATATTTAGCAGTACAACACCCTCTTAAATATTCTGGATAATTCTAACAGCACTGTAGTATAGATGTTTTCAATTCATTTTATAATCTCTACTTCTTCCAGACTCTTTTCTTGGTCTTTGGGGATCGTCTCAAGTGCCTCGATTACCCTTGGCATCACCTTCACCTTCACGTTCCACAGGTATTTATCAATCTTTTTGCTTTCTTTCATTCTCTCTCTGTGGTCCACCAAATCTTCAAAAGGATAGGCGAATCTTTTATTAATCAACGCCACGTTTCATTTTCTGGTTTGGATCAGATGTTCTGTTTGCATGTCAAAGTATCAGAGAATAATATGCGTATCGTTTTCTAGAACAGTTTCTGGTTTGTGTATATACTATTTTTAGAATAATCAAGTTTTACTCTCTTGCAAAGTTACAAGTGAATCAACTTTTCCTACCCAATCATGCCTAGAATTCAATTGCTTTTGGGCCGTTGTGTTGCATTCGCTTATTATGTGATTGATTATTTTATCTCTGTTAACACATAAGTTACACGTGAAGTCATCTGCTTATAGTCAGTATTTTCTTATTCAGTAGGTGCCCGTGGTGTAATGGTTATCGTCGGAGGAAATGGACACGGCGACACGAATTCAAATCCTAGACAAGACTGATTGCATTTCACATTGCACTAATACCCTTAGGAATGGTATGAATCCAATTATTCTCCCTCCAGCTATGGGTAAATATTAGGGCAGACTGGGTTCTTCAGCCTTGCTGAGGCAACTAATCTGGGAGAAGGAAAACTCTGAATTAAAACCTGTTAAACTCCGCTTAAAAAATTGACCTTGTGTCATATCCTGCCCGAGCGGAGGGGTTGGTAAATATGATATGATAATCAGTATTTTCTTAAACATAATTATTTCGTATGGCATTACATTGTTCTGCTACCAGTTTCTCTCTCGAGTTTTCCTCTTCATACCAATGGTGTGGTCATTTTGTGAGCAATTTCCTAAGGTTGTCACTTGAACTATCCATATAGATGTTTTTTATTCTTATTTTGTTTCCTAGATTTTGTTATTTTCCTGTTCGTCGTTTTATTATTTCTGTCAATATGGCTGTTACTGGCTGCTGTAATTAGTCTTTCTTTGCTGTTTTGTTGATGCAATTTGAGTTCTTGTTACATCGACGCTAAACTCCATTTTGGCGAATTTTCTCCTTTTTTTCTTGACTAGTGAAATATATCTTATCTCTCGAGTATATGGCCTTGTGCATCGTCATCAATCCTCCATTTGACTAAGTTCCTCTTTTCTCCATTTAAGAAGAACTCAGAAGATATAACAACCTGGATTATCAAAGTATTAACTCTTTCATTGGATTTCCGCTGAAGAGTTTTCTTTCGAGAACTTTTCTTTTTTTTTTCTTCCTTTTTCTTTCTTTAATCTCTGTTTGCTCGATGATGTCCTCTTTTAATTTTCTGGGACACTTGTAATTATTATATTACTTCTTTGAGAGTTTTTCACGCCAGCATTAACAGTAGGTACTTCACTAGAGCTTGAGTGACACCAAGTCTCCTCAAGTCTCCAGGACTCTTCTCAGCATTTTAGCCGATCTTAATGCTGCAGTCTGGATAGTCTGTACTTGTCCTATTTCCAATTCTAGTCCTTTTACCAATCCTTAGGGATTGTTCCATGTGCACCAACCACAATTGGTATCCCTGTCAACTTCCTTTATGTTCCATTTTTTTTTTAGTTCTCTAACAAGATCTTGGCACTTATCTCTCTTTTTGTTTTATTTTATTTTCACCTTGTTTTCAAGGACGGCAAAGTCCACTATCTGACAGGTTTTCTTTGATTTGTTGATTATCACTAGGTCTAGTCATTTGGCCAATATTAGGAGATCAGTTTGTATCTCAAAACTTTGTGCGTCTCATTTTCTAGGACAGATTTCTGGTTGTGCATATACCATTTGTGCGTATAGTAAAATTAAAATATCTTGCACAATTCTCAGTGGATCACATTCCCAACCCAGGCATGTCTAGTCTTATACTCCTTTTTCACTAATCTACAGGATTCGCTAATTATATGATTGAACGTTTCGTCTCTCTCAGCACAATCTACACTAGCTATTTTGTCACCTTTTCTCTATTATTAATTTATTCATTGGATAGTTCTTCTTCTTCTTCTTCTTCTTCTTCTTCTTCTTATTATTATTATTATTATTATTATTATTGTGAGTTTTTAAAACCATCGTTGGCTGGTGATTTTTCTATGCTCTCTGAGAGACAGTAAGTTTCTTAATGTTTTTAGGATTCTTCTGAATATTGCGGTAGATATTAACAATGCCGTAGTCTGTACAGATTAAATATTTCTAATCTCAAATTTTTCCCATCGTCTCTTTTTAGTTATGGGAGTAGTGGTTGTAGTAACAGTAGTTTTTGTAGTTGCAGCAATAATAACAAGAATAATGATATTAATAAAATGTTAATTTTCATGTTTTTATCACATTTTACTCCAGATATTTATCTACAACAGTGAGAAAACAACATGAACAAGAAATAATATAGTCTTACATGTAGTTGTAGCATTAGTATCCCATTGATAATAATAAGTATTGGGTCTCGGTGAGTTTCGAACTCACGTCCAAAGAATCTAATCTTACTACTTGCGAACACAAGAGAAGATTCATAACACTCCACATAACAGAGTCACTGTGACCTTGCATAAAAAACTGGTCGAAAAGCTGATTCCATCGTCTCATGGGATATCCTTTACATATAGAACCGACACCCGACCTAAAAGAACTGACCGGGCATCTCAGCACCAGTCTTCCATGGCCCAATGACGATGTTCTCCGATTCAGCTGAAATGGTTTAATCGATGTTATTATTTCAATAATATTACACTTGGTAATCGACGACTACGGAACCTCATAGAACGCTGCAAAAGCGGCACAGTGCAGTGATGGAGGGTTTGAATAGCACCAGTGTTGTATTAGTGTGTGATCGGATAAAATGTCTCTGTTCGTTGGATGGTCACCCACCTTATCAGTCACTGACAACATTAGAGTACTATCGAATGTATATAATGTCTAAATAGATCTATTTAACCATAGGTTGGACCATAAGTGGTATTGGGAGTAATGATAATGAAGGAATGAACCCGCACTCTTCAGATTTCCTGAACTGGAGCCTCACTATCAGATTTAGTTAATTATCATAGCAAAATAAAAACTGGCTTCTAGACCCGCCACTTTTATTTCACCCCTGAGAATGAAAAAGTCAGTTTTTATTGCAGTTTAGAAAACTTTTGTGTCACTGTTTCTGACGACCAAATGAAAGTCATCCCAGTCACCGTTCTGGAGAGGGTAGAAGTTACACAAGGTATTATTGGGGAGAAAGAAAGAAAGAAAGAAAGAAAGAAAGAAAGAAAGAAAGAAAGCACGGAAAAAAAGAAAACATTGACAGAAGAAAACAATGAGAAAATAAGTTATATTGAAAGAGATACAGAGAAAATAAGAAAGAGTATGAAAACCCGGACAAGGGAAATTATTGAAGTAGAGAGAACTTTAAGGCGAGAGGAAAAAAAAAATAAATAAATGAGCCTGAAAGAAAAAGAGAGAGTGAGAGAGTGAGTGTGTGTGTGTGAGAGAGAGAGAAATTAACTATCGATACATATGTAAATGATAGCGTTATATGTGATGGAAACTATATTTGTTATACTATAACCCACGGAGGTTGATATGCCATTAAACAAATAAACCAAACCAAACCTCGTTATTATTTATAAAAAGTATGTGACTTGAAACCGAGTTTAATGATGTCCAAATCCTTCCATTAAGTGAGCAGACAGATAAGCAGGTCTTTTTGTGCCAACAACGCAAATATATATGACGAATTTAAATGATATTTTTGTTATTTTGTTTCTTTTCAGGATTGTCTTGCCTTGCCATCTCTGACCTACGACTAAACGCAATATAAAATAATAGTAAATGTATAAAGTAAAGAAAAAAAATACGCATTTGCTTTTGAACGTGTTTCTGTTTTCTCATATATCTCCATTTAAAAGACAAATGCCTGAATATTCTAAGATCCCTTCTCACACATAATGTATTTAATGTTGCGGTGTTAGTATATTGGATTTCTATAGGTTATTTTTATTAATCTTTTTTTAGTGGCCCCAAAAGAGAAAACAATTACAGAAGAATATGCTATAGCATTTCTATTTCAGTTCGAACATAAAAAAGGTAATGTTTACATTTCATTAATCAGATTTATTGATTCCATCCAAGTGAACAGTATTACATTACTTACTCTTGGAATTTTGTTCTTCATTTTGTCACAGATCAAGAAACAGGTGCGCTCTCTTACACGGTACAAAAAAAAGTATCATCAGCAACTCTAAAAAACAGTTGTTCAGGGTTTTTTTTCATTTTGATACAAAATGATTACATTCTCAGTACTCAACGCCCTGTTGGTGCGGCTTAGAAAACTCTGATTGTATCCCCCTCTGAGGGGTAAGCCATTCCAAATATGGGTGTCCTTGGTATGACACAAAACTTCATCTAGTAGTGATACTCCAGTTCTGGAAATTTGTGGAGTAAGAAGTATCTCTTCATTGTCATTACTCCCAGATCCACTCTGACATGGACTGGTACTACCTGTTAAGGTCTCATCTATGGTTTAATAGATCTAATTGAATATTATTCATATTCGATGGCACCTTTCGAGAAAAAAAAACTCTTGAGAAACAACTACATAAAAATATGAATATAAATGTAGAATGAACGATATTCCCGAACCTCTCGGCATTAAATAACCCGAGGCGAGTTGACATGCCATGAAAAGCAATCGATCGAACTTTCCAGTTTTCTGACCAAGAAAAAAATCTTAGTTAACTGTTGAATCTAACCTTAGATCAATATTCTCTCAGACTGGATATTTAATCCAATCATTCCTTCCAGAGTGAGGATTCCCCGAGGTGTATTTAGGTTTACTTTCTTTGTTTAATGGCATATCAACCTTTGTTAGTTATTTAATGCCGAAGCTATTCTCCGAGAAGAACAGTAGTGGTACTATTTAACCCATAGATGGGAGTATAAGGGGGTTCATACGTTTCCCAAGAGTATTTACCCGAAAGTGAATGTAATAGCGCGACTGGAGTACGATTCCGCAGTCCATCACTTTAACCATTACACGACGAGGACACCCACCGAGGTTTATTTATTGACGCACAGGACTGTGATATTGTCGTATGCGCGCTCAAGTTTCTATCACGCAATTACGTTCACTTTCAAACAAATATCCCCGGGAAATGTATGATCCCTTTTATCGCCTCAGCAATAAGTCAAATAATATCACTATTGTTCTTGTACAAGGGTGACCTTGGCTTTAAATAAACCACGACAGTTGATATGCCATTTAACAAAGAAACCATACAGTTTGGGAGATCTGGAGCAAATGGAGAACACCTTCATTACAAATACTTTCAGGTCCACTCTGACCATTTATGAGTTAAATAGAATTGTTTAATCATATACTAAGGTTTTTCGTCATTATTCTGCGAGCTAATGTGAGCTTCCGGGGGCGGGCGCCAGGCATACATGCCGGGTGGAGTATCGAGACAAATGATAGATCGAATGACCCCCGGCTGTGGCCGAGCCACCATCGGGTGAGTGAAGGATCAAAAACAAGCATAGCACTAGACCTTCAGGTTTGATTGAAGCCATGATCAGCAAGGCAACCTGGCATACTTATGGGAGACTAATCAAAGGCTGGCATAGTTCATATTGCACTGAGTGATCCAATAACCCGCAGAGTCCCTCCTTCTCCACTAAATCGCCACTATGAAGAAAGATCTGGTGTCAAACCCTGCCTTGTGTACGACACGGATAAATCACCCGTACATCTGCGAGCAAATTGTTTATATCAAATAAGAATACTTCATACAGAATTTTAATGTTAAATAGCAATACTTGAAACCTTTTAATCTGTGCGCAAATGAAGGATTAATATTTAACAGAATTATTTATATTAGATGATAATACTTGAAACAATTTAACCTTTTGCAAACAAATGATTGCCATTAAATAGACTTATAAGTGTTTAACGACAATACTTTAAATCATTTGAGTACAAAATATGCGCACAAACAACTCATTGAAAAAAATGACCAATTAACAATTCGCTTACAAATTATATAAATATAAATACAAGATTCGTCATTAAATAACCCACAAGGGCTGATAAGCCATAAAACACCATCCAACCAACCAAACTCCTGTCGCACTATTTGTTTACTTTGGGACTAATAACCTTGGAAAAAGCATGATCAACTTCATCCCAGTTCAGTCAAGGGTTAAACTGTACTCCAACTGTTCTTCTACATGGATGTTTTGCGCATTGAATAACCCAGGAAGGTTGATAGGCCATTAAACAAAAAACAAACCAAACAAATGATTTTTTCAAATAATTAAAAAAAAATTCCGGGTTGCTCATGTCTTGTATCCTTCTCTCTAGGAAAGACCTTGAGTTCCTTGTTATATCTTATGCCAGTTCGGTTTCTGGTGAAGGACCTATTGTTTATATGCCATATTTTCCCAAGTACCGTCGATGACGTCCGTGCAGTTTAATTTTCACATCAGTTTCATTTTCTTACCGTCACACTTCACCCCTACCCCTGGCAATCCCTAATGATATTTATCTTCTGTATCATCGGGGTTACTTCTGGGTCACCATCGTAGAAAATGGAATTGGTCCAAATCTTGGATGAGGCTTTTCGTATTTCGCTTCACAGTAATACTTATGGAAAAGGCATGAATCCATAAGTGCTTCCTACCCCAGCTATGGGTATATTGTAGAGCAGATTGGGTCCTAGTCTTTGTTCGGCAATCAGTTAAGAGGAAGAAAAAATCTTAGTTCAAACCAGCTGTACTCCCTTTGAAATTTGACTTTGTGCCACATCCTGCTGATAATGCAGGGTTTGGTTTGGTTTGGTTATATTCCTTTGTTTCATGGTACGTCAGCATTCATAGGTTATTTAATGCCAAAGCCATACTTTTAGAAGAACAGTAGGGGGATAGGAGGTTCAAACCAGTCCAAAGCGTATTAGTCCAAAAGTGAACGTAATGGTGAGAGAGGATTTCGAAATTCCTTACAACGATATCGCAGTCAAGCATATTAGCCACTACGCCACATGATCTCCCCCGTAAAGGACGGACTGAGTTAACACATTTAGCAACCTTCATACATATCACCCCTAATTCCTTTCGATTTGATCTTGCTTCCTAAAATGAAAATTCAAAATGAATTTCAAAGATATGATTTGTGGACGTGAAATATATCAAAACTAATATTATGACTTGGTTCTCGCCATATTAAAAAGGACGTTCACCAGGTACTACGATCAATGGAACGCAAACAGGAACGCAAACTCGTTTGCTACGAGTACTATTTTAAAAATATTAAAATTTCCTTAATTATTAATTTCTTTCTGGCCGAATAAAGTGACAGTTCTCTTTGAACACAACTCATACAATTTTACGTAGTAAATCTAAAAGAGACTCTATTGTTAGCGTATGCGTCTTATATATATATATATATATATATATATATATATGTGTGTGTGTGAACAATAACTTCTATCTTTCTTGTAACTTGATCTTTCCTCTGTTGTCTTATCTAGTATCAATCACATTCGGGGCTTTTTATCAGAAAAGGAGCAGAATTTTCTTTTGCTACAAAATTATAAAAAGAAGTCAAACATTTTAAATATAAGCAACCACAATCCTAAATGTTATTGCTAATTCTGTTTTGCTTAACCTGTCACTGTTTTTTTAACTGATTGTATTATGACTTGAATTTCAATACATTCCTTTCAAGTCGAGAAACATATATTTGCTAACACATATGTACAAACAGCATACATACATACATACATCTGAAACCCGCTTAGCGTGAAGGTTAAAGAAGAAGGAAATGGAATCGGCGGTCCGAGTTCAAATTTCGGTCGAAGCTGTGTGCATTTACCTTCGCAATATTACCTTTGACATATTGATAAAATACTTCTTCATTTCCAGACTTATGTATGAGAAATATTGGATCAGACTGAGTTCTTTAGACTTGGATAGTCAACCAGTCTAGGAGAAGGAAAATTCTGAAATCAAAACACACGTATTCCACTTAAAATTTGACCTTCTGTAACATCCTGCCTGTGATGGAGTGGATGAGAAGATATATATATATATATATATATATATATATATATATATATATATATATATGTATATAAACACTTCCGCACGATCTAGATGCAAAACATGTTCTATTTTTTTAATTGGAGGTATATGTTATATACTAACTGAAACAAACAACAATTAACAAAAAACAAACTGTATATAAATTAGATACCTTTAATAGCAGAGGAAGATTAATCTTTATTCAGTTTTTATCGTTTATATTTTATTAGTGTCATGATGATGAAAGCGTCATAAAATTCTTAGATTATACTTAAGACTCATATTTCAAAGATTTACATACATTTTAAATGATAAAAATCGTAAAAAAAAATAATAGACATACAAGTAATCAATACTTGATAACCAAATGTACCATAGCCATGATATGGCTATGTGTGAAACGTACTTCGAATGTCCATAAAGATAGAACATAGGAATCTCGAAACACGAAAAACTCTAACGACTTCTTAGTTCAAATACAAAACCTTTTATTACCTTTCAGTTAAAGGTTTCGACATATGGAAGAGAGATACACGCTTTCTATTCTGGCTTTTCATCTCCGCCCCCCCATCTTGTGCGCAACCTGCCCAAGGCCTCTGCGAGCAAGCGAAAGTCAACCCTTCTCGTCTGGTGTTTAGTCTCAACTCCACTAACTGATTTTTTCAAAATCTTAAAATCCTCCAAGCGCTTTCGGTGCGTGTCGTTATTCGCACTTGCTATACCCGTTTCCCATCTCCGGCTATTATGACATTTCTGAGTGACACGTCAGCTCCGCTCCGCGCATGCGCGTGAACACCTGCGTTAATGTTGTACCTAAGTAACCCATGCACTGAGCCGAAAGGATCTCAGCCGAACTAAACCCAAAGGCATAAAACGAAATCCCTCGGCCATTATATTACTCAAATTTTCCTGAGTTTTCCTTCAAGACCGATTGCCATACAAAGTTTAAAGAGCTCAGTCTGCCGTAATATTTACCCAATGCTAGAAGGAGTATAGTTGGATTTATACCTTTCCTATGTTTTTTAGTTCTATGCCAAGTGTATATATATACATATGAAAGTAAATATGGATTAAAATCCGACAGTATGAAGGTAGCAGGAAAGCATAATCTAGATAGGTGAATTTATTATGATGTAAAGTCGATGTTAACGTTTCGGTTTCAGTAACCATCATCAGGACTTGGATATCAAAATAGTTCACATAGCGTTGGATGCTTGCTGAGATAACAGGAGCAAATGAGAAATCCAACATTTTCGAGTTATACCGCATTTGGTCTGACACAAAACCACCAAGTGAGATAGTGACAGCCATATACTGTTATGATATATATATATATATATATATAGTATAATATTGATGAGGTATATCCATTTGTCTAAACAATGCTGTCAATCTTCAGATTAAGGGATGAACTTTACCAGTAGTATAAATTTTACCACTTGTCATTGAGTATATCAATACCTTTGAAAAAATTTCATAAAATTGCTTGAATTTTTAAAAAAATGACTTGAAATCTTTCATCAAAAAGTTTCCTTTTTCCGATATTCTTTTTCTTTTCAGGCGATGACTGATGGCCGAAACTAAATAAGAACCATTTTATCACTTTTGTTCACCTATAACGTTTTGGTTTTAATAAACCATCATCAGGGATTTCTATTTGTTTTACATCACTACCTTATACAATCACGTGGTATTTTTTGAAATATGATCGCTGATATGGTTGATCGGTAATATGTTCTTTCTTTGTGGATATAATTTCTTTTTTTTTGTATTTTATTAAATATCCATCGTTGATCTATCAACACTTGGTATCGTCATTATTTAAAGTCTTGATGATGGTTTATTAAAACCGAAACGTTATAGGGTCGACTTCATTTCACAATTTGCATCACTGTGTTTTTCAATTTTTCTCCATATATGTGTGTGTGTGTGTGTGTGTGTGTGTTTATATATATATATATATATATATACACACACAAATACTCTATAAGGCACAGGATGCGACACAAGTTCTATTAGCAGGTTGAAATTCGAAGTTTACATTCTCGAAGACCAATTATCATATAACGGTTAAAGAGCTTAGTCTGCGCTAGAATTCACCTGTATCTGGAAGGAGTATCATTGGATTTTTGTCTTTCCCAATGTATGAGATATAAAAAGAGCCTTATCCAGTATATGAATTCCAATTCCTACGACGGTAAACTTTACACACACACACACACACACACACACATATATATATATATATATATATGTATAAAAAGTTCGTACTGATTGCTGGGAGTGCCTTGATTCTCTTGCCATTCCTACCAAAACTCCGACACTTTTGGCAAGTCTTCTAGACTGCATCCAGTATCCGCAGGCAAACTACGTAATTCTTGATCAATCATGCGACGTGCTATTTTCGACAAATCCCGGAAGCAGCATGCCACAAAATAGCATCTTTACGGACACCTATTTTCCATCTCACAAACCATCCAAGTAAGATGAACAAGACATGTGTGCACTATTTGACGAACTCATAAGCAACGTTCTTTTAAACATTCGTAAACTTATACATATAAATGTGTGTGCGCGTGCGCACGAATGTTTGTGTTATTGTATCAATAAGTCCTTAAACTGAAACAAAAATTTTAATCTGAGATTTAAGCAATATTTGGGAGGGGTAATGCATATATTGACATGGAAAAAATTTCCCTGTAAAAAATTCAAGCTGATCTTCATAATCATCAATTGATATCGGTTAATAGAAATGCTGACTGTGCTCTTTAACCACAGCATGGCAACCACTCAAGGAGAAGACTCTGAATTCAAACCTATTAAACTTTGCTTTTAAATTGACCTGGTGTCACATCCTACTCGAGCAGAGGGGTTGGGTAAATTCATATTGACACTGCATATTGGGATATCATCATCATCATCATCATGTCATGCTGCTAGCACGGATATCCCTGACCCTCTCTCGCCACTTTTCCCTATCATTCATCGCCTCTGGTAGGTCTTCAGTGCTACATCCCGTATCCTCACATAACTTCTGTATGTATGTTCGAGCTGGTCGTCCTGCTTTTGCTTGGCCATATAAGATCGATTAATTGATTAATTTAAACGGCATGTCATTCTCTCCTGGGTTAATTTATGCCAAGAGGTTAAGAACAACATTCATTCTACGAACCTTTTTTTTTTCTTTTTTTTTCTTTTTTTTCAGAAGAGGTCTTATTTGTACATGCTCCCATTGAATCGCAAGCCCAGTCAGTGGAGGCTGGAGAATGCAGCGATTTCATCTATGCAGAGGGGTAAGAGCCTCCGCTCCCAAATGAGTATACCGGATATGAGATTAAACCATCTGATGACGAAGCTCCAAACATGGAGATTTGGAGAATGCAGAGTATCCCTTCATTTACATTGCTCTCAAGTCCACTCTGAGGCAGAGTGGTAGCACCTGATAGGGTCCTTTCTATGGGTCAAATAGAACTAACTATATGCTCAAACAAATGACATGTTAAATTGTGACTGTTATATAGCAATATAGGAAACTAGTTAACAGAGTGCAAAAAAGAGCTTAGGCTCGTTTATAAACATTTCTTACAAAATGAGTTAACTGATCAAATAATAATAATATATATATATATATATATATATATATATATATATATATATATATATAGGATATGGCATTAAATAACCCACAATGGCTGCTATGCCATAATATCAAACCAAACTAAACTCATCCAATATGAACATTTTTAAACAGGTCTCTTTGAAACATTGTTGGGTACATTGTTGGCTACTACCACTTCGGGTTAGAGAGTGGCAATCAATTGGTACATCACACTCCCCAGATTTCGGGAACCGGAGCCTCAACTCCAGTTTAATGTCATATCCAAGACATCCATTTTTATTTGTTTGGGGTCTTACTCTTTACATGGATATTCTCAGTGTATTCCAAGCCCGAAGGACGAGGTTATCATAATATTTCTATCAGACATTCAGTTCTTTAGAGTTTGGTAATTAATCCTATCTAATGATATTCATTTTGACTGTAAAGTTTTTCCCAACAAAAAAAAAAAAAAAAAAAAAAGAAAAGGATGAAAAAAGACATTGTTGGTATTTCTTGTTTAGAAGAATATTTCTATCAGACATTCAGTTCTTTAGAGTTTGGTAATTAATCCTATCTAATGATATTCATTTTGACTGTAAAGTTTTTCCCAACAAAAAAAAAAAAAAAAAAAAAAGAAAAGGATGAAAAAAGACATTGTTGGTATTTCTTGTTTAGAAGAATATTTCTATCAGACATTCAGTTCTTTAGAGTTTGGTAATTAATCCTATCTAATGATATTCATTTTGACTGTAAAGTTTTTCCCAACAAAAAAAAAAAAAAAAAAAAAAGAAAAGGATGAAAAAAGACATTGTTGGTATTTCTTGTTTAGAAGAATATTTCTATCAGACATTCAGTTCTTTAGAGTTTGGTAATTAATCCTATCTAATGATATTCATTTTGACTGTAAAGTTTTTCCCAACAAAAAAAAAAAAAAAAAAAAAAAGAAAAGGATGAAAAAAGACATTGTTGGTATTTCTTGTTTAGAAGAATATTTCTATCAGACATTCAGTTCTTTAGAGTTTGGTAATTAATCCTATCTAATGATATTCATTTTGACTGTAAAGTTTTTCCCAACAAAAAAAAAAAAAAAAAAAAAGAAAAGGATGAAAAAAGACATTGTTGGTATTTCTTGTTTAGAAGAATATTTCTATCAGACATTCAGTTCTTTAGAGTTTGGTAATTAATCCTATCTAATGATATTCATTTTGACTGTAAAGTTTTTCCCAACAAAAAAAAAAAAAAAAAAAAAGAAAAGGATGAAAAAAGACATTGTTGGTATTTCTTGTTTAGAAGAATATTTCTATCAGACATTCAGTTCTTTAGAGTTTGGTAATTAATCCTATCTAATGATATTCATTTTGACTGTAAAGTTTTTCCCAACAAAAAAAAAAAAAAAAAAAAAAGAAAAGGATGAAAAAAGACATTGTTGGTATTTCTTGTTTAGAAGAATATTTCTATCAGACATTCAGTTCTTTAGAGTTTGGTAATTAATCCTATCTAATGATATTCATTTTGACTGTAAAGTTTTTCCCAACAAAAAAAAAAAAAAAAAAAAAAAAAAGGAAAGGATGAAAAAAGACATTGTTGGTATTTCTTGTTTAGAAGAATATTTCTATCAGACATTCAGTTCTTTAGAGTTTGGTAATTAATCCTATCTAATGATATTCATTTTGACTGTAAAGTTTTTCCCAACAAAAAAAAAAAAAAAAAAAAAGAAAAGGATGAAAAAAGACATTGTTGGTATTTCTTGTTTAGAAGAATATTTCTATCAGACATTCAGTTCTTTAGAGTTTGGTAATTAATCCTATCTAATGATATTCATTTTGACTGTAAAGTTTTTCCCAACAAAAAAAAAAAAAAAAAAAAAAAAGAAAAGGATGAAAAAAGACATTGTTGGTATTTCTTGTTTAGAAGAAAATTTTACTTAAAGAGTATTTACATCTGTGGGCGATTCTATATATCAGTGCATGGACACATATACACACGCCAGGGCATACTTTGCCACATTTAACAGTTTAAAGTTGTTATGAGATTTACACTGTATGACTTTTGATAGATGTTATTGATATCAAAATCTTGGCTAAGTGTATCTATCGGTAAGAAACGAGAAGCTTTCGAGAAAAACGATATATATTACATAAATTTTCTTTTATCATTCGGATACGGATTTTACTAGCATGTCTGTATACATATGTTCCCGTTTGCTTTGTGTTTCTTGTATTAATCTTACTTTAGAATCTTTAACTGGGGTTATCTTATTTCTTCTACTCTAACAATTTTTGTTCCTATTTTTCTTTAGACATTACCTCCCGGCTTATTTCATTTTTAATTAATTCTGTCATATTTATTTTGAGCATTGTAGTATGGCAGGTAATAATTTTCTTGTTTTTGTTGTTGCTGTTTTTATTAATATTGTAGTTGTTGTTGTTCATACGTCTAATGCAGATGTAAAATGAAGTGAATACATTACTCTATGCAATCAGATAGAAAAATTTACATAAAAGAAATAGAAGAATCTATTTTTTTTTAGGAAGGCAGTATATTAAGTTATGAAAAGAATAATGAATTAATGCATATATCTATCATATTTAATTGATTGATTTAATTTTCTAATATTACTCATAAAAAGATTCAACTATCTTATGATATAAATATACACATTGACACAGATGTATATGTACGTATATGAGATGAGATCAATAATCTCATAGCCCAACACGAAGTTATTAGATGAATTTTAATTTGAACTATTCACACTGTAATGTTCGATCTTTGTGAAAAATAATTATGTACTCCATCGCTCTATCGGTAGGACTAAGAATAGGCGAACTATACCCTGACGTTGGGAAAGAACCATCCTCAAAAAAATTGGGTGCTCTTGCTGACACGAAAGAGCATCAAGTAGTGACTCTCCAGTTTAAAAAACCTGGTTGTTTGGTTGTTGTTTGGGTTTTATGGCCTATCAACTTTTGTAGGTTATTTAATGCCAAATCAATTTTTATGCAAATAAACAGTTCTATTTCAAACAATTCAGTTTAACATAAGTAAGCAGTTTAGTTTTATTGACCCATAGATAGAACCCCTATCAGGCGTTACCACTCCAGACCTAAGTAGAGCTGGGAACAATGGCAATAAAGGGGTACTCTGCATTCTCCAGAGCTCCAGCATCACAGGAACCTCACCATGAGATTGCTTAGTAATGTGTGCAGGACATCCGTTGGTTTTTTTAAACCTTTCTACATAGAAGTATTCGATGCATTCTGCAGCTCAAACCGATTTAACTCATAGCTAATAAACTCATAGCTGGGTTACCCACTACAAATCGGTGAATTGCCCCTCATCGGATATTAATTTAAAGTGAAACAGGAATAGTTTTTTCCAGGATTTTGTCCCATCTCCTAAAAAGAACAAACGTTGCACTACAAGTACCTCCATATCACATGTATATGACCTGATCACCCTCTCTCTCTCTCTCTCTCTCTCTCTCTCTCTCTCTCTCTCTCTCTCTCTCTCTCTCTCTCTCTTACTCATTCGTTGTTAGTCTTTTCGTCTCTCTATCTCTCTGTCTCTCTTTCTTTCTTTCTTGCTCAGTATATATATATATATATATATATTCGCAAAATGGTTCGTGTATTTACCAATGGTACTGGAGACTGGGTTCAGTCATACTAAAAGCCTCAAAAGAATTGTATTTGATGCTTGACTCTCAGCATTATAAGGTACAGATCAGGGGCAAGAGAAAAAAATGCAGAGGACGAAGAAGCGTCCCCGCTAAACCTCAGAGTAGTAACAATGGAAAAGGGAGTTTTCGGTTAGCCCTAGACTACGGTCGGCCAACTTAACTATATATATATATATATATATATATATATATATATCTGCGAATACTGGTTTCATGCCGTCTTTATAAGACAATCATCAGGGTCGCTTACACATACATACGTATAGAGACATTTCATATTCACATTAAATAAAGATTTAGCAATCAGAAAGTTATTTTGGAGCAATAGAAAGAGAAAGCGTTCTGATTGTAACAATGCTGTCTCCACCCCCTCCTACGCACTCTTCCCTTCTTACCCTCCCTTCCTTTGCCACACCACTTTCCAACAACAGACAGCGGAATTATGTGTATATTTGTAAAGATCCATGCCACTACATGCGCAAATATACGTATATATGTATGTGTGCGCGACAGCTTATATACAAACATACTTACATTCAAAACCCCACAATTTTAGGCACACATATACACAAAGAAAATTCCCCTTCAAACGAAACATTAATCATATTAATTGGTCTTTTTTAAAACCCTTCTCTCATATGTAATCTATCCATCTATCTATCTATCTATCTATCTATTTAAGACTCGACTAAGATATAGAGCAATATCAAAATAATTATTTTTATAAATATCTGTGTTCATTGTAATGTTTAAGTCGCGTGACTATTACAGTAAATTACAATGTGAATATCTAAATTAATAGCGGCAGTTGCCGATCAATTTCGATGTTTTATTCAGCATAATACCCAAATCTGGAAATGATGTACTTTGGCACACACACACATACACACACACACACACACACACACACACACACACACACACACACACACACACACGCACACGCACACATATATATATATATATATATATATATATATATATATATATATATATATATATATATATATATATATATAACCCTGTCCATCATCGCTCCCAGGTTCACTCTGGCCTGGAGTGGTAGAACCTGATAGGGTTGTATCTATGGGTCGAATGGAATAGTTTGACAATTATACCGTGTACTTTGATATTTAAATTGAGAGAAAACTAATGACTTAACCAAAACAGAATTGTTTGAAGAAGAACTTTTTGATAATCTAACTTTGTATAAAAAATGACTGATATTTAACTGAATTGTTAGTGATATATAGCAATACTTCATCATCATCATCATGTCGTGCCGCCAGCACGGATATCCCTGACCCTCTCTCGTCACTTCTCCCTATCATTCATCGCCTCCGGCAGGTCTTCAGGATTACATCCTGTGTCCTCACATAGTTGCTGTATGTAAGTTCGAGCTGGTCGTCCTGCTTTTGCGCGGCCATATACGGGGATCCATAGGAGTAAATACTTAGAACAATTTAATTTTGTTGACTCGCTAAACTGAATCGTTTCGAATAGAACTGTTTGACATATAAAGTGTTTGTAAACAAATGATTGATGTTTGATTGAATACTTAGCTTTAAAGAGCAATACTTTAACCTTTTGCAAACTAATGATTAATTGTAAATAGAATTCCTCTTATTAGATAAGTGAAACCAATAAACTGTGTGCAAAAAAAAAAAAAATATATCCATCGTTGATCTATCAACACTTGGTATCGTCATTATTTAAAGTCTTGATGATGGTTTATTAAAACCGAAACGTTATAGGGTCGACTTCATTTCACAATTTGCATCGCTCTGTTTTTCAATTTTTCTCCATATATATATATATATATATATATATGTGTGTGTGTGTGTGTTTATATATATATATATATATATATATATATATATATATATATATATATACACAAACTCTCTATAATGCACAGGATGCGACACAAGTTCTATTAGCAGGTTGAAATTCGAAGTTTACATTCTTGAAGACCAATTATCAAAAAAAATGAGCTCCAGCTCGTTGAAAAATGTTATCTAAAAATGTGTTTAGAAAATATATATTTCATGCATGGGTTTGGCTGTAAATATCCAACAGTGGTTGATATGCCAAACAAACTAAACCAAACCAAACCTCATTAGCCCTCCACTCCATTTGAGAAACCAATATCTTCGGATAGCCATTACACAATGGAGAGAAAAAATATAGAAGTATTTTTTCAATGGATTCTGATTCGTTTAAAAAAAGATGAATAAAGATAGAAAGAAAGAAAGAAGAGGATGAAAAGATATTGGCTTGAAGCTGGTGTCGAAACCGGATGTAATGACATTGACTGGTGTCATGGATCTTTATGGAATGTGCCGTTAGTATTATTGACATTTCTTCAATTCGTTTTCATACCCTAAACTAGAACTCAACTGTTTATGATAAAAAAAAATCTTGTAGATTGGATTTTGCGATAAAATTATTGTCTTTTTATTTCATATTTCGTAAATTTCCTGTATAGATTTTACCAACCTGTCGACGAGACTAATGATATACCAACAATAACCCCTGAAAAAGTGGGATGTCATGGATATAAAACTAAACTGCATCAGAGTGTCATGGATATGAAACTAAACTGCACCAGAGTGGTAATAATTTTTAGGGTCCCGTGTACGGTTCAAATATATATGATTGTAAATCATCTGTGTTAGATAAGAATAATTGATATCATATAATTGTGGGCCAAAATCTTTAGAGACTAAACAAAAAAAGTATATCTAAACACGAAAAATGTACGCGATTCCTTAACCTCTCGGGATAAAATAACCCCGACGCATTGATATGCCATTAAGATTAGTCGGTCAATTAACCATTCACAGTTTTGTCCTTGTCTAGTTCTTTAGACCTGTGATTTAATCATGATTTTCTACTTTGAACTCGCACAGTGAAGTCGTAGTTAATTAATTTCGTGTGCTTTTGTAATCGTGTATTCAAATAAAATTTTTCGAAATTTGGATTTGGGAATGGGCATCTTAATAATTCTAACTTCATAGCCTTACATCTTAAAACCCACTCTATTTCCAAATTTTGAAATATCCACGTTAAAACACACACTACTATAATAGCACATAAAATTAATAAGCTACGACTACACTGTGTTCAGCTACGAGTACCTTTAGTCCTTTTTTTTTTCTTTTTTTAAAATATTCTATTTCTCTTGATAATATTCTATTTCGGTTGATAGGGTTCTGGTTTAAATTCGTTCGATGTCATCTGGATCTCACTTTCATCCAACTTTGCGTTTATGTAATTTTCTAATATTATAAAAGACCTAAAAACTTTAATTAAAAAAATACTCTTTACACAAGCAAACAACCCCTAATGATTACCGATGAAAGGTCTGAAATCACTCGGGACAATTTTGGTAAATTTATCCATCAATTCCAACCTGAAACCTAGATAATCATCAGGAAACTTGAAAGGATCTTAATAAAATTATATAGTCAAAATGTGTGTTTATTATTTAATCAAACATGTATATATATTCACACACACACACACACACACACACACACACACACACACACACACACGTATATATATATATATATATATATATATCATTACACTAATAGTACATATATATATATAAAATCGAGACACTTGAGACATATATATATATATATATATATATATGTGTGTGTGTGTGTGTGTGTGTGTGTGTGTGTGTGTGTGTGGTTAGGCAGCAGTCTTTCAATTAAGCATGTTTGATTAAATAATAAAGACATTTTGTCTATCTAATTTTATTAGGATCCTTTCAATTTTCCTGACTGGTGTTTTGGCTTTAGATTGGAATTGGTAGATGTGTTTATTTTTTTCTTTATTGTAGCTAATTTATCTTTTTACAAAAAAAATCATAACTAACACGTGCTCTGGAAAATTTCGGTAAATTCATCTACCAACTCCAATATAAAACCAAAACACCTGTCAGGACAATTGAAAGGATTCTAATGAAATCATATAGTCTAAATGTGTCTTCATTATTTAATCAAACGTGTATATATATATATATATATATATATATATATATATATATATATATATATGTCACAAGTGAATTTCGAATTTTTTGTTGACATTATTCTATATCGTTTTAGTCTGTTTCTTTCTTGAGATTCGTTGTTGTAAAACTGATGGTTTAACATCCTGAAAGACATTCAACAAAATAGTGTTTATTTACAGTTACGTCGGGGGCGGAATGGGACCAAGAATACAATGTTTTGAAAGTCAAGGCACCAATTCTTACGAAATAATTTGATAACAGCAAATTTAAGATATTTGGGAAACAAGCTGTCTAGATGTGAACTCCATTGAAATTTCATGGGCTTATTTGAAGAAAAAAATAGTCAACAGGAATCATTTAAATTTTGAGAAACAAAAAACGTGTTCACACAAAGAAATGTTGCAAAATATAAATAAAGGTATTTGTTCGCGAATAAAAATAGCGCAATTGATTACAGAGGAAAGCCAACAATTTTCTCATGTGTTTAATGTCTGATGATTTCAGTATTATAGCTTGACATTTAAATAAAACTATGCTGTAGGTGTAACTGAACATTCTTTCAAATCCATTATTACATCATTTGTTAAGAAATGCACATGTAATATCCTTGAAAATTTGAAATATTACAGCTTTATTCATTATCAAGGGAAGGGGGTCAAAAAAGATCAATAATCTCTTCATCGAATTCGGAGTTCTTAGAGGAATTTTGATATGAGCAATTCACATTATATTGCTCCATCTTTGGGATAAATAATTAAGTGCACGGAAAAATAAAAAGAACTGTTGAAAAATAGCGATCCTTTTTGTAAAATTATGCTTTTTATTATTGTGCATTCCCTCTTTTTTTTATCAATTTGTCTTTCTATCTATGAAAACACACACACACACAAACACATACATACACACACAAACATATATGTATATATATATATATATATATATATATATTAGGTATATTCAAAAGGATTAGAAATTGGAGCTTTATTTACAAAGGCTTGTAACCGAAGAAAAGTTTTACTGAATGAGAAATAACCAAAACGGAGGTCGGAAATGAAATGAAAATCTTTAAAACATTAACAAAATAAAATATTCGCCAGCGGCGTGAAGAAGGTAAACCACTGCTAGTGGATACTATTTCGTCAGCACATTGATATTTGTCGTACGTCCCACCAACCAGATGAGTGTGGCACAAGGCTTTTTTACGATGGGTCCGGCCTCAGGGCAGGAGCCCAGATGTGCCCGGTTGCTCAAAAGATGCTACGTACCCCGTCGCCATTCCCCTAAAAAATGAGAGCCTCAGGCACCAGGCGACAAACTGAGGGTTAGAGCATGGGTGGCAGCCACCAGAACCTTGAGGAGAGTCGGCAGTGAGACGTGAATGTTTGCCTTCCCCAGCACCCATGTCAGGCAACCTCGATCGAGTTCACTGCCGACTGAGCAAAATTACCCTCCTCACAATAGTGTCCAACGTATTTATGAGGAATGGGACATACCCACTAATACGGAGTCTTCTACGGATAAAAGCACCCCTGAAACTTCTTTTGATATGGTATGGTCTTATTGAGTTTTCCTTATGTTCTTCACATCATCTAATCATTCGCTGAATTTGAAATTTAGAGTCAGGGAACAAGTTAAAAAGCACATTCTTTTTGAAGCAAGAGGGCCGAACTTTTTCTCCTAAGTTAAATGTTTGATATTTTGGCATTATTGTTTGAAATTGAAATAAAATGTTGATGTGTGCGTAAAAAACAGACTCTTTCCAATCCATAATTTCATCAATTGTGAGAATGTGCTCAAAAGTTTTCTATTATTAATCATTATTGATTGCTGTTCACTAAGATTTATTTCTCAATCAAAATCCAGGAACTTTGATAAATCACAGAAATTATACCGGTCTTTACGAACAGTTTTATTGCAGTATTGTCTAATTAAGACACAAACTCAATGAACAACACATTTTAAAAGGTTTCCTCACTGCCGAGATTAATTATCTAACTTTTTTTTATCTAAAATTTTTCGAATTGCATGTTTTACCTTTGTTCTTCTTAATTCGATCGGAGGGGTTGGTAAATATGATATATATATATATATATATATATATATATATACGTGGTGTATTCAATAAGTTTACAGACTTTTTGGTATATGGATTTAGAATTGACGTAGACTCTTGAAATTCACTATGTTATTGCTATATATCTTATGAGATGACTGACCAATTTTTATGATTTCAGGTTCAAATGAACAGCTACAGCAGTAATTGGAATACACCCTACTAAAGCCTGATTGTCACAGCGGGTGAATTTCAAAAATGCAATCTGGACGAGAAGACATTTTAGAAGAAAGATACGCAAAAAAATTCTGTTTTAACCTTGGAAAAATTCCAGAGAAACGTATGGAATGCTTCAGACTGGTTTTCAACCATCTTGCATGAATCGAGCATCAGTTTTTGAGTGGCATGAGAGATTCAAGGAAGGCTGTGAGGGATTATGAGAGGTGTGGGTCGAGTAAGAAAATCACTACACCAGAGTTGATTGGCAAAGGGTTAGGGTTAGGGTTACTATGAAGGGAGTTCAGGACGAGATTCCTTGGGAAGAGGCCAGCATTCTTCAAATTGTGTCAGTGGCATTTTCTCCAGGACAATGCACCAGTCCACAACTCCATCCTTGTCACAGACTATTTGACCAAGATGGGCATCAAGACAGTTCCTCAGCCTCCCTATAGTCCAGACCTTGGTCTCTGTGACTTTTGTTTATTCCTTAAGCTCAGAAGCTGTCGTTATGAGAGAATTGAGGAGATGAAAGAGGCTGTGACGAAGGTCATTGACATGTTCACACTAGAGGACTGCCATGGGGCCTTACAGAAGTTGTTGGAAAGGTACAGCAAGTACATTGCAGCTGGAGGAGATTACTTCGAAGGGACTAGAGTTTCATGTGTGTACTATCAATAAAAGTGTCCATACAAAAAAAGTCTGGAAACTTATTTAATGATCCTCGTATATATATATATATATATATATATATATATATATATATTGTAATCCATATTTACTGTTTTCACCCTCAAATTAAGCGTGTATTTCATCTGAAGAGACGAAGATTAAATTTTTCATCCAAATTAATTTATAATGAAAATGTAACCACGGTTGAGTTTTCTTCCAGTTACATTGCATACACTCAGTGAGTTTTGTTATATAACCTCTAAAGGAATAAATAACAATAGCTACACATCGAGCACTCCCATAGATTTATATGAAATCGCTCTTATTTTCTATACTCGAATAATCCACAACCATTGTCTTCGGAAGCCGACTGGATATATATATATATATATATATATATATATATATACTAATCTAATATCTACCAGTATTCACGGCACCAGAAAAAAACAAAAAAACCCTGGCCAGGAACAAGAGATAAAAGTATCTCGAATCACCACCCAGGGGAAAAAGAAAAAAATTTTGGGTCAAAAAGAAAGAAAAGGCCAACCTCGTCCGACCCCTTGACAAAAATCAAGGGATACGCAGTCAGTGGTCAGAAAAAGAAAACCAAAAAACCCTCCGCGAATCCTGCAATGCTACAATTACTAAAGTGCTCCACACAAGACAATCGAGCCAATTATAGAATTAACCTAAATCGCGAGTCGAAAATCTTCTACTAAAGCTTCACTGAGAGTCGAACTTAGGCTTCCTGATGATCCGTTAAGGTGAAACTTCCTGATGATCCGTTAAGGTGAAACTTCCTGATGATCCGTTAAGGTGAAACTTCCTGATGATCCGTTAAGGTGAAATTTTAGAAGATTTTCAACTCGCGATTTAGGTTAATTTTACACATATATATATATATATATATATATATATGTGTGTGTGTGTGTGTGTGTGTGTGTGTGTGTGTGTGTTTGTGTGTGTGTGTGTGAATGTGGAAGAGATTTGGCATAGACATATATATGTATAGCCATGTAAATATACACTCCTACCTCGTTTTATGTCATTCGGTCTGCCTGAAATTCACCTTGACGCCGTAGTTTTCAACTAAATTTTAGTTCACCGTCCGACGTTACATCACTCACTAACTATACCAACGTCAAAATAAAAGAATGCGACGGAAATATTTTTTCCCTAAAATATATATTTTAGATAAATAAGAACCACAAAAATTGATAATAGAATATCATCCTCATCATCATGTCGCGCTGCTAGCACGGATATCCCTGACCCTCTCTCGTCACTTCTCCCTATCGTTCATCGCCCTAGGCAGGTCTTCAGGACAACATCCCGTATCCTCACATAGCTGCTGAATGTATGTTCGTGCTGGTCGTCCTGCTTTTGCACGGCCATGTGTGGGGGGCCATAAGAGTACATCTCTTATGAGTTCGTCCCTGCTTCTCCAGCAGTGTCCTGCATGTCTGGTTCGTCTAACTTGAATAGTTTTCGTGATAGGAGGCAGGTGGCCGTACAGTTGGTGTCTTGTTGGGTATTGCCGCCAGGACTTGTTCAAGATTGCACGCAGCATTCGTGTGTAATTGCCGTCTAGCTTCTTCTCCAGCCGTTTTGTTAGCGTCCATGTAGTGCACCCATATAGCAGTATCGATGTGACCGCTGCCTGGAAGAAACTGCGTTTCATTTTATCGGTTAGGTCTGATTTCCATATAATCGATAGCCTATTGATAGCTGTCCATGCCTTCCTTAACCTTGTTTCGATGTCCTTTTAGGTTGATTCGACGCTGCTTCCCATGTAAGTGAACTTGTCTACTAGTTTAAGAGGGGTTCCTTCTAGAGTGGAGATGTCCCCCGTTTGATTATAGCACATATATTCCGTTTTGTGTGCATTAACGTAGAGGCCTATGCCTGTGGCTGCTCGTTCCAAACTATGCAGTAGTGTTTCGGCTTGGTCGGGTGTATTTGCCAGTATCGCTATGTGATCGGCGTAGTCGGCGTCGGCTAAATAAATGTCAATATGATACAAACACAATAAAAATGTACATAAATGCAGTGGAATGTCGAAGGATTATATTAGTAATTTAATGTATTAGTTGTCTAAATATCTAAGACGAAGCTTGATGATTTTTATTATGTCCTCCGACAAACACCTGAAGAAGGCAGGAGGACATATCGACCGAAACGTTGTAGAAATAACAACAAAGATGAAGACAATAGTAAAAAAAACCTTAATGATAGAAATTATTTAAAGTATTATTCTTTTCAAATTAAGACTAAAATATTCTTGAAATTCTTTAATTTCTTAACGAGAGGGATATTTTTCTGCGTATTATTTTCATCGATTATATGGTATCTCTCGCCATACTCAAGTAATCTGAAGTGAAGCCAAGCTTATAATGGTTATCGTCATAAGAAATGAAATTAACGAGACGAGTTCAAATCCTGGACGAGGCTGTTTTCATTTCACTTCACGCTTATGCCCTTGAGAAATGCATGAATTCATTTTTTTCTCTCCCAGCCGTGGCTAAATAGTTGTTTCGTTTACGCAACCAGCCTAGGACAAGGAAAACTCTGAATTCCGAACAGTTGTAATCTGCTTAAAAATTGAATTTCTGTCATATCCGGCCCATGTCTTTCTGGATGTGTGAATATATACTCAAGGCATTTTAAGGTTAAATCAGGAGAAAAAAATAGAATTCATTATTCTTTAGAAATATGACTTAAATGCATTTTTAGTATTCTTTGGTGTTAAGAGATAGTTATATTCTTTGGGAAGTTTTTTTTTAAGGTAGTTTTATGGTGCTTGTTCTCTTTTTTAAGGTATTACTACAAATTACCATCAGACACAGGGTGTGACTTCTCTTGTTGAAAAATTAGTACTTGTTATAGTCTGAAAGCGCTAAAAAAACAACAGTTACCTTCCTTAGTACGACCGGAAAGACATTATATTCTTTATTAGAATATGACAAGCCTTAGCGGAAATAAAGTTTTAAAATAAGGCAGTAAATATAGACCATAAAGGTGATACAGGAAAACCTGAAGCTAATTCAGTTCGTTAGTTCGGGAAATAAGGCATAAAATAGCAGGATAACTAATTTTAACTAAATTGAAAACTTAGGTTGTGCTTATTTTTATTTTCATTTTTAAAATTTTTTTTTATGACCTGCTGTTCATGAACAGCGACCTTGACTGTTCTCGGTCACATCTGTGTCAGGCGAACGGATAAAAATATATATTATATACACAATATACCAACCATGATAAAAATGTTGAATCAAAATATGATACAACCTGGGACCCATGCAACAGGCTTTGGTGTCATGATTTGCTGGTGCTCTCCTGATAGCTAACATTGGAGACCCGTTGCGAATGTTGGCTTTTTTTTTTCAGGAACACGAATGACGATTTAAGGAACTACACTAACCAGAGACGTAAACACAAAACATGGACGAGGGAAGGCAACCAACTTGCACTACACTGCTATTTTAGGAACAAACATACACAAAGAACGTATAGGAAAAGAATGATAGAGATCTGGCAAGAATGTGCTAATTTTCAGACAACAAGCCAAAAACTTGCCGACCAAGTCAGAACAACAATAAAGAAAGGTCGGTTTTCTGACTTCGAAATACTAGAAATACATTAGAACACACACAAAAAAAAAATCAACATAGTTATACAGTACCAAACACAACAAAATTAAACAAGCATAAACAACCTGAAAGAAATTAACTGCCAACTTTGGAAGATAGAAGCACCACAAAATTCTCATCGAAACAACCCACAGCAAACACTAACACAAGAACAAAGGTAAATCTAGAAAATTTAAAGAAAATTATGAACAGCGAAAAGATTTACCATCACTAAGAAATATAGAATAGAACACAGTTAGGATAGAAACGAATAAAATAAATCAAGGACTACCTTACGTATCAAGGAATGATATAACAGAATTAAATGAACTTATCCATACAGGGGCAAAATTAGTTTGTGAGGAAATTGGAATCCCTTCAAAAAGCACGAAGAAAAAGTCAAACCAGGATGTTAAATTCGACTCTAAACGTCAATAAGAAATCTACGAAAACTAGCGAAAAAGATAAATCAAAGGAAAAACGATGTAACATGTAGAGACAAAAAGGAAAAGGCAACAAAAGAAAAAAAAACAGTTTCTTCCAGGCAGCGGTCGAGTCGATACTGCTGTTATAATGCACTACTTGGACGCTAACAAAACGGCTGGAGAAGAAGCTAGACGGCAATTACACAAGAATGTTGCAAGCAATATTGAACGAGTCCTGACGGCAACACCCCACAAAGCACCAACTATACGGCCACCTGTGACCCATCACGAAAAGTATCCAAGTTAGACGAACCAGAGATGCAGGACACTGCTGGAGAAGCAGGGAAGAGCTCATAAGCGATATACTTCTTTGGACCCCTACATATGGCCGAGCAAAAGCAGGACGACCAGCTCGAACATACATACAGCAGCTATGTGAGGATACGGGCTGTAGCCCTGAAGACCTGCCAGAGGCGATGAACGATAGGGAGAAGTGGCGAGAGAGGGTCAGGGATATCCGTGCTAGCAGCACGACATGATGATGATGATGACAATACAACTTGAGGAAATGAAACAGAAAGTCCTGACGAAAGAAGGAAGATTAAAGACATATCGAGGTGCCCGTGGTGTAATGGTTATCGTCGTAGGAAATGGACACGGCGACACGAGTTCAAATCCTGGACGAGACTGACTGCATTTCACATAGCACTAATACCCTTGGAAAAGGTATGAATCCAATTATTCTCCCTCCAACTATGGGTAAATAGTAGGACAGACTAGGTTCTTCAGTCTCGGTGAGGCTACTAGTCTAGGAGAAGGAAAACTCTGAATTCAAACCTGTGAAATTTCGCTTAAAAATTGACCTTGTGTCATATCCTGTCCGAGCGGAGGGGTTGGTAAATATGATTAAAGACATATCAACAAAGGGTAAAACAACACAGACAAAATTGGACATTTCAAAACAACGAAACAACATTCTACCAACAACTGGGAGGAGATGACACGAAAACATAACAACGACCGGATGCAAGAGAACCGAACGATTTGGGACTAAATATGGCGACCAAAAAACCTAACGAAAAGGCCAAGTGGATAAACAATAGGAAAAAAGAGTTAGAATGGTTCGAAGAAGGTCCGAAAGCGGAAATAAATATAGATTTCCACAAAGCAACACAAAAAAATATCAAACTAGGAAGCGCCAGGCCATGATAGAATTCAGAGTTTCTGGTTCGAGAAATTCACCTTCATTCACGACAGACTAGGACTAGAAATGAACAAATGCCTACAAGATACACACGTACCCGAATGGATGCCCAAAGGAAAGACCACATTGATTCTAAAGGACCCAAGCAAAGGAACCGCTTCAAACAACTATAGACCCATAACCTGTCTACTGAT
Source organism: Sepioteuthis lessoniana (assembly GCA_963585895.1). NCBI lineage: Eukaryota > Metazoa > Mollusca > Cephalopoda > Myopsida > Loliginidae > Sepioteuthis > Sepioteuthis lessoniana. The sequence goes on along the minus strand of OY757906.1, from coordinate 39,847,936 downwards.
GATGTGGAAAATATTAGCAGCACGAATAAGGAAAGAGATTTACTACTTGCTAACAAGCCACGCATTGTTCCCTGAGGAGCAGAAAGGATGCCTCAAAGGATCCAGAGACACAGCAGAGTTACTTTACATATATCAAGACATCGTAAATGTAAGCTGACGAAAAAATCTTGCTATGGCCTGGATTGACTACAGAAAGGAATATGATATGGTCTCGCAAAGCAGGATAATTAAAATGCCTCAAAATGTACAAAATATCAGATGAAGTCTTAAACTTTATCGAGAAAACCATAAAAACACGGCGAGTGTAATTGACAGCAGGAGGGAGAAGCTTAACTGAAGCCAAGATCCCAAGAGGTATATTTCAAAGAGACTCACTATCACTGTTGCCATCCATTATTGCCATGATGCCACCTAACCACATATTCAGAAAATGCACAGCTGGATACAGACTTAGTAGATAACAAGAAAAGATCAATCACCTAATGTACATGGATGACATCAAACTATTTGCAAAAAAATGAAAAGACCTGGACACCTTAATACACAAGTTAGAATATACAGTCAGGACATAGGAATGGAATTTGGCATAGAAAAATGTGCCTTGCTTGTAATGAAAAGTGGAAAATGACATCTAACTGACGGAATGGAACTACCAAATCACGACAAGAGTAGAACGCTCATAGAACATGAAACCTACAAATTCTTGGGCATCTTGGAAACTGACAATATCAAACAAGTGAAGACGAAAGAAAAAATTAAGAAATAATTTTCAGGAGAACTAAAAAGCTATTCGAAACAAAACTATCTTGTAGGAACCTTATCAAAGGAATAAATACATGGGCTGTACCCTCGTTAGATATTCGGGACCCTTTTTGAAGTGGACCAGAAAAGAACGTCGGCTAAATAACAGAAAATTTACGACCATGTATAAGGCATTACATTCGAAACACGACGTTGACAGACAATATGTATCAAGAAAGGAGGGAGGAAAAGGACTTGCCAGCATTGAAGACAGTTTTGAAGCATAGATACAACGACTCGAAGTCTATATAGAAACGCACGAAAGAGGACTGATTACAGCCATCAAATATGATACTGACAACACGATGCAGAATAAATTGACAATAACTAGGAAACAAAAATGGGAAGCAAAATAACTCTAACGCTTTAAACGACTTATAAAAAACATCTCACAGGAGAAAAAATGGACGTGTCTAAGAAAAGGAAACTTTAAGAGAGAAACATAATCTCTCCTAATAGCAGCTCAAAACAACGACATCAGAACCAATTAAACCAAAGCGAGAATAGATAAGACGCAACAAAATTGTAAATGTAGGGTATGTGGTGATAGAGACGAAACGATCAATCACATAATAAGCGAATGTAGCAAATTCGAACTGAAAGACTATAAGACTAGACACGACTGGCTGTGGAAGGTGATCCATTGGGAAATGTGAAATTTAGATTTGACCATACGAACAAATGGACACGTATATGCGCAACCCATTATCTGCCCTAAAGATTGACACGCCTAAACTCGGCCAGAAGACCAGACCTGATAGAAATAAACAAAAAGAAGCGAACCTGCAAAATTGTGGACTTTGCTGTCCCGGCTGACCTTAGAATAAAACTGAAAGCCCGTGAAAAGAATGATAAGTACCTGGACTTTACTAGGGAATTGAAAAAAATATGGAATATGAACGTGGTGTTTATACCAATCGTGATTGGTGCTTTTAAAACAGTTACCAAACGATTATTGATGGGACTGGAGGACCTGGAGGTTGGAGACCAGCCAAACTACAGTATTATTGAGAACGGCCAGAATACTGAGAAGAGTTGTTGAGGCTTGAGGAGACTTGCTGTAACTCAAATTTCAGTGGAAGACCATCTGCTAATGTGAAAAACTCTAAGAAGAAGAAGGAATGTGCTAGCTTCATTTAAACATCCATTTATTTTTTTGATTTTAGCTTTGTTATTTACCAGGAGTTACAATGAGTTAATAGTTAGCGGCTTATACTCAGACAGATTTCATACTCTAGGGGATTTTGAAAGGTGTTTCGAAGCAATCCTTATGCGCGTCATGAATTAAAATTGAATATTGAAACTGAGTGTTCTTTTTTTTTAATCAACAAACGTTTTTATTCATGTGGCTTTAAATATATATGTATAGTTTATAAGTATGATATATTTTTTTGAGAATTGGACTCAATAACAAGGCCTTGCTAGTCTAGCTCATAAGCCATCACATTTCACGAGACGTTCAAAAAAGGAAATGAAAAAAGTATAGTTTGTGCATTTATATTTTAGACTTGTCATGTCAGTGATCCATGTCATGGCTTCTTACTCGGAGTAGACGGGTACATCAGCTAGTTACTATTATAATAAAACTTATGACTTTGAATTGACTATAAGGTTAATTAGAGTAATGATGATGATGATGTTAAAAGATATAACTTAGATGCTGCTGCTACTGAAATAAGCCCAATAAGCAATCACATTGATGCTGATCATGATAAAAGGAATCAGATAATGATTAAGACACAACTAAAACGGATGGCAGTAGAAGTGGCGACGACGTTGACGACGACAACGACGACGACGACGCAGGTGATTATGACGATGATGGTGATGCTGTCTATGTTCATGCTACTTCCTTGAACGCAAGTGTCTCAGCTCACTCTCCGTCTCTGCGCACCATGCCATCTGCCCTGGGGCCGCCCATTTCTATGCTGATACGCAGTTTCACACACCTGTGCACACGGCTGCACGCCCGAGTGCGCATCCACTCGAGCGAGCACGCAATTCTGTGAGGGGAGTTTGGCATCTAACAAAGCCTTAACCTTCGCTCCGGGGAGAAAAAGACAGAGATCTTCGGGAGTGACGTTGGCGAGAGAGAGCGAATTGGGGAGTATGGGGGAGTGAATAGTTTAACAGAAGTGAAAGGACGGACGAGGTGCGGAAGAGGGGGGGGTCTTGGAAAGAATGGTGATGAAGTGAAAGTGGAGGTGGTAATGGCAAAGCTAGTACTTCTGAGAAGAAGCACGAGATGTAAATGAGTGCTTTTGTATGATATGACACTGGGAGAAGGAGGAGGAGGAGGAGGAGGAGGAGGCCAAGATTTAGGAGGAAGAGAAGCAGAACTTGAGGGTAAATAATCTCGGAAATGATAGAAAACAAGAGAGAGAGAGAGAGAGAGAGAGAGAGAGATGGAGATAAATAGATAGATAGAGAGATAGATAGATAGAGAGAGAGATAGAAAGAAAGCTTCTGGTTATGGCGGTGAGAGTTTGGGTGGTGTAGGGGGTGTTTGGATTTTTATCAGAGAGTCATTGAGTTGGAGTTTTGTGCGAGGTGGACACGCAGGGTTAAAGTGTAAGAAGTTGAAGCAAAAGAACGGAAAATACAGAATACGGAAAATGCTATTGATCTACTTAGTATCAGCTATTTTTACGTATAGTCTTAGGCAATGGCCAAAATATACATTTTTTTTCTTTTCTAGGCGCAGCAGTTTTTCTTAGTACTTGTTAGCTTATCTCCATCATTCTCTCTATCTCTCTGTCTCTGTCTCTTCTCAATAGTTTCTCTTTTACTATCTTATTTATACGTCTGTACCGCCAGACTAAATTACTCACAAAGTTAACAGATAATCTCTTTCCCCCACTTCTCTCTCTCTCTCTCTCTCTATATATATATATATATATATATACCAAAGACCGGTGGAGTAAGAAATATTGAGAGAAAATGACCTTTATATAAAAGCACACCTAATATTTCTTAAAGTTACTTTCCCCTTAAATGAACTTTAATCATTTCTTTGGAAATCTATCTATCTATCTATCTATCTATTTCTTCTTCTTTCTCTCTCTCTCTTTCTCTCTCTCTCTATATATATATATATAAAGAGAGAGTGAGACAAAAAGTTTCGCCAATATCTAACTACACGCCCAACAATTTTTATACACATTTACTTTTCCATTTTTGCGTAAGATATTAATGTTCTATAGTTTTCAGTGGAATAAAACTTTAAAAAGAATAAAGCAAAAAAAAAAAAAAAAAAAAAAAAACAAGAGTAAAAATTTACCGGTCCATTAGCCCAGCAGTTAGAATGTTCGCCAAAGTCCCGGAAGACCTGGGTTCAATCCCTGGTCAAGTCACACCAAACACTCAAAAAATGGTACTTGATGCCTCCTCGCTAAACTCTTAGCAATATAAGGTAGGGATCAAGGGTAAAGTGAAGCAATCCAGGTAAAAGAGCAGCGCCATTCCCAACACCTCGGTGTAGTAGCTATTGAAAAGGAAGCCTTCGGTTCACTCCCGCGACCTACTAATTATATTTGGTCTACTACATTTTTTTTTCAGGATTTCCATGAAAACTGCATCTGAGTGACTCAAACATCTTTCTCATTCAACAATATTATTCTTCACTTATATTTTCTCGAATTAATAATGTTATACAAAATATTCCTCGTCAAAAACAATATTTAGTTGTTATATTAACAATCATCAATAAATTTCTAGTACTGTTGTATCTTAAAATAATATTGCATAATCGTATTTTCTGTTGAGTTCGGTAATAAATACTTGTTAATATAATCTGTAATCATCGTTATTTATTTCGCGCAGAAATTTTAAATAGCTACAATACCGAGGCGTAGGGGAGGGTACAACTTTTTTTCCTGGAATGCTCCGCAAAATAAGAAGATAGACACAAAAATGAAAATTTACTCAGTACGGCCATCATTTTTTCCAATTATTCTGTCAACGCGGCTTCGAAACCATTTGCATGCCTTCAAAATAAATTATTCAGACATTTTATTTAATTCCCCCGCAAATAAAAGTTTTAAGCGAATTAACATTTAGTTGGGAAGTTGTTTTGTTTCCTAAAACGCCCCATTGAGGGTTAAGGTCAGAGCTTAAATCTTCTTTAATTGTTGTCCTCGCAGTTTTCTCGTGAACCTTCAATATATTAGGGCGCTTGGTTGTTGTAACGTCCTCTTTAATCGCCGTAGCGATAGCAGTTAAAAAGCCTTCTTTTTGTTTTTGTTCAATCCTCTGTTCCCCCTTTTCTTTAAAAAGTTCTTTTCTTTAAAAAGAATGTCTTTGCTTTGTATATAGACAAATAAGCTTTGGCTTGGTTACAGTGTTAAGATAATCATAGATCCTTTGTCGTTTCTTTTCTTGCTCACTCATATTAGGCTGAATGCAAGAAAATTCCTTGAATGATAGAGATAACCGTCAAAATTTTAATTTATCACTTTTTTTTTCAATTACACAAATCAGACAAAAAAAAAAATGGAGAATTATTCTGAATTTTTCATCTGCACTGCATATATTTAATAAAATAAAGTTGGTGACCGTAGTCAAGGGCGACCAGAAGGCCTCCTTTTCAATAGCTACTACACCGAGGTGTAGGGCAGGACACTACTCCTTTCCCTAGATTGCTCCACTTTACTCTTGATCCCTATCTTATATTTCTGAGTGTTAAGCAAGGAGTTATCAAGTACCATTTTTAAAGTCTTTGGAATGACGTGACCTGGGTTTGAACCCAGGTCTCCCAGACCATTGGCAAACAGTCTACCCACTAAGCCAATGAACCGGTTAATAAAGTTTGCGACCGTCGTCGAGGGTGACCCGACGTCGAGGGTGACCCGACGTCTCCCTTTTCGATACCTACAACACCAAGGTGTACGGGAGGGCCCTACTCCTTTCCCTGGATTGCCCCACTTTACCTTGATCCTTACCTTATATGATAAGTGTTAAGCAAGGAAGTATCAAGTACCATTTTTTGAGTGTTTGATATGACTCGACCTGGAATTGAACCCAATTCTCCCAGGCCAAATATATATATATAAATATATATATATATATATATATATATATATATATATATATATATATATATTGAATTGACGAAATCTAAGAAGGTAGGTGGATATTACATCTTGAAACCTTTATCTTAAGTGGATACAGCAAAAATCTAAACCATCCAGAAATCTTTCCACTCTAACTCTCAAATATAAAACATGATATGCAATTCATCATTTTAAAAAATAAAATAAAATAAGAATATTCTTTTTTATCTTGATATTTGATGATTTAAAGTAAAAATACGAAAAATTCCATCAATAGATTAACATGTGCAAAGAAGAATGTCCAATCCTTGAATTTTAAAGTTTAAGTTTCCCTCACAATGATTTTATTACACTGTCTGTTCAAAAGAATTTGAAAATAAAAGATAAAATTAATTTATCTCAAGTATGATAAACGTCCTTGTTTATTTTCCGTCGCTCCTTATGTAGTATATATATTTTCAAAACAACTGTTAAATTTTTCTTTTTTGAGTATGACCTAAATTCAAAACCTGTTGATGATAATAACGCAGTAGTTATAAGGTAATTGATTATTAAAAAATCTGTCCATTTGTCACATCCCATTTGCTCATCTGGCAATATACCTATCGAAGTGTTTTGTTTAAACTGTAAGTAATTTCGCGTGTGGTATTTGTAGAAGATCCAACAAATCGATTTTAAATCTGTCTGATATTTTCAATAAAACGATAACGATCCCATTAAAGAGTTGTATACTGTGATTAAAAAAATACAAGTTAAATCCTGTCTACCTAATACTCGGTTATTAGTATAACTAAATACATTGCAAACAAACCGCGCAACTAAATCGGCTTTAAATATGGCTCCCAGCAAAGTCGAAGTTCCAAAGACCCACGTAAAACCCCTAAATCAACGAATAGTTCTTTACAAAATAGCACCGATGTTGAAATAAAAGCGTGTACAATAAAATCTTCGGATAAAAGTCACGCTCTGAGAACGAAAATCATAATAGAAAAATTAAAATCTTAATAGAAAAAGCTACTATGTACCAATTGCGCACCGGTCGCACAAGATTAAGCTCTTCGTTAAAAAAAAAAAGATTAGTTGGGTCTGATTTGGTTTTATGACATATCAACCATTGTAGGTTACATAATACCAAAACCTTTTTGTGTGTATATATATATATATATATATATATATATATATATATATTAAATATATGATTTCTAAAAACACTTTGTTGAAAAACAAACCACAGTTTCTTTCTTCCACAGTGAAATGTTTTCACGGATTTCTATCAAATACAAATAATTCTATTTACGATTAATCATTTGTTTGCAGAGTTTAATGTTTTCAGGTAATGCACGTACCACTGAGAATTCAATTACAAATCAATTATTTGTTTAAACGATCAAATAGTTTTATTTCAAACATTTCAGATTAACATAAAATATACGTTTTTTTTTTTTTAGTTTACACATAGTTAAATGTAAAAAGTTCTAATTCAAACAATTTAGTTTTGCATAAGTACACAGTTTAGATATCAAAAACAGTTCTATTTGACCCAAAGATAGGACCCTAACAGGTTCTACCACTCCGGGTCAGGGTGGATCTGGGAGCAGTGGCAATAAATGTGTTCTCCGCATTCCCCAAAGCTTCCACATTACCGAAGCCACACCATCAGATTGGGGAATCTTATCCGTCTGCTGAGATGCAAGCAGTGTATACAGTTGCCCCAGCTAACAGAGCAACTTAAACAAGAGGAACATTCACTGAATGTAGACACGTTGATTATTTTCTCAAAGAATGGTGGGATTTATCTCTCATTAGATTACCCTTTTTTCAACGCAAACAATATAAAGAAACCTTTTGAAAATATCGGCATGAATGACCATTCCATCCTTTTTTAAAGAAATACAATTATACCAAAAAATAAAGAAGTAAACAAAGTATTTATTAAAAGAAAATATCCCAGAGAATTTTCACATATTGTTGAAACGAATTTTTTAAAAAGCAACTAAATCTTCTTTAACAACTATGCAAAAATGGAAATATAAACGTAAATATATGTATTCTTTTATTCTCAGGGCATAAAATAGTCCCAGATTCGTTGATATGCCATTAAAATCAATCAGTCAATCAGTAAGACCTCATATATATAATTATTTTATTTAATGAAGACTTAATAACACTTGGTTCTTCCCTTAAAATACAAACATTTCTCTGTAAATAACAACTTTGGTTTTCACTTAATGCCTCTATAATTATATAGATTTTATACAAAATAATCCATCTACTGTAGAGAGACGTATGACACATTGTTGAGAGAATAATTTGTAAGTATCAACAAAATATATAACAAAAATATATGCATAATCCTTTACTCTTATTCTGGTATCTGTAAAAAAGATTGTGGTACATGAATGGAAAGTTTAATGTTCGCCAATGGTCGGGGAGTTTGGGGTTCAATCCCAAGTCGAGTCATACCAAAGACTTAAAAAATGGTTCTTAATGCCGCCTTGCTTAACACTCAGCATTATACTGTACGGATCAAGGGTAAAGTGGAGCAATCCAGGTAATGTAGTAGCGGCCTTCCTTGCACTTTTGTGTTGTAGCTATTGCAAAAGAAGCCCTCGGGTAACCCTTGACTACGGTCGCTAACTTTACTTTACGTATTCGTAAATTGGGAAGAAAGCAATGATCTCAGTCAACTTATACTCAGCTGTTTGTGCCAACGAACTTTTTTTTATAATTATTTTACTCCAAAAGCCGATATCCACCCAAATATTTCGACGATTTTGCATATAAGAAGAGATAAAAATATATGGAACAAAAAAGTGGACTCAATCGTTGAAAGTTCGTTTTTTTGGACACAATAAACATATTTTTATTTTTATTTTTTCACCAACCTCTTAGCATGAGCTGAATGCGACACAATGTCAGTTTTTAAGCGGAATTTAACAGGTTTGAACTTCCTTTCTAGACCAGTTGCCAAACCAATTTTAAAGAGCACAGTCTGTCCTACTAATTACCCATAGCTGGAAGGAGAGCAATTGGATTCACACATTTACCAAGATCAAATTCTCGGTTCCTCTGCACTGATACTGCATCCTACGCTTAGTAAAAATGCTAATCCATATGTAAATAATCGTACTTTTTGGCATGTAATACACTGAATATAACTTGCATTTGTCTACTTCGAACATATTTATTTCTAATTGGATGCTCGATAAATATTTGTTTCTTTAATGCTGAAGATACTGTAGAAATAATTTTCGTCAAGTGTGAGCATATTTAGAGTAGTGTCCTGTAAAGTAATTTTCCTGTTCAGATCAAATGTAACTGAATAAGTCTTTCCGACCTGATTCAACTTACTTTAATCGGGGATCTCGTGACCATCTCACTAAAGATTTAGTATTGAACTATAGTGAACATAAAAATTCATATTATTACAGATTCGTACTGATCTGTCGGTTTTGTGTCGATCATTCCTGCAGACACATTTGATTTCTGATTGTTTTTACGCATGCTCGCATTTGATCCGTCTGTTGAGCACAGTTGAAGTGTTTCACTAGCGCCCATTACACGTTTAGCTGCACACATAATCAGTAATGTTTATGTTAACCATTTTCCCGCTTACGATTCACTAAATGATTGAACTCACAATGTATATACTTCTACATTCACATACAATTGGACATTTATATATATATATATATATATATATATATATATATATACTAGTTGAGCAACAGATCTTTGCCCGATAAGGAATCAAGACTAGGGTCATGTGAATATTCATTAGGCAAAAGATTGCTTTCTAGAGGTGGATACTCTCTTTTATATATATATATATATATATATATATATATATATATATATATATAGTATTACTTAGTCCAGTTAAACCGGAGTTGGGAGTAATTCCATCAGGATAAGAAAACGAATCAAGAGTGAACATTTAAATTTTCCTTTTCAAAAACTCATAACAGGATGGAAATAAATTTATAATCCTAATTTGACCGGTTTGTTGTTTTTTATTAATGAAATATATATATATATACATATATATATATATATATATATATATATATATAATCCAGAATATATTTTAAATATATATATATATATAGTGGGGCAAAACAAATAATCTGGTTTTAAATAGCCTTCAACGGTTGATATGCCATAAAAACACACCAAACCAAACCAAAATAGATTTTGATCATTAAATGGCCCGAAAAGTGTTGATAAGCCGTAAAACAAAGTTACCAAACTAAAAAAAATATTCGTACACGTACTATCTAATTTTTTAAATTTTTTTTGTATTTCCAACAAAGTAATAAACATACTTTTCATATAATTAACTGTACGCAGGTGCATAATATCTACATATGTATAAAAAAAACAAAAAAAATGTATAAAAGAAATAAATCCGATTTATTCATTTTCATTCGCAAAAAACATTCGTACAATACAAAAAAGGATACATAGTCTTCATTTAATACTTTGTAGAATAGCCATTTAATACTTTTAAAATAAAATTAAACTGAGTTGGCGACCTTAGTCGATGGTGACCCGAGGGTTCCCTTTTCATTAGCTACTACATCGGTGTAGGGGAAAACGCTACACCATTACCCACGATTAATCTACTTTACCTTTGATCCTTACTTAAAATGCTGAGTGTTAAGCAAGGCGGCATCAGGTACCATTTTTGTGTCTTTGGTATGACTCGATCTGGGATTGAACCCTGGTCTTGCGAACACTCTACTCATTTGGCAAATTGCAATTTTATACTTTGTGGAATAGCCATAATTCAGATCTACAACAGCCAACCTCTTCTTGTATTTCACAATTAATGATTTGCAAATTTCAATTGGTATTTGCTTCCATTCCTCTTCGCATATGTTTTTCAGATACGGGATTTAAATTTTCAAATAACGCCACAGATCCTCGTTTGGGTTTGAATCTGGGGACTGATATGACCATTTCAGGATATTTAAATTATTTTCAGCAAACCATTTCTTCGTATATTTTGCCTTATACTCAGGATCATTATCTTTATGGAGGATCCGGTCAGGAGGAACTCCAAGCTTTTCACCTGAAATCATTAAATTTGCTCCCAAAATAGTTTGATATGCTGCAGCCTTCATTCTACCATCTATCACTGATGTGTTGCCAGTACCTCTTGCTGAAAAATATCCCCAAACCATAATGCTGCCTTCACCAAATTTCTCTGTTGGAACTATGTTCTTTGGTTTGAAGGCATCTTCATCTTTCCTCCGTGCATGATATCTAGAATTACGTCCAAACAACTAAATTTGGGTTTCCTCAATCCCTAATACTCTTTTCAAATGCGATTTTTCCTTATCCTAATCGTTCACAAACAAATTTCAACCAAACATCTTTGGGTATTTTCTAAAACAGTGGAGATTTTCGTGGGGAACGGGAATTTAGATGGTTCCAGTGAATTTCATTGCTTATTATCTATTGTTTAGTGACACATATTCCTGATGAAAGCAAATCCTTCCTGCAAATCTTGACGAGTAACTATTCGATTTAGTTTAATTTGATGCATGAATTTCCTCAAAGACCTTCAAGAAATCTTCCGTGGAGCTCCTTTTTCTTTGGTTTTCAACAGTTTTGCGTTTTCTAAACCTGTCAATTAATGAGCTTATAGTATGCGAGTAAAGTTGGCGACCGTAGCCGAGGGTGACCCGAAAGCTTCCTTTTCAATAGCTACTACACCGCGGTATTTGGGAGGTTGCTACTCCATTACCAGAATTGATCGACTTTACCCTTGATCCTTACCTTAGAATGCTATGTTTTAGGCAAGGTGGCATCAAGTACCGTTTTTGAATCTTTGATATGACTCTACCAGCGATTGAACCCTGACCTCCCGGACCATTGGCGAACACTTTACTCATTAGGCCAATATAGGTCATCAGAGATT
>OY757906.1:39793658-39831158 GCA_963585895.1 Sepioteuthis lessoniana | reverse complement strand
GGTTAGGTCTTGTGGAATATCAACTATTGACGGTTATTTAATGCCAAATCCTATTTATAAATATATCAATCATATATGATTTGTAAGCACATTTTGCCCGTAATAATTTTAAACGAACGGGAGCTCATTTTTTGCACTCAGTTAAATGGTTCCAAGTATTGCTATGTATCACGAACAATTCAATTAAACATAAGTCATTTGTTTACACGGTTAAATAATCAAACAGTTCTGTTTGAAAAAAATCAATTTAGCATAAGTCATTTGTTTGCTCTCAGTTTGAATATCAAACTTTTCTATTTTAAATGTCAAACAATTTTATTTGACCGACAGGTAGGACCCTATCAGGAGCTAATCCAGGTCAGAGTGGACCTGGGAGCAATGGCAATCAAGGTGTATTCCACATTCCCTAAATCTCCAAGGCTGGAGCCTCACTATCTGATTATTTAATGTTATATCCGGAAAACCTTTTGCGTGGGGGTCATACTTCTCAGCGGAGATGCAGTTAGTGTATCCAACATACCCTGCCGAATGGACAACTAAATGCAATCATTACATCTAGTTCATAGAACAGTCTCTCAAACACGCAGCAGGACAGTTTTCGTGACTGATGTTTTCCTAAACCTTGTAATTTGTATCTTGCTCTTCATCTTTTTCCCCAGAGAAAATTAAAATTTACTTTTATATTTCTGTCACTTTCCCTTCAAGATCAAAAGCTGAAAAGTAGAAATAATCCAATTTTATCTACATTAAAAAAAAATCTTAAAAGGAATGCGAGTAAAATTTATATCGGCTTGTTTCAAAGACCTATTGTATTAGGGTTGCTGATATGACTGAAAATTAACTCACACAGCAGAACAAAAGAAATTTTTTTGTCTCCTAACGTGAATAGGATAGATTTGACAACTCATTTGAGCGTGGAGTGTGTACTTGAGATTGACAGACCACTAACACGCACAACAGAAATCTCTATAAAAAGAAAATATAGTATATATTATAGCACACACACACACACATATATATATATATATTTCTTATTCGGTTAATATGCTTAATGTGTATATTCATATACATGTGTCCGTGTGTGTTGGCGAGAACGCAAAATGCTCAACGTCATCAAGCGTACCAGGCAAATATGCTTAAACTGACGCGCTACGAAAATGATAAAAGCTAGTATGGCTGAATAAACTTTTCATTAGTGTACTTCTGGTCGTGGTCTTTGAAATGCTTTCCCTTTGCACCCAACCATTGCTACATGTAATATTATTTTCAAACAGCCTGCAGAGATGGTGCAAGTCGTTTAAAATGTTGTTTAATGCCCGACCTCCTTCCCATTTTTGAATGTCGGTAAATCCAGATTCCCTCCAGGCAGATTTGCCAAGAGGGAAAAGAAAACGTAAATAAGAAACGAGACAAAACGAAAAAAAAAAAAAAAAGAACCGAAAACAAGTGAATGAGAAAAAGTATGTAGAAAAATAAGAAAAATGAGAAAAGGCACGCGAAGGAAAAAAGGAAAAATAAAGGGTGTGAATCGACTGGGGAGAGAAAGAGAGAGAGAGAGAGAGAGAACATACGGAATAATAGAAAGAACAGAAAAAAGAAAGAAAGAAAGAAAGAAGGAAATGAGAAAAGAAAAAGAAATGAGAAAAACACGGGAAGAAAACAGTAAGAAATTAAAAGCAAAGGAAGTGGTAAGATGGAAAAGACAACACGAAGTACAAAGATGAAAGTGTTTTTTATTTTTATTTTTTTATATGATAAAGAGAAAATTTGCCACAACCGTTATATCGTGACGAGGAAGCAAACTAAAGACAACGTTATATTATAATCAAAAAAGTTAATATAAAGTTTTTGGTAACAGAATGCAAAAATAAGGAGAATCTGATAAAAGCCAGAGAGGAAATTTTACAAACTGTATGTAGAAACTAACGAAGAAAAGAGAGAAGCAAATCCATATAATTAAAGAACTCTTCAGATTACTCTAGCCTATTTCAACAATACTTTGGCCATGCGTAGTCTCGAGTTTATCACTGATTTCCAATTCTTTCAGTCGTTTTCAAAGCCCTTCGAGACTGATCTTAGTACACCGACTAAATATTTAATCATTCTAATCTCCATTTTCTTCAGATTTTTGTTCTCTATCAAGATCCAATTATTTCTTTATCTTTTTGCTATCTTTTATCTTAAATTCTACGGTTCGCTGGAATATCCACCCAATGAAAATTTATTCCCTTTTTGATAATGAACACTAGGTCTGGTATTCTACCCGGGATTAGATGATCAGTCTGTACCCTCAAAGTCTTCGAGAATTTTATACGTCTTATTTTCAAGAACTGATTCTGGTTTGAGTTTATACCATTTGTCAGCATGGAGAAATTTTAATCGTTTGCATAAATCCCAGTCGTTCCCTTTTCCCACCCAGTCAAGACTAGTCGCTGATTTTTTTTAGTCAGTTCGTTGCAATCTCTTTGTATGCGATAATCCGTCTAATATCTGTCTCTAGAGGATTTCACTTGCTATTCTGTTGCGGATTATCAGTTTTCGCCTTCATATAATTGGTCCTTATGGAAATGTTTCGTGTTGCTATTAAAAGAGATTCAATTTCTATGACAAGATTTCCTCTTGCTAGCCATGACCAGATCATATCATGTACAATCTCTCTAATTTGTGGTTGGAAGTATCCATACAGTTGTTCTGTTTTCTTGATTATTATTATTATTATTGTTATTGTTGTTGTTGTTGTTGTTGTTATTTACTCCTTTAGAGTTTTTCACATCAGTGTTAGCTGATGGTTTTTCACGGGAGTTTGATTGACAGCAAGTCTCCTCAGGTCTCCAGGACTCGTCTCAGGATTCTGGCCGTTCTCAGCAATGCTGTCATTTGAATTGTCTCTACCCGTCCGCCAACTTCCAAGTCCTCCCGGCCTTTTAATAATCCTTTAGTTATTGTGCCTAATCATCACTTTCATGTTCCCCTGCTTTTTCAATTCTCTAGCAAGGACGAAGTACTTATCCTTCTTTTCACATTCCTTCAGATTGATTCTGTGGTCCGCCAGGACAGCAAAGTCTACAATTTTGCAAATGCTCTTTTTTTTGTTGATTATTATTCGGTTCTGGCCGGGATTAGGTGATCTGTTTGTATGTTAAAGTCCCATAGGAGTTTATGTGTGTCATTTTGTAGGACAGGTGCAGGGTTTTGCATATACCATTTGTTAGTATGGTCAAATTGAAATATCTTGTACATTTCCTAGTGGATCACCTTGCCTACCCAGTCGTGTCTAGTCTTATAATCCTTCTGTGCTAATTTGCTGCATTTGCTTATTATATGATTGATGGTTTCATCTCTGTCCCCGCATAGCCTACATTTGCTTTTTTGTTGCATCTTTTCTGTGTTCACTTTGATATGATTGTTTCTTTCTGGGTTTTGTGCTGCTATTAGGAGAGATTCCGTTTCTCTCTAAAGGTTTCCTTTTCTTATCCCGGTCCAGGTTTTCTGGTGTGAGATTATTATTATACCTTCCTGAATTACTAGACTGAATTACAGCTAGTAATCTCAGTATTCTAGCCGATCTCAGCGATGCTGTAATTTGGATGATTTCGGCGCGTCCGCCGATTTCCAACTCTTCTAGCTCTCTAACAAAGATTTTGCCGACCGTTCCAAGAACATCACCAACAATTGGCATCTCCGTCTCCTTCATGTTCCATGGTTTGTTTTAGTTCTCTAGCTAGATCCCAGTACTTGTCTCTCGTTTCATTTTCTTTTATTTTCACTCTATCGTCTGCCCAAACGGCAAATTCCACTAATCTATTGTCTTTTTACTCGTGGCATGTCTTTCCAGTCAGCGTTTGCTGGTAGGTCTTTCACTGGCGTCTAAATAACAGAATTTCCTCAGATCACCAGGACTCTTCAGAATATTCTAATCTTTCTCAACAATGTTTTAGTCTCGACGGTCTTGATTTTTTTCTCTGTTTTCTAATCCCTTCTTTCCGTCGTCTAAAACTTTTGGGACCGTTCCAAGCGTATCAATTGCAATTTCTTAACTTTCACTTTCAAGTTTCACGTTTTTAGTTCATTGATAAGGTCCAAGTATTTGTCTACCTTCTCGCTTATTTAATTGCTTTTATTCCTGAGTAGTCAGCCTGAACTACAAAATACACCACACGGTTAGTTTCTTTTATTTAATTTTGCTAATTACCACTAGCTAAAGTTTTCTTGACGGGAAATTATTATCATTAATAGTTACTCTCTTCGAGTTTTTCACATCAGCATTAGCTGATGGTTTTTCACTGGAGTTTGAGTAACAGCAAGTCTCCTCAAGTCTCCAGGACTCTTCTCAGTATTCTGGCCGTCTTCAATAATGCTGTCGTTTGGATGGTCCCCAATCGTTCGCCAACTTCCAAATCCTCCAGGCCCTTCAATAATCTTTCAGTCATTGTGCCAAAAGCACCAATCACAATTGGGTCAATCGACACTTTCATGTTCCATAGTTTCTTCAGTTCTCTAGCAATGTCGAGGTACTTATCCTTCTTTTCACATTCTTTTCGTTTTATTCTGTGGTCAGCCGGGACAGCAAAGTCGACGATTTTGTAAATTCTCTTTTTTTTGTTGGTTATTATTCGGTCTGATCTTCTAGCCGAGATTAAGTGATTCATGTGAATGTCAGAGTCCCATAGGAATTTATGCGTACCATTTTGTAGGACAGATGCTGGGTTTTGTATATACCATTTGTTTGTATTGTCCAATTTAAATTCTTGCACATTTCCCAGTGGATCACCTTTCCCATCCATTTATGTCTAGTCTTGTACTCTTTCTGTGCTAATTTGCTGCATTTGCTTTTTATGTGATTGATGGTTTAATCTTTGTCACTGCATAGCTTAAATTTGCTATTTTGTTGATTCTTATCGCTTTGATATGATTGGTTTTTATGGCGTTGTTTTGCTCTGCCATTAGGAGAGATTTTGTTTCTCTCTGAACGTTTCCTTTTTTTAGCCACGTCCAGGTTTTCTCGTGTGAGATGTTGTTTAATAGTCGTTTGAAACGCCCATAGAGTTGGGGGGGGTTCCCATTTTTGTTTCCTGGTTATTGTCATTCTGTTATCTGTCGTGTTGTCAGTATTGTTTCTGATGGTTGTAATCAGTCCTTGTTTGTGTTTTTCCATGTAGTCTTCGAGTCGTTGTATCGATGAGTGAACGCTGTCTTCGATGATGGCAAGTCTTCTTCCCCATTTGATAAATATAGTCTGTCAACGTTGTCTATGGGATGTAACGCCTAGTGCATGGTCATTAGTTTTTTAGTTCTTAGGTCTATTTGTTTAGGTTCATCTCTGGTCTACTTTAGAAAGGGTCCAGAGTATATAACGAGGGGTACAGCCCAGGTATTTATTCCTTTGATAAGGTTTCTGACAGAGAGTTTTGTCTCGAGTAGTTTCCTAGTTTTCCTGAGATTTTCTTTTTGAATTTTATCTTTCATTTGCCCTTGTTTGATCGTGTCAACCTCCAAGATTTCTAAGTATTTGTAGGTTGTTATTATTATTGTTATTATTATTTACTCCTTTAGAGTTTTTCATATCACCTTATGGTGATGGTCTTTCACTGGAGTTTGAGCGATAGCAAGTCTCCTCAAGTCTCCAGACTCGTCTCAGGATTCTAGCCGTTCTCAATAATGCTGTAGTTTGGATGGTTTCCATCCCAAGCCAACTTCCAAGTCCTCCAGTCCCTCTAATAATATTTTAGTTACTGTACCAAAAGATCCTATCACAATTGGTATAATTGTTACCTTCATGTTCCACGGTTTTTTTTCAATTCTCTAGTAAGGTCGAGGGACTTATCCTTCTTTTCACATTCTTTTAATCTTATTCTGTGGTTAGCCGGGACAGCAAAGTCGACAATTTTGCAAATTTCCTTCTTTTTCTGTTGATTATTATTAGGTCTTGTCTTCTGGCCGGGATTAGTTCATCCTTCAATATGTCAAAGCCCCATAGGAGTTTAGGTGTATAATTTTCTTGGACCGATGCTGTGTTGTGCAAATACCATTTGTTCATATGGTCAAATTTAAATTTCTGGCACATCTCCAATTGGATTACCTTGCCTACCCAGTCGTGTCTTGTCTTATACTCCTTCTGTGCTAATTTGCTGCATTTGCTTATTATATGATTGATGGTTTCATCTCTGTCACCGCATAGCCTACATTTGCTTTTTGTTGCATCTTATCTGTGTTCACTTTGATATGATTGTTTCTTTCTGGGTTTTGTGCTGCTATTAGGAGAGATTCCGTTTCTCTCTTAAAGTTTCGTTTTCTCACCCATGTCCAGGTTTTCTCGTGTGAGATGTTGCTTATTAGTAGTTTAAAACGCCCATAGAGTTGTTTTTCTTCCAATTTTTGTTTCCAGGTTATTGTCATTCTGTTGTCCATCGTGTTGTCAGTATCATTTCTGATAGCTGTAATCAGTCGTCTTTCGTGTTTTTTCTCTGTCGTCTTCGATTTATAATAATAATAATAATTATTATTATTATTATCGTTATTATTATTATTGTTATTATTCCTGTCAAGGTTTTCAAACCAGCATTAGCTGATGGACTTTCACTGGAATCTGAGTGACAGCAAGTCTTCACAAGACTCCAGGACTCTTACTATCCTGGCCGATCTGAATAATTACAACGGTATCACTGTCACCGTCATGTTTCAGCGCTGTTTTTAGTTCTCTGGCAAGGTGTAAGTACTAGTCTCTTTTTTATTTTTTTCTTACTTCACCCAGTCATCAGCTGGGACTGCAATGTCCATTATTCAGGAAGTCCACTATTTCTATTGGTTATAATTAGGTCTGATCTTCCGGCTGGTATTAGTTTATTTGTTTGTATCTAAAAATTTCAAAGAATTTGGTGTGTCTCATTTTTGGGGGAAAAAGTTCTAACTTGTGCATATGCCATGTGGTAGTATTGTCAAATTTGAACTTTTTGCACAATTCACAGTGGACCACATTCCCCTTTCAAGTTATTTCTTTTTTCATACGCTTTTTGTGCAAGTTTCCAGCATTTGTATTTTATTAGACGTTTCAAAACATTATAACAGCTAGTCTGTTGTCTCTTATCTTTTTTTGCTTCAACATAATTGCTCCACGTGGCTTTTTTGTGCTGCTATAAGAAGAGATCTAGTCTCTTTCTTTATGTTTACCTTTCTTTGTGATGTCCTGGTCTTCTCATGTGGGATTTCGTTTGTTTGTAATTTTAAATATCAATACAGTTGTTTTTCTTCCATTTTTTTCCCCTGCTTATTGTTGTTCAGTTGATCTTTATGTTGTCAGTGCTGCTTCTGGTGACTCTAAGTTTTCTTTGTTTTTTTTATGTTGTCGTCGAGTCCTCGTATTGATCTATCTTTGCTATCTTGAATATTGGCGTGTCCTCTTTTTCTTTCTTTTCCTGACACATATTGTCTATCTATGTGATCCCTCGGATACAAGGCCTCATACATCGTGTGTTGTTTTCTAGTCATCCGGTCTATTATTTGAAGTTCTTCCCCAGTCAACTTCAAGAAATGCCCCGAGTATCTTACACGGGAGACAGTCCAAGAGTAAACCCTTTGATGGAATTCCTGCCGTAGAGCTTGGTTACGAGAAGTTTTCTCGTTCGTCTAAGCTACCCTCTTTTAATTTTTTTCTTTCTTCTCCACTTCTTTGATGGTGTCCGCTTCAAATATCCTGATCCTTTCTTAATTTGGTAGTTCTTTTCGTTATTTATCTTTTTCTGTTTCTCAATACTAGTATGGCGCATTTTTATACCAAATTCAGTACCTAAAACCCGATTCTGTATCCCCATTATTTGTATAAGAGTTTTGCATCTTCCTGGAAGATACCTCTCTAGAGTTCCACCTCAGCTAAACCTTTTGCACTTATCATTTCCATTCTCCAGCTTTTCACGGCTTTCATGATAAACTTTATGATATGGTCGGATATCTTTTAGATTTTTAGACTTTCTATAATCCAAGTTTGCGGGACCTTATCTTCGACCATATTTTAGTCAATCTTACGCTATGGCAACATTTTTCCGCATCGTATTGCTCTCCTTGAGGATGTTCTGATTAATGTACGGTAGATCTTCGCTTTCGCTAGTTTTCTTTCTATTCTTCGGGAAACAGTCAGCAACTTACTAATGAATAATAGCTTTTTATCTGCTTAGTTACCATTTTCCATATCGTAGGCTGACACATTATCGATCTATAGTTACTGGTGACGGTTCGTTTTTTTGTTTTTCGTTTTTTGTTCTATTTTTATCAGAGTGGTCTTCTCCTTAGTAGTTCATTCGGATATATTCATTTTTCTAAGCATATTCTCAGTTCTCTCTTAGATGGACGTGGATTTTTAAAATCAGAATACATGTTTGCTATAAAGGCATGGTGTTTTCTAATTCGTTTTTTTTTTTTCAAAAATGCTTTCAGTGATTCTGTGTGCATTATCGTTTCAAAGCCTTTTTCTACTTCTCCTTGTAACTATTTTTTTTTCATATTATCCATCCATTCAAGCTCTCTATTTAATGTTCTTTCAGTTCCTTTATTTTACTCCAAAACAGTTTTGTATCCTCTGCATCCAATTGTTGCTATATTCTCGTGTATTTCCCTCAAACTTTTTGGTAGAATTTTCTTTTATCATTTTAGATTGGATTTCTTGATCTTGCTACGATATCTTTTAAGACTCACTTCTTTCGCTAATACCTTTCAATCTTTCTAATCAAGTTGAATTGTGATATTTGTCTGCTCGTTTGTCTTGTTCCTTTCATCCCAGCATATTCTCGCGTGTTTTTTTTTTTGTTTTTTTTTTTTCTTAATACTTTCGCTTGTTGTCAAAATTTCTTTACTTGTCCTTCCAGCTAAATTTCCTTATTCAGATTTCGTATTTCTATTCGGATTCCTTTGGAGAACACCTATTTTATCACAAGTTAATTTCACTCCAGTACGAATTAGCTAATTTTATACAGTGAAGTTTGGTGATAGTTCGTATATTGTATCAGTTTCTTGCTTGACTTTCTTCCAGTTTTGGTTCCCGAGAGATGGTAATGTAGTCTTCTTTTCAGTTACGATGGTCTTTATCAACTCTTCATTTATTTTGAATTAACGTTTGTTTTGTGCTGTTCTTGGTTATGTTTAGGTTTTCATTATTTTTCATTTCAATTCGGTTTAGGGGTTCTTGCTATTCTGTATTAAATATTTTGGTTCGAGTTGTAGGATCTTGTTGATAAACTTCCCTATGTATATTTTTGTTATGGCCCTGGAAGGGGTCACAAAGAGAACAGAACACCACGGTTATAGTACAGGTATATATTTACAAGAACAAAGGATGGTTACAAGAACCTGGAACGGTAAGTTAGTTCGTATAACCGTGTGGGGGCGAGGTTAGCTTCCGGATCTAGACTGACTTCGTATTGCAGCATCTTCCGGTATTATGGAGAATGGTTGAGTTCATTAGTAGGTGATTCCACCACAACAATTTTTATTATATCAAAGAAAAACAATTTTACTTAAGTATCATTCTAGCTTGGTCAGTTAGTCTTTCACTTATTGTAATAACTCTAGCGCATTCTGACCAATGCTCTATACATTGTTTGTGTAGGATTACTTTTATGATTACCTTGAAGTATATTTTTGTAATCTTTCCTAGTACATTTTTTTCTGGTGGTGTCTCTGTGTTGATTAGTAACTCTGGTCGTCGTTTTGTATATCTGAAATTAGAACAGCCGACATTGACAAGATGCCGATTGGGTTATGCATATTCGCTATCAAAATGATCATCTGCCGATAATGACACTCAATCCTATTTTCTGGGTTCAACGTTTAATTATATTAAGATTTACGGTTTTTCCTGTGTAGTATAATGTTGCAAAGCTATACCCAGGGATAGTTTATTATTTGTTCTCTTGTCATTGATATAACCAAGTATTATTAAAAGCGTTAGAACACTTAAGTGGGTAAAAAAAAACCCTCCTAAAACCATCTTAATTTCGCTCAGATTCACCTTACTTAAAGGTCAACATTCCAGTTTTTTAAGTATTTGTTTTTATCTTCATATGTTTATTAAATTGTTACTTAAACTGATATTCTATAGTTGCTTAAACCTGGTTTGAAAAACCCCTAATAAGGCACAACAAAATAGCAAGTGTAGACTATGTGGCGAAAGAGACGAAACGATGCATCACATAATAAGCGAATTCAGTAAATTAGTGCAAAGAGAGAATGAGATTAGATAAGACGGACGGGCTAAGTGAACCACTCGGAATTGTGCAGAAGGTTTATATTTGACTACGTGAACAAATAGTAAATGCAAAACCTGGAATTCGTCCTGGAGTATGAGATGCACAAAATTTTCTGGGATTTTGAGATACCAGCGGATCATCGAATCTTGACCAGACAACCAGACCTTATGATAGCCAACAAAAAAAAAAAAAAAGAAAAAAAGAAAAAGAGAATATACCGAATAGTGGATTTTGCTGCTCGGGCTGACAACAGGGTAAAACTGAGAGAAAGAGAAAAGAGAGATAAATACCTAGACCTTGCTAGAAAACTAAAAAAATATAGAACATGAAAGTGACGGTGATACCAGTAGTTATTTGCATCCTAGGTAGAGTCACGAAAACGTGGGTAGAGGGATGGAAATTAGAGGACGAGTGATGCCCCTAGAAACTACAGTATTGTTGAGATCGGCCAGAATACTAAGAAGAGTCCTGGTGACTTGAGGAGTTATGCAGCCACTCGAAATCCAGTGGAAAACCATCAGCTAACGCTGGGGTAAAAAATTATCTCAAATAATAATAAGAAGAAGGATAATTAAAAGGCCTGGAGGACTTGGAAGTTGGCGGACGGGTAGAGACTATCCAAATGACAGCATTGCTGAGAATCCTGAGAGGAGTGCTGGAGACTTGAGGAGACTTGCTGTGACTCAAACTCCAGTGAAAAAGCATCAGCTAACACTGATGTGAAAAACTCTAAAGGAGTAAATAATAATAATAATAATAATAATAATAATAATAATAATAATATTGTGTTCTTCTGTGTAGAAGAATGTTTTTAGGTTTTAAGGATATAAACGACTAAAATTACTGCCTTTAATTTCTTGCTTAGTTTGATTACATTTACGTAAAGTTTGTTATTATGTTTTTAGGTTTTATTTTTTATGTAAAATTCACTTACAAGGTTTCGCTGTTTTCTGACAAAAATATAATAATGATTTCTCCGAAAACAAAAAGAAAAATGGTAATTCAAAATATTACATTTTTTGTTTATCTTTCAATCATTTTGTTTCAAAAAGAAAGCCATCGTGCACTAATATAATTTCAATGACAAGGAGTTAATTTTAGCTCATGGGATAAATGATTGAAAATTACTCACACACACACACACACATACACATTTATTTATATATATGAATATATTTCAAAATGAATAAGTTCACAAAGAGGTTGGTACTTTTTTAGAATGATTTATTTCATTCTTACATTCGTGTATGTTTCCAGTTTGTTACTTTGATCAGAGAAATTTATATATATATATATATATATATATATATATATATATATATATATATATATAGGTACGAAAAACAGAAGGTATTCAGAGGATAACTTTATTTGAATTATGAAATATTTACTTTTTCCTCTTTTTGAACCACACACACACACACACACACACACACATATATATATATATATATACGAGGTTCATTTAATTAATGATGTGAATTTTGCCGAAGGAGTTACTAATATGAAGCATTGTTTACATATTCACTTTTTGAGGAAATCAATATTGTTGGTTCTTTTAATTTCCCTGAAGACGTTTTCTTTACCGGGTAGTCAGTGTGCTTCCATTCCATGGACTGTCTTTAATTCTTTGGCTCGTTGCAGAAAACCCATGTTTATCCTATGAGTAAAAACATTTTTACTAAAATATGTTTCTCTGAACACATCACGTATTCCTCATTTTATTCTATTCAAAACCTTTAATGGCAATGCTCTTGTTCAAGAAAATAACTCTCCGATTTGCCTCTGTCTGGGCTAGCTTCAAAATATTTTTTGAGAAATTAAGATAATTTTCGCAATAAACCAAGTCCAAACACTGCATTTTTAACATTTATTAAAAAGCTGTCCTTATTATTGAAGATTCTTTATATATATATATATATATATATATATATATATATATAATAAATAATTTGAAAAATGCATGTTACATTTACTTTCCACTTGGTTTTATACATTTGATAGAACCAGAAAAACGTCGAATATCGAGTGACAATAATGCAAATATCCTTGTACCGACTTTTCAGTTATAAACATTTTTTAAAAAGTAACTATAAAAGATTCAAGTCTATATTCGACATTACATAAATAATAGGCACCTGCCCATTGGCATAATGGTGTGAATGTTCGCCAAATGACCCGGGAACCAGAAAATATGGTACTTGATGTCTCCATTAACACTCAGCATTCATTATAAGGTTTAGATCAAAGGTAAAGGGGAACAATCCAGGTAAAGGAGTAGCATCCTCCCATACACCTCGGTGTAGTATCTATTGAAAAGGTAATTATCGGGTTGTCCTCGACTACAGTCCATAACTTTACTAATATATATATATATATATATATATATATATATATATATATATATGTAGAGAAACTGATAACAACGATCCAAGAGGAAGGAATGATTTATTAACGGGTCAACACAATAGCGTTTCGGTTTCTCGTTAAACAACGTACATAATTCTATACAATATTCCTAATAAGTCAAATATACGTAATTTAAACATCAGACGCTGATTTGCCAGTTAAACGGCTAACTTTTACTAACCATACATATTTTCCCGTAGGTTTTTGTATTTCACATTTCTAATCATCCATCGTTAACTTAAAATTATTAATATCACCCCTCATGGTCCTGATGATGGTTCAGTAGAACCGAAACGCTATAGTGTTGACCCGTTAATAAATCATTCCTTCCTCTTGGATCGTTGTTGTCAGTTTTTCTACATATTGTCGGATTACAATCCTTTATTTACTCTTCATATATATATATATATGTATATATATATAATTACTTAACAAGTAATTGAACACGCGTAAATTCAAAATCCTTTTCACATCTTAAAAGTTTTTAGAGAATAAAAGATTTTTGCTTTAAGTGATTGATAGTTTAAAATAGATTCAGACTCATCATTTCTAATCATACAGTTTTATTAGCAGATTCTTTTAAATTGTCGAAATGCAATTGTTGACGATTATATATATATATATATATATATATACACCTTCCTCTGTCGTGTATCTTTGATCGATCACTGATACAGTCAATGCGTCAATCAGGACTCTTTTCTGATTGACTGGTGTTCAAACTGGCTTTGTCTTCTCTTATTCGGCTGCCCAAAGCTGGCCCACTCTGACAAAACTCTGGTTCTCACTGTTTCTCTCTCCGTCTCAGCAAGTTGCTGCCGATGATAATCTAGCTGTGGGTTTGCCGGTACAAAGGGTATATGGATTATCGTTCTGATCGTCTTATCATCTTTGTTCCTGCCCCATTGGTTGTGTTTCACACCACTGATGATATGAACAATGATGATGTGCCGTGGTAAACCTGTCTGATGTAGTTGAAAAATAAGAATCTCAACCCGCAAATATACTTCAAAATGCAGGTTTATTTACAATAGCAGGTATACAATCGTCAAATATGCAATGTTGAAGCGGGTGTATAAGAAGTAGTGTTGTTGGCTATGAAATGCTGGTAAGTTGTAGTGGGTCTGATGGATGGTGGGTGAGGAACGTTGTTGCCAAAAACAGCAACTATGGATTCGAAACGTAGCCTTCAAAATCTGCAGACGAACTCTCTCTGGGGCAAACAAGCTCTTGCTTAGATAAAAAAATTGCCGACAAAATTTCATTTGCTTACTCACTATTCCATTATATCTACCTCACCCTCTCATTTTTCTTCCATCTTGACACTCACAAGTGCAAGGTCAACAATGGGCTTTGATAACTTACAAAAGTTATAACTGCGTCGTTTTTATTTTTGAGTATTTAACCCTTAACCACACACCGCTTTCAACAATCTACAATTGTTTAAAGGAAACGATACAATCATATATATTTTTAACTTCAGAGAATCAAACTACGTGTTTTGCTAAATCTGTCAAACCAGTGTTCAAAGAAAAAGGCACCAAATTGCTTTGTTTAAAATTACAATTTTAACCTACAAATTTAGACTTGACGAAGTGTTCCGTTTATACTTTTAATCATTCCTATGAACCAGATTTAACCTTAATTTCCAAGGACGGATGCTCTCATTCACCCCAACACGAATCATATGACTCTCAATTGCTAAATTTGACGGTGTATCAGCCCACCGATCACACATATCATTTAGAACAGATTTTTAAAATTTTATTTAAGTAACAAATTTTCAATGAAGTATTTATCCTCCCGATGTACTTCGTTACATATATTTTTATTGAGAGAGAGAGAGAGAGAGAGAGATAGGGGGTGCATATTGCTTTGTGCTTTTTATCTTAACGCTTTGATGTCTTTCGTGGTCAACCAATATGCTTTACTTTTTTTAATCATCCTATTTCTTTTATATTTGCAACAAATCTCAGACACAGCTGATTGAGAACAACCAACCGCTTTTAGGTTGTCTTAATGAATCCTTTTTATGATCATTTCCGTTGTTTCAATTGACAATTCTGTTGTTGCAGCTATGTTTACTTTCAATTAACAATGCTCGGCAATAACATTGTCTGCTTAATGACCTGGAATAATAATACAATAATTTTAATTAATTTTATTGTATTGTTTAAGGTATATTTTATGAATTTTAATTTATTGCGAACTTTTTTCTCATCATGGTAGTTTTTTGGCCGGCTTGGGTAGGATTTGAAACCGCTATCTTCTGACAATGCTCACCTGGAACCGTAGACACTCAACGCCTCTATCCGCTGCGCCACGGGCTCCGAAGGCCAGAGGTTTATTTGGTCAAAAACGTGGTGCATTAGACAACAACTATGGAAGGCAGTAATTACTGGGGATACGGTTTCAAGACTCAGCATTCCTATCCGAGGTCACGGTAAAATCACCTGAAGAAGGCCAGAGGTGAAATTTGGCCGAAACGTAGTGAAAGAAGAAACGGCACAAAAAACTACCAAGATGAGAAAAAAGTCCGCAATAAATAAAAATTAATTCTCAGATTAAGAAGCCTCATCTCAAAATGATTTCAATTAAAGACAAGTACATATTTTATGAAGTTCGAAGCTTCATCTATCAAAGAAATAACATTTTGAGTTTCATATGTCATAGTTTTTTATGACTAAATAGATAAACAAACAAATAAAAACTAATTGAACCTCCTCTCAGTATGCTAATTCCTTAATTTTTCTCAGGGAAAATATATACAATTGACTTCGATGACAAAGTATGAGGATCCAGCATTTCAGACCTATAAGTAAAACAGTTGACGACCACAATCGAGGGCGACCAGATGGGTCCCTTTTCAATCGCTACTACACCGATGTGTAGGGGAGTACAATACTCCTTTCCATGGACTGCTCCACTCTACCCTTGATACGTACCTTATATTGCTGAGAGTTACGCAAGGAGGTATCAAGTACCATTTTTAAAGTCTTTGGTAGGACGTGACCTGGGATTGAACCTAGGTCTCCTGGACCATTGGCAAACACCCTACCCATGAATGATCCCACTTGAAAACTGCATAAGTTTTCTGGGTAGCATAACAGTAAGTACATCTGTTTCCAAATGTAAACAGGACGCAGATTTTTCCCCAGCCGAAGTGCCTCATAAATTGCATGGCTGGCATGCTAGAAAGAGGTGTGTTCCTGTGCAATGTGTAGATGGGAGGTAAAACCACGAGAATGTGCATGGGCGTCCGGAAAATTATGTACACCAGAGAATATTTCGACCCGGCACAACGAAGTAGAAAAACAGAAAGGTTTCACAGATGAACTGCATCGTCCCCCTGTGTGTGAGCATCTCGGCCGTCTCTGATACTCTTTCTTACTGTACCCATAAGTGCATTTCGGGTCATGAAAGGAAAAGAAAAGAAGCAGGTTATATTTGTTATATTTCTCTGCTATACAATATAATTACAATGTCATCATCATCATATCGTGCTGGCAGCACGGATATCCCTGACCCTCTCTCGCCACTCCTCCCTATCGTTCATCGCCCTAGGCAGGTCTTCAGGACAACAACCTGTATCCTCACATAGCTGCTGAATGTACGTTCGTGCTGGTCGTCCTGCTTTTGCGCGGCCGTGTGTGGGGATCCATAAGAGTACATCTCTTATGAGTTCATCTCTGCTTCTCCAGCAATGTCCTGCATGTCTGGTTCGCCTAACTTGAATAGTTTTCGTGATAGGGGGCAGGTGGCCGTACAGTTGGTGTCTTGTGGGGTGTTGCTGCCAGGACTTGTTCAGGATTGCACGCAGCATTCTTGTGTAATTGCCATCTAGTTTCTTCTCCAGCCGTTTTGTTTGCGTCCATGTAGTGCATCCATATAGCAGTATCGATGTGACCGCTGCATGGAAGAAACTGCGTTTCATTTTATCGGTTAGGTCTGATTTCCATATAGTCGATAGCCTATTGATAGCTGTCCATGCTTTCGTTAACCTCGTTTCGATGTCCTTTTCGGTTGATTCGACGCTACTTCCTAGGTACGTGAATTTGTCTACTAGTTTAAGAGGGGTTCCTTCTAGAGTGGAGATGTCCCCCGTTTGGTTATAGCACATATATTCCGTTTTGTGTGCATTAACATGGAGGCCTATCATAAGATTTTAATCAAGCTAGATATTTATAAACTACTCTTCAAATCTGAAACATGACAAATACTTTTGGAGAATACATAAGGTGCATGAGATCCTGCTTTCAAATTTACCGACAAATCTCTTATATGATTGTTGCGTTCTGGTAAGTGAACGCTTGTAATATTAAATAAATGACAAACCACGATATGAGAGGAAATAGAGATATATTCTCAGGAAAAAGGATATACAATAGAGAGACTATTAGTAGACAAGAACATAGGATTAGTGAATACAGAATAAAGATATAGTCCAATGATAGTATTGGCTTCCGTTATTACGGTAGTAAGTAAGGTGATCTAGTGCGATCTCCAGTCTCCAACGCTCTAATACAATTCCTATAAGAAGCTGCTCTTCACCTTCTAATCTGCCCTGGTATTAGTAGCTACTGCTATATATGGCAGATTGACTAGTTCATTGTGTGGGAAAAGGTGGGTGATTCCCAACAGTGATCAAAGTAAAACTTTTTAAATTAAATTATTCCATTCACATACTTCCTTCCATATGTTTATGTTCCAAAGAAGATAAAGTGTAAATGATGTATTTGAGGCTGTATTTAGTCTTGACTTTAAAGCGCAAGAAAGATGTACGTACATTCTGTACATCATCTTGGGGTTTGGAATTCAAGATGTCATTTGGTATGCTAATGCCCGTTGAAGTTTTCCGTGTTATCATGATTATTGCTTTAAAAAATGTACCGAGCGATACAAGTTCAAATCCTGAATGGGGCTGACTGCATTTCACATAGCACTAATACCCTTGGGAAAGGTATCAATCCAATTATTCTCCTTCCTGGCTATAGATAAATATTAGGACACCTGGGTTCTTTAGCCTTGGGTAGTACACCTGACCTATACAATAAAACGCAGTTTTTTAAGCAACAGTCGTGTCGATACTGCTGTATGAATGCACTACATGGACGCTAACTAAACGTATACAGAAAAAGATTGACGGCAATTACACAAGAATGCTGCGAGCTATATTAAGCAAGTCTTGGAGGCAACACTCCACAAAACAGTAGCTGTACGGCCACCTACTATCCATCACGAAAACTATCCGAGTTAGACGGACCAGATATTCAGGACACTGCTGGAGAAGTAAGGACGAACACATAAGCGATATACTCCTGTGAACCACTTCATATGGTCGAGCAAAAGCAAGACGACCAGCTAATGCCTATATACAATAGCTGTGTCGATACAGGGTGTAGCCTGGAAGAACTCCCGGGAGCGATGGGTGATAGAGATTGATGGCTAGAGAGGATCAGGGAGATCCGTGCTAGCAGCACAACATGATGATGATGATGATGATAATGAGGCAACCAGTCTATGAGAAGGAAAACTCTGAATTCAAATCTAAAAAATTACCTTGTGTCACTTCCTAACCGTGCAGAGCGGTTGGTAAATAAATACTAGAGCCAGTCATTCTGAAGACTGGGTCAACCCATCTCAGTAGCATCTATAACTGTAAAGACCGAATACCGCCAATATTACGCTGAGAAAATGTTTTTTTCATTAGAGACTTAATTTATCACATAAGTGTCATCATATTTTTTTTATTTCAATAGAGGTTCCAAATTCTCTAAGTTATTGTTAATGTTTCTGCTTTAAGGTGTGTATATATATAAATGACCACCAGTAAGGCAATATTATATACTGATAATATTGTATACTGATCATCATCATCATGTCGTGCCGCTAGCACGGATATCCCTGACCCTCTCTCGCCACTTCTCCCTATCATTCATCTCTTCTGGCAGGTCTTCAGGACTACATCCCGTATCATCACATAGCTACTGTATGTATGTTCGTGCTGGTCGTCCTGCTTTTGCTTGGCCATATGCGGGGATCCATAGGAGTACATCACTTATGAGCTCGTCCCTGCTTCTACAGCTGTGTCCTGCATGTCTGGTTCGTCTAACTTTGATAGTTTTCGTGATGGGAGGCAGGTGGCCGTATAGTTGGTGCCTTGTTGGGTGTTGCCACCAGGACTTGTTCAATATTGCTTGCAACATTCTTGTGTAATTGCCGTCTAGCTTCTTCTCCAGCCGTTTAGTTAGCGTCCAAGTAGTGCATCCATACAGAAGTATCGATACGACCGCTGCCTGGAAGAAACTGCATTTTATTTTATCGCTCAGGTCTGATTTCCATATGATCAAAAGTCTATCGATAGCTGTCCATACCTTCGTTAACCGCGTGTCGATGTCTTTTTTCGGTTGATGAGGATCTGCTTCCTAGGTAGGTGAACTTGTCTACCAGTCTCAGAGAGGTTCTGTCTAGTGTAGAAATGTCACCTGTTTGATTATAGCACATATGTTTAGTTTTGTGTGCATTGACATGGAGGCCAATGCCTGCGGCGGCTCGTTCCAAACTATGCAGTAGTGTTTCGGCTTGGTTGGGTGTATTCGCCAGTATCGCTATGTCATCAGCGTAGTCGGCGTCGGTAATTGTTTTTGCGGGGTACCTTCTGCTTCTTTTCCTTGTCAGCTCGAAGCCTTTTTCTCTGATTTTATCAATCGATGTTCTAAGCACGTAGTCTAGACAGATGATAAAGAGGTGTGAGGCTAGCGTGTCCCCTTGTACCCCTGCTACAATGTCGAAGTATTCTGTGTCTCTATCCTGTGTGTGTACTTTCACTTTGGTGTTTTTGTAGAGAATCGTTATTACTGCTACGGTTTCTTTTGGTAGGCCGTATGCTAGTAGGATTTGTTCCATCTTCCCTCTGTGAATGGAATCAAAGGCCTTGGTAAATTCGACAAATAGTAATGTCGCCTGTAGGTTTTTTGCCCGTACGTCGTATGGATGGTCAATATTTGTGAAGACGTGAATCTATTTCTTCGGAAGCCATTTTGATTTTTCCTAAGAATGTTGTCGATTTTGGGTTCTATGCGGTTTCATAGTAGAGCATTGTAAATTTTGGCTGCTATGGATGGAAGTGTTATACCACGATAGTTCATGGCTAATCCGAGGTCACCCCTTTTAGGGAAGGTGAGGATGCATCCCTTCCTCCATCTGTCTATCGGATTTTGATTATAGACTGCGTTGCAGTGTCGGAGCAGTATGTCGTCGAATTGTCTAGTCTTCCACACTTCTGGGGGAATCTCGTCAAGCCCTGCAGCTTTCCTATTTTTAATTTTTCTAAGAACCGAGTCGAGTTCTTCTTGAATGAACGGTCCTAGTTTAATGTCCAATTGCTTACTAATAATTCTCGTGATTGGTTCATGCGTTATTTTTGGTGGGTTTCCTAGTAGATTACCGAAATGCTCTTTCCACAGTTTTATTCTTTCTTGTTAATTTGCAGCTTTCAATTTTGCCTTGGCTGTGCTCTTCCTTCCACTCACTTCGTTTATTGTTTGCCAGGCTATCCTAGATTTCCTATCTTCTACTGAGTCTCTAATCTTATCTCTCTGATTTTGTATGTATTCTGACTGTTCTTTTAGATATATGCCTGCTAATTGATATTTTGCCTTTTTTAGTTTTCGGGCATTTGTGTTAGTTGGGTTCTTCCGATAGCTTTTGGAGGCAGTTTTCACATGTGCACGTTTTTCTCTAACCGCTAACGTTTCCCATGCGACTCTATATTTACTTCGAGGTTTTGTTGGAATGCACTTCGCTGCCGCCTCGAGGAGTGCGTTGACGAAATTCTCATATTCGTCATTTGGGGTACCATTTTCTGTTTTCTCTTGTAGTGTCTCGAATCTGTTTCTTTTTTCTAATACATAATCTCTTATATCTCTGTTGTTAAGTAGGGCCCAGTCATAGTTTTTGGTGGTCACTGTTCGTGAGACATTTTTTCGTAGGCTTTGTCGTATTTTTGCCGGGACTATTCGATGATCGGAGGACACACCCTCGAAAGAGGAGTATGCCTCGAAATTCATTGCGCTATTTTTCCATTTCTTGTTTATAAAGACGTAGTCTATCTGTGCTTTACTATTGTTCGCGTATGTGATGGTCCATAATTTTCCTTCCCTTTTTTGATAGTTTGTATTGAAGCATGTTAATCTATTTTCTATCATGAAATCTGTTAGATGTTGTCCATTCCTATTTGACGTGTTGTGTAGGCTGTATTTGTTGTTTCCGTTTTTCCCGATTTGGGCATTCATATCTCCGCCAATGACTAGCACGTTGTGTTTCTGAATGCTACGCACTAGAGAGGATAGCGCATCGTAGAAGGCGACTAGTTCAATTTCTTCACTAAAATTGGTAGGGTTGTAGCAGGAGATGATTGTTGCTCTAGGGTTGCCATTAAACGTAACTGCCATCATCCTATGTTGTATTTTCTCAATGCTATTAAGTATTTTTAACGCTCTTTGTCCAATAAGCATTCCTACCCTACCTACCGTGGCATTGACAGAGTTTTTCCATGCTGATACAGTGGCTAGCGTCCATCCATTACCAGTTTCGTGATATTTGATATATTTGGTGCGCGTGTATCTGTGTTCTTGTATGCATATTATGTCTATCTTATGTTCTACGGCCGATGCAGTCAGCTCTGGTAGTTGACCTATTCTATTTAAGGTTCTAACGTTAAATGTCGCTATTTGTATTGTTTGTTTGCATTTTAGTAGTTTTTATTGTTTGAGCTCTGTAGCTGATTTTTCGAACACTGAGACCAGGGCTCCAACCTCAGCAGAACGCGCCCCTTTTGTACCCGCGCGAAAAGCGATGCAGTTTAAGTATGTGGTTTGAGTGTGGGTCATGGTTATCTTTCGATGGCTGTTTTATTCTCCTCTATAGAAGCCACTCTTATAGATGAGCAGCAGTAGTTCCCCGATCGAATTGACGATCCTAAGCATTAAGCCGCAAGACTCACACGTCCAGGACCAGGTTAGGCATTGCGTTTGGCCGTCAAAGGGTTTATTCGCATACATTTACGCCCACCATGCTGCTTCCCATGTGTACGTAAAAAAAATTGGGGGTTTTCTTTTCCCTTAAGTTTTAACTTAGTTAAAGTCCAGGACTAATGTATATTTATATGAGTTTTGAGATATATTTTCACCTGTCTTCTGATACTGGTCCTAACATGTGTTTTTTGTGGCATTGGGATTTTTACTTAGGCTGTTTTTGTTTTTTTTCTTCTAAACTACTACGGTGGAGGGAAGCTGTGAGAATTCTAAGCTTTTAGAAAACATTCAAAACCTTTTGCCGTGTATACTAACACATTAGACCTGAAAATGTCTCAACGTAGCCTAATTCGTTGAAAATCTAAGAAATCTAAAGTTTTTTTTTTCCTTAAATGTTACAGTATGTTGAGCATAAAAATTATAATTCCATTTACTTGATTTATATTCACCAAAAATGGATTTATCTTTTATTTGCTATTCATTTTATTTGAATAAAAAGAAAATGTGGCTCATATTATTAAATCAAAAGACATTTTGAAAATAAAAAACCTGAATGGAAAAATTGAAATTTCCCCACTTTATTTAAGATATGAATATTGTTTCGACTCTTCTAGAGTCAATTTCTTTTAAATATATATTTCATTTTACAAAATACCTGTGAAATAAACAAACTTTGAAGTAAAAAGAGATTTTAGAATTCTACGTAGTAGCTTTTACTTCTTCATCTTGAACAGTTTTCAAATGAAACTAATTCAACTGCTTTTCAGTTTATTAAACATCTTTAGTTGATAAAATGCTTATAAAATATTTAGGCAAATATTTCAATTCTCATCGTCAGGAAGAATTTTGCGAAATAGAATTATGTAATTCATTCCTACGATATGTTTTTAACACGTTAATAACATAAAAAGAAATACAATGGAACAGTTTCGTGCCATGTAAAAATAGTTTAAGATGTGTTTTGACCTGCAGGAAACATGCTAAGATAAGTGTTGAAATCTAAGGACACTTTTTAAAAAGTAAGTTTTATTCATTGTTTATTTCTGTCCAGGTAAATATGGCAACAGTCTTGATATTTTTTAATGCATCCTTTAAATCTACTGGAATTGATTTTCCCGTAACATTATTAGTTGCAGTTTTTATTTTTTTGTTTCTTGTGAAGACTTACGACGAGCCCTTTTACTGTTTACCAGAATATTTGCACCATATTCTTCTTCTTCTTATTATTATTATTATTATTATTAATATTATTATTATTATTATTATTATTAAAGCCATCTATTATGAAAATATCTGGCGAGTTGTTTTTTTTAATTCCTGCATTTTCACAAATAATAGTCGTCCTTTATCCACTGTACGAACCAATCTTTCTTAGATCAATATTATCTCTCTTTTCCATTATTTCCTTGGTCGAAAAGGTGAATAAAGTCTCTGTTGACACTGTAGAAATTAGCCAAAAATGTTTATTCATACACGCTTCAACAAAGCGAATCAATTCACGGGGTTATCTCCCTTGATTATAAGCTAACGTCCTCGCCAGAAGTACATCTTTATCAAATAACTCTTCCAATTCTTTTTTTTTAAGTCCATATATGTGTACGTATTTGTGTGTCTGCGTAGCGACAGGGGGGATGTTGTACACGTGCGTACTCATAGCATTGAGCCATGAAGATCCTCCAAGCTTTTATCCATTTAATTTGCTCGGGTCTCTAACGTTTTGTGTAACTTCCGTGTTGTATTTACTTAAAATGTTGGTTATGCTAAAGCAAATTCGAGTAGGAACGAAGCTAGTTGAATAACGAAAATGAAAAAGGGCACACAAAATAAAGCAGCCTATTTACTCACTTATAAATTCATCTGTGAAAAGTAAACCTTTATCTGGATGGAGATATGTGAGTAGTAATTTACAAAGCTTTTAGCTTAGATGTGGCACAAGGCCGAATGAATAGGGTACTCAATGTGACTCAAGTTTACTCTTGCAGGTTTACCAGTCAAGGTTGAAAACCATTACACTACCAGAATCGCCCATGAAGATATGTGAGTTCGTCCACAAAACAAATCGTTCGCCTGTCTCGCATCTACTTCTAAGTGTATATTTCTAATGCATATATAAACATTTATGTTAGACCGGAGTGAAAATGGTGAAAATTTACTAACATCTTTAACCAAAGAAAAGCTATGTATTTATCAAATACTTCCTTAAAGAGCAGGATGTGACACAAGGTCATTTTTCGGGGCAAAACATCACTGTTATTACATCTCCAAAAAGAAATGAGTTCATTGAATTATTTCGGTTTTTATGATCATATTTACCAACCCCTCCGCTCGGGCAGGATGTGACACAAGGTCAATTTTTAAGCGAAGTTTAACAGGTTTGAATTAAGAGTTTTCCTTCTCCTAGACTAGTTCCCTCACCAAAGCTGAAGAGCCTAGTCTGCCCTACTATTTACCCATAGCTGGAGAGAGAATAATTGGATTCATACCTTTCCCAAGGTATTAGTGCTATGTGAAATGCAATTAATCTCGTCCAGGATTTGAACTCGCGTCGCCGTGTCCATTTCTAAGGACGGTATCCATTACACCACGGGCACCTCCTTTTTATGATAAAACAAAGCGATAGCACATTTATTTTATTTCAATTTTAAATAGTAAATTAGATTCAATATTAAAAACTTGTTTACCCTTCATCATCATCATCATGTCACGCTGATAGCGTGGATCTCTCTGAGCCTAACTAGTCACCCGTCCCTATCGTCCATCGCTCCCAGGAGGTCTTCCAGTCTATATCCTGTATCGGCTCAGAGCTGTTGTATTGAGGTTCTAGCTGATCGTCCTGCCTTTGCACGTCCATGTGAAACGGTCCACTGGAGTATTTCGCATATGATTTCGTCCTTACATCTCCAGCAATGATCCGCAGGTCTGGTTCGTCGAACTTGGATAGTTTTCGTGATGGGTTGTAGGTGGTCGCACAGCTACAGTTTTGTGGAATGTAGCCTTCAGAACTTGTTCAATACAGTTCGAAGCATTCTTGTGTATTTGCCGTCAAGCTTTCTTTTCATACGTTTAGTAAACGTCTATGTAGTGCATCCCTATAACAGTATCAACATGACCGTTCCTTGGAAAAAACTGCGGTTTATTTTATCGGTCAGGTAAAATATTGTAATGTCGCTCTCGTACGTCGCTGTATGAATCAGTTCTTATTTGAAACAAAAGTTGTTTTTTTTGTGTGTTTTTTTATACCTAATTTGTAAATAATAGTAAAAAGGGAGCCTTCAGGTCGCCCAACTTACTTAATATTATAGAAAAAAAATGATCACTAACTATTCGCTCTTAAGGGGTGAGTCCCCGTTGTGTAATAATTATAGTACTTGACTGTGTTCTAAAGGTGAGCGAGTTTGAACTCTTTTCACTCTCTTACGTTCGTTTTCGGATTAATACTCTTGGAAAAGTTAGGAATTCTGTTACCCATCAGCTCTGGCTTAGAAGGTATCAGTGCTGTTCTTTTAAAAAAGATGTCTTTAGCATTGAATCACGCACGAAGGTTTTTACACCATTAAGATACTAAGAAAGCAAGGAGATATTTAGCTCAGGATATATCGTTTGAATCAGTCTATGAGTACATACCTTGTCTGTGGGGCTTCGAATACGCTAACTGTATTTTTGCAGAAGGGTAAGGCCACCCTAAAATAAGACGTCCTGGGCATGACTGCAATTGATACTGAGGCTTCACTCCTTGAGATCAGAGAAGTATGATCTACCTCTTCATTGCCACTCTTCGTGGTGTAATGGTCAAAGCGATGAACTGCGGAATCGTAGTACGCGAGTTCGTACTCCAGTCGCGCTATTATGTTCACTTTCGAGCAAATACCCTTGGGAAAGGTATGAACCCCCTTATTCTCCCTCCAGCTATGGGTAAATAGTAGGACGGACTAGGTTTTTCAGCCTTGTTGAGGCAACTAGTCTAGGAGAAGGAAAACTCTGAATTCAAACCTGTTAAACTCCGCTTAAAAATTGACCTTGTGTCATATCCTGCCCGAGCGGAGGGGTTGGTAAATAGTACCTCTTCATTGCCATTATTCCGAGGTCGACTCAGACCAAAAGTTAAGATCAGTCAAGTTCCTACCTGTGCGTTGGATTGTGGCAGGAAATATATTATTCAGGGTCGTTTTAGCAAAATGACACCGTCGGTGGGTGGACCTACCAATTTGCATACACGTGCGCATGCCCATGCAAATATGAGTACTCTGAGTAAATTGAGAGTATACGTCAGCGGTGGTCAGTATTTGACAAGTAGTTCTTTTCTAGATGTAATCCCGTACGTGTTATCAACGATCCAGTCTGACTACAACCAAGATCGTATACCGCTGATCACAGCCGACTATAAGTAGTAAAGTTGGCGACTGTCGTCGAGGGCG
The DNA here is from genome assembly GCA_963585895.1 of Sepioteuthis lessoniana. Lineage (NCBI taxonomy): Eukaryota > Metazoa > Mollusca > Cephalopoda > Myopsida > Loliginidae > Sepioteuthis > Sepioteuthis lessoniana. Next base: position 39,805,064 of record OY757906.1, on the reverse strand, counting down.
ACCAGAAGGCCCTCTTTTCCGTAGCTACTACTCTGAGGTGTATGGGAGGACGCTACTCCTTTCCCTGGGTTGCACCACTTTACCCTTGATCCGTACCTTATATTACTGAGTGTTAAGTATAGAGGTATCAAGTTCCATTTTTTAAGTCTCTGGTATGACTCGACCCGGGATTGAACACCGGTCTCCCGGATTAATGGTAAACACTCTACCCACAAGGCCAATTAGCCGACTATACGTGTGTTAAATAGACATGTTTAATTCTTTTTTATAGAACCGTATTAAAATAACAAACAATCAAAAAACAAACAAATAAAAAGTCTTAAGAAATTAAATGTAAACTCAACATAACTAAAATGGAAATATGAACGTAAAATGTATGGGATTCCCTAACCACTTGTCATAAGCTAATACTAGATAGACAGACATGTTGTTAAAATTATTCTTTCAATTATGTAAAAGAGAAACCCACCGAATAAACAACACTATTTTTGTTACATTATCTTATCAAGTTAATATTTTGTGAAAGTCAATGACTTTTTTGGCTTAGTAGTTTTAAGTGTTGTTTGTTTGGGTTTTACGACATGTCAACGTTTGTTGATTATTTAATGCCAAATCTATTTTTATACAATTAACAGTTCTATTTCAAGCAATTCAGTTTATCGTAAGTACGCAGTTTAATTCTGTTTGACCCATTGATAGGGCCCTATCAGGTCCTACCACTTTGTGCGAGAGTGGACCTGGGAGCGACGACAATAAAGGAGTACTCCGCATTCCCCAAAGTTTCGCCAATCCCGGAGCTTCACCATCAGATTGTTAAATGTCATATCTAGGACACTCGTTGGTGGGGAGTCTTACATTTCTGCCGAGATGCAGTCGATGTATTCTACAGGACCAGCTGAGTGGACGAGGTTTTAAGTAAGTGATATTCAAAAGATTATCAATTTAAACATTTTTCCCAGCCTAACCTGACAATAAGAAATTGTTATAATTTCACATCTGCCAGAAGAATTACTTATAAACTTAACAAATAATGTATAATTAAATTTGAATAATCATTTTAACATTACATTTTTTTTTTTTTTTTCTTTTTTGAATCTTGGAAATTTGGATTCTGTACAAGTTATGTCTTGCAGCGAGATGACTTCCTGGTGATCGGAAAAGGTATGAACCATTCCAACAGGTTGTTCTTTAGGGAATGACTTAGTGTTAAATAACCCATTCAGGTTGATATGCCTTTAAATAAAGAAGCAAAAACATCTTTATTAAACATTCTAACTAAACGGGCACCATTTCTGTCGACGTCATTTTTCTATTCAAACTGTTTTTCTAGTTCTATTTAATAATTTACTGAGATTTTTTATTAGGATACGGGACAAAGCTGTATGCATGGGACCCCCCTTGAGACTTTAACTCAGTCGTCTAGTCTATCTAACTAACTATTACACCACCCGAAATACCCCGTTCAGTTGAATTTATTTTAGTTTTATTTCTATTTCTAAATTAAAAACTCGTCGTTGACGAACATTTGAAATTTTCTATCTACACTTATTGGGCGTACTCCTTTATATAAGTTTTGTACCCTTATTACTTCTATCCCGTTTATTTCCATCGGCTACGATCTTGTTGATTGACCCAACCTCAAATGTAAATTCCAAAGTCTATTGTTTATATGAAACGAAACCACTAGCCCACAATAGTGAGCTGATGACTTTCTTAAAAACATCTATCCCCATGCCTTTATAAGAATTAGGATAGACAAAAAGAAAACGAATAAAAAACGTGAAAGATAAAAGAGAGCAAAGTGTGTTGATTATGACGATGAATAAAACTACCCATATGTGAAATACGCCTCACCATTTTTTTCGATACTCACTCGTTCATTCCATCTTTTTTCCTCCTTATATCTATATTCTTTATTCCCACTCTCTCAATCTTCTTGCTCTCTTTATCTCTATCTCAAATATTTTTCATCGTTATCTCTCTATATAACCTCTCTTCCTATCTTCCTCTTCTCTCTCTCTCTCTCTCTCTCTCTCTCTCTTCCCCCCTTTTTTCAGATGCTTTTCTTTTTTCTTCTTTATCTCCCTTTATTCTCCTTCTCTGCTTTTCCTCTCTTCTCTCTCACCCAATTTCTCTCAGAAAATTTTTGTTTTCCCTCGTTATCTGTTTATATCCACCATCACTCTCTCACTCTTTCTCGCCTCCCTGTCCTCCCTCCCGCTTTATAAATCTCTCTCTCTCTCTCTCTCTCTCTCTCACCGCTTCCTCTCCGCCTCTCTTTTTTTCCATCGTTCTCTCACACTCTCTTTATCTCTCTCTCTCTCTCTCTCTCTCTCTCTCTCTCTCTCTCTCTCGCTAATATAATTTTCTTCCTACCTTCGTTATCTCTCCCTCTTGCTCTCCTCTCCCTCTCTCTATCTGACCCTCCTTCCGATTTCTCTTTCAGATAATTGCATTTTTTCTTCTCTCTGTATCCCTCTTTCTCTCCTACCTCCCTTACCCTCTTCCCTCTGTCTGTTTGTCTGTTTGTCTGCCTGTATCTCTCTCTCCCTTTCTCTGCTTCCATTATAATTTTCCCCTTTCGTTCATTTTTTTTAGTTTGAATGACTATTGTTTAATCTGCTGTGAATTTTCGTTTAATTTTAGCTCAGACCTTCTAACTTTCTATTCCTTTCTTTTTCACTCTTAACACTTACTTTGTTTCGTCAGATTTTCTTTTTACATTATTTTGTAGTTCCTTTTTACCTCTATCGTTATTTTTCTTTCTTTCGTTTTTTGTTTGTTGTGTGTGTGTGTGTGTGTGTGTGTGTGTGTGTGTGTGTGTGTGTGTGTGTGTGTGTGTGTGTGTGGTATTAATTATTTTCTCTGTGCTAAGAAATAGGAGGAAAAAAATGAGTAAACTTTTTGTATTTTTAAATTTTTTTTTATTTCTTTTTTGTTTTTTTTGTTTTTTGTTTGATACATTTTTTAGGGGTTGTCTTTAAAATTATTTTCTATTTTTCATCTCTAAACTCTTCTTTCAACTCCTATTTTTTAAATTTCTTTTTTGTTTTTCCGATTTTTTTTTCTATTATTTATGTTGTGCATTTTTCTTTTTATTTATTCTTCTTTCTCTTATACATTTTACTACTTTCTTCCTTCTCCTTCATTTCGTTTTTCGCCTGATCAATTTCCTTTTATTTTTGCTCTTTTAGTCTTGGACAATTCTTTCACTTCAAAATAAACACAGTTTTAGATTTACTATTTGTTGGGTTAGTCTGTATGCATTCTTTATTGAATCTCTTTTGCTTGCTTCTGTTTTTACTTTGCTGTTTTTTCTTTCTTTTTCATTTGTATTTAAACCAACACTGATTCATTTACTTTCTTTTTCTTTGTAGTCTTTCTCGTTTTCTCCGAGTTATTTCATTCCTTGAATTGTACGTCATGTTTTATTTTCTTCCACATTTTATTCTTTCAACATTTTATTCTTTCATTCTCTTCCCCTTTCATTCTTTTAGTCTGTCATTCTTTTATTCTTTCATTCTCTTCCCCTTTTGTTCTTTTATTATGTCATTATTTTATTCTTTCGTTAGCGTTCTCTCATATCATACATTTTCCTACTTATATATTATTAATAGTTTTTAATTTTTTTTCTTATCTTTTCATTCTTTATCAAAATAATTTCATATTTTTCGTCAACATCTTTTTAAAAAAACTTTCTATCTTTGTTACTTTTAATTTATTTTTATTTTTGCGCTTTCAATACTATTTTATTTTTTTTTTTATCGTCCATCAGTTCTCTCTTTTTTGATGCAATTATTTTTAAAATTTTCATTTTGTTTTATTTTATCTATTCATTTTGCTTTTTTACACACACTTCACAAAAATAAGCAAAACCTACATGTCAGCCATTTTGTTTTTTGGAACTGTGGTGATTGGTTCGAGTTTGATAGCAATTGCCCGCGCATCTTTCGTTAATCAAATTCCAAGCAATTTCCGGTGTTTGGCAGCCGTGTCAGAGGTTATTAGAATTAAGCTGTTTGATCGAGACACAAGTATGTGTTGAGAACACACTGGTCACTGACGAGAAAACAGATCGATGAAACACGAATAGGAGAAAAAGGAAATTGAGAAATAGGTAAGGGGGAGACAGCTAATCGGATGTCTTGCACGTATTGCAGCTCGGGAAAGTTTGAGAAATGTTTCGGCCAAGGCAACAGAAGTGGAGAGCAATACTTCCAACATCATGACCAGTAATGTGAAATAGAATGTTCGTCCGCGAAGGAATATTAGAAAATGGAAAGATAAATGAAAAGAGCTGGAAGAAACGTGGAATGTATGGGAAATACTGGAATGAAACAGAATGAAAGAAGATGATGAGATTCGATCAGATCGATTGATTTTAACGTCTACAGTTATCTTATGATATGGAATTATGAAATTTACTAGTAAAAAAATGAAAAAAAAAAAAAAGAAATCAAGTAGAAAACGAAGAAAAATAGAAAATTAAAAAAATAAATCAACTCTCAATATAGAATAAATGTAAAGAAGTCATTTACCAAGATTAATTTAGTTAGGCACAAAGTCATAAATTTAAGCCATTGAATAAGAAACGAAATCAGGTATGATGATTTGCCAGCGGAACTTGCGAACCATTACATCACATGAGGTACCCTTTAAAACTAGGCATAACAAAGTTTTGCCATAAAATCAATTGACTGATTAATTGATTGATTTGAGGTGCTTGATAATTTGTCGAGAGTTATTTAATACCTACAAGTTAGACCATAGTGTTTATTGTACGATCATATTTAAATTCTTTGTACAGTAGTTTCATGAAAAGCATTTTTTCCTTCCGACACGGTCCTATCGATTACAGAAAAATCTAAAACAGATGAAGTTGACCTATAGCCGATAATTAAATAGGTACTACCAGTCTAAGTAAGAGTGAACTACGGAGTTATGGTAGTGTAAGGGTACTTTACGTTCTCCAGAGCTTTAAGATTGGTGCCTCATCATCCTATGCAGTTTAGTGTTTTCCAGGAGACAACTTTCTTTTGTAGGGAAGGAGTTTACTCCTCTGCAGTGGATACAATCAGCGTACCCGACTGATAGGGCAGATTTAAATAAGTGGAAAAGAAGGTGGCCGTATAACTGTTGAAAAAAAGAAAAAAAGAAAATAGATATCCAAATATTATTGAAGAGGTTGAAGGTTAGAATTGCCAGAACTGATAATAGATTAGGAAAGTTTTTTTTTTAATCCTGAATTGATGACAACTATGAGAAAAGCGAAAAAAAATTATCTTGGGAAAAAATCATCCAGAGGAATTAAAGAATGACGATTGTTTTAGAAATTGTCGAGAAAGAGAAGCTTTCAAAAATCTTTAAGTTATTTCTTACCGACTCTGTTCATACAAGCTTTTAACCACTCATAATACTACTACCGATCTCGAATAAAGTCGAGCTGAAAATTATTGCATTATTCTTAAAGTGAAGCATTAAGTTTTATCTAATACTCGGGTATGCAAAGGATGAAGATGAAAGTTTCGGCTTGATTGCTTGCTTATGGAGGATGCATTTAACACTCACCCACTCGGAAGGTAGAGAATTGAATTCGGTCGCATAGCAAGAAGAAGAATAAAACATGTGATATATATTTTCAGAGAGATCAGGTTTCCACATGGTCAATAACCTGCCAACAGCGGTTCATGTTTTACCTGAGCGTTTGATATCATCGCTTTCAGTAGATGAAGTATAGCTATCGAGGTATGCGGAATGGTTTATTAATTTCAGAGCTTTTCCATTTAATGTAGAGGATGGCGCCATCTTGTTTAAAACATATGAAAACAGTTTTATCTGAGTTCACGTTCAAACTAATACCTCTCGACCTCTGCTCTAGAATATGCAGAAGAGATTTGACTTGAGCTGGTGTGCTTTCGAGAAGCTCAAGACAATCTGCGTCGTTTGAATCCGTATTCATTCTGAGGGATATCATCTGATTCCTGCCTTTTTTCATGAGAAACCAGTTTCAATTATTATTATTATTATTATTATTATTATTATTATTATTATTATTGTTGTTGTTGTTGTTTAGGTGTACTACAAAGTGAGAAGTGTCGACATCCAGTTAGAATCCCTCTCACCATCAATGACCAAGTATAGCTCGCTAATAATACATCAAATAAGACCTTTCTTTTTACTAGGCCTAGCTAAGTTTTTGCAAAGGAACAAAATTAATAAGCCCCGACTGTGAATCAAATTCTCTTGTAGTGATCTAGTGGCCGAGTTATCTTACAATTACTCTACAGAAGGTGGCCAGTTTAAAAAGATTAGAAAGACTGTAAAGAGAAAAAAAAAAAAAAAGACAGAGAAAGGCGGAATACAAAGATGCTAACAAATTTGACAAAAATGTGATCATGCAATTTTATTGACTTTTTTTTTCAGAGGATACAAAGGCAAAATCAAGAAAATGAAAGGTAAATTGTGAGGTAAAAATAAAAAGTAAGATATTAGCAAAAAGAAAAAAAAAGATGAGATCCAAAGCAAACCAGTGGGGAATAAGAATGTCTTTTTTTTTAAATGCACAGATAAGTGCGCACTAGTTTAATCAGTTGGAACAGCAGTGAAAATATGGAAGACTTAGCGGGTGTAGCAACTATGGGGACGTGATGATAAAAGAGAGAGAGAAAGGAAGAGATAGAGAGAGAGAGGTTTGTTCAAACAAGAGCAAGTATTCACGAAACACGTGCTGTCTAAGTTTGTGGGACATTTCCTGCCACGTGCTCGCATCTTCGTAGCAAGAAGCACTCACGTTCAAACTTGTTCCTATACATCCAATCATGAATTGAGGAACGCATATTCTTATAACAGAGTTAAATTTCGGTGTAAGAGAAAACACGTCTCGTCTCTCAAACAAAAATAAAAATGTACGATTTCTGTTAAGCGCAATTTATTGGTTTCTTTGTTTAATGGCATATCAACCTTTGTAGGTTATTTAATGCCAAAGCCATTATCAGAGAAGAACAGTAATGGTACTATTTTACCCATAGCTGGGAGGATAAGGGGGTTCATATCTTTCCCAAGGGTATTTGCCCGAAAGCGAACGTAATAGCGTGACTGGAGTACAAACTCGCTTACTACGATTCTGCAGTCCATCTCTTTAACCATTACACCACGAGGACACCCCCTAAGCGCAAATTGAGTTAAGATTATGTTGTTTTTGTTTTAATCGCATATCAAACTTCATGGTTTATTTAATGCCAAACCGATTCCGAAAGAACAGAAGAGATACTATTTAACTGATAGCTATCGAGATAAGATGTGTTCGTTCAATTCTTAAAGTAAGTAAAGTAAAGTTGGCCACCATAGTCGAGGGTAACCCGAAGGCTCCGTTTTCGATAGCTGCTACACCAAGGTGTAGGGGGGTAAAGTAATAAAACAAAAGTGAACGTTGTATAGTTCGAACCCATTTGCTTCAATGTCTCAGATCAGCACTTAACCAACTGCGCCACGGGTAGTCCCACGAGTTAAAGTCACTGGCGACCGTAGTCGAGGGTAACCAGAAGACTCCCTTTTCAATAGCTACCTCACCGAGGTGTAAGGGAGGGCGCTACTTCTTTACCAGGATTGCTCCACTTTACCCTTGATAAGTACCTTATATTGCTGAGTGTTAACCGAGGAGGTATCAAGTACCATTTTTAAAGTCTTTGGTGTGTTCGCGACCTGGTATTGAACCCAGGTCTTCCGAACCATTGGCGTACACTCTACTCATAAGACCAATGAGCCGGTCAATAAGGTCACTAAATACCTATATTTATGTAAACATTTTGAAGTTTAGATATTTTCATCCTCAGATCATTCACATTCATTTATGCACTTAAATGTCAGTTTAAGAGAAAACGCCAATGCTCTCTCTCTCTCTCTCTCTCTCTCTCTCTCTCTCTCTCTCTCTCTCTCGCTCTCTCTCTCTCCTTCTATCTCGCTATCTCTCTCTCAAAAAGATGTATGATTTTTGCTGAGCGTGATTGAGTAAATATAAATAAATACTTATATAGATTAACATTATAGAAATCTCAGGATTTTTGATCCCCAAATCACTGCTGAAATTCCAGATGCTAAGTAGTTACACTACTTTGTGGCTTGTGTGTCGATTTCGATCAAAGACGAAAATAGATCATATATGATGATTTAGATAATAATCTCCGACTATGGGATTAGAAAATTTAACTTAGAAAAGGAAAACAAAATTGTTGAAATTAACCAACTATTCGTGTTACATATTCCTCCTTAAGATTTTCATCATATATGAAAAATTAAAAACAGAAAATTATCGACGTAATCGTAATGAAAAGAGTAGATGAATGTTAGTTCTTGAAAGCTTTGGAAATTTGAAATTTGAAAAAAATTTGAAAGTATAGATGGGATTACACCTATTACTATTAATATATTTGAAGATTATAATATAATGTAATTCAGCTTTTGATCAATTATTAATCTTCTAAAATATAAAGAAGAAATATATTTTAGTTGCTAATCCGACTTTGAATAAATCAATCTCATTTCTATTTATTGATATTCTATTTTAGACTTAATATTAATTTAGGTCAGAACGGATTTATGTGTCGTTGGTTAATACAATAAAGGTTTATTTGTTGGAATATTACCCAGCTTTGGGTTAGTTTGGTTTATTTGTTTAAACGGCCTATCAACCTTCGTGGGCTATTTAATGCAAATACCATCCTTGTAGATGAACAATAGTGGTATTATTTAACACATAGCTGGTGGTTTAAGAAGGGTCATACCTTTCCCAAGGGCTTTTGTCCAAAAGTGAACTTTACAGCGCAACTGAAGTTCGAACTCGACTACAACAATGACATAATCCAGCACGTTAGCCACTACACCACGGATATTTCCCACTTACCTAGTTTTAAGAAAATACTTTCAGAGCCAACTCCATCCCCAATGTAAATATTGAGCCAGATAATTATTTTAGTTACACTGACACTGAAGCTAACAACCAATGGAGGAGTCATTTAAACGAAACTTCTGAAAATATCTTTGTAGACAGCTATTGACCGGTTTTTGATCATCTGGAAACTTGATACCTCTGATAAAATAGAATAAAAATTCTTCCAGTTGCAGTGGTTCTAGTACGGCTGTATGGTCGCACCACTTTTTTTTTCATCATACAACGTGTGGAAGCACGTGCGATACCCTAGCCTCATCAGCCGCCATCCAGTTGCAGTGGTTCTAGTACGGCTGTATGGTCGCACCACTTGGACTTTAGCGAAGTGTTTAGTTTTATTACAATCATTATCAAACCCAAACAAAATTCTACTTTTTGATATCAATTAAATATTCATAGAGCATTTGAACAAAAATAACTAAAACTATTTAATGCTAAGGCCATTCTTGTAGAACAGTAGAGATAGGATTTAACCCATAGCAGAGAATATAAGCGGGTTCTTGCCGTTCCAAAGGGAATTAATCCGAAAGTAAAGATAATAGCGGAACTGGAATTCGAACTCGCTTACTTCGAGTTCATAGTCAACAACTTTAGCCATTACACCAAGAAAAAGGAACTATGCATGAATGCTGCCGGATGTTTTAACACATCCTGGAAGCAGCTTGCATCAAAACAACAGAAGCAACATTTTAAACAAGCCAGAGCTCATTGGTATGATTGCAGTTAAATAGTTTCAAGTATTGCTATCTAACACTAATAATTTTATTTGCTCAGAGTAAAATGTTTTAGATAGCGCAATGGGATACTAACAATTCAATTTAACATCAGTCATTAGTTTTCACAGAGGTTAATAGTTAAATAGTTCTACTCCACACCCAGATGTCATCCTTACAGGTAGATCTGGGAGTAACGGCAATTAATGGGAACTCCACATTCCTTCAAGCTCAAACAAAACAAGATAAAGACAGGAAGCCATGCTCGGCACTGCTTTGGATGGTAAGACAATTTATAAACTATGTTCTCCTATATTTATTATATAACATGGACACAGCCGTGTTGGCCGATCAGCAAAAACATTCATTAGCTTTGTGTGGATAATAGGTGACGTCGAGACGACATAACAAGAGAGATGATCGATAGAGACGGATAGATATAGATAGATTAAGAGAGATAGAGAGAGGGAGAGAAAGAGAGATTCAAAGCAATCCATGCTCTCCCTCACTTTCATAATAATTACAATTAACATAATTGGTGATTAATATCCCTAAAAAACAAAAGATTCAGTTGTTTTGCTTAATATAACAATACTATTGAGAGCAGTTAAATATCTTTAAAATTAAATTTGAATTACAGTCTTTTACAGGTATTTGAAAAAATATCTTTGAAATTAAAATTTTTTGTATATCTTTAAATAATTAAATTAAAATTTCCATTCAACAATCGATAATTTGTGGAATTTTCATTCCGTTCGGCAGTTTCTGCCTTTCCGCTTGCAGCGTGTAAGAGCCTAAATCTAAAATCTAAAAATTTACTTAAGCTATGAATCTTGATTTTTTAAGAGGATTTTTTTCTTATTTAGAGTAATACATAAGCATATTTTGGAGAAATGTATCTTCAATTAATTAGTCTTGTTTTCAAAGATTATTACAAAGTAAAATTAGTCAAAAAAAGTTTATTTACTAGTATTATAGGCATTTCAAGTAGACTGTTCTTAGCCTACAAATAGCAAGTCAATAATCTAATACCAATATTATAGAGTTGTATTTCTCTCAATACATAGCCAAATACAAACGCAGAATAAGAAAAAAATGGAATAAAAAAAGCATAGACTCACTGAAACAGACATGCAGTTATTAAAACATTGGTGGCAGCCAAATGCGTTTAAGGATGAAGACAAACGATGCACTGATGTGAGCCGTTTATGTCTAAACAAAACAAAAAAAAAACAAATACGATACACAGGAACACACTTGAGCTGGCTGTTGTGTTTGGTCACACACACACACACACACACAAGCACCTCCCGACGCACACAAATACACACAGACAAACAGACGTGAGCAGTAACTTCCGGTCGCACTTGGGTTCTTCTTCTCTGTTCATTTTTCGGTTTTTCCCTCAGGAGGCCAATTTCCGAAATCTTAGAAAAACGAATCCAGTTTGTTTTGGGACAGTCGACATCGCCGACTCCTGCCTCCATCTTCCTTTTCGTCTTATTTCGGTTTCAGCGTCTGTCTGTTCTTGTTGCCTTTGTTTTCTCCTGGGTTATCGGAGATTTTAGAAGTAAAATATTCTTCTATTTTTCGACGACATTTATTGTAGAGGATATTGTGAAATTTAAATGACACAATATTTCGGTTTGATTGCAGTTTTTCAATACATTCTCATAAGGGAATTCTTGCCATAGCAATTCAGTATTTACAGCTATCATTATTATATTTCTCCTTGAGAGTATTTCAATT
>OY757906.1:39746158-39783658 GCA_963585895.1 Sepioteuthis lessoniana | reverse complement strand
GAAATGGGCAGATGTCACTTGGTGGGGTCCCCTTAAAATAAACTCAGAGGTCAGTTGCTCCGACGCAATATGAATTATGGAAGATTCTCTTGGAATAACTGTTATTGACGTAAGTAGTGGACGGCTCAACGCGTTCAGATCATGACCGAGGAAATCCTTTCGAAAGTCCAACTATTTTTTCTTCCAGCTGTAGGCAAACAGAGGAGTAGACTAAGATCTTTAACCCTGTTAAGACAACCGGTTTAGAAGAAGAAACACTGAATTCAATCCAATTAGAGACCTAGAAAGGGATACATTCCACCGAGCTATTTCTTCCAAATACATGCTAAATGAGAAGCGACTTCATTGCCAAACCATGTCACTGGACCAATAAATAAAAGCGAGCAGAATAAAATTTAAATTCTCTCTATATAAAGTCTCCTTTTTCTCATGTTTGCAAAATATTGATTCCACTTAATTATTGAAACAATTACAAATATCATGTTTTCGTAAATTATGAATCTAAATATTTTAGACGATAAAAATACAAAAGGTGCTGTTTACAGTCGCTGTTCTCAGGGTTCAATATGACATTACTCCTCTTGAGATCTCTAGTGTTTTCAAGTCTTTCCTAATTTTTACTTACTATGCTTAGTCGTATACAAGTTTTTATATATGTATATTTTTCTTAGTCTTATATATATATATATCTTTAATCTTATATAAGTATATATACATACACATATATATATATATAGTCTTATATATATATATATATATATATATATATATATATATATCTTTAGTATTATACAAGTTTATATAAATATATACTCAGTATTATGCAAGTTTACATATATATATATATATATATATATATATATATATATATATATATTCTTAGTCTTTTATGAGTTTATATATATACATATATAGTCTTATACAGGTTTTTATATATATATATATATATATATATATATATATATATATATATATATATATATATATATAAGTAAACACGAAGAACAAGAGAGTAAAGTTTATAAATATCTAAATCTTATACGCCAATACTAAGCGCATTACCACATTGAACTCAAAGGTAATAACTGCTGGATATTAAAATTGGTTAGATTCAATCAAGCATTCATTCAATAGTATTAGTGAGGAGCCATCTAATTTAAATGAATTTATAGCGCATTTACCGATACTTTAAATACCTATTTGACATTATATCTTTTTTTTTTTTATAAGTTCTATGAGGCTGGACAGGTTCGATAGTTCCCCGGTTAAAAATATTTAGCTAATGACACCAAATAAAGAGGTCAATTTGAAGAAGTGACGAAGAAACCAATCTTTAGAATATCTCTTTGAATTTTAAAAATCCCTGTCCTAGTTAATTTTTTGAATACGAATTAAAATCTCGTTTTTATTGTTGTAATGGCTATGAAGGTGTGCTCCACTCTCCCCAGAGCTTAAGAATAGGATTCTCGCCATCAGATGCAGTTTAGTGTCAAACGCGAGACACCAAATTCTGAAACATTTCTGTGTGTACATTTACTTTATTTACTTCTCATCTACGATGTCTGGTCTTACCTAAAATCCATGTACATCGGGGAGTTGATTCTTTTACCCATGAATGGAAGAATATGCGCAAACCATTTGTAGCATATGTATACATGTATACATCTCGGTGCATGTGAACAAAGTGACAAATTTCAAACTATTTTTCTAAACTCTTGCATCATTTGGTTACAAGATCAAGACTATTTAATCCAAACCATGGTCTCACGTTGATTCCGGGTTGTTAATCTGTCACTCAAACGCTTTTAACCCAACGGTATTTTTCCACACCGTTCAAAGTTTAGAATCGAATTCTCGACATCTGAAAAATAAGTTTTTTCTAATCTATCAAGTTGCAATTAATTAATCTAAATAATTTCATCTAATCTGTTTAAGGTATACTTTATCAAGCGAGAATGTTCAGGCATTAGATATACTGTTTTGTGTCGCTTCTGTTACAAGTTCATTTACTGCTAAAAAACTTATTGTATACCCCCAATTAAGGCTAATTTCATATTTTTTCCAAGATTTATATATACCTAATTAATGTAATATTTTATCATTTGTCTCTTTAAAAGATATTTTCAAATATGAGTTTTCAAAAAGACTGTTGCATTTATTCTTGTAAACGTCTTCTACTTGAGACTAAATTTTTTCCTTAATTCTTTTAGTTAAAATTCCACCTTTCTCCTAGGATGTGAAATTCCTCTTTTTGCACCAATATCTCATGTTTGGACAAACGGATTTAAAATCTCCAGTCATTATTGTAAATTAACAAAATAAGCATACTCAATAACTGAAAGTGAGTTGTTGCAGGTTGTATCAGAATTGTATGTCTGTCAATATATGATATTATGGACTTCTTTATTACTTTTACTCCACGCGGTGTGTAGTAGACGACAAAAAGGTTGGAAAATCATTTATCATGTTGGCCATGTAAGCCAATAAAAACGCAATTGGATTTTGATTTGGACTCAAAAATTTATTCCATTCTTGTTCCCGTTCGATATAATCCAATAAATACGTAAAGTGCTATTCCAGGAGATAATCGACCAAGATGTATGGATGTTTTCCAAAACTGAAAAAAGTCGTTGGATGGGCATGCTTAGTAACTCACTTTATGTCATCTCTCTAAGAAATGGGTAATAATTTGCCGGCACTCATTTCCTCCCAAAGTGACTGGTGTACTGGGCTAAGTTTTCTTGGAATTAAAGAAATATCTACAAAAGGAAGCTGAGAGGCTATTGTCAGTTACAATTCCAATACAGCGTGTCATTTCAACGAATTCGAAAAAAAAAAAAAAACAATGGTGGATACATCTGTAAGTAAAGTTGACGACCGCAGTTGAGGGTGACCTGACGGTTCCCTTTTCTATTGCTACTACACCAAGGTGTAGAGGAGGGCGCTACTCCTTTCCCAGGATTGCTCCACTTTACCCTTCATCCTTACCTTATAATGGCGAGTGTTAAGCAAGGTAGCATTAAGTAACATTCTTTGAGTCTTTGGTATGACTCGATCTGAGATTGAACCCATGTCTCCCTGGCCTTTAGCAAACACTATAACCATTATGCCAATCTTTAAGCATACATAAAAACACCAAAATAAATCATTATCATCACCAACATTACTATCATCATGTGTCTGTTTATTATTGTGTCGTTATGAGGCTGCATGAACATGTATATGTGTATATAAGCATATTTATTATGTGAGTATATAACACTTAGTGGTGCCCTGAATATGGAAGGTCAAAGTGGCTAAGAAGGAAGGGTCAGTATAGCAGTCCTCCACCAACTGAGTCCTCCGATGGCTCTTAGTTCTCCTTCCGACTTCATCTCCCTGTCTCTGACCCTCTCTCACACTTATGCAAGCTTCGACCCTCTTGAGAAATAGACATGTGTATTATTATAACAATGTTATCATCATGTTATATGTTTGCATCATTTAGACTTTAACAAAATGCTTGCTGAAAAATCTAGATAGACACTATGCAAGAATTATTGCATACTGGTCTGAACAAATACTGAAAGCCACACCCTACAAAACAGCTGCTGCATATCTGCTTATCTACCATGTCACAAACAATCCAAGTAAATCAAGCAATACATGATGGAGAAGAAAGGAAGAACTCACAAGAGACGTTGTCCAATCACAGCAACACATAGACATGCCAGTGTTATATTACTAGCAAAATCTTACATTCATCCACAATGTTTGGACACTAAGGGTCGTCAAGAGGATTTACCTAGAGCGGATGGATGGCGAAAAAGTTGAAGAAATGCGTGATGTCAGCATATCTTGATGATTATATACACATATACATGTTCATGCAGCCTCATAACGACACAATAATAAACAGACACACGAAGAAAGACGCAGGAAGACTTCTTTAACAATATTTTACCTCTCACTTTATTGCAAGATTTCGAAAGGGTTGTTCAAGGGTTGCATGTGAGAGGGAGCTGGAGATCGAACATAACTGCAATATTTTGACCCCGCTGTTATGACCGTCTCGTTGTATCGTTGTATCCTCTGCTAGATGCTGGCTTTCTTTATTGCATCTTATCAGCATCTTCTCTGGACTCCAAACTCCATCGGGGTTTCCGAGGGCCCCCTCGGTCGATTGTAGCTTTCCCTACCACACCTCGACTCCAACTGTCTGGAACTCTCCTGGCAACTACTCTGACTCGTCGAACTCAACTGAATTATATAATCGTTCGACGCCCACTCAATCTTTGAAATCGAATGTTTAATTGTCATCAAGCGGAAATAACTGTCATGCAGTTCAGATGTCACTCTCTTCCGGTGCATCACTCTGTAGTGTACCATGGGAATTTTTCTGCTCGTCCCATTTCATCAGCCAATTTCCGCCCACGCGATATCCTCTACTAACTGCCATTAGAATGTGTCACTTCCTTCCGGTGCATCACCTTGAATGGCATTTTTGGCCGGGTCAAAAGGTCAAAACATTACATAAGCACTTTTGATTCTTCCTTGATAAAACGACTTAACCGGGCACCCAACAGCCACCCGCCAGCTGCGAATCTCGTGTCTCTCGACTATGAGACTGCGTGACAGCGCGACTGACCGTATATGCCGTGAGTACCCGTGTATATAGTGTTTCATTTCGCCCAAGGCTTCTTCCGGCCTTCAACCCATCTGATCCGCCCACACCTATGTACTGCCTACCTTCCGGTTATCAATTTGCTTACACTGGTGCATCCCGTGTAGACAAATCCTTGATTGATTGCTCTGCCAAAGCTTAATTGGCAACACATAGATTATTACTAACATGGCTACAGCTTGGAAAATCCATATTTCTTTTTATCAAAGACATCAGATTTCCTTACGGTCGTTAACCTGTCAATAGCACTCCATTGTTTATCTATGCGTATGTTGATATCACTTTCATTTGACGAAGTACTACCTAGGTACATGAACCTGTTAACCACAGTCCATTCTTTACCTATGTGTATGTTGATACTGCGTTCTATTGACGAGCTACTACTACCGAGATACATAAACCTGTTATATATATATATATATATATATATATGTATATATAAAAATTTAAATCATTTTAAAGTACAGTCTATTTATTTTTATCACATCTCGTATTTTTGTCCTAAAATGTATATACACATAACATTTGAATCCCACAGATAGATAGATAGATAGATAATGGTTATCGTCGTAGGAAATGGATATATATATATATATATATATATATATATATATATATATATATATATATTCTAGGAGAATGAAAACTCCGAATTCAAACCTTTTAAACCGCTTAAAAAATTGACCTTGTGTCCATTGGACCATTGGCGAAAATTCTACCAATTAGGCCAATGGCCTGGTAAATTAACTAATACATTGGTATATAAAAGCAATTTCAGTGAATGTAAATGGGTGGGATTATTTTCAAACGTAGAATAGTTCAATTTCTCAGCTTTTATGTGAGACATCAGTTTGCCAGACTACTGCTCAGCTACTAAGCTTTAAAGTCAAGCAAAAACAGGTGCTCCTTGTGTGAACGTTTAGGTTACCATTCTATATCACCAACACATGATTCTGTTGTAGATGAAGTAAAAAGAGCCTTTACTTTTGTAACAACCTTCTTCTGAACATTGTTTATAAATGCCTGTTCCTTGCTGGTAAACGGGCACAATCAATAGTCAAACAGTGTGAAAAATGAATGCTTCTAGTTGAAAAATTGCTTTATCTATCAACATAATTGGTTTTTCCTAAAGCTGCTGTAGTTTCGATTGTAATGAATTTTGCGCTTTACTTCTCTGAGCCAATACTCATGATTATTTTTTACTCGTAGCAAATTTATGGCATTTTCACAAGATTGTTTTTATTCAATTTTATCTTTAGTTTAATATTCGGAATTTACTGAAAATAAAGAAAGATATACAAATCAAGATAAACTTTTGATGTTTTATCAGTACAGTATAATTGCTAAATCACACGAAATGTTTAAATACACAAAAAGCTTACTTTAAATACGAAGAATCCCTTCTTTGAGTACGAAAAAAAGTACTTCTTTAAACCTAGATATCTAGGCATCATCACTTTATCGCATAATTTGCTCAACCCAACGCGTATCTAGACTGTAATTAAGACATGTAGACATCATCTCTTCAGTACGTAATGTACTCAGCTTATCACACATGGACACTGCAATCTAGACATCTAGACATCATCACTTTTTTATATAAGATAGTCAGCTGATTAATCATCTAGACAGTAATTTACACATCTGATCATCATCACTTTATGAAAAATGGTGCTTAGCTGTTGACCTGTTTTCATTTAAAAATGAAACATAAAAAAATTTAAATCATTTTTTAAAGTACAGTCTATTTATTTTTATTACATCTCGTATTTTTGTCCTAAAATATATATACACATAACATTTGAATCCCACAGATAGATAGATAGATAGATAGATAGATAGATAGATAGATAGATAGATAGATAGATAATGGTTATCGTCGTAGGAAATGGACACGGCGATGACTTCAAATCCTGGACGAGGCTGATTGCACTTCACATGGCACTAATACATTTGGGAAAGGTATGAATCCAATTATTCTCCCTCCAGCTATGGGTAAATAGTAGGACAGACTGAGTTCTTCAGCCTTGGTGAAGCAACTAGTCTAGCAGAAGGAAAGCTCTGAATTCAGACCTGTCAAACTCCACTTAAAAAATTGACCTTGTGCCATATCCTGCCTGAGCGGAGTGGTTGGTAAATATGGATAGATAGATAGATAGGTAAAAATAATTGAATAGTTTGGTAAATTAACAGGAATAGAGTTATATATATATATATATATATATATGTGTGTGTGTGTGTGTGTGTGTGTGTGTGTGTGTGTGTGTGTGTGTGTGTGTGTGTGTGTGTGTGTGTGTGTATGGTCAGGCAGCTGTCTTTAATTTAAGCATATTTGATTGAATAAGAAAGATACATTCTATATAATTTAAAGAACATCCTTTCATGTTTCCTGAGAAGTGTCTTGGTTTCAGGTTGGAATTGGTCGATGAATTAACCAAAATTGTCCCAAGCGCTTTCGGGCTTTTTATAGGCTATCATCATGTGTAAAAAGTTTTTTTAAAGAGTTTTGAAAGGTTTGGGGTTTTTATAGCATAACAAAACTATGCAAACACAGAGGTGGATAAAAAAGAGTTGCTGATGAACTAAAAAAAAAAAAAAAGAACACTATCAACGGAAATAGAATATTATGAAGAAATATGGAATATAAAAAAATGAAACACACACACACACACACACATATATATATACATATATATACACATATATATATATACAAATATATATATATATATATATATATATTGGATCTGAAGAAGTCCTTTTAAATTTTTTTTTGTGTTATTGATTCATATCAATGGTCTTAACAAGATGAAATTAAATATATGATCCTAATGTGACGAATTATGGTTTTTCTTGAATATATATATATATATATATATATATATATATATATATATATATATATATATATATTAGCTGTACCCGGCCACGCGTTGCTGTGGCTCAGTTTGTTTAAAAAGGAGGAAAAAAAGAAAATGCATGTTACTAATATGTTTAATTTTCCAATACTTGTGGATACACAATATTCTTGGTAGTTCGTTTCCGTGTAGATAAAGAGATTGTCTGGATTGCCGACTCTGGAACAGGCAACATATAATTGCTCGTGTGAGAAGCAATCAGTGTGTAAATATACGCCACACAATTCTAAAGATTGTCCCTGTGTTTTGTTGATCGTGATTGCAAATGCCAATCGAATTGGGAATTGCAATCTCTTAAATTGAAATGACATATCTTTTGGAATCATAGGAATTCGCGGTATGAGGACATCTTCACCTTTGAAAGGCCCTGTCAATATTTTTGCTTCTATGATGTTGGCCATTAATTTTTTACTGAAAGACGTGTGCCATTACAAAGCTTGGGCTGGTTAGTATTTCGCAACATGATAATTGGCACACCATAAAATATTTATCAAACAACAAAATAAATGGGATATCAATAGTGAAGAAAAAATTTAAGGATAAGTTTTAAAAATAAAAAGAAATTTACTTACTACTGAACAAACGAAATATGGCTTAAAATTTATAATCGAAAGAAAACTTTTTAAGGAATGTCTTTCGTTGAAGTTAAACAAAAAAGAAAAAGAAAAAGAAAATAAAATATTTAGTAAACAATTCGTTACTACTGAACTGACGAAATATGGTTTAAAGTTTAGTGTCTTATCGATAATAATAAACGAAAGAAATAAGAGAAAAAATGTCATATTGAAAAAAGAAAATGAAATATTTAGTAAACAATTCGTTACTACTGAACCAACGAAATATGGTTTAAGAAAGAAACCTTTTGAATGGATGTCTTTCGTTGAATTTAAACACAAAAACATATTTTGTAAATAATTCGTTAGAATAAAAAAAAATACTTACTACGGAACCAACGAAATATGGTTTAAAGTTTAGTGTCTCTGTTTAATTCAACCAAAAAAAAAGTGACTAAGCAGAAAATTGAGTCACGTGTAAAATTCTTTGAAACGGAAGTTATGTTTTCACGTTCGGCTTTTGTCGCAGAAAAATGACTTATCAAAAATATTTTTTTTATTATTGTTATATTTTTACAAAAACACTCCTGAATTCGAATAAAATACTCTCTGAAAATTTTAAACAAATTAGTGGTATAAAACTGGAGATTATCGGTTAGTGACAAACATTTACATATATATATATAGGGGGAGAGAGAGATACTGAGAAAGGAAGTTTTAATGCATACTTGTGCACGATGAAAGAAAAGATGGGATTTCTTCATGGAAGCTCATAATTTCAACAAGTAGCTTTTAGCGAATTAAGATAAAACGATAAACGATATACAGAAATAAATTGTTAAGATCTACCTTGTTCGCAAAAAAGATGTTTTGATTAAAATGAGTAAATATGAAAATTAAAACATATACGATAATATCAGCAGAAAAAAAGTTATGTAAACCTGAAATTAAGTTTCAAAAATTCCTTTAAGATATAATTAATTTCCTCATTTGCCCCAAGCTATATTTTCCTGATAATTATTTGTCATTTTCTCCAGATCATTTTTAAAAAAGACGGAAATAAAAATTTTGCAATCGGAGAGTTTTTATGACTTCTGGTTCAAGACAAGTGGAGGACATTTAAACTGACAGATAGCTGTTTGATAGCCCAGTGATTAGTGGCTTTTGGTGGGAATATATCATATGAAAATCTTGAAATTGCTATATATCTTAACCAGATATGTTTGGCTGATTGGTTGGTATATGGCATATCAACCCTTGCAGGTTATTTAATGCCAAATCGATTTTTATACAAATAATCAGTTCTATTTTAATAATTTAGTTTAGAATGAGTACGCAGTTTACTTGTCAAAAACATTTCTATTTCAAGCTAATCAGTTTAGTCAAAAAATTCTAATTCTAAAAAATCCGTTGTGTAAATTTCTGAGACGAAGCTTGATGAACCTGCAAAAAAATCTGAATTTGAGCACAGGTAAAAAAATCATGCATAATAATAGTAATTCTAGTCAATCATGAACATTAAGTTTATAAGTCCCAAAAATTCGCTCTGAATGGTCCAGCAGGATACATGGCGTAACGTTGGTTCCCTAAGCTTCTAAGGAGACAATCTTCTGGAGGTTGAAGGTTCAATCCTGACAACAGGCGAGTAACAATACAGGAATGCTTAACACTTGTACCTGGTTATGACTAACGGAATCAGAACAGACGAGCCCCGTGAATTCAATAAAGGACGTAGTTCGAAGTTCCGTGTACATTCCTGAGTTCGACAAACACCTGAAGAAGGCCGGAGGATATAACGGCCGAAATGTTGTGGAAACAAAAATGAAGATGTAGACAATAGTCTGAAAACCCTTAATGATAAAAAAAATCAGTTTAGCGTGAGTACATTTTCAATGTCAAAACAACATTCAGTTTTGCATAAGTATGCAGTTTAGTTCTATTTGGCCCATAGATAGGACCCTATCAGGTGCTACCACTCTGGGCCAGAGTTGACCTGGCAACAATGACAATGAAGAGGTACTCCACATTCCCTAAAGATCCAGCAATACTGGAACCTCACCATCAGATTTTTAGTGTCATATCGAGAACACTGCAGACATACAGTTAGTATATTCTACGGCCCCAGCCGACAGGGCAATAACCGAATCTGAAAGAAATGAAAAGATATATATAAAACCAGGTTATATATATATATATATATATATATATATATATATATATATGAAGATTTATCGGGCTTTGAGAGATGTTTAAAGATATACCAAAGTACTGTATATATATGAAAAGTGCTGAAATGTTCTCGGCACTACAGAATTTATACGCTCAAATTACCCTTCCCATTTCACCACACGTGAACAGCGTATTTCAATTATTTTGTTAATAACCAACGCTATGGTCAACAAACTCTTGAGGATGTGTTCGGCTATTTGCTAAATAATGAATTATAGGAAGAATTAGAAATAAACCCTACTGGGGCAACCATGAGAAAGAGTTGAGAAAATGTAAACTTCTACTGATTAGCTATAGGCAGTTATGTGATATTTTGAGAGATTCGGGTAGCTTTTTTTTAAGTTTGCAGAAAACTGAAGAAGACTGCTTTAGAGATTAAATGAAACTGCACCAAAACAGAATGTGGAAGACGACCATTTGTAAATGAAAGATTTATTGTATTCCTCCATCAAATGATCAAAATCTTGTCATCCGTCCTAGAAGAGAGAAATGTATCAACTTAAGGCGATTTTAATACGAACGTGTCAGTTTTTTTTTTCTGTTTCATTTATATGAAGAGTGGCAACATTTCTTCTTGAGACCCATAACGTACCCGGATTCCTTTGATACTTCAGTCACCTTGGTGGTGGAGGCGAACAATATGCTGATGGTATTCATTGCTGAGGGTTTGCCATTACAAAATTAGAATGCTCAGTCTGCCCAACTATTTACCCTTAACTGGAGAGAGAAAAATGGAATTCGTATCTTTCTTAAGACCATCAACGCAATTTAAAATACAAACAGCCTCTTCCATAATTTGAACTTGAGTCAGTGTTCTTTTTCTACGACAGTAAACATTACACACACGCACACACACACACGAACATATATATATATATATATATATATATATATATTGCATTTTTTTTCTTTCATGTGGTTGCATCTGTTTGAACTTGTGCAAATTAGTATAAAAGATGGTGATTGATATTTGAACATTTTAATACAGACGGAAGATAAGAGATTTTTGTTTTGGCCGTTAAATGATCAAAGTATAATCTGATAAGTTACTCTGAAGATAATGTTAAATGTGAGATCCAGCTGTCAATAATGATTTGTATTTCTTTCGCCAGAGTTACAGTTAAAATTCAACTGATACCTGTCTTTTGTAATTTAAAATCTAAAATAAAAGATTTAGCTCAAATGAATAGTCAGCCCAGCATCTTAGAGCGGTAGAATACACCTACTTCATCTCTTCAGAGGGATAAGAACCCTCACACAATAAATGTTCTTGATATGCCATAAAACGATCAGATGGTGTGGCTCCAGTATTGCTTGAGCTTTGAGGAAAACGGAGGACTCCTTCATTGCCATCCCTCCCAGGTTGACTCTGGCCCGGAGTGGCAGCATCTCACTATGTCATATCTATCGGTCAAATAGAACTGTTCGATATTTATACTGTGGAAAAACAAATGACTTATGATAAATTGAATTGTTTAAAAGATAACTATTTGATCATTTAACTGAGTGAAAACAAATTACAGATGTTTAATTGACTTTTTTGTAATACATAGCAATACTTGAAAACATTTAACTAAATTGATTAGTAAAAAATACAATAGTTGGATCATTAAACTGTTTATCTACAAAATGTTTTCAAATCATATAATTAATATATATGTAAAAACAGGATTTGGCATTAAATATTCACCAATGGTTGATATACAATAAGACCAAGGCAAAAAAACGAAAAAAAAAAAAAGAAAAATTGAGACCGAATCTTACATTTCTAAACTACAAAATAAAAATTTTAAACTACTTATATTATGGAATACATCTGTCGTGACGTCCGTTGTATAGCCACATACAACTGCACGTACACATATACACGGGAACATAATTAACAATAATGACGACTTCAATAACGAACGAATACACTTCTTTATAAAAATATAAATCTCTCACACTTTATTTTTGAAAAGGTGATGTTTGTTGTGTATGAGAAATGAGTGGAGACAAGGACGGACTGCTATATTGACCCATCTTCTCTCAACTAGAGCAGCACTTCTTTCGCATCTTGGCTTGGGTTGCTCAACTGGGGGTCACTAAGGGCGCAAAGCCCTCAATCTGCAGCTGGTTCTCACTTCAGCATCCTGTCTCAAACTGTCCGGGCACCTGCTTATATTATTTTCTAACGTCCACCTGCTTCTGCTGTTCGTCCACTTTTTTACACAGGTGCATCTCTTGATTGACGGCTCGATCGAGGGTCAATATATAACACGTCTGCATTATGCTGACAGTGTACTCAGTAGAGGGGTAAGACTCTTCCTTTCAAAAAGGATTTACAGCTTATTACGCTAAACTGTATATCTGATGGTGAGACCATGGCAGCGTGAAGCACTCCTTCATGGCTATTACTTCCACGTCAACTCTGACCCAGATTTGTAACAAATAGATCCATTTGAATTAATCCGTATTCGGAAGGACCATGTGAAAGAAAAAGAAAAAAAATTCTTTTAGCAAAAACTACATCAAAAATTGTCAATAAGAACGGACAATGAATACAATTTTCTAACCTGTTAGCATAACATAACCGTAAGTGAGTTTACATGCCTTTAGAACCAGTCAGTCAATCAATCAATCAGTCAACTCGGTTTCGATCCCTTGTCAATATTCTAAATGGGTCAGTGCCACTTACCAATATAGTTCTTTTTTTTATCAGTATTCTTAATACGTTTGGATCGGCATTTTTTTTAAAGCAGAGTATGATTGTCAAAGTGAAGCAATTTTCATGTTCAGCAAATTTAACTTCTCGCGAATACAATTTAATCTAATAGAAACTTATTCATTGAACAAAAATTGTCAAGACTGAGTCTTTACCATTTTTAAAAAAAAAATTCATATTTTGAATTTAAAAGAGTGGGAGTGCACAGAAGTGCAATTCATATCCTAAAGTGGTAAGTATAGAACCAGCCATGGGTAAAAGAGTATTACTACTGTTCTTCAATAAGGATAGCTTTAACAAGAACTAACCCATGAATGTAGGTGTACCATTAATACAAAGAAGAAGAAGAAGAAGAAGAATCTTAAGTCAGCGCTCATTTTGAACCCTTTTTTATCACTGGTTTTGATACTTTTTATATTTGCTCATCTAAGAATAAACAGTGATAAACACATCATCCCAAGTTCTTATTCAGTTTTTAAAAACGTTATTCTATTTTATTGTAGAACCCAAGCACCCTGCCACACACACACACACACACACATATATATATATATATATAAAGTAATGTTGGCGACAGCAGTCGATGTCGACCCGAAGGCTCCCTTTTCAATGGCTACTACACCGATTTGTAGCTCTATTTTACCCTTGATATGTACCTTATAATTCTGAGTGTTAAACAAAGAGGCATCAAGTACCATTTTTTAGTCTTTGGTATGACACGACCTAGGATTAAACCGGGGTCCCCGGTTCCATTAGCGAACATTCTACCCCGAGGCCAATGGGCCGGGATTCGATCCCAGGTCGAATCATATCAAAAACTCAAAAACTGGTGCTTGATGTCTCCTTGTTTAACACTCAGTATTACAGGTTACGTATCAAGGTTGAATGTAATCAAACATGCTTAAATGAATGACTGTTGCCCAAATACACACACTCAAACAAACACACACACACACACACATATATATATGCATTTGTATATATATATATATATATATATATGAATGTGTATATTTATGTATATATATATACATATATATATATACGTGTACACATGTGTACATACAAATGCATATATATATATATGTGTTTGTGTGTGTGTTCTATTTTCCATCCTTCCATTAATGGATGCCACTTTTATAGACAGGTTCTGTGGATTGTTTCTGTGCTTCTGTCAAAGATATAACTTGGTATTCTTCCAAGAATGAAAATACTCCCATGGGTCTGAAAAAAACATCTTACCCTTTTAAACTTTACTTTGTAATTCGTTTAGGTCAAAATGCGCCTCGTTACCTTGATCATAGATTTAATCTTAATCCACCATTCTCATTGGTTTTGTTTTATTTTTTTTATTTATTTTAATTGTGATCCAATTTGATGCATTGTTCCTTTCTTTTTTTTATACTCTCTTTTCAAAACCAGCCAGTAGACGAAAGAATAAAAACCCCACGAGGAAGAGCATTTCAACTAATTATACAATATTCGGTGACCTTCTCTTCATCCAGATTCAAACTTTACATATACGCTTAATATGTGTTCATGCATAGTATATATATATATATATATATGTGTGTATATATATGTATGTATATGTATACATGTGTGTATATATATGTACATATATATATATATATATATATGCATATACATATATATGTATATATATATATATAGTCATCCACAGACAGATCTGTTTCGTTCAATTAGAACTCATCAGGGTGGCTAGACAATAGCTTCCTGTAACTGGGATCGAAACCCGGTTGACTCAAACGCCAAGCCAAGCCTCTAACCATTTAGAGGTGCCTTTAGCTGCGAAGTAAATTTTAAACGGTTTTGAATCACAATTACTATTGTTTACATACATCCGTTCATCGGCTACTGTGACCTCAATTCATATATGAAGAGGCTTGCAATAAACGCTAATGGCAACACGATTACTACTTCGCCAGAGAACTCAACCTTACAGGGGTAGGGGAGTATATATCTCTATAGTCATCCACATATGTATATATTCACATATATATGTATATATGCATACATATATTTGTATATAAATATGTATATACATACGTATATATATATATATATATATATATATATGTATTTTATATATATGCGTGTATATATATATATATATATATGTGTGTGTGTGTGTGTCTGGCAAATACTCTCGCCCAGGCCAAATCCCTGCAGTATTGTCAAGAACGGGTGGCATGTGGCATAGGCCAACATGTCAACGTAGACAAAACAGAGTTTATGTGCTTTCATCTCCTCACTAAATGGAAGATCTCTGAAACTTGTGGACAAATTCACCTACCTCGGAAGCAGCGTCTCATCTACAGAAAATGATATCGACACGCGGCTAGGGAATACATGGATAGCCATTCGTAGACTATCGGTCATATGGAAGTAAGACCTATCAGAAAAAAATGAAGTGCACTTTTTTATTCCAAACAGCGGTCGTGTTAATACTATTGTATGGATGCACCACATGGTCACTGACAAAGCATATGGAGAGAAAGCTTGACGGCAATTACATTCGAATTTTCTGAGCTGTATTGAACAAGTCCGGGCAGCAGCATCCCATAAAGCACGCAGCTATACTGCCACCTACCACCCATCTCGAAAACCATATAATTAGTTGTGCAAGACATGCAGAACACTGCTAGAGATTAATCGCGAGCTCATAAACGACCTAGTTCTGTGGACCCCTTCACACGAACGAGCAATAGTAAGGCGATATGCTATATGCTATCTGCAACAGCTGTGTACTGATGCAGGATGTAGCATGGAAGACCAGTCGAGAGCGATAGACGATTGGGACGATTAGCGTGAGAGGGTTAGTTAAATCCGTGCCAGTGATAGTCCATGTTGCTGATGATGATTAGACCATTAATTATTTGAATATTTCAGTGAAGCAGTTGTATTTACTCATTAGAAGCATTCAACGAAAACAGATAAAATAAGTACTACAACTTTAATAATCTCCGACAGCATAGTCATAATTTCTGTATTACAAAAAAAAATTACCCCAAAAAAGAAACACACACATACACACACACACACATGCATGCACGCATATTAGTGAGTGTGTGTGTGTGTGTGTGTGTTGAAATATGAATAAGAAGTGATCGATTGTAGTGTAACAGAACGGTTCTAAAAACCAAAATAACCGATGAATTCGATATCTTAAGTTTCATGTTATTAATTTTCGAGATCAGAACAGTCCAAAATATGAAGCAATGTAGATAAAATACACCTTGATTGATATTATCTGATTGATTCCAAGATGCATTTTACACGTATTATTTTATATTTTGTGTTATTTAAATGTCAAAAATGCATAAAATGATGACTTCTTTTGTATGCGCATGTGTGTGTGTGTGTGTGTGTGTATGTGTGTGTGTGTGTGTGATGTACAATCACCTTGCCACGAAACAAAGTCCTAATTCCTTAAATACGGTTAACTAGCCACTTTTTCTCCTCTTACTGTCTGAAGATTTTGAGCTTGTAAATCTTAATGTAACTGGCTCAGCGAGAACATATTTTGGATATTTTAAGTCAATAACGATAACAACAACAACAGTAATGGTAATAATGATTATATATATATATAATCAAATATATATATATATATATATATAATCAAACAACTTTAAGTTTACTCATTTATCTCTGTTAAATTACACTCACGAACACAAGTAAGCAGCACGCATACATACTTCTTTCTCTGGCGTGAAAATGGCACACAATCACACGCCAGTGCGCACACAGATGCATATAAAGAGAAAGTTGAAGATATACACATACACATATTTGTTAAGAAGAACACATATAAGTGGGCCTATATATACGCATGCGCTCCTCGGCGTCCCTTCACTCATTCGTCATGCGCCAAGCATTCTTTGCGAGAGCGATGCCTCAACGAATCCATGTTTTTCTTGACAGCCCGATCTGCCCGGGGTTGAGAGTAATCTGATAAAACCAGCGGCTTAGAAACCCAATACCAGCCTCCAAGAAACTGGAGACTGTCGGGGGATTACCATTGTTGCCGATTCGCCCGCCCATGGCACCCAAGGAGAGAGAGAGAGAGAGAGAGAGAGAGAGAGAAAGAGAGAGAGAGAATGAAAAGTTAAAATGAACAGAAGAACTCCAGTGATTGGCGCAATTGCAAGAACTGTCCAACCATAGCACAAGAAGGATATGGAAAAAGATAAAGTAAATCTAGGTATAAAAACAAGGGAAAAGAAATAATAAATTTAAAAAAAAATCCTTACAAAAAAAAAAAAAAAAGAGAGAAAGAAAAGAAAACAGGAAATAAAAGAAGAAATGAAGGATTTTCAAGATTGGTCGGGGAAGAAGTTTCTAAAACCTGCAAATATCCGGAGATTTCTTGTACAAAAGAAAACAAATGTTTCGTTCATTTTTTTTTCTCTTTCATTCAGTCTTTTTCTTGTTTTCTCTTTCTTTTTCATTTTATTTATCCACACTCTTCTTTTTTTTACATGATATAGTTATTTTCTTTCGTCTTCAAATTTCGCTGACTTCACGTTTATTTATTATTCTTATTCATTTTATTGTATCGCTTTTTTCATCTCTTTATACACGTTCATTAATTTTCTGACTTTCTTGCTTGCTCTTTCTTTCTCAGTTTCCTATCTTCTTTTTGCATAGTTTTGAGTTTATCTTGAGTGTTCCAAATATCAGTTACATTTTCTCGTTGTCTATGTCATTTTTTTTCCTTAAGAAAACGTAGCATAGTTCCCGGTATTATTTACGTATGAATTGGCACTTCAGATTTTTTTAAAGGTTTTGACATGGTTACAGGGTTAGTGAATGACTTAAACACTCGGGAGCATCGATTGACTGAAATCCTTTCAAATAACTCAACTAAAGCAAAAACAAAAAAAAAAAAGTACTGATAATAACTGCCATAAACACCGCAAAATCAGCAAAGTTCCCGTAAAGAATGATGGGATTAACTATGTATGGATTGAATTTTATTTTCTTTTTCTTTTTATAAGGATTTGACTTAGTAGCCTCATAATTTTTAACTATTCGAGAACACACAAGCCCAGGTCAACTGAAATCACTTAAACTTGCCCAATAGAAAACAACAAGACAATGAAAGAAAGAGAAAAGGAAGTAAAAAAGATAGTTCGAAGGAAACAGAAATTGAATTTTACTTTATTTATTCATGTTTTGTAAATTAGCATAGTTTCCGTCAAAATTAAAAAGATTATTTACAGCAGAATAAGTACTTCTTTCCAGTATCAAAGTGCACTATATGTGAATTGTATGATCACTTTTTACGATTTTTTTACTAAGATTCAGAGTGAAGCTCAACGACCTTTAAATTGGGATCTGAGTGCAGTATCTGTTATTTCATCTCAGGACCTGTGCAAAATCATAATCCTAAAGTTATAAAAACAAAAAAAGTATTCAACTAAAAATAATTTGAGCGAACCTTACAAACTTAGACTTGTTCTAAAATACTGCCATGGATTCAAAGTTTACAAGTTCGGGAGTAAAGAATAATACAGCAAATAGATTCTGACATATTATTATCTGGTTTCTGAATTCATTATATACACATTAGTATTTATTCCAAATTTATGATTTTTTCACTTAAGTAGCTATTGGGTCTTTATATAGTTTAATGTACAACATACTTATGAAAGGAATACGAGGCATATTAACTGTGGAGTACTGCGCCTGTTAAAAGTATTTTGCATTATTATTAGAGAAAGCAGGCTGCGAGTTTGACATATATATATATATATATAAGTAAAGTTGGAGAACGTAGTCGAAGGTGACCAGAAGGCTCCCTTTTCAATAGCTACTACACCGAGGTGTAGGGGAGGGTACAACTCCTTTCCCTGGTTTGCTCCACTTTACCCTCGACACGTACCTTATATTGCCGAATGGTAAGCAAGGAGGTATGAAGTACCATTTTTAAAGTCTTTGGTATGACGCAACCTGGGATTGAACAGGCTCTCCAGAGAGAGAGAGAGAGGGAGATAGAGAGAGAGAGAGAGAGAGAGAGAGAGATGGTGTGTGTGTGTGTGTGTTTCATTAAATAATAAAGACAAATTTTGTCTGTATAATTTACTTAAGATCTTTTCAAGTTTCTTGATAAGTGTCTTAGTTTCAGGTTGGAATCAATCGATGAATTTCCCCAAATTGTCCTGAGCGCTTTCGGACTTTTCATAGGCCATCTTCAGAGGTTGCTTGCTTGTGTAAGGTGTGTCGTTCTTAAAATGTGTTTTGAAAGTTTTTGAAAGTTTTTTATAACATACACAAATATGCGAACGCAGAGTTGGATAAAAACAGGGTAACCAATGTATTTAAAAGGGAAAGCTTTTTAAAAAGTGAAAGCTATTTAAAAAGGGAACGCTATCAACGGAAATAAAATACTATCAAGTAATGCGGGTAAAAATTACTAAAAGCATTTCAAAACATTTCAACTACATTGGTGACACCGAAATTAAACAATACATTAATAAATCTGAACAACCTAACATAGACAATAACCTAAACCATAAACAATCAATAAACCTAAACTACAAAAACCAATTAAATAGTAATTATAAAATTGACGAACAAATATTAAAAAACCGTATCCATAAAAATGTTTTCCCTCCTGACACTATACTCCAAGAAATTTAAAACCTCCAACCTAATTATTTCTAATAACAATCCCTCATCTACTGAACTTCTCGATAGGATCAACGTCGCATATATGTTTAAATGTCCCCTGGGAGACTGTATCTCCAAGGAAAATAGTTGATCTTACCACTACACCTCTTTCCCGAAGACTTACAATGCACCTAAATAATTCTAACTCCATCCAAGTTTTAAGAAATTTTAGTTGAAAACACCACTACAATTGCACACGAAATTGATAATCTACGACTACAAATCCTAGAAGCCCAATATATAAAAACAAACAAAAAAAATTAAAATCAATAAAACTAATTTTGAAAATAGCGACAATGTTTTCAACTGCTTTTAGGAATTGTTTTCCCTGTATTACTTGGTAGTATTCTATTTCCGTTAATAGCGTTCCCGTTTTAAACAGCGTTCACTTTAAAATACATCAGTCATCCTGTTTTTATTCAACTCTGCGTTCGCATATTTATGTTATGTTATAAAAAATAACTTTCAAAAACTTTCAAAACCCATTTTAAAAACAACGCACCTTAGACAAGCAAGCAACCTCTGACGATGGCCTATGAAGGGTCGTAAAGCGCTTGGAACAATTTGGGGAAATTCTTCTACCAATTCCAACATGAATATTAGACACTGATCAGGAAACTTGAAAGTATCTTAAATAAATTATACAGACAATTTTTTTCTTTATTATTTAATGCTTAAATGAACGACAACTGCATAACTAAACAGATACAAAAATAAATAATAAAGGAAACAGTAACTGTCTGCAAAATAACCCTCTTGGCCTAAAATACATATATTGTAGCTATTTTTATAATCGTTAGGCACTTCTGTAATTACTCTTTTGATAGTTTAAATTTTTCCTGTTTTCATTTTGATTTTATAATTAAAATAAATAAAACAGGACAAATTAAACCATTAAGAATTCTTAAATTTTCCCCTGGGATTAATTATATTGATCTGGATCTGGTGATTATGGGAGGTGAAGCACTCATATCGCCCACCGTTTCTCAAAAGAAATGATGTTTTAAAAGTGTTGAGATTTCATTCATAATTTTTCTTGATTCTTGAATCACATATGCCATAATAAAAAACCCAGATAGGTAATGTGACTGGGGTGCGAATGTCGTCATGCCCGGAAGCGATGGGCTGGGATTCTTGGTGATTTTGAAAAAAAGCAGGCAGTTGAGATTTGTCTCCGGGCAAGGCTAGTTGATTTTTGGACCTGGGTGAGGCCAGTCCAGTTGTGTGCTACGGGATTGTCGTGCGTTTGTAGGGTCTAATGGAACGGTCAACATAGTAAAAATTGTGTCTCTCTCTCCTTGTGTCGAAAACCTAAAAGTCAAGAAGGTAATAAAAGTTTCGTACCTGAATTAAAAGAAAGTCGTCAGTGTTTCGGGATTCCTATGCATATGAACATTTTACATATCCGTATATATTACGTATTCGTATTTTGGTCGATATGTTACAGGGTACAGTTGAATAAGTGACCAAATCAAAACTCTGTGAAACACCAAAGATGAACTAGACGCAGGGAAAACAAACATCTTTTTGGCCCTCACACATGTGAGACTCTAAAACTTATAGTATTGTCCACAGTGATCTTGTCGCATATACATAAGAAGAAAAAATGAAGGCAGATATCCATTTGGCCTTGCCAGTTCTTCGAAGAATGAAGAAGGCAAACACGACACAAGGTTATAATCGGGAAGCATTTATAACAAAAAAAAGTTTTTTTGGAGTAGAATGGTGCGTGTAAATCGTAAGTTTCATTCATAACAGCTCGTGTGTCTATTTGTGTGCGTGTGTGTGTGTGTGAAAGAGAGAGAGAGAGAGAAAGAGAGAGAGAAAGAGAGAGAGAGAGAGAGAGAGAGAGAGAGAGAGCGAAACATAGAGAGAGATTCGGCATATGAGACTTATCTGTTCTGGGAGATAGCTGGCATTCCTTTTTACCTGAGGTATCCACATATTCGTGTTTTTTCATCAAATTCTTCGGATAGAATGGTGTTTGTCTCTCCATTCTGCAGCACTATGGCTTACCCACTAAAGCATTGTTCAGTGACGAACGTAGCTGACTTATTTTCTGTGCCGAACATGAAGAAAATATTTGCTGATTTTTTTTCGGCACACTATAACGAGGTTTCGGCACATCTTTATGAGGCGGCGGCCAGCTGTGAACTAACTTTTTCCATTGTTTTCAATTATGGATTTTTGATTGCGGGTTTTCGATTCCGCGTTTGCTTTAACGACTTTTCGTTTGAGCTTCTATCCAAACGCCGCCCATCTGACCGATTTCTTTTCCGATATACTCTAGTTTTAGCACGGGCGTTTTCTTATTGCAATGGCTTGGACTTTCGGGATTATCCTGCGTTCATCTTCTTATTCATTTTTCCCATATTATCGTATCTCTAACGTGCTTTCTCTCACTCCCCCTCTCTCTCTCTCTCCCTAACGCTAGTTAGGATCAAACTCACGACACAGCAATAAGAAAATTGACTCGACGAGCCAAGATTAAATCCGGTATGACGTTGCACTTTGCGCTAATATCATTGAGAAAGGCATGAACCTATCTCTTTTCTCCCTTCAGTTATGAATAAATTATAGAGTTGATTGGGATACTTAGTCATGGTAAGATACACAGTGTAGGAGAAAGAAAGCACAGAATTCACACGAACATGGCTCTATTCAAAAATAAATCTGAGGTATCATCCTTCATGTTTTGAGTTGTTTGGTTTACTTCTTTAATGGCATATCAACATTCTATGGGTTATTTAATGCTAAAATTTTATTAATTAATAAAGGTTTGATAGTATGCATAAGAATATTTTCTAATTTCCATTTCTCAATATTGGACTTTTTGTTTTGACCACCAACAGTTATATGATATCAAATAATGCTAGCACAAATAATTGACAAAATTGTATTATTTCAAGTAATCATGGGAATTACTACTAATTCATACACAATTATATGGTTTAAAGTAACCCTCTAAAATACTAATAACTCATTCACAATTATATGGGTTGAAGTATCCCTCTGAAACAATAATGATACATACACAGTTATATGGTTTCAAGTATCCCTCTAAAATACTGATCATTCATACACAAATATATATTTTGAAGTATCCCTCTACAATACTAATAATTCATACACAATTATATGGTTTAAAGTATGCCACTAAAATACTACTAATTCATACACAATTATATAGTTTAAAGTATCCCACTAAAATACTACTAATTCATACACAATTATATGGTTTAAAGGCTGCCACTAAAATACTAATAATTCATACACAATTATATGGTTTGAAGTATTCTTCTAAAATACTTATAACACATACACAATTATATAGTTTGAAGTATCCCTCTAAAACGCTAATAATTCATACACAATTATATGGTTTGAAGTATCCCTCTAAAATACGGATCATTCATACACAAATATATGTTTTGAAGTATCCCTCTAAAATACTAATAATTCATACACAATTATATGGTTTGAAGTATTCCTCTAAAATACATATAACTCATACAGAATTATATGGCTTAAAGTATCTCTCAAAATACTAATAATTCATACACAATTATATGGTTTAAAGTATTCCTCTAAAATAGTAATAATTCATACAAAATTATAGGGGTTGAAGTATCCCTCTAAAATACTAATGATTCATACACAGTTATATGGTTTCAAGTAACCCTCTAAAATACCGATCATTCATACACAAATATATGTTTTGAAGGTTCCCTCTAAAATACTCATAATTTATAAACAATTATATGGGTTAAAGTATCCCTGAAAGATACTAATAATTCATACACAATTATATGGCTTGAAGTATCCCTCTAAATACTAATAATTCATACACAATTTTATGGTCTGAAATATCCCTCTAAAATACTAATAATTCATACACAATTATATGCTTTAAAGTGTCCCTCTAAAATACTAATAACTCATACACAATTATATGGCTTGAAGTATCCCTCTAAAATAATAATGATTCATACACAGTTATATAGTTTAAAGTATCCCTCTAAAATACTGATCATTCATACACAAATATATGTTTTCAAGTATCCCTCAAAAATACTAATCATTCATACACAATTATATGGATTGAAGTATTCCTCTAAAATATTTATAACTCATACAGAATTATATGGTTTGAAGTATCCCTCTAAAATACTAATAATTCATACACAATTATATGGTTTAAAGTATCCCTCAAAAATAGTAATAATTCATACACAAATATAGGGGTTGAAGTATCCCTCTAAAATACTTATAACTCATACACAATTATATGGGTTGAAGTATCCCTCTAAAATACTTATGATTCATACACAGTTATATGGTTTCAAGTATCCCTCTAAAATTCTGATCATTCATACACAAATATATGTTTTGAAGTATCCCTCTAAAATACTCATGATTTACACACAATTATATGGTTTAAAGTATCCCTGTAAGATACTAATAATTCATACACAATTATATGGTTTGAAGTATTCCTCTAAAATATTTATAACTCATACACAATTATATGGCTTGAAGTATCCCTCTAAATACAAATAATTCATACACAATTATATGGTTTGAAGTATCCCTCTAAAATACTGATCATTCATACACAATTATATGGGTTGAAGTATCCATCTAAAATACTAATAATTCATGCACAATTATATGGGTTGAAGTAACCCACTTTAAAATACTAATAACTCATACACAATTATATGGGTTGAAGTATCCCTCTAAAATACTAATAATTCATACACAATTATATGCTTTAACGTATCCCTCTAAAATACTAATAACTCATGTACAATTATATGGCTTGAAGTATCCCTCTAAAATAATAATGATTCATACACAGTTATATGGTTTCAAGTATCCCTCTAAAATACTGATCATTCATACACAAATATATGTTTTGAAGTATCCCTCAAAAATACTAATCATTCATAGACAATTAAATGGTTTAAAGTATCCCTTTAAAATACTGATAATTCATACACAATTATATGGATTGAAGTATTCCTCTAAAATACTAATAACTCATACAGAATTATATGGCTTATAGTATCCCTCTAAATACTACTAATTCATGCACAATTATCTGGTTTCAAGTATCCCTCTAAAATACTAATAATTCATACACAATTAAATGGTTTAAAGTATCCCTCTAAAATACTAATAATTCATACACAATAATATGGGTTGAAGTATCCCTCTAAAATACTAATAATTCATACACAATTATATGGTCAGAAGTATCCCTCTAAAATACTAATAATTCATACACAATTATATGGGTTGAAGTATCCCTCTAAAATGCTAATAATTCATACACAATTATATGGGTTGAAGTATCCCTCTAAAATGCTAATAATTCATACACAATTATATGGGTTGAAGTATCCCTCTAAAATGCTAATAATTCATACACAATTATATGGGTTGAAGTATCCCTCTAAAATGCTAATAATTCATACACAATTATATGGGTTGAAGTATCCCTCTAAAATGCTAATAATTCATACACAATTATATGGGTTGAAGTATCCCTCTAAATTGCTAATAATTCATAAACAATTATATGGGTTGAAGTATCCCTCTAAAATGCTAATAATTCATACACAATTATATGGGTTGAAGTATCCCTCTAAAATGCTAATAATTCATACACAATTATATGTGTTGAAGTATCCCTCTAAAATGCTAATAATTCATACACAATTATATGGGTTGAAGTATCCCTCTAAATGCTAATAATTCATACACAATTATATGGGTTGAAGTATCCCTCTAAAATACTAATAATTCATACACAATTATATGGGTTGAAGTATCCCTCTCAAATGCTAATAATTCATACACAATTATATGGGTGGAAGTATCCCTCTAAAATGCTAATAATTCATACACAATTATATGTGTTGAAGTATCCCTCTAAAATGCTAATAATTCATACACAATTATATGGGTTGAAGTATCCCTCTAAAATGCTAATAATTCATAAACAATTATATGGGTTGAAGTATCCCTCTCAAATGCTAATAATTCATACACAATTATATGGGTTGAAGTATCCCTCTAAAATGCTAATAATTCATACACAATTATATGGGTTGAAGTATCCCTCTAAAATGCTAATAATTCATACACAATTATATGGGTTGAAGTATCCCTCTCAAATGCTAATAATTCATACACAATTATATGGGTTGAAGTATCCCTCTAAAATGCTAATAATTCATACACAATTATATGGGTTGAAGTATCCCTCTAAAATGCTAATAATTCATACACAATTATATGGTTTGAAGTATCTCTCCAAAATACTAATAATTCATATATAATTATATGGTTTGAAATATCCATCTAAATTACTAATAATTCATACACAATAATATGGTTTGAAGTATCCCTCTAAAATACTTATAATTCATACACAATTATATGGTTTCAAATTTCACTTTAGAATACTTATAACCAGACCTTATAATAATCTACAAAAAAATAGAGAACTTGCAAGATTGTGGGCTTTGTTGTTCCCGCTGACCCCAAAGTAATATTGAAAGAATGCAAAACGAGGGAGAAGTACTTCGACCTTGCTAGGGAACTGAAAAAAAACTGTCTGACATGTAAATGTCGATTATACCAATTGTAATAGGTTTTTTTGGTACAGTCACCGAAAGTTTGCCACAAGAACTGGAGGATTTGGGAGGCGACTGTCCAAACTACAGCATTTTTGAGATCGACCAGAATACTGCGAAGTGTTCTGAAGACTTAAAGTGTCTTGCTCTCATTGAAACTCAAGCGGAAAACCATCTTCTAACGCTGATGGGAAAAACTATCTAGGAGTATAATAAACATAATAACGATCTACCTTAGTAATAATCAACAAAACAGAAGAATCTGCCAAATTATCGACTTTGCTGATCTGGTTGACCACAGTGTAAAATTGAAAAAAAAGAGAAAAGGTAAGTACTCGACCGTGTCAGGGAATTGAAAAAACTGTGGAACATAAATGTGACGGTTATACCAATTGTAAATGGTGCTCTTGGTATACTCACCAAATAATTACAAAAGGGACTGAAGGACTTGAAAATTAGATGAAGAGTGGAGACCATCCAAACTACAGCATTATTAAGATCAGCTAGATTACTGAGGAGATTCCTGGATACTTGATGTGGCTTGCTGTAATTGAAACTCCAGTGAGAAACTATCAGCTAACGCTGTTGATAAAAACTCGAAAAGAAGTGTAATAATAATAATCGGAAGATTTGGTTGGGGGCTGAATGATTAAAAAAACAGAGGATGAGCGGAGACCATCCAGACTACACCATTGTTTAGTCTCCAAATCGGCAAGAATACTGAGAAGAGTCCTGGAAACTGGAGGGGACTTGCAGTCGCTCAGACTCCAGAGAATGTCTTTCACCAAGGTAAAGCGTGAAATCTCACAAGGAGTAATATAATAATAAACCTAGTGGAAAGGGCAGACCTAGTAATAATTAACATAGAATAAACGAATAGAACTTGCCATGTAGTGGACTTTGCCGTTCCAGCAGACTATAGAAAGAAAATAAAAGAAAGCAAAAAGGTACACAAATACATTCACCTTGCCAGAGAACTAAAATAGCTGGGGAGCAGAAGGATGACCGTTTGTAAAGGGCACTGGAAGAGTCAGAAATGAGAGGACGAATCGATACCCTCCAAACTACATCATTGGTAGAGAAAATACCGAGAAGAGTCTTGGAGACCTGAAGAGATTTAATGTCATTCAAAATCCAGTGAAAAATTTTCAACTAACGATGGTGTGAAGAAGTTTCAAGTATTGCTATTTATTGTTGGCATACAGTTGGATGGTTTTAAGCATTGTATTTATTGTTTGGACATGGTTAAATTGTTCCAAGTATTCCTA
Organism: Sepioteuthis lessoniana; assembly: GCA_963585895.1. Classification (NCBI taxonomy): domain Eukaryota; kingdom Metazoa; phylum Mollusca; class Cephalopoda; order Myopsida; family Loliginidae; genus Sepioteuthis; species Sepioteuthis lessoniana. The sequence continues at coordinate 39,755,979 of OY757906.1, read as the reverse complement.
TCTTACACTAATAATTATATCTCTATACGTTTAAATTGTTTCAGTTATAGTAAAGTGTAAAATAGTTCTATTTGAACTACAGATTGGAAACTAACACATAAGAACTCTCTGAGTCATAATGGATCTGAGAGTAATGATAAGGAAGAGGCAAAGCTCGAGGACTTGAATATGGCATCAGATAGTTTAATATCATATTTAGGAGTCTTAATCTTTACAGAGATGTAGTCAATGTATTTTACAACCCCAATTTAACCGGATTTAAGCCATCAGAGTGATTCTATTTGATTTGAGTTTCTTGCAAGTGTCTTAGTAGAGACAACCATTTCAGCTCTGTAATTACTTCTAAGGACTTAAATTGCAAAGTTTTCACCTGTTCAAAAGACCAGAAATAATAGCGTCCTAAATGTTTACATTTGTTCTTAATTTTCTTTTTCTCTCAGAAGATTAACAGGATTCACTTGAACTAAAAATAAAAATTTTAAAGAATGAAAATACAAAAAAGAAAAGTATAGCACTTTGTTCATTTAGATACATTTTATCTAGATTATTTTCTGGGGAAACAAATAACTGAGAAAATTGACACCAAATTCGTTAAAAGAGAGATTGGAGTCTAATATCCGATGGCAGTCAGGAAACTTCCTTTGAGCATGCATTGCCTTTCGAAATTGGAAATCTCTTTGCTGCCAAAAGACAATTAGTCATTGGATTGATCCTGGAAAAGAAATGAGGGTCTAGGCAGCTACAAATATAGGAGATTTGACTTAAATTGTGGTCCTATGATATAACGGATATTTAGTCGTTTAGAATAAACATTCAAATTTAGGCAATAATGTAAACATACAGAATGAATTTTGTGTCCTATGAAATAGATAAGATAAAAACAGTAAAAAGAAATAAAAATTCAGAAGCTTCCAATAAAAACAAAAGCTAATGTTTTCATTCTCATACATATAGAAAAGAATACATCTTCACATGCATTTCTATGCGATCTCAGTCATTCATGTTGATCCTTATAACCGATACACATTCACTATGCATACGTATATACACATATACACATGCTTATATATGTGCTTATGTACACATATACACATATACGCATGCTTATATACATATATATATACATATACGTATGCTTATATATACATATACATATATATACATGCTCATATACGCATATACACATATATGCAAACCTATATACATATATTTATATATATATATATGCAGGTTTATATACATATATTTATACATATATATGCAGGTTTATATACACATATACATATATATGTCTGCTTATACACACATATACACATATATGCAAGATTATATTCCTATATCCACATATATGCATGCTTATATATGCATATACACATATATGCAGGTTTATATTCATATATACACATACATGCATTCTTATATACATATATACACATATATGTATGCTTATATCCACATATACACATATATGCATACATATATGCATATATACACATATACATATATATGTCTGCTTATATATACATATACACTTATATGCAGGTTTATATTCATATATACACATACATGCAATTCTTATATACATATATACACATATATGTATGCTTATATCCACATATACACATATATGCATACATATATACATATATACACATATACATATATATGTCTGCTTATATATACATATACACTTATATGCAGGTTGATATTCATATATACACATACATGCATTCTTATATACACATATACACATATATGTATGCTTATATCCACATATACACATATATGCATACATATATACACATATACGCAAGTTCATATTCATATATACACATATATGCATGCTTATATACACATAAAGATATATATGCATGTCTATATACACATAATAGATATATATGCATGCTTATATACACATATACACATACATGCCTGCTTGTATACACATATGCATATATATGCTTGTTTACATACATATATACGCTTGTTTGCATACACATATACACATATATACATATGTGTATGCTTATATACATTTATACATATATATGCAAGTTTATATACACATATACATATATATGCCTGCTTATATACACATATACACATATATGCAGGTTTATATTCATATATCCACATATGCACATATATGCATGTTTATATACACATATACACATATACACATATATGAATGCATATATATACACAAATACACATATACGCAAGTTTATATTCATAGATAAACATATACACATGCTTATATACACATATACATAGATATGCATGTTTATATACACATATACATATATATGCCTGCTTATATACACATACACATATATGCGTGTTTGCATACACATATACGCATATATGCATGATTAAATACGCATATATACATATATGTATGCTTATATACACATATACACATGTATGTATATATGTTAAAAAGTTCATATGTTGAAAAGGTCATATGCTGACATTATATCTGCTGTTGATGATTTTTTTGTCAGCAAAGTTAAATGGTTCCACGTATTGCTATGTATCCCTAACAATTCTATTAAACCCCAGTCATTTGTTGACATACTTTTAAATGATCAAACATTTCTCTTGAAACAATTCAATTCAAAATAAATCATTCATGAGCACTAGGTTTAAATGTCAAAGAGTTCTATTTGACTCATAGATAATACCCTATCAGGTGCTACCACTCCTGGCAAGAGGAAACTCGGAAGCGATAGCTGTGAAGGGGTACTCCATAGTCTCCGAAAGTCCTACATTACTGGAACTTCGCCCTCGGATTGTTTTGTGTCATATCCAGGACAGTCGTTGTGGGTGCGGGTCTTAACCGTCTGCAGAGATGCGGTTGGTGTATTCTACGGCCCAAACAAACTGGGCTGGTTATTTGTTGGGCATATAGTTTAAATGTCCAACAGTTCTATTGGACCCGTAAATAGGACTCTATCAGGTGCAACGACTCCGGCCAAGAGTGGACCTGGGAGCGATGGATATTAAGGTGTACTCCATATTCACTAAAAGACCAGCATTACTGGAGCCTCACCAACAAACTGTTTAATGTCATATCTATGACACTCGTTGGTGGTGGGGGGTCTTACCCCTCTGCTGAGATGCAGTTGCGGTATTTTTCAGCCCCAGAAGACTTGGCTTAAAGGTTTTCCTGTTCCTAATGAGATATATTCTACGTGGCTGATCTGCTGTCCTGGTGTCGTTGTATGCATATGTAAAATCTTTGCGCTTTTTACAACCAAAATGTGGGGAAACGAGACATTTTGTGTAAAGTTTTCTATGGAAATCAACCCTGATATTCTACTTTAAATTAGTTTCAAGAAAACAGGAGTGAGTTATGGGTACTTTATGTGTATATCAGCTTAGAAAACTTACTTATTTACACCCAATACTACAATTATGTTCCTCGTTTCCTGTCAATCAAAAGTTGAAATTAAATCAAGACCGAAAACACTTCTGCTTGAGAAGATAGTTATATTTCTTGTAGAGATAAGTCCCTAGAGAATTAAAATCGTTAAAATATTAGTGAAATGTGACACATGTTCCTGCGAAAATGTGCCGTGGATCGTAAAATGAAAAATGCATTGAAAGAAAAATATTTTTGGTTTTAAATGATTTTTTTTGTTTGGAAAGATTTATGTTTTATTAACTTTTTGGTTGAAATATGCTTTTTAAAAAGTCTACACTTTATTCAGTTTGAATTTTTAAGTTTCTGTATTGGAAACTATTAATATTTCTCATTTATACTTTATTCATTTCTCACTAGAAAAAGGCTGCAAAACTTTCGATTTAATGACAGAAAGAAGGGCATTTAATTAGGCTTATCTAAATCAAAATTTTTCTATCTATTCGTTTCAACCATATACTTCAAAGAATGTTTTAGGTACACTTTTAAAGACTCTCTCTCTCTCTCCCTCTCTGTCTGTCTGTCTGTCTCTCTCTCTCTTTCCACTCTCTCTCTCTCTATATATATATATATATACATATATATATATATATATCCTTTAAGAAAAACAGATAGTTGCTTTAAGAAAAACAGATAGTTGAATGATTTTTTGTCCTGACGGAATATTTTAGGTTCACATTTAAAGACACTCTCTCTCTCTTTCTCTCTCTCTCTCTCTCTCACTCTCTCACTCTCTCTCTCTATATATATGTATATATATATATACTTTAATAAAAACAGATAGCTGAATGATTTTTTTTCCTGAAGGAATTATTCCCGACTCCGGTTTAACTGGACTGAATAATATATATATATATATATATATATATATATATATATATATATATATATATATATATATGTATATATATATATATATTTGCTGCGAGCAATATTGAACAAGTCCTGGAGGCAGAACCTCACAAAGCAGCAGCTGTACAGCCACCTACCACCCATCATGAAAACTATCGAACCAGACGTGTGGGACACTGCTGGAGAAGTAGAAACGAACTTATAAGCGACATACTTCTGTGGACCCCTAAACAAGGACGAGCAAATGCAGGACGACCAGCTAGAACCTATATACAAAAGCTCTGTGCCGATAAAGGATGTAGCCTTGAAGTCCTCCCGGGAGCGATGGAAGATAGAGACGGGTGGCAGGAGAGGATCTGGGAGATCCGTGCTCGCGGCACGACATGAAGATGATGATGATACTGAGTGCTTTAAAATCAACAAGGGATTTTTAGAATAATCTTAAAGTTAGAATTTTTTAAAAGGAATTTATCATCTTTCTTTATAAAATTTAAGTGAATCACATAATTTTTAGGGGGAATACCAATAAATGCATTTACTTTTATTCTTAAATATATCAGAGACATTTTTTTATACCATATGTATTTTCTCTTCCTGTGAATATTTGTATTCTTTGTGTATTAATATAGTCGTATGAATATTCTGTCTTCTTTTTGTACGAGTATCTTTTCTTCCAGGCAGCGGTCACATCGATACTGCTGTTTGGATGCACTACTTGGACGCTAACTAAACGGATAGAGAAGAAGCTAGACGGCAATTACACAAGAATATTGCGAGCAATATTGAACAAGTCCTGGCGGCAACACCCCTCAAGGCATTAACTATACGGCCACCTGCCTCCCATCACGAAAAGTATCCAAGTTAGACGAACCAGACATGCAGGTCACTGCTGGAGAAGCAGGGACGAGCTCATAAGTGATGTACTCCTATGGACCACCACATACGGCCGGGCAAAAGCAGGACGACCAGCTCGAACATACATACAGCAGCTAAGTGAGGATACGGGATGTGGCCCTGAAGACCTGCCAGAGGCGATGAACGATCAGGAGAAGTGGCGAGAGAGGGTCAGGGATATCCATGCTAGCGGCACGACATGATGATGATGATGATGATGATGATCTTTTTTATAATCATTGTTTATCAAAAGTATTTTACCTCAGTTACCCAAAAGCTATGTACCTATGAAAGGGTAATGGTCCTTGTATATTACTACATATCATGATGTATGTGAGAGAAAGCAACATCCCATAAACAGCAGCTGTACGGTCACCAACCTGCCATCACAAAAACAATCCAAATTCGACGAACTAGACATGATAGACGCTGCTGGAGAAGTAAGGACGAACTCATAAGTGATGTTCTCCTATGGATCCCTTCACAAAGACGTGCGAGTCTAGGACGACCAGTCTGAGCTTATTTACAACAGCTCTATACTGATATAAGATGTAACCTGGAAGACCTGCCCGAAGCGATGGATGATAAAGACGTATTGTAAGAGAGAGTTAGGGAAATCCGTGCCAGCAGAATGACATGACGATGATGACGATGAGAATGAGGATGATGATGATGATGTATGAAATATATTTTCACAGACGCTTACTCCAAAGTGTATCAACGAAGAAAAAATATTTTTATATAGATTTTACTAATGTCACTTTCTCATCCAAAAATGAATTAATAAAATAAATGAATAAACAAAAGAAAGAATGTAAAAGAAATATATCACAAAATTTATTTTATGGCACAACTATATGTGCATATGAGATGTTTTTCATTCCAACCGGGCAATGCATGGAATATATATATATATATATATGTATATATATATATATATATATATATATATATATATATATATAGGGAGAGAGAGAGAGAGAGAGAGAAAGAGAGAGAAAAGTCATTCAATAAATAAGGGTAATTCACAAAAAAATTCTCATTTTTAAAAATTTTTCTATTCATGTAAAATAGGTTTTTAGGCTTTTCAAAATAGTCTCAAAGCAAATAGTGTTCGAAAATTTTATAGACGTCTCTCATCTGATTTTTGTTGGCTGAGAAATACAAGCTATGAAATTTACAGAAGAATGTGTGATGTGAAAAAAGAAGAAATTCTTAATTGGAAAAATGTATATAAATGAGCTAAACCTGCCTTTGCCACTACAAACCTATGTTGAAAATACCGTCGATGGGGAAAAACCCTGACTATCAGGTAAAGAAAAGTTTCGGTCATAATGAAGAGTAAATAAGATCATGCCGTGCTCCTTCTGGATCATTGAAAAGATTGATAAATATTGCTTTCAATGAAAAAGAACTTAAAACTGTATTTTCTTTTGCCAATTTAAGGAAGGTTCAGCTTATTTAGAGAATGAACGTCGTATATATATATATATATATAATATATAATATATATATTATATTTATAAAGTAAATTTGTCGACTGTAATCGAGGGTGACCAGAAGGCTCCCTTTTAGATAGCTACTACACCAAGGTGTAGGAGAGGGCGCTAATCCTTTCTCTGGATTGTTTCCACTTCACCCTTGATACATACATTATATTGCTGAGAGTTAAGCAAGGCGGTATCAAGTACCATTTTAAAAGTCTTTGGGTATGACGTGACCTAGGACTGAACCTATGTCTCCCGGACCATTGTCGAACACTCTACCCACTAGACAAAGGTAAAAAGTTAAAAAGGTAATTTCAATCAAACCTGAATACTGTGATCTCCTTTAGGCTGACGCCATCAAAAAGAGATACAACAAAAAACAACCTTCATTACTTACTCATCAACTAAAAACATGCCACTAAAGAATTACGCCAAGCACTTCAACATAACCATAACAAAAGCAGATAAAACATTTTTTGTAGTACTCAATAAAACAGACTACCATTCAAAACTACAAAATGTTCTCGATGACCATACAAAATTCAAAAAATTAAATAAGAATCCAACCAACCAACGAAAATCAAAAATTTATAAACTAATCACTGCTAATAATGCTGAACATAATAGCACAAAAACTACCCAAAATAATCGGTGATTTTAAACCCGGCCTATCTATACGGATCCGTAAAAATACATAAACCTAATCATCCTCTGAAAACAATTATATCATAAATACCTACACCGATTTATGAGCTCACAAAAAGTATAAAACAACTTATTACATAATACTTACCAAGTAAGTATAACAGAAAATCTACAGACAAATTAATTCAAGTTCTACATACAATTAAACCCAATAATGGTATATTAGCCTTACTGGATAGAGAAAAAACTATTCACTAATTTACCTTTCAATGAAATAATTGATATTATCATAAATAATATCTATAACAAAGTATCTCCCCCCTCTTAAAATCAAGCCTAATATACTTCGGAAAATACTCCTAACATGCAGTACTCAAGTTCCATTTCATGACAATTTTGGTAATATTTACGTTAAAACACAACGATATTAGAACAACAAAATAACAAGACAAAAACTACAGATTCTCAAGGCACTACAGATTAGAAATATACAATCCAAACTTAATATAATTAATTTTGAAACCAGTGCTAATATACTTAAATGTCTTTTAGCTACTGACGCTAAATTATAGAAAACAAAAATGAAAAGTAAACGCAACACAGTACACCAGTATAATCACTCATTCTTACAAAGTCGAAATGTACAGACAAAACTTACATCAGTTTTTGTAATAGATCCTCCCTTGATGATGGCCCAAGTTTGGGCAGAAAGAACATAGGAATATAACTAATTGTGGGAAGGTTTATCAACCAATTCCCGCCGAAAATCATAAAATCGATACGGAAACTCGAAAGGATTAAGCAAAAATATGTAGACAAAAAAAAGTCTACACTGTTCAAAAAAAGAAAGAAAAAAAAAAAGAATATATATATATACATATATATATATATATATATATAATTATATATATATATATATATTATATATATATATATATGTGTGTGTGTGTGTGTGTGTGTATTTGTGTGTTTGGTGTGGGTATATGTCTGACTGTGTATGTGTGTGCAAGTTTAAAAAATGGAAAATGTTTTCAATGAAAATTAGTAAACAGAAGAAGAAATGGAAAACATGGAAAAATATAAATATAAATATAAGAAAGAGAGAAAAAAGTGGGAGGGAAAGATATATATATATATATATAATATATATATATATATATATATATATATATATATATATATATATATATATATATATATATATATAAATTCTTTCCCAATATATATATATATGTATGTGTGTGTGTGTGTGTTTGTGTGTAGATAGATAGATAGATAGATAGATAGATAGATAGATAGATTGTTTGATCATGATAATAGAAGAACTTAATTAACAAAGATACAAAAATTGTTATGAAAGAAAAAAATTGAATAAAAATTCAAAGATACTTATGAAAAAAACATACAGACAGGTACGCGTATCTTATTATATCGCTATCAAATTGAGCTCAAGATTGTGAAAATAATGTTATTTTAGATGGGTATATATACTTCTATGCATATGCATATATAGGGACTTAAAAAGATTCAATCATTCCAGTCTCCCACGGGCTTAGAAGAAAGGTGATTTAAATTAGCGCTTTTCAACATAAACACGGAAAAATTAAACACATTATCCCATTCTGTCCTGCTCTCTCGCTTTCTCTCTCTCTCTCTCTCTCTCTCTCTCTCTCTCTCTCTCTGTGGTTAGGTAGCAGTTGTTCATTTAAGCATGTTTCATTTAAAAAACGACAAATTTTATCTGTATAATTTATTTAAGATTTTTTCAAGTTTTCTGATAAGTGTCTTAGTTTCAGTTTGGAATTAGTAGATGAATTTCTCAAAATTGTCAGGGCCATCATCAGGGGTCGCTTGATTGTGTAAGGAGTCATTGTTTATTAAAAGAGCTTTGAAAGTTATACATATTTTAGAATATTATATATATATATATATATATATATATATATATATATATTGTAGAATATGCCTTTCATTTTCAAAAGCACTACACAACCAAGCATAATACAATCTTTGAAAATCACAAATATGCGAGCCCAGTCGGCTGGGTCAGCAGAATACAGACTGCAGAGAGAGAAGACTTCCCCCAACGAGTGTCCTAGATATGACACTAAACAATCTGATGGTTAGGCTGCAGTAATGCTGTTGCTATGGGAAATGCGGAGTACTTCTTCACTGCCATCGCTCCCAGGTCCACTCTGGCCCGGAATGATAGCATCAGATAGGGTCCTATGTATGGGTCAAATACAACTGTTTGACATTTTAACTAAGTACATATGCTAAACTGAACTGTTTGTAATAGAACTGTTTTGACATTCAAACTGCGTAAAAAGTAAGCCGGGGGTGACCCAAAGGCTCCCTTTTCAATAGCTAATACACCGAGGTCTCGGGTAGGTCGCTACTCCCTTACCCGAGATTGCTCCACTGTACCCTTGATCCTTAACTTTATAATGCTGAGTGTTAAGCAAGACGGAATCAAGTACCATTGTAGAAGTCTTTGGTATTAGTTTACCTGGGATTGA
>OY757906.1:39723658-39743658 GCA_963585895.1 Sepioteuthis lessoniana | reverse complement strand
TCTAAAAATAAAAATAAAAAAATAAAACGAAGAGTCTAAGACATAATCGAAATTGAGTGTATCTGAAAATGATAAGATATTAGCTAGAAGTAGCTAAAATTGCCGCTTTCTTAACTGCTCTTGTAACACCTCACAGTTGACAGTTTAAAATAAAGGAAAAATTGTACAATATATATTTTGTTGTGTCATTACTTAACAAATAAGAAATTGAACAATGAGTTTCTTGAGAATATGCCACTTGTATTTTAAATTTCTGTCCAACTGTTAACGGAATCCTCCAGTTTTTCATAGCTCTCGTGATGAATTTGATCGGAGAGTTTGAGCATTTTAAAACCTGATATTCATGATTGCGGTATCATACCGTACAGCTTTCATTCATCTGGTTCCTTCACGTTATCTTTTTTTTTTTCTTCGTGAATAATTCAATGTTTTCGAGCATGCAATTGTTCTCTTCTCTTACCTGAGTGTCAAAATTTACTAAATGATTTGTAAACATGCTTTCAGTCCGAAGTTGCTCAGTTGGTCGCTCGTTCGCTAGCTCGGCCTCTCTCCGGTCTTCGGACAGGGTTTTGCGTTTAACCGTCAGCCTGATATTCGTGCGGGATGGCAACAATGACAAGCATAGATTCCCATTGAATTAGAGCTTGGTGTCTTGGGAATCTATGACCAGCAAGATCCCCTGGTTTCGTGCCAGAAGACTTAGCAATGACAAGCATAGTTCACGTTACACCTAGTGATCCTATGATCAGCATTGATCAGCATCGCACGCGTCAAGGCTCGGGTGCAACCTTCTCCAAATCCTCGCAATAAAAATACTTTGTGTCAAATCCTGCCTGGTCTGAGGCTAGGATAAGTCACCCCGTCCGTAGTTACTAAGTTATTTCCTTTAAATCAACCTTTTTTTTAATGTCAGTTTTTACTTAAATAATCCATTCGGGGACGTATGTCTCTGATAGGTGTTTGCTAAACTGTTAAAAAAATCTCTTGTTAATTACAGTAAATCGTTTGAGTCAGAAGCCATGAGGAGATTCGTTTCGATTTGCAATTTTCTTGAGAGTTTCTCATCGTGATTCTAGATTCAGTTCAACACCCGGTTAATCTTCGATTCCGATTGAGTCCTTCTTTATATTGTTCAACCGTTCTGTTTTTTCTGTTGCGTTCTTTCCTCAGTTTCTGCAGTTTGCTCTCATACTCTTAGCTTATAGTTGCATCCTGTCGTTCAAACATTTTCGCGCTTTCCACATTTACTTTTTTCTTGGGCCTAAATTCGTTATTTTAAGATGTCTTATTTTACTTCTCGAGTTGCAATTCTTGTTGGTGTCCTTTAATCTTGGCCAATCATTTTGATTCATTTCTTCTAATTAAATTATCTGTTTTTGAACAATTTCAAACCAAATTTACATCATTGTCGTCTCATGCTGTACATCTTTTTTTTTCGATCCATCAAGTCTTTCTGCTTTTTTAGCTCAGTCAGCTGGAGTAGTAGAATACACTGATGGCATCTCTGCAGAGGTGTAAGACTCAACGAACGAGTGTCCGGTTTATGACACAAAACATTCTAATGGTGAGGCTCCGCTAATACTTGAGCTTTGGTGAATGCAGACTACCCCTTTATTGTCATCGCACCCAGGTATATCAATTGGCAAATAAAATGTTGACATTTAAACCGGATGCAAACAAATAACTTATGCTAAACTGAATTTCTTGAAATAGAACTGTTTAATCATTTAACTGCATATAAATAAATGACTTATTTTTAATTGAATTGCTAGAAATACACGGCAATACTTGGAGCCATTTAATTTAGGTGACAAGCTAAACTGAATGGTTTGAAATGGAACTGTTTGATCATTTAACTGTGTTAAAAATGACTGATATATAATTGAATTGTTAATATAAAATTGCAATACATGAAATTAGAATCATTTAACCCTGGGGAAAAAGTGAGCTCGGGCTAATTTAAAAATATATACAAAATGTGTAATATAGAGATATGGCATTAAATAGCCTACAATGGGTGATATGCAATAAAACCAAACCAAACCACACCAGACATTTCTGCTTTTAGCTTTCTTAGACATTTTTTATTTCATCACAATTCGATTATGTGTTCCTCGAGTCTTAATTCCCATTCCGATGTGTTTTGTTCTTTTGAAGGGTCTTCATCGAATGCTTTCTATATCACTAATTCTATTTACTTCAGTAGGTTCGCCGTGTGAAATGGTTACCGTTTCAGGATATTGAATCTGTGACCCAAGTTCAAATCCGGGATTAGGCATGTTGCGTTTCATATAGCATTAATAGATAGACTGGGCTCTTCAGCTTAGGTTAGGCAACCAGTCTAGGAGAAAGGAAACTCTAAATTCAAACCTGCTTTAATCCGCTGAAAAGGTAACCTTGTGTCCCATTCTATCGATTTACATACATTTGTTTCTCGATAGATTATGCTTTTTAAGTCGGTGTTGTATATCCGATAGATTATCTTTTAGTAAGTGATTGATTTATTTTTCTGGACTTGGAATATGTGAAGAGTATCCTTTGCACAGGGTTAATATCTCTTCTAGGAAGAGGTGTCTGGGGTATGACGTTAAACTGTATCACCTGACGAAGCTCTAGTTCTGGAGACCAGGAAAGTATGGAGTACCTCTTCATTTCCATTACTCCCAGGTTCACTCAAACCCATAATGGTAGTTCTTTTAAAGTCCTATTTATGGGTTGAATACAAAGTGCAAAGTCATAATTAGGAATAATCTAGTATGATAATGAATGATTCTATTATAAAACATGATTAATTTTAATTTAAAAAAATAAACAAAACAAACTAAGAACATAGACACCAGACAATAAAATTATTCAATATGACCGCCATTTTTTCAATTATTGCATCAACATTCTTTCAAAACGATTTGAAAGATAAATTCTTCTGACATTTTATCCCATTCATCGTTAATAGCAGTCTTAAGCGAACCAATATTTGGATGATAAGTTGCATTTTTTTTTCTAAAACACCCAATATAGCGTAATCAAGAGGGTTATAGAGTAGGCTTGATGGAGGCCATAAAGAACCTTCAATCATTTCGAAATTTTAAGGGGCTTAGTTTTGGTATTAAGCAAATATTTGTCGTTTCTTTTTTTGTTCACTCATATTGGGCTGAATTTTAATTTAATTAATCATGAAAGTTTAGATTAATCGCGTTCGTTTTTTTTTTTTTTCAAAAGTTGGACTAATCAGACAAAAACAAGTTTTTAAAAACCATTCCACATGTTGCTTCTGTACCTAATAGAATTATTTACAACTTATTCGTGTTCGATACGAACGCATCCGGCCAAAAAGTAAATAAATAAATAAAATAAATAAACAGCTTTTATGAAACAATTACACAAAAAATGTTAATATGAACATACAATGAAGTGTTTAACTAATTTATAGGCATTAAATAATCCATTATGTGTTGACATGACTTTATAATCAAGCAGTCAATCAATTGAAACATTTCAATTCAAACGTAAAGTCAGAAAGAACCTACATACATTGTTGTGTTTTTGACAGTATTTTAAAGAAAAGGGCCACTAACGAGGCCAACTACAATATTTTTGGAAATCATACTTTGTCATTACTCTATTTACCCCTTGAAGTACACTGTGCGTCATGGTTATCCCTGAAGGGAAGGGAATCAGTGACCCGACTTCAAATCCTGGTTTCATTTTATACGGTGCTAACAGCTTGGATAGATAATTATCTAGGAGAGACTGTGTTCTTAAGCCTTGGTTAGTCAATCATTCTAGGCGAAGTTAACCATTAATGTAACTAAAACGCCTTTTTTCTGAAAAAGACATAATTAGACTGATCCTCAAACGTCGAACGACTCAAAAAAACCTGACTGATTCCCCTTAGTCAGATTTGTCCAATTTGGATGCTTAAACGATAAGCTGTCATAAAGACATTAAAAAAAAGCATAAACAACGAAACAATGTAAGGAAAGGAGAATAGACATTAACATTAAGAAAAGTTAGAAAAGTTGAGTCGAGGAGAGTATGAGAAAACTAATTAATTAGTATTTACAACAGGGAAAAATGTCTATTTTTCGTGTGTATATGTGTGTTCTTTTTTCAATTGATTTTTTTCCAATATGTACAACTTTGTTAAATGTCTTGGATGACTTTTTCGTTTTTTTTTTCGTTCAAATGATTCCATCTTTTTTCTTCAATATTGTCAACAGGTTGTGTTTTTTTTCTGGAATTATCCAAGAATTCGATTTCTTTAATTTTAAAATTTTTAATTTCTCTTTTTTTCTCGTTTATTAGTTTTATTCTATTGATAATATTTTTTTTTTTATTATGACGTTCATGAAAATCTTGATATGCATTGTATTTTTTTCTTATGTTTAGTTAATCAAAATATTTTTTATTTTCTTCGATAGCATTCTCTCCTTCAAACAAGTTGTCAAATTTCTGAGACGAAGTTTGTTGATTTTTATCATTAAGACTTTTCGGACTATTGTCTTCACCTTCATCGTTATTTCCACAACGTTTCGGACGATATGTCCTCTGGCCTTCTTCAGGTGTTTGTCGAAGTCGGGAACCTTCACGGAACTTCGAAATACGGCCTTTATTGAATCAACATTCCGTTACCCCTAACCGGGTTCAAGTGTTAAGTATTCCTGTATTGTTACTCACCTGCAGTCAGAATTGAACCTGCAACCTCCAAATGATTGTCTCCTTAGAATCTTAGGGAACGAACGCCTATAACCGTTACGCCATGTGCCCTGCTGGACAATTTTGGGACTTATAAACTTACTTGACTAGAATTACTATTATGTATTTTCTTTTTAGCTTTATGTATATTTTCATCACTCTGATACCTCTTTCATTTTTTCTTTCTTTTTTCTTTGGCTGAATCATTCATTTTCTTTTTATTCAGTTTGAAAAATATTTCCGTTATCTTATCTTTTTCTTTCTTTCTTTCTTTCTTTCTTTGATATTTATTTATTTATTTATTACCCATATATCTGGCCGTCTGTCCCTTTGTTTTCATGATTCTTATTTTCAATTCACTCTTTTAAACACTTTGCCATTATCTTTCTTACTTTATAATTTCTCCTTAATCAACTTCTTTTTTTTCTCTCTTTCTTTCTTTCTTTCTTTCTTTCTTTCTTTCTTTCTTTGTCTTAATCCTTATTTTTTCCGTTCTCTCTTTTACACATATCGTTCTTTCTTTCTTTCTTTCTTTCTTTCTTTCTTTCTTTCTTTCTTTCTTTCTTCTCCTTCAACATTAATTTTCTTTTCATTCTCTCTTTTAAACATATTTTCCATTTTTTAACTTTTAACTTTTCCTAGATCTTCTATTCTTTCTTTTTCTTTCTATCTTTTAATGCTTTACATGTATTTTCTTTTTAATTCCGACCCCTTTTCCAGTATAAGCATGGCTCTAATCCACATTTGCTTTACAGCTTGATCCCATCCAGTTTCCGCTTAGTTTCGTCACGTTAATGAATGGCACGACTTGTCTGAATAGCTGGAAAATCTGAACACCCAAGTTCTAAATACAGCCACTCATTTTAAACGTCAAACCCCACAAAGATTTTAATGTGACAGGCCAAACCCAACATTTCAACATTATCTTATTTCTTACATTCCATTTATCTTTGATTTTCCCTTTCCGTATTTCTTTCAGTCAACTATTCATTCGGCTTATTCTCTTAAACAAGTCTCGGTTCTTACACTTCACTTTTTTCATCTCTTTCTCTTTTTTTTTTTCGTTTTTGTTAACGTCGTTATTTATATTTCTTATTCAAATTCTGTCTCTCATTTTGTCACTTCCACTGAAAAATAGAACAATACTGAATTTAGTGGCATGTTTCACCTAAAAAAAAAAATGATTAAAACACCTGGGGGAGAATTTAACCATCCTAAAGCACATTGAAACGAATACTGGACGTTTTTAAGAAACGAATTACCAAAACTAGACAAATCAAATGTTTTTCTAATGTTACAAAGACATATAATATCGTAGTTGGCGAAATTAATTCTCAAATAATGATATATTGATTGACTGATTGATTTTGACAGTTAATGAACCTTTTCATGTTTATTTTAGGCCTAGAGTTTAGGTTTATATGGCACTCGACAGAATCAAATATGAATAAGTTTAAACATATCTATATGATCCATAGATGTAACTTTACGGGTGCTACCAATTTGGCTCAGTGAAGACCCAAGAATAATGTCATTGCAAGGGCTGTAATAAAAAAAAATTTATTGTAAGTCAGGTATTTAAGACAAGATCCAAGTACGTATTCTACATTAATATATAACAGTAAAATTTAAGGCAAATTGTATATAAATTGTATATTAACACCGTATATTGTAATTGGATTTCAAGACACTCATAATATTAATTCAGAACCATTGGCCTTATGAGTAGAGTGTTCGCCAATGGTCTGGGAGATTGGGGCTCAATCCCTGGTTGAATCATACCAAAGACTGAAAAAATGTGACTTGATGCCACCTTGCTTAACACTCAGCATTATAAGGTAAGGATCAAGGGCAAATTGGAGCAATCCAGGGAAGGAATAACGTCTTCCTCTACACTTTGGTGTAGTAGCTATTGAAAAGGGAACCTTCAAGTCCCCCTCGACTAAGGTCGCCAACTTTACTTATTTATCTACTATAAATTAGTACACACCAAACAATTTTTCATCAAAATAAAATTTCTTCAAAACCAAAGATGACAAAATATTATCATTCATAGTGGAACTTCTTGTGGATACCATTTGGTACTTACAATAAAACCCTTCTGTGCTAAAAGCATTTATAAAAAGTGCCAATTTTCAAGAGTCAAAAAATGAGAAAACCCGTTATATATATATATATATATATATATAGTCACCCACAGACAGATCTGTTTCGTTCTATCATAACTCATCAGTGTGGCTAGACAGTATCTTTCCGTAGATCGAAACCCGGTTGACTCAAACGTCAACACAAGCTTCTAACCATTCAGCCACGAGGAGATATTAGCTGCGAAGTAAATTTTAAACGGTTATGAATCACAATTAATATTGTTTACATACATCCGTTCAACGGTAGCCGAGACCTCAATTAAAACGAAGAGGCATGCAATAATCGCTAATGGCAACACGATTACTTCTTCGGCAGAGAACTCAACCCCGCGGGGGTAGGGGAGTATATATATCTCTATAGTCATATATATATATATATATATATATATACAATTTATAGTCATATATATATATATATATATATATATATATATATATATATATATATATATATATATATACAATTTTTCTTTTGGATGCAGTTTCAATGTTAGAGATTTTGCTAATTAATAATACTTGATAATATTCATTTCGACAGTTCAATCTTCGACAAGAAATAACACAATCTGAGTATCGTTAGTTCAGAAGGAAATAAGATTTTAATTAAAAAATGTATAGGTACTCATTCATGAATAATATTAATTAAAAGAAAACAAATCATCATCTTTTTTTTTTTTTTTTTTGTTACCAAAATATGAGCCGATTAGTCTCGTAATTTTGCGTTGAGCTGAGCTTTTGTTTTATCGACGAACAATAGTCACTCATCATGCTTTAGCCGAACTTTTTACATATCAGTCATATCCTAGAGGAACCCTTCCTGTTGTTCATTACTTACAAACCTTGGATCAACTGGAAACAGTAAGATGAGAATACAAGAAGTCCATTAAAAACACACATCCGGCATCTCATTATTTGATATATACACTGTTTATTGATTCAGCGTAGTTTTCAAATCTATTCAACTATAAGAGTATAATTTAAAACTAATCCCTTCAGTCGCCGTACCTAGAAAACGCCAACTATATTCTCGACAGATCGTTGGTTGATGTTTAATGGCATATCAACTCTTATGGGTTATGTAGTCACAAATTATTTTTATATTCATGAATTGTGTGCAAATAGTTTGTTCGTAAAATGTTTTGTTTATAAATGAATTGTTACAGCGCAAAGCAAAGGTTAGTTGACTAATTTATCTTTTGCTAGGTCTTTGAAGATGGTCTTGTTACGCAGATGCATCTGATATATATATATATATATATATATATATCTGCAAGATAGAAGTTAGCAATTACGTTTTCAGTTTCAATCGCCATACTTTCTACACTATAGGATATATTTAGCGTTTTCGTTGATGCTCGAGAGTAGCATGGTTTTTGAATGGTTTTGCTTAATACCTATTTTGGTCACCAAGACTAATATTGAATAGACGCATTGCTGCTTAA
Source organism: Sepioteuthis lessoniana (assembly GCA_963585895.1). Classification (NCBI taxonomy): domain Eukaryota; kingdom Metazoa; phylum Mollusca; class Cephalopoda; order Myopsida; family Loliginidae; genus Sepioteuthis; species Sepioteuthis lessoniana. Next base: position 39,735,374 of record OY757906.1, on the reverse strand, counting down.
CTTTGTTGATCCAATGGGGACCGATGCTTGCAACGAGACATGACTGTAATTCAATTCCTGTGTCTATTGTTTGCGAATTTATGTGTTTCTTTTTTTTTCTTTTAATTCATAGACGCTGTCGATATTTCGTGAGCCGTCAAATTTTTAAAGGCTGCCTTTTACTGACAAAGCTGTTAAGATTGCTCCTTGGGATTTCATGCCTGACGAACCACTGCAGCAGTAGAATATGATCTCAAATAATCCATCCCCGCACCTTGAAAACAAAATCGAACCAGAAAACCATTCAACCAACCAACAGTGTCCAGCATCGAAATCATTATTATCAATTCTTCGTTCTCTGAAGACTAAACGCAACCACTAATACCATCGCTGACACCATCTCTGGATTCACTTCTCAGAAAAAAAAAAAAGAAGAAACACACACACACACAAAAACACACACACACACAAACACACACACACACACACACACACTTTCCATCATCTTGATCATTTCAGCTATTTCTCTTCCAAAAACTACCTACATCCTTTCCTTGTTGGGTTGAATTTGTCGTCTTGGATGCGCTTTCACACCCAACCTGATCCCTAGTTATTTTTTTCTCTCTCCACCCCTTAACCCTCATTTCACCGTTGATGGGGAGACGGAATTAGTCCCTTCAGCGCGTATCGTTCCGCGTGTCGCCGTTCTCGATCGGTTTGAAAATACGGAGTGTGCGACTGGAACGAAACGCAATTTCAGAAAAATAATTCGCCGATGTCTATGAAAACACAGTGGAGGCTTCAACGAAACGATGGGGGAATGAAAAAAGGAGAGAGTCGTTTCTGTGGGGAAGTGATAGGAATAAAAAATAGGGATGAGAGAGAGAGAGAGAGAGAGAGAGAGAGAGAGAGAGAGAGAGAGAGAGAGAAAGGAAGAACCCAGGGAGGTGATAATTGAACAGAGGGAAATAAACGAAAAAGATTGAGCAAAGAAATTTTTAAAAAGTGTAGGAACTTAACAAAGGGAAGTTTGGAGAAAAACAAGGAAATGTAAAAAGTTTAAAAAAAAAACATAACACACACACACACACACACACGTACACACATGTCTGTATGAATAGTCGCATCAGCAAATCTACTGTCAAATGACGAAAAAAAATTTATTATACACTGAAAATATCTATTTTTTTAAAACATAATTGGCATCATTGACAGTGCGCACCATTCTAGTTTGTTTTGGTTAGGTTTATTTGTTTTAAGGCATATAAAATTCTCATGGATTACTTAAACTGAAAGTTGATTCATTTCTGAATGTTTAACCGTAGTCATAACTATAGTTTTGCTTGTTCCATACCATTTTTAAAAAACTGCAATTTTTCATTTGTTTATTATAACTAGCTGGTATACAGTTATTTGATATCAGGTATTCCTAACACTAAAATGTTTACTCAATTCTATTGATTCAAGTAAATATTCCTGTTTAATAATAATAATAATAATAAACAGTACCCAGATCTTGCTAGATAACTTGTTATATAATTGCGGAAGGATTCTTTTATATTATCCTTTTTCGTTGGTTATATCTTATCTTTCAGTTTAGTTAGGCTTAGAACTATTCGGCTTAGTGCACGGGTAGGGGCACACATTGAGCGCAGGTATTCACGCTCGCGCAGGGAGGATGTGACAATCACAGATGTCATAATAAAAACCCCGGATAGAAAATAGGACTGGGGATGTGAGTGACGTCATGCCTGGAAGCGATGGGCTGAGTATTTGGGGTGATTTTTGAAAACAGCAGTTAGTTGAGAGCTTATGCTGGACGAATCGAGTTGAGATTTGAACCTAGACGAAGCGAGTTAATTTTTGAGCCTAGGCGAGTCCAGTTGTGGACTACAGGATGTGCCGCGCGTTGTGGGGTCAGATGGAACAGTCAGCATAGTAAAAATTGTGTCTCTCTCTCCTCGTGTCGAAAAAACTAAAAGTAAAAAAAAGTTAATAAACCTTTCGTACCTGAACTAAAGAGAGTCGTCAGTGTTTCGGGATTCCTATGCATGTGAACATTTCACGCATCCGTATATTTCACATATTCGTATTTGGCTATGTTACAAATTGAAAATACTATGAAACATAAAAGTGATGGTGATACCAATTGTCATTAGCGTGCTTGGTACAGTCACCAAAGGATTGATACAGGGACTGGAAGACTTGAAAATAAAAGGACTAGTAAAGACCATCCAAACTACAGCATTGTTGAGATCTATCAGAATACTGAAAAAGTTTCCTGGAGACTTGAGGAGACTTGCTGTCATTCAGACTCCGGTGAGAAACCATCAGCTGCCTCACTCCTAAAAGCAGCACAAAACAATGTCAGAAAGGCCAACCATATCGAAGCAAGAATAGACCAGACGCCACAAAACAGCAGATATAGGTTATATGATGATAGAGACGAAACGATCAATCACATAATAAGCAAGTGCAGCAAATTAGCACAGAAAGACTAGACATGACTGGAGGGACAAAGTGATCCACTGGGAACTGTGTCAGAAATTTTAATATGACCATACAAACAAATGGTATATGTACAACTCATAATCTATCCCGGAGAATCAGATGTACAAATTCAGGGATTTTGAGATAAAAACGGATCACCTAATCTCGGCCAGACGACCGGGCCTTATAATAATCAACAAAAAAAGAGAACTTACAGAATTGAAGACTTTGTCCTCCTGACTGACCACAAAGTAGAATTGAAAGATAGCGAGTAGAAGGATAAGTACCTGGACCTTGCTAGGGAATTGAAAAACTGAGGAACGTAAAATTGACGTCTATATCAATTGTAATTGGTGCTTTGGTGAAGTAATCAAAGGATAGTTAAAAGGACTTGAGGACTTTGAAATAAGAGGATGACTAGAGTCAATGAAAATTACCGCATTACTGAGATCGTCCAGAATACTGAGAAGAGTCAAAGAGACTTGGAACACTTGCTGTCACTCAGACTCCAGTGAAAGACAATCAGCTAACGCTGATTTCAAAAACTCAAGAGGAGTAATAATAATAATAATAATAATAGAAAAAGTGACAACAACTAGGAAACAAAATGGGAAGGAAAACAACACTATGGCCGCTTTAAACGTCTAATAAACAACATCTCACACCAGAAAACCTGGACCTGGCTAAGAAAAGGAAACCTTAAGAGAGAAACGGAATCCTTCCTAAAAGCAGCACAAGACAACGCCATAAGAACATATGATATCAAAGCAAGGATAGATAAGACGCAACAAAACAGTAAATGTAGGCGATGCGGTGACAGAGACGAAACTATCAATCACATAATAAGCAAATGCAGCAAATTAGCACAGAAGGAGTATAAGGCGAGACACGACTGGGTCGGCAAGGTGGTCCATAGGGAAATGTGCAGGAAATTTCAATTCGACCATACAAACAGATGGTATGTGCACAACCGAGCACCTGTCCTAGAAAATGACTCGCATAAGCTCCTATGAGACTTTAATATACAAACGGATCACCTAATCCTGTCCAGAAGACCAGACCTCATAATAATCAACAACAAAAAAGAGAATTTGCAAAATTGTCGACTTTGCTGTCCCGGCGGACCACAGAATAAATCTGAAGAAAAGTGAAAAGAAAGATAAGTACTTCGACCTTGCAAGAGAATTGAAAAAGCTGTGGAACATGAAAATAACGATTGTGCCAATTGTGATTGGTGCCTTAGGCATAATAACTAAAGGATTATTAAAAGGCCTGGAGGACTTGGGAGTTGGCGGACGGGTAGAGACTATCCAAACGACAGCATTGCTAAGAACGGCCAGAATCCGGAGACGAGCCATGGAGACTTGAAGAGACTTGCTGTCACTCAAACTCCTGTGAGAAACCATCAGCTAACACTGTTGTGAAAAACTTTAAAGTAATAACAATGATTTGTTTATTCATATGTATGAGTTTTCACGTATTACTAAACCCTGCTTAGTATCGGAATCCTCGGGGCGTAATGTGTAAAGTTCTGGACAGAGCCTATAAGGTAAGCAAATTCGAACTCCATTCACGCGTATACTTGCACTTTTGGACTAATACTGGTAGAAAAGACATGAACATCCTTATTCCCCAGCTATAAACTAAAGAGTAACGCAACTATCTTTCTACAAAAATGAATTTGGCATTAAATAACCCAAGAAATTTGATATGCTATTAAACAAAGAAACCAAACTACTACTACTAAGTTTCAAACAACTATTTGACCCATAGTTCCCTGGGTGTGACAATAAACTGCATCTAATGTTGAGGTTCCAATTTTGAAGTTATGGGTTATGTAAACAGCCAGTTCATTGCCATTAGATTTAATTATACTCTGACCCGGAGTGGTTTTACTTGATAGTGTCCTATCTATGGGTCCATTTCATCATCATCATCATGTCGCACTGGTAGCACGGATATCCCTGACCCTCTTGTATTTAATAAGAATAGTTGAAACTGTATGGGAAATACTGATTATAGACTAAGGTAACATGCAATTAAAACGCAATTAAATAACTTATAAGAAGTTGATATGTTATTAAAACAAATAAACTAAACTAATGAATATTCAGTGAACAAAGGGAAATCTTAATTGTAATTTCTGAAAATCTTCCAGAAGATTAAAAATTTTGACACAAATATGTGATACAAAGAGGTAGGATGTTCAACACAAATATCGGAAGATAAATCAAAATCGAAGAAAGAGTTATATTCCTGATTCACAAACAACAAGCAGCATAAGGAAATGAACTACTCAGCGAGAACAAGTGTCTCACGATCAAATACAAGTTAGTGTCAAACCAAGGGTCTCATGGTGTTACATAGAGACCTTTATTAGGCCATATTAGTTGTGGATTTCTAAACAGGATGTTGCTGCTATGTCTTAAGGTGAACAAGGGACAGTGGATATGAATCATATGAATTGTACTGTAAAAGATGTGAAGGCGTCCAGAAAAGTTTTGGCCCGGTTGATTGGTCCAAAGGTCAAAAGAACTGACCATGATATTCCGATTTTTACGGAAATTCTGGGTTAATTATGTTTTTTAGATTGGTTGTTTCGTTTGATATTACAGCAAGTCAACGTTTGGGTCATTTTTGCCGAAGAAGTTTTTATTTTATTCCGTTGTTAATTGGGTGTAGGTCGAAGGTTTCGGGAATTATCTGCGGAAGTCAGCGTTTCTGCTGATGGTTTGGATAACCAAGAGTGGGTATGGGTATCTTTTTGCTAGTGCGGTTAATGAACCTATACCCTGGATTAGAGTTCGATTTTCTTCAGAACGTTCATTGTGTTATTAGGATCGGCTGATTCGAATAGACATTTCATCTGGTAGAAAGCTTGTTGAGTATGGAAGGGTTGTTACAACACCTCTCGCGGCACCAAGTACTTATTAACTTCTTGTAACAATTCTGTCTTGTCCAATGAATAATTCAGTGGTTCCAATAGGGGTATCACACATTTCTTTATGGCCACTAGAAATACAACCGAGGGAGTAGAAGAAAAAGAACAAACGAACAATAAGGGCTTAGGTCAACTCAAAGTGCAAGAACGGGAGTTATATAACACTGCATTTCCTGTGCATCTGTAGACTAACGCTAGCGTGTATTTCTAGCGAAATTTCTACAAAGCTACTAGGAATGCCAACTCATCCTGAATCCTCACTGCTTCCTTCTGCTGACCATTGTTGACTGCTCCACTGCGTCTCTTTTCGCCAACTGCCTTCTCTGAGTTCCTTTTTCCAACTACCCTGGCTTCTCTCGGACCTGCCTTTCTTACCCCACTTCCGGTCGCGTCGAAGATCTCGAGCTCAGGCCTTTGTTTGGTTTCGCGCCAAAACAAACAAAAAGATTGTCTGCTTCGCGCACCCCCTCATAGTGTAACAGGGTTTTAACATTCCGTAAATGTGTGCTTTAGTGAGTATGGCTTTCCACGTGAGAATTTTGGGAGAGCTTCATATTTTAGTGTGAACGAGTGAGTTAGTGTAGTCTGGCATATGCGTAGTACAAGTAGAACGGTCTATTCTCTTCTAATCTTACTAGGATCTGGTTTTCTTTCTTTTAAGTTAGGTTGCATTTGATAGGGATTTTTGTGTGTATATTTGTCTCATAGCACTTGGCATTTCTTTGTCAGTATTTTTACTGATTTTTGGTTTTTGGTCAGTATATTAGAGTTTTATCGGGTATCACATGGAATGTTCATTTGTTTATTGAGTCAAATTTTCCTGGATTCCTATATCGCTGGGGATCCAACTGAATATCAGTTTTTGGTATTGTTCATGGACTTAAGAATGTTTCAGATTTTGATGATTAGATGGTCATCTACTTTTTTTTATTTTTGATAGATGAAAGAACAGATAAGTAATCAGAATGGATGATAAATCTTTTTGATGTTTTTGTCGAGACAATATTATGGGCCAGTTCTATTGTGCAGGTTTCGTTGGTAAATATGCAATATTCATTTGCAAGACATTTTTTATTCCTTAGTATTGAATACTCCTCCACATCCAGGTCTCTTGCTGTCTTTAGAGCCATCTGTATAAATTAGAATTAAAGAATTTTTCTTGGATCTAGGTAAGTATCTCTCGATAGATTAAGGGTTGAATGTTTTCTTTGGTGAGTTTGGCTTGGTCGAAAATTACAATTGTTTGTTGAAGTAACCAGAAAGGGGAAGCTTACTTATATTGCATCAAGGGTGTTGGTGAGATTTCTCTTTCATTTAGTGTAAGTTTCTGGCAGAAACCAAATGTTTTTAGTGCCTTTGGATTTTTGGTTAGATAATCATTGTTGTTTGGAGTTGCAATCGAAATCATGGGCTTGGTTAGTTGGTCGAGATTTTCCTTTTAGTGATCTATTCAAAGCTTAATTTTTGGACTTTGAGATGTCGATGTAGTTTATAAGTCAGGCGGTATAGTTTCTCTTCTAGATCAGTTCCAAAGGTACTTAGGACGAGATTCAATTCTTCATGGTGGATTATATTAATAGCTTTCCTTGCTTATACGTATATAAAGCAATAATAGTCGATTTTTGAGCGGTTTAGGGTTCTTTATATTTATCAGACCTGACCGATAAAATGAAACGCAGTTTCTTCCCGGCAGCGGTCGTATTCGATACTGCAGTATGGATGCACTACTTGGACGCTAACTAAACGACTGGAGAAGAAGCTAGACGGCAATTACACACGAATGCTGCGAGCAATATTGAACGAGTCCTGGCGGCAACCACCCACAAGGCACCAACTATACGGCCACCTGCCTCCCATCACGAAAACTATCCAAGTTAGACGAATCAGACATGCAGGTGAAGCAGGGACGTGCTCGTAAGTGATGTACTCCAATGGACCCCCACATATGGCCGGGTAAAAGCAGGACGACCAGCTCGAACATACATCCAGCAGCTATGTGAAGACCAACCAGAGGCGATGAACGATAGGGAGAAGTGGCGAGAAAGGGCCTGGGATATCTGTGCCTGCGGCACAACATGATAATGATGATGATGATATTTATTGTAAGGTTTCCTGGTCTGTGCTCCATTGTTTGTAGTCTATTACACGGACGAATTTTAATACTTTGTTGCATTTTCTCGTAGCTGTAGTAAATTGGGGATGGAGGTTATTTTTTTATCGAAAATTATAGAGAGGAATTTGATCTGATTGATAACTGGTATTTCTGTTCCGTCAAGCTTAAGTGTACTATGTTGTATAGCCGTGATACAACTATACGTGTACATATATATGCGGAAACAAAATCAACAATAATGACGAACGAGCACACTTCTTTAGAAAAATATACCTTTCACACTTTATTCGAAAGGGTTGCGTAAGGGTTGTGTGTGAGAGGTGAGTTGGAAACTGAACAGATTGCAACATATTGACCCCAAGTTCCTCTGTCTTTAGCAGCACTTCTTTCTCATTCTGCTGAGCTGCTCAACCTGGGTTCCTGAGGACCCAGCCCTCTGCTGGGAACTGGTTCTCACTGCCTCGAACTCCAACAAACTGACTCCAACTAACTCAACTCTAAGTGGCACCGGGTTATATAAATTTTTTACGCACACCTGCTTCCCGCGGTCGTCACGATTGCACCGAATTCAACCCATCCACGGTCAAGGTTATATTTTGTTATCTTTGACCGGATGCGCCTGTTATTTACACAGGTGCATCTCTTAATTGACAGTTCAGCCGAGGGTTAATATGTAACAAGTAGAGTTATGCATTTTCCTTTAATAGTAAAAATGCACGCATCGAATTTTAGTTATGGAGATTTTAAAGCCGTTTGTGATTCATTTTATTGATGCTGACGTTCTACTGTGCAAATCTATTTATATCGGGAAGTGATACAGAAATCATTGACATATACGTAGTCATTAATTCTTGGATTCAGGCACGTGGTTTTGTTGCTTTTTATGTTAAAGAATTTACAGACAGAATACTCCCCGGATGGTCTTCTTCTTCTTGATTATGGAAGGTTGATTCGATTCGTTTTCGGAATTTCCTGTCTGAGAGGAAATCCTTGATGAATTTGTGTTCGTCATTCATTATAACATATTTCGATGTGGTCACATACGCCTTCAGTAGATCAAAAATCTGCTATGATTTTTTTATTTGCCTCTCTAATAGAAGTTTCCAATCTGACCACATGATTCATCGTAGATCTTTGGTTTCTTAAGCTGAATTGGGAGTTGGTAATAAGGTTGTTGGATTCAATAAACTAAACGAACATTTTTGTTGACCATATTTTCCATGGTCATTTATATGCAGCTTGTTCATTCCACTGACGATAGTTTTCTGGATTTGATCTGTGTTTCCCTGATTTGGGTATCGGGATGATAGTTGATATATTCCATGACTCTTGGAATATTCTATTTATCCTAATATCAATGAGACAGATTAAAAGATAGTTCAGTGATATTTTGGAAGATTTTTAAGCCATTCGTTTTAGATTTGATCTTTGGATGACTTCATTTTGTTCTGATTATGTAAAAGGTTAGTTTTAGATTACACAGTTGTCTGCTTTGAAGGCAAGGCTCTGTTTCTCGAAATTTTGATTGAAAGTTTGGAATTGTCAGTTGGCGTTTCTGAATGAAGAAAGTGGGTAGGCTGATTGGAGATCTAAGAGGCTTTTCTTTTACCGTATTCAATTTGGTTAGAGTTTTGAAAATCTCTATGGATATTTTGTTGGAAGTGGGAGGAATATCTTTGGTAAGTCCCCTTGGTTTCATTTCAGTTGAGTGTATATCGTTCTTGAAACGTGGGCCAGTCTATCGATTCCGAATGTGTGAGCTTTTATACGAGGACTTTATACATGTCGAGCATTTTTTTTTTAATTGTTGATTAGATTCATTGTCTGTGGTACTGCTGAGTAACTATTTTCTTTCATACAAAACTCGAATGTTATTTAAGCTTCATGAAATGTCACATTTTTTCTATATTTAGTCTTCATTATTTCTAAGAAGGAAGGAAATAATGGAGGCTAATAATAATACTCCACTAGATCTGGAAAATGCGAGATGGTCCTCCAGGCAGTTTAAGAATTTGATTTCGTTGGGGTTGTCGTCCTCCTTGGGGTCCGGGATTGCTAGGTCACACATTGCACGTGTCTGACATCCTTTACAGTTCTTCTTATGATGTCCCGAGCTTTGACATTGAAAACACATAACAGATTCTGGGATGTATTGTTCCACTCTCTCGAGGAATTATCAAATGTTTATTTATTTATGTATTTTAGGTAGATTGAAACTAAAAATGCATGTATTCGTCTGAATATATCCTCTCCGCCCCTTCTAATGGTTATTCTTTTACAGTTCATGACTTCTTGTTTTCCAAAGGCGTCTCTTACTTTTCTGAAGAAGCCATAGACAGCTCTTTGCTCCTAAAAACTTCCTTCAAGGTATTTAATCACTCTTGTGGATATTCTTTGAATTTTGTCGTGCGGAATGTCCAACTCCACAAGAAAATTGTCGTTTCTCGTTTGTTTTTTGTTGTTTTATTTTTTACCGTCTGAGGGATTATTCTGCTCGAAATAAACTCCTCTATTAGGAATGAAGATAATTTGGTTAAGCAGGTCTCTTCCAAAGATAAAAGTACAATGAGTCTTCGGAATTCTGTTGCCTCATTCTCTGAATCGAACTAAGAGAGATATCAATCTGTTTTTAACCTGAAAAGCGACAAGAAGTGTTTGTTTTACGCTGTTTCTATGCTCCTCAGCCCACTTCTGAGTTCAACTTTTGTTCTAAATCTACCAAAAGTTAACCTCAAATACCTTGGTTCGGAGGCGATTTCATTACCTGTATACTCAAGCAGGAAGTAGGGTTTCAACCCCCTAGCAATTTCAGATTTTTATTATTGCTGTGCACTTTAACAGTGGTGAGTCTTACTTTCCCGATGTTATTGACCCTCGGCCACCGCCTTCAGACACCTTTTGGATAAAAAAGGTTTGAGAGATGGCCGCAAGAACATATTGAGGAATACGGTTTGGACTAAACATATAGGTGCTAGGGCTTGACATGACCAGTCGATTGATCAAATCAGACCTCTCTGGCCGCCCGTCTTGACATGTAAGGGCCAAAGTGGACTGTTGCAAGTCACTTGACAACTAACTTGCTGGGTCAGGGACTGCTAATCCACCAAATCCGGTCAGGCATTACGGCTCACCACTAACGTCTAACAGCCTGAGCCGACAGGGTGTCTTTTTTAATGTCTTATACCTAATATTCCTGATTATCAAAAATAGATGGCATTTGTCATTCGGGGAGATTTTAATAAAGAAGTTAGATAGAGAAGTAGTCGAAAAATTCAAGACACTTCTCTACTTAGAAAACACGTAATAAACAGTCTTCTTTATCTTCCATATTCTCCTAAATAAATTGCAAAAAATGTGTCTTATCTGCAGATTTATATTAAGTGCATGAAGATATTCACCATTTTTTTAATCGACGAAGAGTTCATGAGGAACTTATCAAGGGCTTATTGTGAACTCTTTCAAAATCCTTGCGCTTTTTGTTGGTGGTCGAGTTTTCTTAGAGGCTAAAGTGCCCTGGTTGTCAGATTTTGAAGGACAGGTTTTCTTGTCAGTCAGTTTTTCCTTTAACTTTCGAAGTATCATAATCTTCAGCTAGTGATAATCAAAGAATATTGATAGTAGATTAATTTAATGAAGGAAAAGGAAAAAAAAGATAATAATTATTTATCAATAAGATGAATGATTCAGAAAAAATTAACTCAGCATTAAAACAAGGTTTCAAAGGATAAATGCATGTAAAACATTCATTAAGACATCTGATTCACTTCTAGAAATAGAAAGCAGGTGAGTCATTTAATCAAAGATCAAGAGAATATAAGAAAACTCACAATGTGAGCAGAGTCCCTGTAGCCTAGTGACTAAAATCCTGGATTGTGACACTGTAATGTATTTGAACTCCAGTCGTGCTATTAGGTTCATTTTGGGACTAATACCCTTGGGAAAGGTATGAATTCCTTTATTGTTTTGGTTTGGTAGGGTATATGGGTTTTATGGCATATCAGCCATTTTAGGTTATTAATGCCAAATCCATTTTTATTTATATAAACAGTTCTATTTAAAATAATTCAATTTATCAGGCAAAAGCAGTTCTATTTCAAGCAATTGAATTTAGCAAAAGTACAGTTTAGTTCTATTTGACACATAGATATGACCCTATCAGTGGCTACTACTCCGGGCCAGAGTAGACCTGGAAC
>OY757906.1:39678658-39718658 GCA_963585895.1 Sepioteuthis lessoniana | reverse complement strand
TATGTTACAGCTGCTCAACAAATAAAAAAATCCAGAATACACACGTGGATTCGTTTTTACTCACTCTTCTGATTTGTCCTTGCGAAGACTCATTTGGCTCATCAGCTTCACCAAATAAACCCTTGAGCAGCACTGCCTCTGGACTTGATTTTTCTTGAGACCAAATAATAGACGGTTGTCGGTGGACGGACTCCAGCCTAACCCGCCAGTCCCATTCAATGGCCAAACAAACTGCTACTACTTTGAGCCTCTATAACTATGTCAAAATCCTGACGTCCCTCATAAATATATGGGGCACCGAATTCAGGAAAAAAAAATCGCTATTTCTACGTAAACCTCCCAGAACTAGAGGATCTAAAAGGAACAATACTCTTGTGTATTGACCTCTGATAACTCAAATGTTTATAACGAACATTTAAAAAAAAATAACGCTTTCATTCCCTTTAAAAACCCTCTTTCTATTTTCGGCCCAGTCCGTAGAATGTACTGACAGCATTTCGGTAGAGGGGTAAGATACCCCGAACGAGGGTTCTGATTATGACATTAAACAATCTGATTGTAAGGCTCTAGTAATGCAGAATCTTTGGGGAATGCGGAACACCCTTTCATAGCTCCCAGGTTTACTCTGACCCGGAGTGGTAGCAACAGATAGGGTCAAATATAACTATTTGATGTTTAAACTCTGAGCAAAAAATACTTCTGTTAAACTAGATTGTTTGATCATCTAATTGTATGTAAAGAAATGACTGATATTGTTGTATACTCCTTTGCCGTATCATAACGACTCAATAATAAAGACAGACGCATGCAGAAAGACGCATGAAGGAAGGACGCAAGAATGAAGACACGGGAAACTTCTTTACAAATATATTTTACCTCTCACTTTATTGCAAGGGTTCGAAAAGTTTGTTCAAGGGTTTGCATGTGAGAGGGTGTTGGAGACCGAACATAAACTTCATATTTTGACCCCACTGTTATGACCGTCACGTTGTGTCTTTCTTGTTCTCCTGTTGTTCAACCGGAGGCCTAGTGCTCACTCTATCGGGGGTTTCCGAGAGCCCCCACGGTCGGGTGTGGCCTTCCCTACCACATCTGGTCTCTAGCTGTCTGGAATTCTACTGGCAACTGCTTTGGCACCCAACTCAACTCAACTATATAATAATTCAACGCCCACACGATCGCTCACTGGATCTTTGAAATCGAATGTTTAATCGTCATCAAGCGGAAATAACTGTCATGCAGTTCAGAGGTTACTCTCTTCCGGTGCATCACTGTAGTGGCACAATGGGACCTTCACCTTGTCCCATATTATAAGCCTCAATCTGCCCACGCGATCTCTTTCGATTACTGGCCATTGGAATGTGTCACTTCCTTCCGGTGTATCACCTTGGAATAGCATTTTTGGGCTGGGGCGAAGGTCAAAATATAACAATATTAAATTAAATTGTAAGTCTCAGCAATACTTGGAATCAGTTAACTGTGTGCAAAAGAATGAGCTTAGGCTCGTTTAAAAATATTATCAACAAAACATATTTACAAATAACATATATTTGATATGTATGTATAAAGAGGATTTGGCATCAAATAGCCTTCAATGATTGATATGCCATAAAACCAAACCAATCCAAACAATTTAACTTTTATGACCTTGTCTTGATTGGCTACGTTTTTAATACAACTAAACAATCATATTCATGTACATCCATATGCTCTACCCTATATTAACAGACACTCATACAAAACACACGCACCGCCCGGCATATACATACATATACGCTAATCCTATACGCATATATAGTGATATACCCATGTTAGCACCTACACTGATTTGCATTATATTACCTAAAATTGTGCACTGAGAGGTAGAAAGGCTCATTGTGTCACAAAATACACCATTACACACTTATAAAGAAAGTATCCTTCCACTCTATTAGAATACGTTCGATATTCTAAACAGGTACACCAAGTGAGATAGTTAGATACATATCTGTGAAAATGAATAAAGCTTAACACAATAAACTAGCGAAAAATAAAACGAAAGATAAAATAAAACTCTAAGCTAAAATAGAGAGACGATAGATAATGTCTACGTATGAACAGCTTTGCTAAGGAATAAAGAGATTTAGACTGTTATAAAGAAAATTCGGGGAAGATATATTTGAGTAATAAATCCTTTCTTTTTCGTAATGCTATCAGCCTTTCATAATTGTGTGTAATATAAGATAAGCACTCAATTCTTTGCTCTAGAGATATGATAACGTTTTTGAATTGGCCGTATACATAACTTAGAGGCAATTTCTGTGATGAAGAGGCAACCGTGCTGGAATACAACGTTGTAGTAAGCAAGTTCAATCTCCAGTCGTGCTACTACGATTAATTTCGGACTAATACATTTGCGAATCATAGTCGAAGGTGACCAAATGCTCCTTTTTCAAAAGCTACAACACTGAGGTGTAGGGAAGGGCGCTTCTCCTTTCCTAGGATTGCTCCACTTTACCCTTGATACGTTCCTTATAATGCTGAGTGTTAAGCAAGAAAGCATCAAGCACCATTTTTTGAATCTTTGGTATGACTCGACCAGGGATTAAACCTCGGTCTCCCGAACCATTGGCAAACGCTCTACTTATTAGGCGAAGTGTTCACCAATGGCCCGGGAGACCTGGGTTCAATTCCACGTCGAGTCCTACCAAAGACTCAAAAAATGGTACTTGATTCTTCCTTGCTTAACACTCAGCATTATAAAGTTAGGATCAAGGGTAAAATAGAGCCATTCAGGGAATGGTGGAGCGCCCTCCCCAATACCTCGGTGTAGTAGCTATAGAAAAGGGAGTCTTTGGGTCACCCTCGACTAAAGTCGCCAACTTTTGCATTTGCGAAAGATTGGAACTCCACCCTTATGCCACCAGCTATAAGTTATATCGTACCTCTACTGTCTTCTACAAGGATAGCTTTGGCATTAAATAAACGACGAAGGTTGAGTTGCCATTGAACAAAGAATCCAAACCAAACCTATGCAGAACTTGAAAAAATAGGAAAATATACACAGCATGTCCAAAAGTATTCAAACGCCTTTTTTAACAAATTGTAAACTATTAACTTCTTTGTAGCAATGAAAATTGTTGTTGTCGACAATCAAATCTGCGAAGATATCTTTGTAAGAGAAAAAGCGGTTGTATTTGTTACACCCCAAGACTCCTTTTCGGTAACTTCGACAATAATAAAAAAAATCCGTTCTAATACATTTCAAGTAATTCGAAATTTATATGACAAGCAGTTTTTGAGCGGAGCTGGATAAAGAAATTTCACGTAAAATTCTTCTCTCCAAAATGTTTAATATTGATACAATCATATTGGTCATTGGAAAATGGCATTGCTGATACAACACAAATGGATGCACGAAAGGGTCTACAGCACATTGCAATCATTTCAAATAGCTAAATTTTGGTGTGGTAGAAATAGTCCCAACAAAACGTATAATGTAAGTAATTTAGGCAAGTGACAACTATCTAGCTACTGTCTTATCATTTTTATTTTTTCCAGATATGATATATTACGATCATGACTGGCAGGGTTGTACTCTTATTTGGGGTTTATCTAATTGAACAAATAATGTTAGGACGTTAGAAAAAAAGGAATTACCATTAAAACTTGATTAAGTTCAGTTCACCATACAAGTGACAGCCTAAAATGGTCGAGGTAATTCTGTGCAACCTGTACATCATAAAGGAAGGAACTCACGAAACATCACACCACATGGTGCAATCCTTTCAAATAAATGCACCAAACAGCGTACCTTGCAATTGAATTCTTTCAGATAAATGAACGAAACAGCATATCACGATGTGTAATCCTTTCAAATGAATTTATAAAACAGCATACCACGCAATACAATCCTTTCAAATGAATGCAGGAAACAGGATACCACACTGTGCAATCCTTCCGAACAAATGCAGGAAACAACACACCATAGAGTGCTATTCATTCAAACAAATGCACGAAACAACATACCATAAAATGCAATATATTCAAACGAATACACAAAACAACATACCACACAGTTCAATCCCTTCGAGCAAATGCTCGAAATAGCATACCACGTATTTCAATATCTTCGAACGAACACAGGAAGCAACATACCACACAGTGCAATCCTTTGAAAGCGATGCACGAAACAACAGAACACACAATGAAATCTCTTCGAACGAATGGACGAAACAGGATACCCCACTGTGCAATCCCTTTGAAAGAATGTAAGAAGCAACATACCACACAGTGCATTCCTTTCAAATGAATGCGTGAAACAACATACCACACAGTGAAATCCCTTTGAGCGAAGGCAAAAACCAGCATATCAAACAATGCAATTCCTTCGAACAAATGCAAGAAGCAACATACCACACAGAGCAACCCTTTCAAATGATTACAGAAAAAAATACTACGCAGTGCAATCTTTTTAAATAAATGCACAAAACAGAGACCCATACCGTACAATCCTTTGAAATAAATGCACAAAACAACGTACCACACAGTGCAATCCTTTCGAATCAAGGCAGAAAGCAACATACTTCACAGTGGTATCCCTTCGGACAAATGCACAAGACAACATACCTCACAGAGCAATCCCTTTGAAGAAATACAGGAAACATCATCTATCCTTCGAACGAATACAAGAAGCAACATACCCCACAGTGCAATCCTTTCAAATTAATGTACGAAACAACATACCAAACAGCGCAACTCCTTTCGAACGAATGCAAGAAGCAACATACACTCAGTGCAATCCTTTCAAATGATTGAAGGAAATAGCATACCTGACAGTGAAATTCAATCGAACAAATGCAGGAAACAACATATCACACCTTGTAATTTTTTCAAATAAATCCACGAAACAGCATACCACACTGTACAATACTTTGAAATGAATGCACGAAACAACATACCACCGAGTGCAATCCTTTCAAATGAATGCAGGAGACAGCATACCTTACAGTGCAATTCCTTCGGACAAATGCACGAAAGAATATAGCACACAGTGTAATCCCTTTGAACAAATGCACTAAACAACGTACATCACAGTGCAATCCCTTCGAACAAATGCATGAAACAACATACCACACAGTGTAATGCTTTCAAATAAATGCACAAATAACATAACATACAGTGCAATCCTTTCAAATTAATACACAATACAACATACCACAAAACGCAGTCCCTTCTAACAAATGCAGGAAACATCTTACCCCACAGTGCAATCCCTTTGAACAAAATTCACCAAACGGCATACCACACCATGCAATCCCTTCAAACAAATGCAGGGAGCCGGATACCACACAGTTCAACCCCTTTGAACAAATGTTGGAAACAACATGCTACACTGTGCAATCCTTAAAAATTTGGTGTTTCCCATTGACAATTGTACTTAGCTGCCTAGCTGACATCAGGACTGGCCTTGGAAAGACATCAACATAAACAACTTCCGCCAGGCATTTTTGACGCAACAATCTTGCCAAGATTTTCCTTTTCTTCTTTCAGTCAATAAAAAAAACGACTCATTTTCCACGTCTATTTCTCATTAGAATTGCATGTTTTCTAGTTGTTCTAATCTCATCAACAGATAATAAAAAATATCCTTCTTTGGTGATGTACTCAGTTATTCTAAAATCCATTTCCGTTAATTTTCATTTTTTTTTTTTTGCACGTACTTTATTCTTCCAACACCGATGTCGATTTATAAATATATTCTGCTTGGTTCTGCGATCTATTAAGTCACAATACGACTACCAAAGATGGCTTTAGCACTATTAGACGAAGGAGAATCTTGTTGGTAAACAAAGGAACCAAACCTCATCCATTCCAAATATTTTGCACACGGTTGTATGATATCAAATGTTCTTATCCAATACTAATATTGTGCACAAAGGTAAATGGTTTCAAGTAATTTTGTTCTGTACAAATTATTTTCAAGTACTGATGGGGCCTAACATGTGCTCACTCTAAGAGTCAGAGTGGAGTTGAAAGCAATAGCAACGAAAGATTAATCTGAATAGCTTGAAATAGAAATGTTTTTGACAATTAAACTGTGTACTCATGCTAAACTGAAATGTTTGAAATAGAAATGACTACTTGCATTAAAATGGATTTGGCGTTAAATAACCTACAAAGGTTTATATGCCATAAAAACACAGCCAACCAACCAACCAACCAGAATTACCTCCAACATTTTGCCAGTGCAACAGAACTAGAGTTTCATGTAGGAATGCAGTAAAATATCATTCCCAGGAGTACCCTCATTTTAGGGTAGGTCGATCCACAGTGGATACAATTAGAGTATTTTCTGCCCAATTGACAGAGAGAATAATTCTTAAGGTTGCATCCTATGTGAAACAATCTATTAAACGTAATCTGAATCTGAAAAAATAGCTCAGTTGGCTAGGATTGTATAATATGCTGACAGCATCTCTGCAGAGGGGTAGGACAAATGCGTGTCCTAGATATGACACTAAACAGCATAGGATGGTAAGGCTACAGTCCTGAAGCTCTGGAAAGTGTGAAATACCTTTTCATTGCCATACCTCTTAAAGGTCACATCTTTGGGTCAACTAGAACGGTTTAACTACTGTATACAAACAAATGACATATATTAAATTTAATTGTAACTGTTACACACCAATACCTGAAAGCATTTAACTGTGAACAAAAAATGTGTACTGGCTTATTTAAAAAGATACTTACGAACTATCCGTTTATATATATATATATATATATATATATATATATATATATATACCAAAAACTCAAAAAATGGTACTTGATTCCGCTTTGCTTAATACTCAGCATTATAAGGTATGTATCAAGGGCAAAGTGGAGCAATCCAAGGATAGGAGTTGTGCCCTCCCCTACACCTCGGTGTTTAGCTAATGAAAAGGGAGCCTTGGGGTCACCCTCGACTACGGTCGCCAACTTTACTATATATATAAATAGATATATATCATATAGATTTGGCATTAAATATCCTACAAAGGTTGATATACCATAAAAACCAACCAACCATACAACCAGTACAAAAAAACACACCTTAAAACAATTTTTAAAAAGTCACAAATAAAGTAATCATATTTTCTAATTGTAGAAATCTTTTAAAGAAGAAAGTGGAATTGGAATATAGTGTTTTCTTTTCTCAACGTTTGCGTGGGGATAATAAGATTTGTAAAAATAAACGAAAATGGAGAGAACCTTGAAAAGACGCCAGAGAGAAGATTGTAGAAGACATCTTGTTTTCGTTGGGAAGAATGAAAAGAGGGATTTAAGGAGAAGAAGAAAAATTGGTTGGAGACGATAAAAAAAAAAAGAAAATGCCGACCGGTCATAATAAGCTGGACGTAAGAGGAATGGAAAGATAAACATAAACAGAAAAAAAATGTGATGAAAAAGCGAAAGTTGAAATGTTTAGAAATGAAGGCTGCAGAAAATGACGAGGGCTTAAGTGAGATGAACGAGGATAAAGGACAGCCGTGGACACTGGACAAGGTTTAGGGGAAATAATGTGGGCGGGGAATAGAGATAAATAGGTGTAAGAGTCACAGAAATAAATAGAAATACAAAGATTATAAAAAAAATAGAGAAACTAGAAGGAATTTTGACTTGAATAATGAAGAAAACCAAAAATAATAAAAATCAAAGAAAGAATAACAAACGATAGTAATAATAATTGCTAAAAAGAAGGAAGATTTTTAAAACAGACAAATAAAAAAGCGATTAGGCACGTAAAGAAATAAAAGGGTATAGAATATAAAATGAAGATGGTGAAGAAGTAAATAAAAGAAATAAAATGATCAAAGAAGAGAAAAAAGGAGAGATGGAGATAAGGTGATAAGAAGAACAACTTTAGAACTGATAAAAAAAAAAAGAAATGAGCTGAGAAAGAAAGAAAGAAAGAAAGAAAGAAAGAAAGAAAGAAAGAATAACTACTCGTAGGTAACCATAAAAAAGAGAATAAATTGTATAAAAGAACACATAAACAAAAAAAGAATAAACAAAGAAACAAAAAAAATGGTTGCCAAAAGTGAAAAACTTGCACTAAAATGTATGAAGAAGAAGAAGAAGAAGAAGAAGAAGAAGAAGAAGAAGAAGAAGAAGAAGAAGGGTTGAGGACCATAAAGTGATGCGAAAAAAAAAGAAAGCATGAGCAATATATATATATATATATATATATATATATATATATATATTTATATATTGATGATAATTGGACTTTTCCGTTCCGCTAACCACAGGTTAAAACTGAAGGAGTGCGAAAATAGAGATAAGAACTAAGACCGTGCTAGAGAACGGAATAATCTATGGAACATAAAAGTGACGGTGATACTAGTAGTAAATGGCGAACTCGGTAGGGTCGCTAAAGCATTGCAACAGGGATTTGGAAGTAAGAAGACGAGCAGAGACCATCTAAACTACAGCATTGTTGAGATCGGCCAGAATACTAAGAAGAGTCCAGGGGTCTTGAGGAAACCTACTGTCACTCAGACTCCAGTGAAAAACTATCATCTAACGCTGATGTAAAGAACTCTCAAATGAGTAAAATAATGATAACAAGACTAGATTCATTAAAACTTATCATCAGGTGGATTTTGTTATGCCGGAAAGAATGTGAATGAAGGTGAGAAGCTGAACAGATACGTAGCCCTTGCCAGACACCTGAAAAAGCTATGGAACGTAAAAGTAAGAGATACAAATTGTTAATTGAAAAAAGGATTGGTGAACTGAAAATTAAGCGAACTACTATCTAGACCACAAAAATACTAAAATCGGAAAAAGATACTAGGAAGAGTCACTGAAACCTAAGAAGACTTGCTGTCACTCTGATTACAATGAAGAACAACTATAAGGACCAATGATATCAAGGCAAGAATATAAAAGTCACAACAAAATAGCAAATGTAGGTTATGTAGTGATAGAGATAAAATGATCTATTACATAATAAATGAATGCAGGAAATTAGCACAAAGAGAGTATAAAAGTAGACACGACAGGGTGGAGGAGTTGATCCACTGGAATCTGTGCAGAAAATATAAATTTGATCATGCGAACAAGTAGTATATGCACAAGTCGGAATCCGTGCTGGAGAACGAGACGCACAAAATTCTCTGGGATTTTGATATACCTACGGATCACCTAATCTCCGTCAGATGACCAGACCTAGTCTTAGTCAACGAAAAAACAGAAAACTTGCCAAATTGTGGACTTTGCCGTCCCGGCAAACCACAGAGTAGAATTAAAGGAAGGCAGAGTGAAAAATACCTAGACCTTGATAGGGAACTGAAAAAACTTTGGATCATCAAAGTAACGTTGATACCAATTGCGCTCGGTATAGTCACCGAATGATTGGTAAAGGGAGAGGAAGAATAAGAAATAAGAACAAAAGTGGAGACCATCCAAAGGAAAGCACAGTTAAGATCGTCCAGAACATTCTAGAAGAGTCCTGGTGACTTGAGGTGACTTGCTGTCGCTCAAACTCCAGGGAAAGACCATCAGCTGATGCTGGTTTGAAACACTCTAAAAGGGGTAAAATAGTAATAGTACAAAGGCCTTGCCAAGGAACTGAAAAAGTTATAGGATATAAAATTGACGGGGATTACCAGTTGTTATTGGTTCGCTTGGAACGATCCCGTAAAGGGACAAGAAGAGATAAAAAGATGGAGAACGAACTGAGACCATCCAAACTACAGCATTATCAAGATCGGCTAAAATACTGAGAAGTGCTGGAAAATTGAGAAGACTTGCTGTCACTCTGACTCCAGTAAACGACCATTAGCTAACGCTGGTGTAAAAAATTCACAAATAATAATAATAATAATAATAATAATAATAAGAAGAAGAAGAAGAAGAAGAAGAAGAAAGAAAGAATATCAAAATGGAAGAAAAAAACGATCATGGTAAGTAATCACGAGTAAAGCAGTGAAATTATGAAAAGTTCAACTAAATAATATATGAATAAAATAATAGGTCAGCAAAAGGAATGCGAACAGTGATAAGTAGAAAAAAAAACCCCCTAAAAGCAAACAAGAAAAAAGCGGGAAGGAAAAATATAGGTGTTACAGAAGAAGAAGAAGAAGAAGAAGAAGAAGAAGAGAAAGAAGAGAAATGGTCGGTACTGGTATGGGTGAAAAGGCCAATACACAACACCAAATCTACACACCGTGGCGGTTGTCCAATTACTGGTTGTCCGTCCGTCACGGACACACCAGTGCTTCAGGATGTGTGCGCGTGATGGTGAAAATTGAATCTTCTTCCGCTCTGATAAAACGAACTACGCATGCGCGTGTCCAGCTAAGTCGACCCTCACCTGACAGAATCACAACCAACACGTAGTTTTATATGTTAGCCAAGAAAAAATACCATTATTACTGGAAACTCACATATACATATATAAATAGATTTATATAGACCATATTTACTAGTAGCTATATATCTATTTACTTATACACTTATACAAAGATCCACATACGAAATGTATTTGCTACGTATATATATATATATATATATATATATATTAGATGCATACAAAAATACATAACTCCTAAAAACATTTATATTTAAAAATATAGCTATCAACTGTATATACTTAGATGTATCGTCTTCATACGCATATCTACTACATAAATAAATATATTACATACAATATATATATATATATATATATATATATATATATATATATATGCAATATGTTCATATATATATGCACTATGTTCATATATATAGCTACTACATTCACAAACACACACAAACACACACACACACACACACACACACACATATATATATATATATATATTATAGCAGTGTTGGTTGTCATAAAATCACTTTGTGGGTTTGTGTCGACCAAGTGCAAAATAATATGGAGAGTGCTCAATATGTAGGATAGAGCTATTATATAATAATAATAATAATAATAATAATAATAATAATAATAATAATAATAGATAAATGAACATATATTAGAAACATATATTTAATTCATGGACTTTATACTGTTTTCTTAACTTTCTGATGATTGTTGTTTTGCAAAAAACTCCATGAAACCCAGGGGTCGCAGTCTATATTCCATGAATTAAACACACACACACACACACACACACACACATATATATATATATATATGATTATTCACGGAAATAATACACACACACACACACACATACATACACACACACACAAACATATATATATATATATATATATAAGAATACTACGTATTAAAGTGAATAGTAATGATGTACGTTAGAAAGGATCAAAACTGAAGCTGTGAAACAGGAATGAATTGTCATCACCATCATGTCGTGCCGCTAGCACGGATATCCCTGACCCTCTCTCGCCACTTCCCCCTATCGTTCATCGCCTCTGGCAGGTCTTCACGGCTACATCCCATATCCTCACATTGCTGCTGAATGTATGTTCGAGCTGGTCGTCCTGTTTTTGCCCGCCCATATGTGGGGGTCCATAGTAGTACATCACTTATGAGATCGTCCCTGCTTATGTTAATTTTCTCCAAGATGGCCCCGTTTGGTTTCAAAGTACTTACTTCCGTGAAGATTCATTTGTCCAAGTCACGTTCACCCCCTTTTATTTATATGGAGTGAAGCATCATCGTTACTTTTATTCTAATGTTCTCAACGCCTTTAAATCTTACCGATTAGATGAATTTTCATAAATAAAAAGCATTTTTCTTTTCAGAATTTTTCCATCAATATGTGACTGCATCGTTTGGAATTGTTTAAGAGCAAACATTATTTCAATTTTGCAGAAATATATGCTTTGAAGCAGTTCAAAATGGCTGCAAATCAAACAGTGTTGTCCAGGTTTCAAGCCGGAACTGTCATCGACTATTTGATGGTTTGGGAAGTGCAAACAGTAAGACGTTTACGAAGAAATTGTGATGCGTAGAGAGAAGCATTTTTTAGTCAAAAAATACTTACAAATAGGTTAATCATGGGTTTAGTACAACGAACCTGAGTCGAAAAAACAGTCGATGAAATGGAAATACGCTGACACACCGGTAATTAGTTTGGTTTTATGGCATATCAACCATCGTAGGTAATTAATTGCCTAAATCATTATCATAAATTCAATCTGTTCTTTTTCAAATATTTCAGTTTAGCATAAGTACACATTAAATGTCAAATGCAGGTTTATTTGAAATAATTCAGTTTAGGATAAGTACATTGTTTAGTTCTATTTAACCCATAGGTAGGACCCTATCAGGTGCTACCACTCCGGGCCAGAGTGAACCCGGGAGCAATGGCTATACATTGGTACTCCGTATTCCCCAAAGCTCCAGCATTACTGGAATCTCACCATCAGATTATTTAGTCTCATATCCAGGACACTCGTTGGGAGAGTTTTACTCCTCTGCCGATATACAATCGGTGTATTTTGCAGCCCCAGCCGCTTTGGCCAACACTCCGGTAATGAAATAGATCCGATCACAGCAGTCAGTAAAGAGGGTCATGCTGATAGTTTCCTGAGACATGTAAGGACCCATCTCAATTGATTTATCTGAAAAAGATGCAACTGTATATTATACTTCCGTTTGTTGAACTTTCTGATCGAATTCATCTTATTTATTGCTTGACCCTTGAATATCTGAACGTGGTTTTATACTCAGAGCATTCACAAATGCGTATTATAGATGATGAAAATGCTAAGAATTATACCTCAATAGGATGCCCAAACTGTTATGTATGTGTTATTAGAGAAGAGAATCCCTGTAGTGGCTAACGTGCTTGATTGTCATATCTTTGTTAGCAAGTTCGAACTCCAGTTGCGTTAATAGGTTTACTTTCCGATTAATACTAAAGGTAAAGGTATGAAGGCTTTGGACAACTGGCTAGAACCTATAAACAGCAGCTCTGTGCTGATGCAGGATGTAGCCTGGAAGACCTGCCGGGAGCGATGGACAATAGAGACTTCCGGAAAATCCGTATTAGCAGCTCGATATAAAGATGATAAAAAGTATGAACCCTTTTATCCTCTCACGATAGGTTAAATAGAAATATTACAGTTCTTCTACAATGATGGCCTTCGTAGCGAATAACCTATAAAACTTGCTATGCCATTAAACAAAGAAACCATACAAAACATTCTATAGTTTCAGTGGAACGCATTATCAGTGATCTTCCAGAATTCATAAGGAGTTCAGAGAGTTTCAATAGAGAAAACCATTTCATAGATGACTTAGCTGGGATCGTTCAGTAAATATCCGTTGGTTCTCCTTCGGTATCGACAATTTCCTTTCTAATTGGCTAAGAATACACTGACTGCATCAACTGTAGTAAGTGTTATATAATTAAGGTAATGATTTTTTTTTATATTAATCAGTTTTCGTTAAGGCTTAGAACTACTCGGTGTCTCTTATTCCAAGTGCTATAGTCAGATACTGCACTCTTACGGTCGCGCGAAGAGAATATGATCATCATCATCGGTCATAATAAACTCCGAGACAGGAAATGGGGCTGGACGACCGTTGGAGTGAATTGAGTGGGTGGTTGATGTCGTCGCCAGAAGAGATAGTCCTGAGAATTTGAGGATTTTGAAAAGACGGGTAGTTGAGGTTCGACTGTTGAAGCGCGTGTTAGTGTTTTTCGGATCAGATAAAAGCAGATCCGTTTGAGTCTCGACAGGCAGAAATAAGTTGAGATTTTAGACTCTACAAGAATCACCGTGCACGCTGTTGGGGGGTCAGTATAGTATGGTCAGCATAGGCTTTTATGATTTGTGTTTCTCTCCTCGTGTCACCAAGGACTGAAAGTAGAAAGAAATAAACTCGTTCGTACCTCCTGTATTAGTATTATTAATGTGGTTATTGATATCATTATGGCTATACAACTTAAGGAAAGACTCCTAAAATAGGAATATTCTGCGTATGACACAAAACTACGTCTGGTGGTGATGTTCTTGTTCTGGTGATCTAAAGAATCCGGAGTATCTCTTCGTTGCCCATACTCTTTGATCAACTTTGGTCTGGTGGGGTAATGCTCTAACGCTAACTTAAAGACACGGTACCAATTATGAATAGGTATAACATTACGGGACTCAATTTGAAAGTTATCATCAACGCAAGTACAAGACGGGTTTAGTTGTTTCGAGATGCGAAAAATTATTATGATCTACATTATTAAGAGAAGTCACACGAAACGAGAGAAATGGAATGAAGGACGTTCAACTTCGACTGCCTCTGTCTTTGACTGGAACTCGAACTCGAACTGACCGATTGACCAATCGACCAGCTCGGCTTTACTGACTCGAACTGACTTTGTTCATATATATTCTGGCAATTATTCTCTCAATTAATCTCATAACAAGTATCATTAAAACTTTCTGTGACACGTCATGCTTAATTCTTTTTTAATATCTCGCACACAGCCAATCTCAAAACAAACCCGTCAACTTTATTTTGACATCCGGTGTGACATGTGTACGCTTTTGACCTTTCCAATGTGAACTTAACTCTTCAAACTCGAAGTTTTTACCATTCTAACAATTTATCTTTGAAATAAAACGATCAACTAAAATAATTGATAACAATTCTTAATTAAATTATCATTCCTGTTAAGTTCACATGTATGACTCCAACAGTCCTGTTTAAAAATTATTCGTGTTTGATGGGACCGTTTGCAAAAAAATATCTTAAGAAGCAACAACACAAAAAATTTAAATATGGAGGTTCAGTGAATGCAAATTGTTGACCTATCAGTATAAAATAACCTTAAATGATTTGAGATGCCGTTTAAATCAATCATTCAATCAATATTTACCCAAAGTTATCTATTGGCTACATTCGCGATCTTTACGATGATTATAATGCGCTCGTGCGTGTATGTGTGAGAGAGAGAGGGGAGAGAGAGAGCGTGTGTGTGTAAGAGAGAGAGAGAGAATGACAGAGAGAGAGAGAGAGAGAGAGAGTGTGTGTGTGTGTGTGTGTGTGTGTGTGTGTGAATACAGGGATATGTATACATATGTAGAATTTCACATACGTGACGTTTACGTATATATACGAAAATTAATTCTTGTGGCAATTTAATGCCAACGATATTTGAGTTTTACTGATATCAATTGTGTCAATACTGACACTCCGTAGAACACGTGTGTGTATCGTACATATAAAGCTTATTTTCAGCCACATAAGGCACATACTTTCAAAAACAAGAAAAAAAAAACCAAAAGAAAACTATAAACCCTAAAATTACTCTTTGTCAGGTTTGAGTTGACCTTGGGATAGGTTTACCGGTACAAGTTAAACATCTGATTAACCCCCTTTGACACACTAGGTTTTTGATGACCCAAGAAAGAAATAAGTATTATTATAAATAATTAAATTATGATTAAAAATCCAAACAATATCAAATATGAAATCATAGACCCATGGTGACACAGGCAGCCCCGTTAACTTTTAAATTATCTGAGTCAAATGTCATAACATTACAAAAGAACTTGCCGGGTAATTCAAGTATTCGGTTGAAACCTACTCAGGTTACGAGGTTCAGTAACTCATTGAAAATGCTGTAATTAGTATGCTAGCCTATAAAATCAAACCAAACTTCCAAAAGTCAAGTGCAAATCTCCTTGAGTGATTGATCTTAACGTCATGTCAACCCATCTGCGATTATTTTATGCATAGAATTTCGGGAATTGAGTACTTTTATAGTTGCTGATACACTTTTATTATTAAAATCACCTGTATTAGATCAGTAGGGAAATTTTCAGTAGGCTTCAACTTTTTAAAAAAGGTAAAAAAAAATAGCAGAGATACTCAATTAATCGACATCATTTATTTATTTATTTTTTTTAGATTTTTCAAAAATCACTTTTTGAATTATTACTCAAAATTTCATTGAACAGAACGTATTAGATGGCGGAAATACAATAAATTTGTTTAGATGTCTACATGGTTTCATTGAATAAGTATTTTATTTTTTCTAAAAGTTTATATATATTTATACTCGATTTTAAGTCATTAATTGGTTCTAAGACCTACAATGTTAAGCGATTTTTAACGTAACGAGGCGTAATGTCTAAAATATGAAACTCACATCATAAAACTAGTTAAAAAAAGAGAAAAGTATTACTAAATCACGAAAATCATTCTAGATATAGTTTTAACTAATGTTGAACGCAAAAAATATGTTTTTTTTTCTATTTAATGGCATAACATGCTTCGTAGGTTATTTAATTCCAAAGCTATCCTTGTAGAAGGACATCAGTGATGATATCTAACCCACAGTTGGGGTTAAAGGGGCTTTACTCCTTTCCCATGGGTATTAGTCCAAAAGTGCACGAAATAGCATGTCTAGAATTCGAACTCACTTTCTTCGAAGCTGTCGTTCAATACTTTACCCATTAAGTCTGATGGCAAGCACTTTACCTAAAGAATATAATTCTCGATAAAACATTACGGAATTTAATTGTTTTAATCTGGATTAAGAGGAAAAGAAAAATAATAAGACGGCTATTTAAATAGCAGCAAATGAAACACATCGATTCAGGATTCAATAAAGGTTTCTCCTTAAAAATTTGGGATCTCAGTAGTGCAAACGTTGTGAAATTTACTGAAGAGTCTGGAAAAATACGGTGAAAAATGTTTTAAAAAAGAACCAACTAGACTAAACATGGGATTGCTTCAAAAGCCTAAGTAGAGGTGATAGTCTATAAATTGGAATAAAACTGACACATCGATATAGAAAAAAACTTCCGGCTGCAGTGGTCAGTAAAGGTAGTCATGCCGACAGTTATCTGAAACATGAAGGGACCTATCACTCCCGTTTTCCTTGAAAATACTGAAGCCGTACATTATGCTTTTTATTGCCAATTCTTTAGGCAAAATTCAACTTATTCATTGAATGACCCTCATATATACACATCATCATCATCATGGATCTTCCTGAACCACGCTCGCCACCCGTCTCTATCATCCATAGTTCCTAGTAGGTCCTCCAGGTTACATCCTGTATCGGCACAGAGATTTTATAGATAGGTTCTAGCTGGTCGTCCTATACTTGCTCGTATATGTGAAGGGGTACACAGGAGTACATCGCTTATGAGTTCGTCCTTACTTCTCCGGCAGTGCCCTGAATGTCTGGTTCGTCTAATTTTGATAGTTTTCGTGATGAATGATAGGTGGCTGCACAGCTGCTGTTTTGTTAGGTGTTGCCTCCAAGACTTGTTCAATGCAGCTCGCAGCATTCTGCTTCCGGGACTTGTTTAATACAGTTCGCAGCATTCTGGTAATGGTCAACAAATGGTTAGTAACCCTGTCTTTTTACTATATTGTCATTTTAAAATGCATGAATGATTTTATTATATGTAAAATAATTGCTGCATATTATCTGTGTTTTAAATGTAAAATCGTTGCTGTATATTTTATGTTTTAAATGTAAAAGACTATTAGTGTAAATCGAAGTTGCAGTTGAACCATGGAAATAAGGTAAAAGACATTAATACTTTTGGAAATATTAGTGTTTCAAAATCTAAGTTAGCGTAAAAATAGAATAATTCTAAGGATGCAATGAACCATTAGTAATGACTTTCCGATGAATTAAAAAGAATAGGATAAATAAAATAATAGTCGGCTTATTCTAAGTTAAAAGTTAATACGTGTAAGAGAGGAGAAGGATTTTTTTCAAGAAACCATGGGAAGCAGCTTGGTGAACGTAAAGGCGGGCAAAACCGAAGACGGGTCAACGGCACGCCTAACAAGATGCTGTGCGAACAAATCCCACGGGACAACAGTTAGGATCAAATAGTTCAATCAGGGAACTACTACTGCTAATATATTAGAGTGGCTTCTATAGATGAGAATTTAACGTAGACATCGAAAGATTATCAAGACGTATATACATATTTAATATGTTCTTACTGAAGTTTAAATTTTTTTAGGGGGCGTCCTCGTGGTGTAATGGTAGTACGCGAGTTCGTACTCCAGTCGCGCTATAACGTTCACTTTCGGGCAAATACCCTTGGGAGAGGTATAACCCACCCCTTATCCACCCAGCTGTGGGTTAAATAGTTCACCACTGTTCTTCTAGGAGAATGGCTTTGGCATTAAATAACCTACAAAGGTTGATATGCCATTAAACAAAGAAACCAAACCAAATTTTTTTTAGCATCTTTTATCTTTTATCGATATTTCTTATATATTTTATTTATTTAGAATATATTCTAAAGTAAAAGATAACTATTTTACGTTCATCTATAATGTTATGAGTGAAGTAATGTCTGAAGTAAAAATGTTCGCTGAATTGAAATTTAGTTTTGAAAAGTGGCGTAAAGATAAATCTGACGCTAGCAGAAATGACGTAAGGCAGTTGATTGCTATATAGACACACACATACACACACACATACACACACACACACACACACACACATATATATATATATATATATATATATATATATATATATATAATGCTTTTTGCATTTCAGAAAGCCTTAATACTCATGAGAAACATACGCATCAAAATATTCTCCTTTGGGAATGAATAGTAGAATAGATTTAGCATTTTAACCTTGGTATAGGAATCGATCTAGTCAAAGAAAAACGTTGCATTAAAACTTGATAGAGTTTGCTTAAAGAGAAATTGAACCTGTGTCGCATCCTGCTCTTGTGGAGGAATTGAATTAATACATATATGTATGTCATAATGCATGGATCCGTATATATGTATGTATGTCATTATGTATGGATATTACTTGAATATGTATAAAGAGAGGACTTATCACGTAACCTGGCTTGGTCGTGTTGGCGCCACTCATATAGCGTGTCTTTGGTACGAATGTCAAGATGGGGCCCATCATTCTCTTGGTCTGTTTTGATCTGAGACGTTTCCTTCTAATAGACCAGTGGCCATACCAAGGTCAAAGAGCCCAGGCTGTCCTAATATTTACTCATAGCTGGAGAGAGAATTGTTGGATTCATACCTCTCCTAGGGGCATTACCATTATGTGAGATGCAAACAGCCTCGTTCAGGATTTGACCTCTAGTACACGAGTTTACGTATTGGCACTCCTGGTGTATGGTTATTGTCGTAGGAAATGAACACAGTGGCCCAAGTTCAAATTCTGGATGGTGCTGTTTGACTTTCAGATAGAGGTTATGCCTTTGGAAAAGATTTGAATTTGTCTTCCCTCCAGCTATGGGTAAGAATAGAAGTGCAGACTGGGTTCTTTTGCCTTGGTTAGACAACTGGTCTCGAAGAAGAAAACCTGACCTGGTGTCGCATCTCACTCGTGCGGAGGGGTTGGATAAATACATACACGAGTCTACTTTCTACGACGATAATCAACATGCGATAAGCGCATCTAAATATGTATAAATAAATAAATTATCCACATTGATTAAAAGCTTACTATACAATCATGCAATAACTTGTCTTCGTATAATCTTTATCGATGATTCTAAAACAGTCTGTAGGCTTATAAATTCAGAAAAAAGACCAAAGAATGCTTTTGTAAGATTTCTTTGAAATCTCTACTTCCAAATGTCAATAAAATTAAAGTTGTATTACACGAAATTAAGCGCTTCCTTTCAGTTTTACGAAAGTCTTCGACGAGTGAAGGGAGAAAGGAAAATCTCCGGGGTAAAAAGTCATGTCATACAACAATGATTATTCATCACCAGTGTTACATTATATCAGTGGGGATGGTAGATCTTGATTTAAGATCATTTTAGATCTTTAAAAAACATGACCCAGTCATTTCCGGTTTGACATAAATATAGATGAATAATTAAACGAAATCACCTGTCAGCCCTCTACAGATAGAGTAAATGCCTCTATCACAGTGAATTGTCGATCATCAGTCATAGCGGGTTTTGAAGTTCAAGCAGACGGCTTATTTAAATTAGGGCGAATGATTTTTAGGAGTGAGGTGGTGCCTTGTATCAAAAGTTAAAGAGAATATATTCATTATCAAAGAAAAAAATAGACGGTTATGTGTAAAATCTGGAATAGTGAAATTAGAAATGGGATATGATAACAAAAATAAAAGAAGGCATGATTAATTATTTTGTATTTACTGCTTTGCTTATATACACAGTCTCAGATCTCAGTGCAAATAGAGAGTTGGTGATTATCAAGTAGAGATTTACTGACCGCCATAGAGAGTGGAAATCAACTGAGGTCCTGTGGTCTCAAAGTAAAAAGAACCCTTGTATGTTGATTGGTTTTGTTTTCTTTGGTTTTATGTCATATCACCCATTGTAGGTTATTTTATGCCAAACCCGGTTTATATATATTTATTAGATATACATGATGTGTAATTATAAGCCAACAAAGTTAAATTGTTCCAAGTATTGCTATGTATCACTAATAATTCAATTAAGAATCAGTCATCTGTTTACATACAATTAAATGTAGGGACTTCTTTTTAAAAAAAATTCAGTTTAGCATTACTCATGTGTTTGCACTCTGTATAAATGTCAGATAGTTCTAAGGACCCTATCAGGTGCTACCACTCAAGGTCAGAGTGGACCTGTGTATGACGACAATGAAAGTGTACTCCATATTCTACTAAAATCCTGGATTAATGGAGCCTCACCATCAAATTGTTTAATGTCATAACTAGGACATTCATTAGAGGGGTTTTACCCCTCTGTAGAGATGCAGACGAAGTATTCTACAGCACCAGCCAACTGGGCTGTTGTCTGTTGAAGAACTGAGTTCTGATAAAGATCTGTTAACACTCCCATCTATCTCTCTCTCTTTCTCTCTCTCTCTATATATATCAAATCAATTGTATCTTGACTGGTTATTCAGAAAAATATTAAAAGATAACAGTGAGATAAGAGACTTTATTCTTGAAGTACACAAAAATGGTCTGGCTAAATCTAGTCAAAGGATTTTCAGTCGTTAGGGAACCCCACTTTTAACCAAAACTTTTTATAAATAATGATATTTACGATCATAAGTCGGTTCTATTTCTAACCATTAAATTTAGCATAAACCAACAAGGTTAAATGGTTCAAAGTATTTGTTTACACATGGTTTAAACTTCAATCTTCCCAATAGATAGGACCCTATCAGGTGCAGCCACACTGGGACGGAGTGGACCACGAAGCATTGGCAATGAAGGGGTACTCCCTATTCCTCAAGGCTCCAGTCTCACCATCAGATACTTTAGTGTTATATCCAGGATACTCGTAGGAGGCGTCTTACCTCTCTGCAGAGATGCAATCGGTGTATTCTACGGCCCCAGTTGACTGGGCTATTACGGTATAGTAAAAAATTTGTACACATAAAAAATCAAACCGTTTGACCTTTTGATGTAGGCAAACTAACGCTTTACTATTATTGATTCCAACCGAAGTAAGAAATCTATGCAAAGGCACTGTGCATATAGGCAAAAAGTTGAGCGTTTGCATGATTTATATCGCCTATATCCTCCTAGATGGCAGGCTGGATTTCAATAAGACCTTAGTCGAATATTTATTAAGATGGAAAATATAAACTTAGTTGCATAAAAAGTCGTACAGGATAACTAAATCGATTAATTAATACAAGATTAAGAGAGAGGTAGTGCATCCACAGAGCAGTATCGACACGACCGCTGCTTAAAAAAAAACGGCGTTTCATTTCATCGGTCAGGTCTGCCTTCCATATGACCGATAGCCCATCTATAGCTGCTCATGTCTTTGCTTGTCGCCTCTTTGATTAAAGCACATGTATTCCGTTTTGTGTGCTTTGACATGGAGGCCTAAGTCTGCGGCTGCTCATTTCAGACTATTTAGCAGGGTTTCGGCTTGGGTGGATGTATTTGCCAGAAAGGCTATGTCATCGGCGTAGTCCACTTCCGTAATCGTTTGTGCGGGATATCTTCTGCCTAATGCTGCGAACATTACTGACCAAGTCCTGGAGGCAGCACCCCACAAAGCAGCACCTGTACGGCCACTTGCCGCCCATCACGAAAACTATCCAAGTTAGACGGACCAGACCTGCGGGACACTGCTGGAAAAGTAGGGACGAACTCATAAGGGATGTACTCCTGTCGACCCTTTCACATGGACAAGCAAAGGTAGGACGACCAGCTAGAACCTATCTGCAACATCTCTGTACCGATACAGGATGTAGCCTTGAAGACCTACCGGAAGCGATGGCCAATAAAGGGTAGCGGGAGAGGGTCAGGGAGATCCGTGCTGGCCGTGTGACATGATGATGATGATAAAGAGAGAGGTATGTTAAAGTAGTGAGAGATACTAAATGAAGGGTTATATACAATGGATGATTTTTGATACATTTGGCAAAAATATTCTAAAAGGTCTCCTTGGATGACATACTTGTTTGACATATAGCGCAACGTCTTTATCTGTTAGTCGAAATATTTGAACGTTGTCAGTGTCAACAGTGACAGAATGAAGATAACTTCCACTAGTCACTCTTGTATGTGCTCATGACCTAAAATATTTAAGACCAATAATGTTAAAGGGACAAAATTAAACTATTTATTCATAATTTCATATAATCAGTTTTCAAAATGCAAGCGTTGATCGAAAGAGCTGCATGTATAGTTGAATAAATAAAGATCTAACGAGGAATCGGTAAATAGACAAAGTAAGCGAAGAACAGGGTGAATAGCATTTCAGTTTTTTGATAAACAGACAATGCTGAATTATTCTTCATTGATATAGATCTTATAACACAAGTTTAGTTTCTCTGTGGCAGAAAAGATGAAGAAGAGGGTTGAACCAATTATCTAGGAAGATGAGATTCACTGCCTAATAGCGACAACTAAAATATTGTTTAAGCTTGGATCAGTGACATCAGTGAAAAAAATACTGCAACTACCACAGCCACTATGTAGAAGCAAGACAAACAAATGCGTGAACATATTTCAATTATAATTTAAACATTGTTTGTCAATAATACACTGATATCATATTTGCTAAGCAATTGAAAAGGCTGTCCAGTTTGTTAAAAAATAAATGAAGAAAGTAATTC
The DNA here is from genome assembly GCA_963585895.1 of Sepioteuthis lessoniana. NCBI lineage: Eukaryota > Metazoa > Mollusca > Cephalopoda > Myopsida > Loliginidae > Sepioteuthis > Sepioteuthis lessoniana. Next base: position 39,695,671 of record OY757906.1, on the reverse strand, counting down.
AAATGGTAAGAATTTCCTGAATGGGAGCGTTATAAATATGGAGATTGTTCGTGAAGGAACCAGGAAAGAAGTAGGATAGAAGTCAAAGTGGAAGCAGTCTATAGTAAGAGAAGGATAAAGAAAGGTACATATCCAAGATAAAAATAGATAAAGGTGACATTATTCCCTTTCCATCTGGTCGTTGCATCGACCCTAAACACCTAGAAAATTCGTATTTACGATGTAATGAATTTTAATGATAAAGGAACCCAGAAAGAAAGGGAATGTATAATATCATAATGATATATATATATATATATATATAAAATAAAATCATTATGAAGTTTTATATACATTCTGCAAAAAACGTAATATTATGAATATATATACATACCTCCGTGTGTGTGTACGTGTATGAGTGTGTACGTGAGTGTGTGTGAGTGTGTGAGTGAGTGTGTACGTGAGTGTGTGCGCACGCGCGTGTGTGTGTGGGAGAGTGTGTACGTGAGTGTGTGTGTGTGTGTGAGTGTGTGACTGAGTGTGTACGTGAGTGTGTGCGTGTGTGTGTGTGTGTGTGTGAGTGTGTACGTGAGTGTGTGCGTGTGTGTGTGTGTGTGTGTGTACGTGAGTGTTTGTGTGTGTGTGTGTGTATTATAATAGAATATACATGCACATATAGTCTCTAATGCAATTCTCTGATTAATAATGAAAGCAGACAATAAATATATATAAAAATAATTTACTCCAATTAAGACTCAAATCAATGATGTAATACAAAACGACAATATATAAAAATGGAATCTTCAGTTGGGGTAGAAATCAGCCGGGTTTCGATCCCAGTTTCGAGAATCTCGCGTGTCTAGCCAAACGGAAGCGTTGTGATACAACGAAACAGTCTGTCTGTGGAAGACTATATATATATATATATATATATATATATATATATATATATATATATATATATATATATATATATATTCTTTCAGCTGTGGAACTAAAGCTGTGAAGTTTATTGAAGTAAAGTATTTGGATAATATTGAATATTCGGCACAAATTGTTAATTTCAAATTTCATGTCATGAATTCTGATTAGTCGTTACCGGCTGCAATACGGTTGGCTTTGAGAGATAGCAAGTGAGAAAGAGAGAGAAAGATAGATTGATAGAGAGAGAAATAGAGAGAGAAAGATGGACTAGGGTGGCACTCACACTGTAACAGAAATTGTCGTTGGAAGTGGACTCATCTACTCGAGTTCAAATCCTTAATTCTCAAGGATTATTCTCAATATTCTGGGCGATCTTAATAATGCTGTAGTTTGGATAGCCTCTTTTCGTCCTCTTAATTCCAGGTCCAACCCTTTGGTGACGGTACCGAGCTCACCAATTACAATTTGTATCATCGTCACTTTCATGTTCAATTGTTTTTTAGATCTCAAGCAAGATCTAGGTACTTATCTCTCTTTTTGCTTTCTTTCAGTTTCACCCTGTGGTAAGCCGAAACGACAAAGTCGACTATTTCGCGGGTTCTTTTTTTTTTTTTTTTTTTTTTGACTTTCACTAGGCCTGGTCACCTGGCCAACATTAGATGATCCGTTTGTATATCATTATTATTTACTTTTACTTTTACTTTCTATTCACTATAATCCTTCACTGAGTATTTACCCTAGACTTAGAACGAGGGGACGTAGTAATTATATATATTGCATTTTTATTTGCAGCCTCTTTTCGATGATATTTTTCAGTCACACTAAGAGTACTCTCCTAAGGAGAAAAGCAGTTGTGCAAAGTGGATTTTTTTTATTTCATATTAACCAGGACAGCTCCCAGGCATCTAGTTAATGTCTTCATCTGCTTATTTGTTGATCATAGCGAGAGCTCCCATTATTACTGGCACACTGGTAGTTTTATGCTGTTTTATTTTTTCTTACTTTCTATTTTCAGTTGTTTATATTTTCTTATTTTATACTATTTTTTGACTGATATGTTATTATCTGTTAGCCCTGAGATATTACTTTGAAGACTTGGTTTTCTTTAATAGAACTTGACCACTAATTCTGGTCTGTTGGTCTTTAATATTATTATTAATTTTAGTAGTAGTAGTTATGTTTGTTCTTGTTGTAGCAGTAGTACATTCATAAATATTTCTCGGCACCATTTGGGAATTAGAATCAATTACTCGTGTGTTTGTTCATAAGGATCCTTGCATGATGGTCAATTCGTATGGTTAATCGATCTCAGTTAAGGTTAATTACTTTGTGACTTTTGAAACTACTCTTTGTGACATTATATCCCCAAACTGATTTCTGAATTTTTAAAAATATCTTTAGTAATTTTTATGTTATCTTATTGGCTATTACGTATCCAAAACTAAGAAAAATTAACACAATATATCAGGAATAATAATAATAATAATAATAATAATAATAATAATAAGAAGAAGAAGAAGAAGAAGAAGAAGAAGAAGAAGAACTACAGCAACAAAGACGACGATGATAACAATAGCAATAAACTCAAGAAGAAGAAGAAGAAGAAGAAGAAGAAGAAGAAGAAGAAGAAGAAGAAGAAGAAGATCAATATCCACATCAACAACAACAGCAACAACTAGGACAAGTAAAACTCAATCAGCAAAAACAATAGCTAGAACTACGACGCTGAAATACTAATCCTTGTTGGGATATATAAAATGCACGCTACTAGCAATGGCCAAGGGAAAACTCACGACTATAACTTTAATCAAACAACCAGATAATAAAACGTGAAGAGCATTAACTACTAAATGCTGCCACATGTACCGATATATATTTTAATGTGGCACAAAAAGCGACATGAAGTGAATGAAATATTGCTTAGAGGGAGAAGAAAAATATTGGAAAAAAAATATTTCCTCTTTATTGATTTATTAATTTATAATGTTTTTTTTTGTTTAGTCATATTTCCCAATCTTCTTTTGTATTCTGTTAATTTGAGAATTAGTTTCCGGACATCAGGTTCTTAATAAAACATTTTGCTTCTGCATATTCTGCACCTAGTTACAGCGATGTCAATTTGGAAATATTGCTACAACTGATTATTCATTTTGATTGGATATATATATATATATATATATATATTATAACAATGTTGGTTGTCACTAATACACACACACACACACACACACATATATATATATATATATGGTATTTTTATCTTTGTCTGGTTAGTTTTTCAAATATCTAACGCGTTATGCCACATCCATAATAATTATCATTTCTTTTTCTTTTTTTCTTTTTTTTTGATAAAGAGTAATTTTCACCTTACCACTAGCTCCACGTCCTGCCAAAACAATTTTTAAAGAGTCAACGCCACTTAGACATGATTAAAACTATCACTCTACGCAATGGTTGGTTACAGCAATAGCCAATCCGTTATATAGAAACCAAGTTCCGTGTTGGAAAATCTCGATATAAGTCAGTTTAGCTGCTAGTGTTGGGAAAGTCTCGTGTGGTGTAATGGTTAGCAAGCTAGACGAGCAAGACTTCACGAGTGATTTCGAGTCTCATTGGGTACCCTAGCAATACGGCTTTGTGGTTCCTCTAAGTAAAAAGCTTATCAAATTACAGCACATTAGTGCCGTGTAATGGTTTAAAAGGAAGACTATCAAACCTTTATGAATAATTTCGAGTCTCATTAGGTTCCCCATTTATACGGCCTTTTGCTACATCTAAGTAAAAAGCTTATCAAATTACAGCACATTAGTCCCGTGTAATGGTTTAAAAGAAAGACTATCAAACCTTTATGAATAAGTTCGAGTCTCATTAGGTTCCCCATTTATACGGCCTTTTGCTACATCTAAGTAAAAAGCTTATCAAATTACAGCACATTAGTACCGTGTAATGGTTTAAAAGGAAGACTATCAAACCTTTATGAATGAGTTCGAGTCTCATTGGGTTCCCCATTTATACGGCCTTTTGCTACATCTAACTAAAAGGCTTAGTAAATTAATACACTCGTATCGAGAAATGGTTTGAAAGCTAGACTAGTAAACCTGCAAACGTGAGTTCGAGTCTCATTGGGTACTACATTCATACTGCATTATGCCACATCTAAACAAAAAGCTTTGCAAATTACAACACCGGTTGTGCACCGAGTTATGATCATCCCGAGTGTGGTCGACCAAGCAAGAGGAGTATTATGTTGAAAGAACCGAAATCACTCATTGATCCAGCCAAAAACAAAACTGATATCGCCACCCAAAGCCCTTTTATTGAACAGGCGTATTTCAAACCGTTGTAGAGTAGCTCGTACCACGTGACTTCTCGTATCTCGGAGGTATAAAAGACATCGTGTTTCTTAAGCACGCGGGCACGGAAAGATCTCGGATAGTAGTAAGACTACCTTCGGACGTAACATCCGCAGCACGAGACTTTTAATATTTGTTGGACTGAACCACCTCAGTTAATAAGTAATTAACTCAGAAAGACATACTTGAAAGAACTAAACACTATACACCACCAAGGACTTAGACTAGCCCTTGGAGCATATAGCACTTATCCTATTGAAAGCCTATACACAGAAGCAGATGAACCACCTCTTACACTAAGACGTGAAAAACTGGCTCTCCAATACTCTACAAAGCTGTAATCTTGCCCATCCAACCCAGCTTATGACAGCACCTTCATCCCGAAATACAAGCAACACATTGAAAGAAAAGAAAAACCAATAAAACCTTTTGGCCTTCGGATGATGTCGACCCTATAAGAATCAAAAATACCACTATATAATATACATTAAAGCAGTTTTCCACAAACACCACCCTGGATCATTAAAACTCCCAAAGTGATTCTCGAACTGAATGAACATTTCAAAACTAAGACCCACCCCAGCACTTATCAAGAGAAATTTTACAATATTCCCCAACACCAAACCGATCACCTCTATGTATTTATGGATGGATCCAAGGATAATGGTAGGGCAGCGTGCGCGGCTGTTTTGAACAAAACAGTTCTTAAGAAAGCTCTTCCACGGGAAAGCTCTATCTTCTCAGCAGAAGCCCATGCAATAGATCTAGGTCTCAACATCATCTCAAAGAGTAAGCATTAGAAATTTATTATATTTTCAGACACACTCTCTGTCTTGCTATCATTGAGAAATAAAAAATTTCAGAGCCCTCTTATCATCAAACTGTTGAGTAGATTAGACTCAATGTCAAAGAGAAAAGAAATAATTATATGCTGGACCCAAAGCCACATTGGAGTGAGAGGGAATAAAAGAGTAGACTCAGCAGCCAAATCAGCCTTAGATCTGACACCCGATAAATCCTGGATCCCATATAAGAACCTGAAACCAACAATTAATAAATTCCTTCACACAAAATGGCAACAACAATGGAGCAATAACTTCCACAATAAACTCTTCAAAATTCAGCCCACCTTAGGAGAGTGGAGACCAGCATCGAGAAAATCAAGAAGAGAACAAGTTGTTATATCCCGATTGCGAATTGGTCATACAAGGCTTACTCTTTCATTTTGAAACAGGAACCACAACCACAGTGTTTAACCTGCCAGACAACTTGCACGGTTAAACACATTCTTATAGAATGCAGAACATTCGCTGTTATCAGAAAGCGATTTTTCAAAGTAAATAACTTAACCGATTTGTTCGAGAACTTCAAAATAGATGACATTCTGAACTTCTTGAGACAGAGACAGAGTTGTACCAAAAAATATGACAACTTACAACTTGTTAATCTTGTGCAAACAAATGAAATCCTGCTAATAGAAAATTCTACCTACCTTAATATTCATTTTGAAATCTTTGGTTGAATATGTATGTATATATAGACAGAATTTGGCGTTGAATGACCTACAAAGGTTGATATGCCATAGAACCCAAACAACCAACCAACCAACCAACCAACTCTATTTCATTGTGTATGTCTTCCTTACCACGATACAACACAAACACTTCCTTTTATTATCCTTTTCATTCTATGCATGTTTTTACACGTCAGTTTTGGTAATTTTCACCTAAGTCCAAATGACAACAAGTTCTCTCAGGTCTCCAGGACACTTTTAAGTCGCCATCATCAAGTCACACAGAGAACAGATTTCCCTGATTTTCTCTCAACCTTTCTCTCTATCATCCATCGCTCCCGACAGGTTCTCCAAAATACATCCAGTGTCTGTATAGAGCTGGTGTAAGTTCTTGCTGATCGATCAACACTGGAGCATCTATGTTTGGAGGTCTGTTGAAGAACGCTGCTTATGAGTTCGTCATTGCTTCTCCAGTAGTGACCCGCTTGTTTGTTTGTTTTTTTCGTCTAACTTGGATAGTTTGTGAGATGGAAAGTAAGTGGCCATTCAACACCTGCTTTTGTGTGATACGTTGCTAACAGGATGTGGTCAAAACAGCAAGTAGCATTTTTGTTTCGTTGCCATCTAGCTTTTTCTCAATTCGTATTGTTAGCGTCCATATTGTGCTTCCATGCAGTAGTGTTGACACAACCACAACTTAGAAGAAATTCTGTGTTGTATAGTGCCTCGTACCAAGTGACTTCCAGTATCTCGGAGGTATAAAAGACGTCGTGTTTCTTAAGCACGTCGGTGCTGAAAGATCTTGGTCAGTTGTGGGAGGTGCCCGTGGTGTAATGGTTATCGTCGTAGGAAATGGACACGGCGACTCGAGTTCAAATCCTGGACGAGACTGATTGCATTTCACATAGCACTAATACCCTTGAGAAAAGGTATGAATCCAATTATTCTCCCTCCAGCTATGGTTTTTCAGCCTTGGTGAGACAACTAGTCTAGGAGAAGGAAAACTCTGAATTCAAACCAGTTAAACTGCGCTAAAAAACTGACCTTGTGTCATATACTGCCCGGGCGGAGGGGTTGGTAAATATGGTAGTAAGAACAACTTCGGACCTAACACACACAGCGCAAGACATATATTTGTGGGATTGTACCACTTCAGTTAATTAATGATTAACTTTATTTCACTGTGTACCTCTTCCTTTCCACGATACAATATCCCGTTTTATTCTATCGGATAGATCAGATTTGCATATGATCGAAAGCCTGTCGGTAGCAGTCCATACCTTAGTTAGACGTAAGTTGAGGTAATGCCGAGGTATGAGAACTTGTTAATTAATTTTAGAAGCCTAGCACTCAGATTGGAGATGACTCCCTCTTTTTTAAAACACATTAACTCTGTTTTCTTTGCATTCAGGTGGAGGGCAACACCTCCTATTACTTGCTCCTAGTTATGCGTTAGGGATTCAGCTAGAGCAGATGTACTTGTGTCTGCTTCTTGCTTTTTTATGTGCAAAGCTATTCTTTTTTTTTTTATTAGATCTATCGACGAGGTACGTAGTCTATGCAGATTTGTAACGTTTAGCATTGTTGCCTTCCAATTTTTAGTAATCTAGCTAACTTTAACAGTGCTGTGGTCTGAATGATATCCAGTTCGCCCAGTCTCTTTTTCAGGCCTTTAGGAAGTGTTTCATGGAAACTGATTATCATAGTATCAACATCACCTTCTTATTCCAAGCCTTTTTTTTTTATCTCTCTGGCAAGATCAAGAAATTTGTCTGTCTTTTCGCTTACTTCTATTTTCCTTCAATAGTTTGCAAGAACGGGAAATCCACTAAACGATAAGTTATTTTATTCTTTATTGTATCGGCATGTCAACTCGTATCGGTTTATTTTATGCCCAGAGGTCTGATAATGGATCATTGGATTCTGACGGCATGTCAGTCTATCTAGGGTTATTGTATAGCAATTGATTAGAGAACCGCGTTAATTGTTCATTCTGATTTAGATTTTTTCTGTAGTTGTTTATATTTGACCCATAAATGTGACCCTTATAAAACCCACCTCGCTAGATTAGACCAGATCACAAATAGATGGAAATGAAAGGGTGCTCCAAACGCTGGAGCTAGAACCTCACCATCTAATATAGTTTTGTGTCATACCCAGGAATCCGTTTTTAATAGTCTTACAACTCTGCAAGCAATACAATCAGTGTATTATAAGCCTCAATGAGACTTGAAATCTTGGCTCTAATAAAACATTATAACCATTGAATAATTATCGTTATAATAATTGTACTTGTTTGACCTTTGTTGTTTTGGTTCTGTTGTCATCAACATGTAGATATCACTACTTATTATTTTGATCATCATGCGCAGAGTAAAATTTATCTTATTCAATATACTGGAGATACCATCATTAATTATATTCGTCATCATGTAGATATCATTTATCATATTTGTCATGTAGATATAATCTCATTCATCACTATGGAGATATCACATTCGTTATTCTGTCGATACCGTTACTTTTTTATATTCGTTTTGTTTTGTTTTTTTTTTCTTTAATGGCATATCAACCTTCGTGGGTTACTTAATTCCAAAGGAGGTGCCCGTGGTGTAATGGTTATCGTCGTAGGAAATGGACACGGCGACACGAGTTCAAATCCTGGACGAGCCTGATTGCATTTCACATATCACTAAGGTGTGAATCCAATTATTCTCCCTCCAGCTATGGGTAAATAGTAGGGCAGACTAGGTTCTTCAGCCTTGGTGAGACAGCTCGTCTAGGAGAAGGAAAACTCTGAATTCAAACCTGTTAAACTCCGCTAAAAAAATTAACCTTGTGTCATATCCTGCCCGGGCGGAGGGGTCGGTAAATATGGTTACTTAATTCCAAAGCCACCCTTGTAGAAGACCAGCAGTAATACTGTTTAATCCATTGCTGAGAGGAGTTCAGCCTTTTCCCAATCAATTCGAAAGCGAACGTTATTGCGAGAATGGAAATCGAACTCGCATACGTCAAATCCACAGTTCAGCACATTTCGCCATGGAGATTTGTATATTCATCATGTAGATAGCATTACGTACTAAATTCGTATTATTACTTCATTATTATTTCTTATGTATGTTCCTTTTAAAAATAATGATTACAATAATTAGCATTTAATTTTTCCTGCCATTTTGTTTTTCGTCTTGGAAGTCTTCATCTTCTTCCTCTTCTGATTATTAGGATTTATGTTGCTTTTCTCTTCTTCACGTGTTGCTGAGCCTTCTCAACATAGATATGGGCCAAATTATGTATCAGAATCCTTACCGTTTCGTAAACGCTATCTCCGTCTTTGATAATGAAAGTAATCTTCCCAAACCACTGGAATTTAATCGCATCAAATCGAAACTTCAACCCAGCCAACTACCTCCGAGGAGGCTTCCACTTTCATTTACCAACTTTATCTCTTCTGCATATTTCTCGTCCTTTTTGTTCTTCATACTGCACTCTGCTCAACTTCATCAAAGTCGGTAAGCAGTCAGATAAGATGACGATGGGCATGAAACGCATGCGCATACATGCATGCAGAAATATCACAATTTTCATATGCCTTCTGACAGTACTGATGAAATAGAGACGCACATGCACCCACATACATATAAGCGTATATTTTGAATAATTTTACCCCTCACTTTAAATGTATACGCATGTTTGTAAGATTTTGCGCAAATTCATTTTCTTACCTTGCGAGGCAAGAAAACAAATTAAAATGTAAAAGATACTTATTTATGTGTATATACCTGGGATAGAAATATACGAACCAACAGGACGAGCACTGCCATTAAAAAGAAATAGAAAAATATTTTTCATTCCATTTGAATCTTTTGATAAATTAGCTTCAATTCTAACATTGATTCACTTATTTTAACGTCGCCATATCTCTCGAAAATCATCTTTTAAAAATCCACCTATTTGAGCGCATGCGTACTTAAGAAAGTCATTTAAGAAAAAATTACTCCAAATCCGAACTGATATTCTGTTCAACGAGTGAGTAATGTCTTGAAATTGGGAATATGCTGTATTTTTCTTTTTGCTTGAATAAAACTAATAAAGAGGTGATTACATATTTTTAACCACAACCGTTTGTAAGTTTAAGTTAAATTTGTAACATTTCTGTTACATAAAATTATTTCTCTTAAAAAACTCACACCCACGTGTGGGTGTGTGTGGGTGTGGTATTTGTGAGTGTGTTTGTATGTAGTGTTTGTGCATGAGTATGTTTACTCAAATCCTCTGCTACGAACCGGATATGACATAGGGTCAATTTTTGTGGGGTGTTTAACAGGTTAGAATTTACAGATTTTCTTCTACATGGTTTGGCATACCAAGGTTTAGGAGAAGTCTACCCAACTAGTCCAAGTTAGAGGGATAATAGTTGAATTTATACCTTTCCCAATGGTATAAGCGTTATCTGAAATACAAGCAGCCTCATCTCGGATTTAAACTAGAGTTGCTTTATTTCTTATGACGATAAACATCATAAAACGGGTTCACACACATGCACACCAATATATATATATATATATATATATATATATATATATATATATAAGTAAATAATGGGAAAAATTAAAAAACGAAGTAATCCAAAGTGATTAAAATACTGTGAAAGAGAGTCGATGCTCTAAGGTTTCGGTTTTAATAAACCATCCTCTGGATTTTCTTCTCTCCTCTCTTCTCTTCTCATCTTTTTCTCTCTTTCTCTCTTTCTTTTTATTATCTTTTCTCACTCTTTTCTCTCTCTTTATATCTTCTTCTTCTTCTTCTTCTTCTTCTTCTTCTTCTTCTTCTTCTTCTTCTTCTTCTTCTTTATATCTCATGGTAGTTTCATTTGTTTTACATCATTGCCTAATACATGATACTTATTTTACATTATGATTGCTGAATTGTTGATTGAACGGTCTTATGTTCTTTGTATGTATGACTTCTTCTCTTATTTTTTGCATTTTATCAAACATCTATTGTTCATCTATCAACACTTGGTATCATCACTTTTTAAAGTCCTGCTGATGGTTTGTTAAAACTGAAACGTTATTGCGTCGACTTTCTTTCACAACAAATTCATCACTTTAGATTATTTTTGAGTTTCCCCATATATATATATATATATATATATGTATGTGTGTGTATTTGTGTGTGTGTATCTGTATGTGTGTATAGATTGAGAAATGATAAGGCGTGTAGCTAAAAATTTACTAATTATTTACCCAATCCCTCCACTACAGGTAGTATGTGACACAAGGTCAATTTAAAAGCGGAGTACCGCAGCTATGAATTCAGAATGTTTATTATCCTAGACCGGTTGCCTAAACAATCTCAGTTGGGGAAAGATAAGCATTTATGATTTTCTCAGGATCATTAAAGCGAAGAATAACGCAAACAACCTCGACCATAGTTTGAACTCTGGACGTCGATTATATTTCCTACGGCAAATAACTATTACCGTAAGTAAAACGTTGTAAGTAAAGTTGGCGACCGTAGTCGAGGGCGACCAGAAGGCTCCCTTTTCAATAGCTACTACACCGAGGTGTAGGGGAGAGCACTACTCCTTTCCCTGAATTGCTCCACTTTACCCTTGATAGGTACCTTATATTGCTGAATTTAAAGCGAAGAGGTATCAAGAACCATTTTTAAAGTCTTTGGTATGACGCAGCCTGGGATTGAACCCAGGTCTCCCGAACCATTGGTGAACACTCAACCCACTATTACCGTAAGCCCACCAAAACTATACGTAAACGTAAATGCAGAGACACGCCCAAAACATATAGAGCCCTCTCATCATCTCTTGCTATCTCTTATTTTCGGTCATTTTCTTTTTTCTCTCCCTCTCTCACCCCCCTCTCTCTCTCTGTCTTACCCTCTCTATCACTCGATCGCTCGTTTTAATTCTCTCTCATAAATAATAAGTAAACCCCAAACCAAAATATGGTCAATATATATATGGAGAAACGAATGAATTTTGATAAAAACTAATATTATACAAAACCAAAAATACCAGGATGTTACTATTTCAATAAAACGGATGTCATTATATGTAAAGTATTACCAAAATCTGCGGCATTGAATCTCTATCACAAAAGATGATCCTTTATAAGAAAGAAAAAAAAGATCACACATATATAGATAGATGGATAGATAGATAGATAAAAGAGTTATGTATATTTCAGGACGCGTAAGTATTAAAATTTTTCGTTGAGCAGTTTCAGTGCTCTAGAATTTGGTAATAAATGATACCTAATATTTAGATTGTGTGATATTCCACCAGAAATAATCTAATCCAGATATCTATTTATAGGTCAAAAAATGAATCCTTCCCTAAAAATGATAAGGGGGTTTCTTTATATATATATATATATATATATATATATATATATATATATATATATATATATTTGTGTGTGTGTATGTGTGTGTGTCTTTCCATTCGTGTATTTTTAAAATCTTCGATAATGATGTGTCAGAAATACTTATGTTTTTTTCTGTCCATATGGACATATATAATTCATCTGCGTACTTTTAGAGTACACAGGCATATGCGAATGTGTACGTTTGTGTATTCTTCTAAGCGTACGCGTGAACGTTCAGGTATGTGTGCATTTCTTGTTTGAATTATATATGCATATATGCGAAATACAGATATATATGTCAGTGTGTGTGTGTGTGTGTGTGTGTGTGTGTGTGTGTGTGTGTGTGTGTGATTCCGGTACCTATGTCATTTTAATTGTATTTTAACTTATTTTTTTCTCTCGTGTTTTATTTTCTAACAGGGTAATTTGCTTTTTTGCTAATTTATGTATAGCTTTTGCCAGTTTTGCATTTTTATTCAATTTTTGTACAGTTCTTCCTTTCTTTCCTTTATTATTATTATTATTATTATTATTATTGTTATTATTATTATTATTATTAACTTCAGCTCAAATCACAGAAGAGGTTTTTTTTCCTTTCTTCCGGTTTTGCCTATTCTTTAACACTCGATTAAATGTCTGAACTTATAAAAAAGAAAGATATGATGATTACAATGATGATGATGATGATGATGATGATAAAAAATATAGTCAAAAATATTATTAGAAAAAAAAATGAGTGAAAGAGGACAATCACACATACACATACACATGCATATACATATACACGCACATATATACACTTGCACTTAGTCACAAAAACACACACGACGAGGAAAGTGAATTCTGTAAAAGTAAAGGGGCGAAACGGAAGAAAAGCTGTAGGTTGTGTGTGTGTGTGTGTGTGTGTGTGTGTAAAGGAATGGAAGCAAAGGAAGCGAAATACGAAAATTGGAACGAGTGTAGCGACCGTCGAGGTATTGAAGTTGGCCCTGAAATAAGTCGTTAAATTTGCGAGTCTTTATGGGTTCAAGTCAGGGAATGGAATAAGCCAACTTCAGTGACTAAAATTCCCAGTTCAATCATTGGATTTTGCTGAGAAGTTGTTTGTTTTCTTTTTGTTGTTATTATTTATTTATTTATTTATTTATTTATTTCTTATTCTATTATTTGTTATTGTACTTTTGCTGCCTACTGCGCATGCGTTGACTGTTTATGCCGTGAACCCGTTTCTGGATTAGGATCACACCATACAACACATTATTATTATCATTATGGCTGCTGCTGTTGTTGTTGTTTTTGTTTGTGGTGGTAGTCTTGATGTTAGTGTTGTTTTTGTTATTGTTATTGGTGGTGGTGGTGGTGTCGGTAGTGCTGTGAGTATTTTCATTGATGATGCTAACATTTTGTGCTGAATTACTTAAGATACTTTCAGGCTTTTGGTATATCTGATCCATTTTTCTCATATATATATATATATATATATATATATATATATATATACGTTTTTAATCCTGTCGATTTGGAATGCGCTGAAAGTATCGCCTACGCTTAAGGGAGTGTCCTACGTACAATACTTTAACTCTATCAGATGGTGAGGCTTCTGTTATGGGATATGGGAGGTGTGGATTGCCCCTTCATTGCCATTACTACCAGGTCGACTCTGAACGCTGAGTGGTTGTACATTTCATGATCCCATATACGGGACAAAGAGAACAGTTTAAGTATATTACTGCTTTCATGATTCTATTCCAATTTTTCTTTCTATTTTTTTTTTTTTACTATTCGTTACAAAGCATATACACGTGCTGTTTCAGCTAAAATGTAACATTGCGACAACATAGTAGGGGAGTTCACTTTTTGTCTAATATCCTTGTGAAAGCTAGGAAACCAATTATCCTCCTTGCAATAGGTTAAATGATAACGCAACTGTTTTTCTACAAGGATTGTGTTGGCATTAAATAACCCACGAAGGTTGATGTGTCATTGGATAAATAAACCAATCTTTACGAGTATGACACATTTACTTCTTCAAGATTCTATTCCTGTGACATGGAGGCAAATAATGTTTGTGTCACTTTTCTAGTGATTTTTTGCACGCAGCTTAAACTGTCAATATACTATGGTTTATAGTGGTTCCTTTTTTTGAGTTTTTGATTATTATTTTACTTTATGCAGGTTTTCCACAACAGGGAGAACTGATGCTTTTTCACACACACACACACACACACACACACACACACACACACACACACACATATATATATATATATATATATATATATATATATATATATATATAAGTAAATAATGGGAAAGAATCCGACAGTATAGGAAAAATTAAAAAAACAAAGTAATCCAAAGTGATGAAATTACTGTGAAAGAAAGTCGATGCCATAAGGTTTCGGTTTTAACAAACCATCACCATATTTCATATGAGTGCCAGCAAGTTCCCTAAAGTCGTCAGAATGTGTAAATAACCTAACTGATTATAGCAGTGCGGTTTTTTATGGATGACTTTCACTCTTCCCCTGGTTGCGCAGTCTCTTTTGTAGGTTCTTATGGACTCTTCTTGGGACTCCCAAAATGATTGATGTCAACGTTACCTTCACATTCCACTGTCTTTGCTGCAATTTGTTTTCTTTCAAGCATTTGTCTATCTTTTCGCATTCTTTTATTTCCACATGGTGGTCTGTGGAAACGGTAAATTCCACGAAATGACAAGTTCTTGAACACGAGTTCTGTTCTTCTGGCCGGAATTTGATGTTCATTTATTTCAAAGTCCAAGAGAATTTTCTGGGTCTCATTTTTTTGTACGGATTGGGATTTATATATATATACCCTTTGTCAGCCTGGTCAAACTTAAGTATCTTGTGCAGTGCTCAATAGATAACCTTTCCCACCCAATCATCCCTTGTCTTTTATGCCAATTGTTCAATTTTGCTTTGTTTGTTTATCTTATTAATCATTTCACCTACGTCACTCCATAACCTACTGGAGAAAAATGCAATAATTTCAAACTCAGACACCTGAGTACTTGTCATTAGAAAATGACTAATTATAAATTATGATGTCAAACCAAGGAAATGAAAATTCTAAGAAATTTCCTATTTTTTGGTATATCTTAGAATTTTCTTTTTAGGAAATTATGACGTTCCGCTGCATCTAAGGGAACGGGGATATCAATAATCAAGGAAAATAATTATTTTCTGTGAGTTTAAGCCATTCAATGTTTTATTAAAATTAATGGCATATTATCAACTTTTACTTTTGGTTCTTAAGGCATTATTTTGCGTTTCTATTAAAAAAAAATTCAATTTCTCTCTTCAGATTACTCCTTTGTAGCCAGATCCCGGTCATTGCCAGTGCAATTTTCTAAATTCATCGCTTGAAGTATCTATATAATTGTTTTTTTTTCTGCCAATTATTTTAGATATTGTTTTACTGTTTCTCCTTAAGTTACTTGTTTTTATATATCTGTTCCTTTCTCTGATCTTTTTCAGTATTATTCGAATTTTTTAACCCGTATTATTATTATTATTATCTCCACTGAAGTTTTTCCCATCGGCTAACGCTGATGGTCTTTCACTGGAGTTTAAGTGACAGGAAGTCTCTTCAAGTCTCCAGGACTCTTCTCAGTATTCTAGCCGTTCTCAATAATGTAGTAGTTTGGATGGTCTCCACTCGTCCGCCAACTTCCAAATCCTTCAAACCCTCTAGTTACTGTACCAAAAGCACCAATCACAATTGGTATAATTGTCACCCTCATTTCCCACAGTTTTTTCAATTCTCTTGCAAAGTTGAAGTATCTATCCTACGTTTCATATTATTTCAGTTTTATTCTGTGGTCATCCGGAACAGCAAAGTCGACAATTTTGCAAGTTCTCCTTTTTTGTTGTTGTTGATTATTATAAGGTCTGGCCGTCTGTACGTCAAAGACCCATAGGTGTTTATGTGTGTCATTTTCTAGGACAGGTGCTGGTTTGTGCATATATGATTTGTTCGAACGATCAAATATAAATTTTTTAACATCTACTAGTGGATCACCTTGCCCACCCAGTTATGTCTAGCCTTGTACTCCTTCTGTGCTAATTTCCAACATTCGCTCAATACGAGATTGATGGTTCCATCTCTGTCACCACATAGCCTACATTTGCTATTTTGTTGCGTCTTATTTATTCTCATTATTATTATTATTATTATTATTATTATTATTATTATTATTATTATTATTATTTCACTTTTTTAAGAGTTCCTCACACCAGCGTTAGCTAAGGGTTTTCTATTGCAATCTGAGTGACAGCAAGTCTCCTCAAGTCTCCTGGACTCTACTTAGGATTCTGTCCGATTTCAACAATGCTGTAGTTTTGATGATCTCCACTCGTCCTCTATTTTCCATGTCCTCCAGTCACTGTACCTTTGGTAACTGTACCGAGCGCGCCAATTAAAACTGGTATCACTGTCATTCTCAAAATCCCTGTGAATTTTATGAGTCTTATTCTTGAGGACAAATTCTGGTTTGTGACTATTCTTTTAACTAGTGTTATTAAATTTTTATCTCTTTCATATTTCCCAGTGGATCACCTTTCCTACTCAAACGTGTACTCTTTTTTCCTATAAGTCTTGTACTCTTTTATACCTTGTTTGTTGCATTGGCTCCAAACGTGATTCACCAATTCATCTTTTCCTCCAGTAACGTACACTTACTTTTCAGTTGTGTGTTCTCAATTTTCGCTTTAATTGGTTTTCATGGCATTATTTTGAGTTGCTATTTAAAGAGATTCAATTTCTCTCATGAGATGTCCTTTTCTTTGTTACATCTAAGTCTTCACGTGCGCAATTTTGGCAGTTTATTGCT
>OY757906.1:39623658-39673658 GCA_963585895.1 Sepioteuthis lessoniana | reverse complement strand
ACTTTCTTTCGTTTTACTTTCTTTCTTTCTTTCTTTTCCCTTTCTTTCGTTTTCTTCCTCTTCTCCTAAATTCCCCTGTTTCTTTTGTTCTTTCTTATGTATTTCATTCTATACTTTCTTTAATTCTTTTTACTCTCTCCCTTCTCACTACATGACTTATCTTTCTTTCTATTCTTCTTTTCTTTTCCACAATTCTATAACCTGCAAATTTCTTCTTTTTTTTCACAACCTATCTTCATCTTTTTCACTGGGATTTTTCTCTTAATTTTTCATTTTTCTATTGGTCTTTTATTTTCTCCTGTACCCCTTTACGTATGAACTACCAGCCGTTCTTTCCCTATTCCTTTTATTTTCATTATTTTCTGAATTTCTGTCTCTATCAGAACGATGAGTTCATGATCAACTGGCAAAGTGTTGTTTCTGTTTTCTCCAGGTGGACATAAACTCGCTATCGTCTCTTCTTCATTTTCTTTAACATTTCGTATCTGATATTTTAATACCGGTAATGCAGTACCAGAATCGAAAAACGATATTGCAAACATAGATTCAGTTCTTTAACGAACTGCAATGAAAGAGACTAGAAGTAGTTTTGTCTGAATGACATAAGTCAAACTTTCTAAGGTAGTCAATTACAACTGATTATAATGACATAGGTTGAAGCAGTTTTCAATTTTCTTTTCAACCACAGATACCAAGATTTTATAATTTGAAGAGGAATATATTTAATCGAAATGGATACAGTTAAGTATTATTCATTACCAAACACAACTGCGCTAAAACTTTTCACCAAAAATATATATGTATAACAATCCAAAAACGAATATATATATATATATATATATATATATATATATATATATATATATATATATATATACTTTCTTTAAGAAAAAAAACCCGGTAACATTAGGATTATAAACTTATTTCCATCCTGTTATGGGTTTTGATATAAGTCAAAAACACCAAAAATAACAGGACTTCTTCAGATCTTATAGATAAAATAATTCAGAATAGACACAAGAAAGAAGTGTGGGAGGGGGTAGAAGAGGGGTTTTCCCCTCATTTAGCTCACTTCCGATTTTTTTTTTATTGCCGGTTGGAATTATAGAAAATTAATTTTTTAATTCTTTTATTTCTTAAAATCTAAATTCATTCAAAAATTAAATTACTATATATATATATATATATATATATATATATATAGTAATTTAATTTTATCTCAAATGAATGCAACATTTTCAATGTCAATGTTGGTTAAAAAGATTCAATATACACATAGATATATTGCGTAATCAATAAAAAAAACAACAGCAATAATAATAATAATAATAATAATAATAATAATAATAATAATAATAATAAACAAATGGTATATACACAACCCAGCATCTGTCTCGGAGAAGGACACACATAAACTCCTATGGGAATTTTGATCACATAATCTCGGCCAGAAGATCAGACCTTAAAATAATTAACAAAAAAATAAATAAATAAAAATAAGAGAACTTGCAAAATTGTGGACTTTCCTATCCCGGCTGACCATAGAATAAAACTGACGGAAAGCGAAAAGAAGGATAAGTACCAGGAGCTTACAAGGGAATTTAAGAAACTATGGTACATGAAGGTGAAAATTATACCAATCGTGATTGGTGCTTTTGATACAGTCACCAACAGATTTTTAAAGAGGCTGGAGGACTTAGAAAAAAGAGGATGGGAAGAGACCATCTAAACTACTACATTATTGAGAACGGCCAGAATACTGGGAAGAGTCCTGGAGACTTGAGGAGACTTGCTGTCACTCAAACTCTAGTGAAAGACCATCAGCTAATACTGATATTAAAAACTCTCAAGGAGTAAATGATAATAATGATAAAAGTAGTGATAGATAGGAAACATTCCATCGCACAATCAGTGAAAGTAGCTCAAAAATGTATAAGACTAGACAAAACTTGGGGAGGAAGGCAAGAGAACCACTGGGAACTGTGCAAAAAATGAAATTTGACCATGTAAAAAAAAAAAGTATATGCACAATCCAGAATCCAGGAGAATGAGACGCACAATGTTTTTGAGATTTTGAGATGCACACCGGTCATCTAATCTTGGCCAGACGAGGAGTTCTAGTGATAATCAAAAAAATTAAAAATAGGAACCTGCCGAATTGTGAACTTTGCTGTTCGGTAAAATTGTAAAAAAAAAACAAACCCAAAAACGGAAAGAGAGATGATTACCAAGATCTTGCTCGAATACGAAGAAACTATGGATTATGTAGGTAACGGTGATATCATTTGTTATTAGCACGTTCGGAATTATACCCAAAGACTGGTAAAGGGACGGTAAGATTTGGAAATAAGAACACAAATGGAGACCATCCAAATTGCGGCTTTGCTAAGATTGGCTAGAATACTGAGAAGAATCCTGGAGACTCGATGAGACTTGCTGCCAAAATTTCCTATGATACGTTTTTTTTAAATCATTAAAATATTAATATGATAAAAATTTGTAAGTTTCTATGAATATAAACAGATATTCATTGGCTGGCAAGAAAATTTGAAATCACTTGTAAAATTATTTTGGTACATGATCTCATTAAAAGTAAAATTAAGCCAAACTGTCAGGTCATATATATATATATGTGTGTGTGTGTGTGTGTGTGTGTGTGTGTGTGTGTGTGTGGCTGTGGCTGTGAGTGTGTGAGGCTGTGAGTGTAGGTGTGTGATGTGATAATTTGTACCGAGGATAAAGCTTTGGATATCTTGAATTTTTATCTAAAACTTTGAATGAAAACGTGTGTTATAACCACTATACTCACCAGGCTTAGCTCGAGAAAAAATTAAACAACCATATGGAAAAGGAAAGACAAGGTAGGGAGCAAAGACAGAAAACTGAGGACTTCGCTCCACATTTTTACTTTGTTTTCCATATTTGCTGAAGATACACTTGTACAGTATGACCGGTCAAGGTGCAATTATCAACACACGAGATGGTCGGACTGACACACACACACAAATTATATATATATATATATATATATATATATATATATATATATATATATAGTGTGTGTGTGTGTGTGTGTGTGTGTGTGTGTGTGTGTGTGTGTGTGTGTGCTCGTGTTAAGGGAAATATGCTTCCTATTATCTTTGTTTTTATACAAATGAAGATCCTTTATGAAACGGTTCAGCTAAAACGTTTAAAATGTTAATAAATAGAGAAAGGGAAAACATCACAGATTTTCATCTATATAAACAAACATGCGTGTGCCCGCCTGTGTATATTTCCAGTTCTCTCCCTTTCTTACAGTGGTAAGTGCTGGCGTATACATGGGTGCATACATAGATATGTACCTACTTTTCAGGATTATCAAATACATTTATGTGTAGTATAGGTCGCTGTTCACGTTGAAACTGTATGCACGATAATATATTCAGAAAAAAAAAACTTTTCATATATTCACTGCTTTTGGCGCCCAAAACTAATTTATCAATGCCCTGTTCAATGTAGACATCTCTAAGGCAACACCTCCCAGTTGCAGTAAAACGTGTGAGATGGGGTCAATCCCTGTTGCTAGACATGTTTCCAAAAACGTAATGTCAAAGAAGCAGAGCAATTTCAGTCGAAGATCCAACGTCCACGTGTGGGACTTCAATGACTTTCTTAACACTGTATCCCCTGTACATGAGATGCTATTAACATATTGAAATTATATATATATACATATATAAAGTTGGGATAAGTTGGTTCCGAAAAGAACTTCCAATCAGATTATATGCGGGGGTTTATATGAACATGAAATCTTATGTAAAATATATTAGTATTCAAGATATTTTTTGTTCCAGATGATCGTACAAGTGTATCAAACGTTGAATCAATCCATGAAAATTTAATTGTATTCCGTATTGAACATTCATCAACTTTAAGTATTTCATCTTTTATAGCTGATATTATTCCTGACAGTACAATTCTTTTTTAATTCGTAATATTCAAAATCTATTTCCATGCCACTTTCCACCTATTTCTATCATATATATATATATATATATATATATATATATATATATATATATTTTCCCTAGGTTTTTGTATTTCACATTTCTAATCATCCATCGTTAACTTAAAATTATTAATATCACCCCTCATGGTCCTGATGATGGTTCAGTAGAACCGATACGCTATAGTGTCGACCCGTTAATAAATCATTCCTTCCACTTGGATCGTTGTTATCAGTTTTTCTACATATTGTCAGATTACAATCCTTTATTAACTCTTCATATATATATATATCAGACCTATGATTAAATATGAAAATACCCATATATATATATATATATATATATATATATATATATATATATATATAATTGATTAAATCGCGAATACACAATGTGTCTATATAATTTAATTTGAATCTTTTCAAGTTTCCTGACAAGTGCCATGGTTTTAGGTTTTATTTGGTAGACCACTTTACCTAAATTGTCCAGAGCGCTTTTGGACTTTTCATTGGTCATCTTCAGGGCTGTTTGCACGTGTAAGAATTGTTCTTTTAGAAAGGTTTTTATTTTTTTTTATAACGGTGAAAAAATTACGTAAACCTATCGTTGGATTTAACTGAGATGCTAAGGTCGTCCAACGAATTTAAAACCGAAAGTGCTCGGGACAATTTCGATAGATTCATCTACCAACACCAACCTATAACCAAAACATTTGTCAGGAAACTTGAAAGGATCCTAATTAAATTATATAGAGAAAAATTGTCTTTCTTATGTTAAAATACACACACACACACACACACACACACACACACACACACACACACACATATATATATATATATATAGTAGCAGCGGATGTTGAAGGACCAGTGAGCTTTAAAATTTGAGAAAATCATTATCAAATTTTTATTAACTTTTGGATGCAACATTTCTATTATATTTGGATCTACGATCCTCATTTTTTTAAAAATTTGTTTGAAACTTGAAAATTCAGCATTACGCTTCTTATGCATACCTCAAGGAATCTAAAATATTCACATAGTAATAGAAAGAGATTTTCTATTTCTTTTCGACTCCCGCAAAGAAAAAAAAAAAAAAAGCGAGACACAAATACCTCCCATTTTTTGCTTATTCATGCTATAATTATTTCAGAAACATTACACGAGAAAAAAAGGCAAATATCGATGTCTCAAAACAAGAACCAAATGAACATCCTGACCCTTAACATACCGAAAGTGTAGTGGGAGAAAACTGGTAAAAATGACATCTTATTTTCACCAGTGTTTTAGCAAAAAACAGCAAGGCAATTAATAATCAAATAAGAATCCGTTGCTTATTGCTGAGGAGATGAAATAGTAATTTTAATTGTAAACGCCTGGGAAAGAGTCTAATGTTATTCATCATAAAAAGCAAATGATACTAGTGACTTTATACAACATTCAAGGTAATCAGATCAGTTCGTTGATTTTCTTTAACGGCAATATGAGTTATTAATGCCAAAATGTATTAATTTTGACGTTTCATTGGAATATTTTTCTTGCCCAGTCGGCTGGGGCTGTAGAACACACCGACTGCAACTCTGTAGAGGGGTAAGACCCCACCAATGAGTGTCCTGATATGACACTAAACAGTCTGATGGTGAGGTTCCAATAATGCTGTGGTTTTGGGGAATGCGGAGCACCCCATAATTGCCATTGGTCCCAAGTCCACTCTGGCCCTGCGTGGTAGTATCTGATAGGGCCCTATCTATGGATTAAATAGAACAAACGGCATACTTATGCGAAACTGAATTGTTTGACTAAACTGAATAACTTGAAATAGAAATGTTTTTGACAATTAAACCGTACATACATTTAAACTGCGTGCTTTTGCTAAACTAAATTATTTGAAATGGAATTGTTTTTTTGACATTGAAACCATACTTACACTAAACTGATTTGTTTAATATAGAAATTTTGACCTTTAACTGAGTGTAAACAAAATCTGTGTTTACGCTTAACTGAATTAGCTGAATTAAAACTGTTTGAATAAACTGAATAGCTTGAAATAGAAATGTTTTTGACAGTTAAAATGTGTACCCATGCTAAACTGTGTACCCATGCTAAACTGAATTGTTTTAAATAGAACTGATTATTTACATAAAAAAATGGATTTGGCGTTAGATCACCAACAGATGTTGATATGCCATAAAACCAAAACAAACAAGCAATATTTTTCTTAAATTTTCCTTTTATTTATTTGATTATAAAACAATCATTAATTTGCACAGTTATATGGTATAAAGTACTTCTAGGTTTAGGTTTCTTTGTTTTATGGCATATGAACCTTCGTGGGTTATTTAATGCCAAAAACCATCCTTCTAGAAGAACGGTAGTGATGCTATTTAACCCAGAACTGGGATGATGAAGGACTTCATACCTTTCCTAAGGGTATTAGTCTGAAAGTGAACGCAATAGAGCGACTGGGATTCGAACTCGCTTACTACGATTCCTTAGTTCAGCACTTTGACCATTACACCACAAGGAAACTCGCATTTTGCTAACACACAATCTGTATACAGTCATAAGGTATCAGTTTTTTCTGTTTAATATCAATGATGTGGCTTCAAGTTTTTTCCAGGCAGCGGTCGTGTCGATACTGCTGTATGGATGCACCACTTGGACGTTAACAAAAGGGCTAGAGAAGAAGCTTGACGGCAATTACACAACAAAGTTGAGAGTAATATTAAACAAGTCCTGGCGGCAACACCCCACAAGGCACCAACTATACGGCCACCTGCCTCCCGTCACGAAAACTATCTAAGTTAGACGAACCAGACACGCAGGACACTGCTGGAGAAGCAGAGACGAGCTCATAAGTGATGTACTCCTATGAACCCCCACATATGGCCGAGCAAAAGCAGGACGACCAGCTCGAATATACATACAGCAGCTATGTGAGGATACGGGATGTAGCCCTGAAGACTTTCCAGAGGCGATGAACAATAGGGAAAATTGGCGAGAGAGGGTCGGGGATATCCTTGCTCGCGGTACGACATGAAGAAGATGATGATGATGATGATGATGATGATGATGATGATTTCCATCATACAAAAATAATTTGCAAGCTATTAGATGGTTTCAAGTAATTAAAATTAGTAATCTTTTGTGAGCAATTTTAACTTCAATTTCAATCATACATCCTAGATGCATCAAGGTACGTCTTCAGTGATGCACTGTCTTCATCGCCGATTTCGGGTTATATGCATCATATCGGCTCAGACAGAAACCCCGGCATGACTCTGGAAAGCCAAGCCGCCTCCTTGATCATGACGTGCTACGCTCGTGCCTCTACCAAAGCAAAACAAACAAACAAACAAACAATAAGGCCGGATTTTGGCCGTTCTTATAGACATCTGTTATTCAGTAACAGTCAATGGAAAACAGGGCATTCCACACTCCTCTACTTTATATAATACCATCTTTACCTCATCAGGTTCTGGCTGACTACTTCCGGATTCGGTACCGAGGTAAGATGGTATTTTTAATACTCGTCTACGTCCATGATTTACTCTTAACAAGACTTACACATATACCCACCCCAATCTATCCTATACTAATACTTCCAAACTAACATGAAATTATCAAGAAATTATTTAAACACAAATAATTGATATGCCATAAAACCAAACAAAACAGATAATTTGCACATGCTTATCTTGTATCAAGTATTCCTATCTGATACTAATAACTTAAAAGAGATATATTTAATCCGTAGATGGAAAATTTACTGGTACTACCAGTTCGATTAGGAGAGGACCTTGAAATAATAACAATGTATGGTTTGGTTTGGTTTCTTTGTTTAATGGCATATCAATCTTTGTAGGTTATTTAATGCCAATGCCATTCTTTTAGAAGAACAGTAGCGGTACTATTTAACCCATAGCTGGGAGGATGAGAGGGTTCATACCTTTCCCAAGGGTATTTGCCCGAAAGTGAACATAATAGCGCGACTGGAGTACGAACTCGCTTACTAAGATTCCGCAGTCCATCGCTTTAACCATTACACCACGATGACGCCCCCCATAGCAATGGAGGGATACTGTACACTCACCAACCCTCTAGAACTTGAAGTTATTGTCATTTTGCTTGGCTAAAATACCTTTGAGAAAGGCATGAATTAATCTGTTTTCTTTCCTCTTATGAGAAAATAATAGGATAGACTGGGCTCGTTAGCAACCAGTCTAAAAGAAGGAAAACTCAGGATTACTCCACTTAAAATGATCTTGGGTCACACCTTTAATTTTGATTCTTATTTTCTGTAAATTGTTTGTTTTTTGTTTTGTTTTTTTTTTGCGTTGATTATTCGAAAACATTGATCTTTGAATTAGTTATTGGTTCTTAACACCTTAGGTGCAATTATGATTAAATGAACTCTTGAAGCAGTAATACTAGCTAATTAAAAGATCAATGTTCCTTTATGTTCAATGCGATTTTAATTTTACTATAAGTAACGTTGCATTATAAAATACTAATGAATTGTCGTCAAACGTTATTTTCCTGTAAAAGTTAAAGCGATTCATTAAGATGATTTTACATCTCAGCCAGAAGAGCCATGCCACACATCTCTGCTTATGAAAAAAGGGTATCGGCTTTCAGTGAAGTTATTTACTCATGTGGTTATAGATAGTGTCTTTTCTGGAAATAAAATGCCTTTATGTCCTTCTTCGTGTATGTCAAACACGCACGCTGTGGGGCACTGGTTTGTCTTGTCACGCTTGCCCCATATGGTGGCGTCTATGAATATATAAAACATTTCATAAATGCGTCGCTTCCCGGATCACCGAGGCACGGAAGTATACGTGCGTGAAAAATGTTTTTAAAGAAGACATGATGTCAATGATTCCAAGGGCATATTTCCTTCTTTTTTCTCTCTTACTCTCTTTCTCTCTCCTATATGTTATATATTTTTAAATACTTTTTCAAATAACGTTTGCATTTTTTTATTTAAAAAAAAAAATTTTTTTTAGAATGTATAAGAGGAACTGAAATGTATGTTTGTCACTCCATCAATGTAGGTATCTTTAAAAAAAAACAAAAAAAGTATGAGAAAAGTAAAAGAAAAAAAAATGCTCAGTTCTAAAAAAAAAACAAAAAGGAAGAAAAAAACATTAGAAAAAACAACTTCATTTTTCACAGCCCTTCTATGTCACAGAAGTGCCATATCACGTGATATTTTTATTTCCTGTCTCATCGCACCAGCATACCAATGTTGCGTTTTACGGCTTTCTCGTTCTGCTTTTCAGCTAAGAGCTTTGATGGCTAGAGCTGCTTGACAGCCATTGTTGCTGGGATTTCGTTTGGATTTGCTCTTGTACATCCTCTGAACGAACAAGAGATTCGCTTAAGGAAAAGAAAAAGTAGGTACAAGGATATTACAAAAGTACAACACTTCCGTCTATCCATCATCATCATCATCATTGTTTGGGAGGGGCTTAAGACACATACATTATATCTTCTTCAAAAGGGTAAGACCACCCCCACCCGCCAAAAGTGGTGTCCAAGATATAATATTAATCAACGCTGATCGTGTCGCCAAATATTTGAATAAGCTGATAGAATCCTTTGCAGAGGGGTATGGTTGGTTGGTTGAGTTCTATGGTATATCAATTCTTGTAGGTAATTAATACCACATCCGGTTTATATATATATATATATATATATATATATATATATATATATATATATATATATATATATTGAGTAAGAGTCATGGTAATAATCAAAAAGGAGACCTCTCCGATCTAAATGGTGGTTCTCTGAAATTAATGGACAAGTTCAAGTACCTCGGAAGTAGCGTCTCATCTACTGAAAATGACATCAAAATGCACCAAGCAAAATTATGGACTGCTATCGATAGGTTATCGATAATATGGAAGTCAGACCAATGCGATAAAATAAATGCAATTTCTTCCAAGCAGCGTCTGAGTCAATTCTACTATATGGATGCTTAACGTGGACGCTAACTAAGCATTAGAAAAAAGCTTGATGGAATTTTTACAAAAATCCAATGAGCTATATTGATCAACCAGCTCATCGGACTAGTGGGTAGAGTGTTCACCAATGGTCCGGGAGCCCTGTGTTTAATCCCAGGACACGTCATACCAAAGACTTAAAAAATGGTACTTGATAACTCCTTGCTTAACACTCAACAATATAAGGTACGTATAAAGAGTAAAGTGGAGCAATCAAGGGAAAGGAGTAGCACAATCCCCTACACCTCGGTGTAGTAGCTATTAAAAAAAGAGCCTTCTGGTTGCCCTCGACTAAGGTCGCTAACTTTACTTTGGCCGGATATTGGCATAACGGTTAGAGTGTTCACTAATGGCCTTGGAGACGTGGATTCAATCCCAGTTTGAGCCATACTAAAGACTCAAAAAATGGTACTTGATGATACCTTGCTTAACACTCAGTAATTTAAGGTAAGGATCCAGTGTAAAATGGAGCAATCTAGGGAATGGATGTAGGAGCTATCGAAAAGGGAGACTTAGGGTCACCCTCGATTAAGGCCACCAACTTTACAACTTTACTTGTATTGATCAAATCCTGGAAGCAACATCCCACAAAACAGCAACTGTACAGCCACCTACCTCCCATTTCTAAAACCATCCAAATAAGACGGACAAAACACGTGGGACACAGCTAGAGTAGTAAGGTCGAACTGAAAAGCAACGTGCTCCAATGGACCCCTTCAGACGGACATGTCAGTGCTGGCCGACCAACTAGAACTTATCTACAACAGCTCTGTACAAACACAGGAGGTAGTCTTGAAGACCTGCCGGGACCGATAGAAAATAGAGACAAATTGTTAGAGTCTGGAAAATCCTAGCTAAGATGATATTTGCTTGCACACATTTAAATAGTTTCAAGTATTGCTATGTAATAGTAACAATTTAATTCAATATCAGTCTTTTATTTGCAATCTAATAAATGCTTACACATATATGGTTTGTTAATGAATAGTTTTTTTAGAAGGATGGCTTAGCGTTAACAAACCTACAAAGGCTGATATGCCTTAAAACAAAGTAACCAAACCAAACCAAACCAAATCACGAATTATTATTGTTTTGTCACTGTTAAATGGTTTCCAGCATTCGCACATAACAGTATTTGGTGGTTTGGTTGTTTCGTTTGTTTGTCTGTTTGTTTGCATTGGTTTATGGCATATCAACCTCTGTAGGTTATTTAATATCAGATCAACCTTTATACAAATAAGCAGTTCTATTTTAAACAATCCAGTTTAGTATAAGTACACAATTTGATTGTTAAAAACATTTCTTTTCCAAGCTATTCAGTTTTGTCAAAAAGTTATAATTCAAACAATTCAGTTTAGAATAGGTATATTTTTGTTTACACATAGTTAAATTTTAGAACAGTTCTATTTCAAACAATTCAGTTTAGCATAAAAAACTGTTCCATTTCAAACAAATCAGTTTAGCATACGTAAGCAGTTTAAATGTCAAAACAGTTATATTTCAAGCATTTCAGCTTAGCATAAGTAGGCAGTTTAGTTCTATTTGACCCATAAATAGAACACCACCACTCCGGGCCAGAGTGGACCTTGGAGAGATGGCAATAAAGGAGTACTCCACATTCCCTAAAGCTGAAGCATTAATGGAACCTCTCCATCAGATTGTTTAATGTCATATCCAGGACACTCACTGGGGGGAGTCTTACCCCTCAATACAAAAGCAGTTGGTGTATTCTACAGCTAAGCAACTGGTTGTTTGGGTTTTATGGGATAACAACCACTGTGGGTTATTTAATGCCAAATCACATTCATACATATATATCTAATATATATTTGTCTTCATCTTTATTGATATTTCCACAACGTTTCGGCCGATATGTCCTGCGGGCTTCTTCGGGTGTTTGTCAAACACCGGAACCTTCTTTGAACTTCGAACTACGTCCTTTATTGAATCCACGGGGGTCACCTGATCTGATTCCGTTAGCCATAACCGGGTACAGGTGTTAAGTATTCCTGTATTGTTACTCGCCTGCAGTCAGGATTGAACCTGCAACCACCAGATGATTGTCGCCCTGTAAGCTTAGGGAACCAATGCCAATAACCGTTACGCTATGTGTCCCGCTGACACCTGAAGAAGGCCGGAGGACATATTGGCCGAAACGTTTTGGAAATTACAATAAAGATGAAGACAATATTCTGAAAACCCTTATTGATAAAAATCATCAAGCTTTGTCTCAGAAATTTAGACGATGAGTAATTCTTTTGCACATTGCTCACACAAATAGTTTTTTTTCACAAGATTTAAATGATTAAAATATTGTTATTCAACACTAATAATTCTGTTTAACTCTATTCAATCACAGCTAGATGATTTTAAGTATTACTAAGAAATACCGATAATTTAATCTTTGTTCACAGTTAAATAGTTTCAAGTATTGCTATGTCACACGAACGATTCGATTTAAAATACATTTCTTTGCACACAGTTAAATGGTTAAACAGTCCTTGGTCAAACTGTTCTATTTGACCCATAGATGAAACCCTAATAGATACTACCACTTCGAGTCAGAGTGGAACTCGGAGTAATAGGAATGAAGGAGTACTTCACATAACCCAAAACTCGAAAACTGGAACCTCTACATCAGATTGTTTACTGTCATATGCAGGACACTCATTGTAAGGGTATTATTTCTCTGCAGAATTGCAGTCAGTGTATTCTACAACCCCAGCCATCTAGGCTGCACAAGGATAAGACAACTATGATTTTTTGTGCATCTGAGGATGAGATTCCAGATTCAGAGATCTGAGGTGTGGAAGATACGGTTTTAGTGCCATTACTCCCAGGTCCACTCTGACACAGAGAGGTAGTTACCGTTATAATTCCGTCTATGGGTCAAACACTTTTCTTTAAAAACTATTTGTATTCGATTTGACTATGTGCAATGAAAATACTTTGGAGAAACAATTATCATCATCATCATCATCATGTCGTGCTGGCAGCACGGATATCCCTGACCCTCTCTCGCCACTTTTTCCTATCGTTCATCGCTTCAGGCATGTCTTCTGGACAACATCCCGTATCCTCATATACTTGCTGAATGTATGTTCATGCTGGTCGTCCTGCTTTTGCACGGCCATGTGTGGGGGTCCACAAGAGTACATCGCTTATGAGTTCGTCCCTGCTTCTCCAGCAGTGTCCTGCATGTCTGGTTCGTCTAACTTGAATAGTTTTCGTGATGGGAGGCAGGTGGCCGTACAGTTGGTGTCTTGTGGGGTGTTGCCGCCAGGACTTTTTCAAGATTGCTCGCAGCATTCTTGTGTAATTGCCGTCTAGCTTCTTCTCCAGTCGTTTTGTTAGAGTCCAAGTGGTGCATCCATATAGCAGTAAGTGTAAATATGTACAATTACGCGATTTCTTAACCTTTTCACAAAAAATAACGTTAGACAGACTGATATGTGGTAGAATCAATGAAATAAATCACTAAACTGCATCGTGTAACGAGACTCTTGTACAAAATCTTTTTGGACAGTGGAATCAAACATTTTTTACCATCATTCCCGGGCCAAATCCGACCCAAAGTGGGAATAACATTTAAGATCCTTTCAATGAGTAAAATCGATATGTTTAAAAAGTTTTCGTGTTAGATAGCAATGTTTAAAACAATCCTAGTTTACAAAGGATTATTTTGCTCAATTGGCTGGGGCTGCAAAAAATACCGATTGCTTCTTTAAAGAGGGGTAAGTATCCCCCAACGAGTGTCCTGGGTATGACACTAAACTATCTGATAGTGAGGCATCAGTAATGCTGGAGTTTTCGGGAATGCAGAGTAACCCTTCATTGCCATCGTTTCCAGGTCCACTCAGGCCCGTAGATGTAGTATCTTATAGGGTCCTGTCTATGGGTCAAATTGAACTAAACTACGTACTTTAAACTAAATAATTTGAAATAGAACTGTTTACATGTATAAAAATGGATTTGACATTAAATGACCAACAATAGTTGATGTGTCATGAAACCAAACCAAACTAAACTAAACCAAAGTTTTATTATTATTAGTTTGTTGAAACCATGTAATTACTTGAGAATAAATGACATCGATATTAAATAACAAGACAATGGTTGATGGTCAGTTGGTTGTATTTTATGGCATATCAGCTCTCATAGGTTATATAATGCGAAAGCCTTTTTATACATATATATTGAATATAGATTATTTGTAAACGAATAGTTTGTAAGTAACATCATTTTCAAACAAACCAGAACTCCTTTGTTTTCACACATTTAAATTGTTTCATGTATTGCTCTCTAACACTAAAATTCTATTTGCACTGAGTTAAATCATTTTAAGCATTGCTATTAAACACTAGTAATTTTATAACATTCATTTGCTTACAGTTAAATGGTTCCCAGTATTGCAATGTATTTCTATTAATTCAATTTAATTATTATATTTTATTTGCACATTATCAAATGTTTTCAAAAATAGAAAATCATTAGATATTTCAATTTAATCCATGCATGGGTCCCTTACCACTCCGAAGCAGAGTGAACATAGAATTAATGGCAGTGAAGGGGTATTCCACTTGCCTTAATATCTAAGGTTTACTATCATATTCAGGACACTCGTTGGTGGTGGTGTTTAACCTTTTGCAGTGATACAGCTGGTGTATTCGACAGACCCCCACCAATATTCGACTATGCTGGACTGTGGTTGACATGCTCTCATATTTGCATTTCTGTAGAATTTTTTCACGTGGTCTTCTTGAATATTTATGATTTTTAAACAAATATATTTGGCCCGCTGATGAGAACCAAACGCTGTTGAAATGTTGAGTTACAATGACATTTTGGAATAATAATAATAATAATAATAATAATACAGAATCCTGAGACGAGTCCTGGAGACTTGAGAAGACTTGCTGTCGCTCAAACTCCAGTAAAAAACCATCAGCTAACACTGATGTGAAAAACTCTAAAGGAGTAATAATAATAAAAATAAAAATAATAATAATACAGTAACTAAAGGATTATTAAAGGGCCTGGAGGACTTGGAAGTTAGCGGACGGGCGGAGACTATCCAAACGATAGCATTGCTGAGGACGGCCAGAATACTGAGACGAGTCCTGGAGACTTGAGGAGACTTGCTGTCGCTCAAACTCCAGTAAAAACCCATCAGCTAACACTGATGTGAAAAACTCTAGAGGAGTAATAATAATAAAAATAATAATAATAATATTAATAATACAGTAACTAAAGGATTATTAAAGGGCCTGGAGGACTTGGAAGTTAGCGGACGGGTGGAGACTATCCAAAAGACAGTATTGCTGAGGACGGCCAGAATACTGAGACGAGTCCTGGAGACTTGAGGAGACTTGCTGTCACTCAAACTCCAGTGAAAAACCATCAGCTAATACTGATGTGAAAAACTCTAGAGGAGTAAATAATAATAATAATAATAAAAACATTTTAAGATAGAAATGGATCACTTAATCTCAGCCAGATGACCAGGCCTAACTATAATCAACGACAAAAAAAAAGGGAACATGCCGAATTGTGAACTTTTCTGTTCCATCTGAAAACTGAGTAAAATTGAAAGAAATCGAAAACATAAATACCTGGACCTTGCTTGGAAATTGAAAAAACTGTGGAACATGAAAGTGAATTTAAATACAGATTGTAATTGGTACGCAAAGTACAGTCACCAAACGATTGGTACAAGAACTGGTGGTCTTGGAAATAAGAGAACGAGTGGAGACCATTCAAATTTAAACATAATTGGGATCGGCCAGAATACTGAGAAGAGCCATGGGGAGACTTCATGTCACTCAAACTCCCGTGAGAAACCATCGGCTAACGCTGGTGAGAAAAACTCGAAAAGTAGTAAATAATAATAATAATAATAATAATAATAATAATAAGACCTTGCTAGAGAACTAATTTACTACCATTGCTGTTCAAACTGAACATAGTAATCATTATAATGAGGTTTGATTGGTTGGTTTTACAACATATCAACTATTTTTGGGTTATTTAATACTAAATCAAGTCTTTTCGCAAAGAATCTTTTAGTTTGGTTTGTTTTATGGCATATCAACCGGTTATTTAATGTCATATCCATTTTTATAAGTATAAAAAGTTCTATTTCAAACAAATTTATTTTAGCATAAGTTCGTTGTTTAATGTCAAAACAGTTCTATTTCAAACAATTTAGTTTAGTATTAACACACATTCTAGGTTTATTTTACCCATAAATTGGACCCTTTCAATTTTTACCACTCCGGGCCAGAATGGATCTGGGAGCGATTGCAATGAAGGGGTTCTCCGCATTCTTCAAAGTTTCAACATTACTGGAACCTTAGCATCCTATTGTTTTGTGTCATATCCAGAACACTTCTTGTATGAGTCTTACTCTTCTGCAGAGAAACAATCACTGTATTCTACAGCCCCTGCCAACTCGACAAGACAATGAAGGGGTATTTCACATTCCACAGATCACCAGAACTAAAGCCTTTCCATGAAATGCAGTTTAGTGTCATACCCAGGTCACCTCTTTTTGTGGGTTGGTTTTAACCTTTTGCACGGAATAGAGTCAGCATATTCTAATTCTCGCCTATAGGTCAACACGAAAATTCTGTTACATTTGATCGCAACTCACATATAGGATATTTGATAGTTCGGAAAAAAGCTATCTGATTTTTGTACAAATTGTTTAAATTCTGTTCTAACTTTTTATTTTGATAGAAGATGAATAAAAAATCACATTCATAATGTTAATTTTCCATAACTTCTTCCACAATTTGATGTTAAAGGTTATATATCCAAAAACCTGAATTTGAAAAAAAAAGTGACATGTTTACTTTTCAAGTTTGGTTATAATTTACTTTGCGAAAACTTTCGGCACAGGTTGTTACTGCAGAAGTTTGCTGATAACTGATTTGAGACTTTGCCACATCCACCATATTCTTCAGATATCGCAGTCAATGACAACCATTTTTCAATCATCTGGACACTTTTTATGCCAAAAACATTCCATTCCAAAAGAAAAGTAGAAACTGTATTTAAAGATTTCTTGGTATCAAAACCTTTAAAATTTTATCGTACAGACATAAATAGACTTGTTTACCGGTGGGAGAAATACATTGTTATTAAGGAATCACATTTTCGCCAATGGTCCAGGAGACTTGTGTTCAATCCCAGATCGCGTCATACCAAAGACTTTAAAAATAGTACTTGATACCTCCTTCCTTAACTCTCAGCAATATAAGGTACGTATCAAAGGTAAAGTGGAGCAGTCCTGGGAAAAGAGTAGCGCCCTCCCCTACGCCTAAGTGTAGTAGCTATTGAAAAGGGAGCCTTCTGGTCGCCCTCGACTACGGTCGCTAACTTTACTTACTTATTGAACAGAATTGTTCCTTCTGCTACACTGTTAACATACCAAGGCTAGAAAGCCAAGTCTACACAACTATTTTACCCATAGGTAGGAGGAATCTTTATCTTAATGATAAGATCCCTGTGTGTACGTTACTATGCTGCAGCAAAACAAGCGCATATAAAATGACTATTGCAAAATTACTTACTATACAACTCAACCAAAAAATGGTAAATAATTTTTTGTCTTGTTCAAAAATAAATGATACTGTACTAAATTTACGTAAGCAGGCTTTAAATATACTGACTGTATCCTATAAAGAGGTGTAAGACCCCCACTCCCAACTTCCCCAAAAGAGTCATTGGTATGATGTCATCAAATGAACTTTTCAGCCTAGAAAGGTTTCAGCCCACCCTTATACCTGTAATATAATGGCCGAGGGATTTTGTTTTATGCCTTTGGGTTTAGTTGGACAGAGAACCTTTCGGCTCAGTGCATGGGTTACTTAGGTGCAACATTAACGCAGGTGTTCACGCGCGCGGGCGGAGCGGACGTGTCACTCAGAGATGTCACAATAGCCCAGATGGGAAACGGGACTAGAGAGTACGGGTGACGTCACGCACCGTAAGCGCGTTGAGGATTTTGGGTATTTTGAAAAAGTCAGTTAGTTGAGTTGAGAACTAGACACCGAACGAGAGGGTCGACTTTCGGGGCTCGCTGAGGCGGGACGAATTTGCGCGCTACGGGCACCGAACGAGATGGGGGCGGTGCAAATGGATAAGCCAGAATAGAAAGAATGTGTATCTCTCTCCTTATGTCGAAGAACCTTTAAACTCAAAGGTAATAAAAAGTTTCGTACCTGAACTAAGAAGTCGTATGTGTTTTTCATGTTTCGGGATTCCTATGTTCTATGTATATATGTTATGAACATTCTATGTACGTTTCACACATATCCGTATCTTGCTGTGGTACATACCTATTGAAAATGATTTTGTATTACATTCATATGATGCCCCTTAAAATAATGGTATTGCAACTAATGATCATGTATTTCTGTAATATAATAACGGAAGGATTTCGTTTTATATATGTTGCCTTTGGGTTTAGTTAGATTGGGAACCTTTCGGCTCAGCACATGGGTTAGTTCGGTGCAAACTTGAGCACAGGTGTTGACGCGTGCGCGGGGAGGATGTGTCATTCACAGATGTCAAAATAAAAATCCCAGAGAGAGGTTGACCAGTGGATGTGAATGACATTATGCACCGGAAGCCCACGCGGAGGATTTTGAGGATTTTGAAAAAGTCAGTTAGTTGACAACTAGACTCCGAACGGGAAGGGTCGACTTTCGGGACTCGCTGAGGTCAGACGAATTTGTGCGCTACGGGCGCCACATGTGTTGGGGGTGCAAATGGAAAATCCAAAATAGAAAGAATGTGTATCTCTCCCTATGTCGAAGAACCTTTAAACTCAAAGGTAATAAAAAGTTTTATACCTGAACTAAGAAGTCGTAAGTCTTTTTCGTGTTTTGGGATTCCTATGTTCTATGTGAATATGTTATGAACATTCTATGTACGTTTTACGCATATTCATGCATGGGTATGTTACATTTCCCGGTTTAAAATGATTTTGAACTCCATTAATACACTGGCTATTAAGACATCGATGTTGCAACTATGTATTACGTGTTTAAAATTGTTGATAACTTTATTGATACATTGGTTTCATACTTTGTTGTAATACCATATTCATAGAGAATGAAAGCCTTTTTAAACATAATCTCAAAATTATCTTGACCCCGTCGACTGTGAGTGAAGAATACATTGACTGCTTCTCTGCAGAGGGGTAAGACTCCCCCAACGAGTGTCCTGGATAGGACACTAAACAATCTGAGAGCGAGGCTCCAGTAATGCTGGAGCTTTGGGGAATGCGGAGTACCCCTTTATTTAATTGCCCCCAGGTCCACTCAAGCCCTTATAGAGTCCTATCTCAGGGACTAATAGAACTAAACTGTGTGCTAATACTAGACTGAGTTATTTGAAACAGAACTGATTATAGGTATAGAAATTGATATGACAAAATAACCTACAATGCCATAAAAATAAACAAAACAAAACCAATCCAATATATCTGTTTGATCCATAGATACGACTCAAAAAGGTACAAATATTTTTGATCCATATGGATTTATGAGCACAGAAGGAACCCCACGGTATATATATATATATATATATATATATATATATATATATATATATATATATATATTCCATATTTCATTTCCATTTAAAGCTGTCATTTTTAATAACAGTAAGAGGTTCATTTCTCTAATTTTCTCAAAAGTATGTAAGACTAATTTTGATTGCTATATTTATCCGTGTATTTTTCTTCCTATGTATCAAACAAGCAGGTAAGCAAGGTGTCTACTTCATTTTTCAGTTCTAAGGCTTTGTATATCATGCTATATCTCGTTTTATTTAAACGCTTTTCAAAGTACACGCATTCTCACCGATATTTGAAAAACTTGATTTTCAACTAAAGTTAAGTGAAAATCCCAAGTCGATCAAAGCAGTTAGTGATTTACATTCAAACCGTACAATAATCGCGCCATATAAAGAACTACATAATCATCTAACACGGCTTTTTATTCGCTTGTTTGTGTACTTCTCGAGCCTCCCATCAAGAAAGATAAAGGCAGTTGCGTTATGCCCTGAGGCAACGGTACAAGGGTAGGTTAGGCTTGGTGTTAGGCCGGCCAGGGTTTCTATTTCGTTGCTTAATCAACTCCGCTGATTGTCACCTCATCATGAAACACTATTAACTAGATCAGGCTGAGTCCAGCCAGGCCAGAACGGACAGCGCTGGTCTTGGTCAAAATCGGACATTGATCTTGTAGCCTCAGGCTGTAAAATGATGGTTTCGCTTAAGGTGCAACGCTGCAACAAGGGGTGGGGAACCTGATTCAGAAATATCATCCCGGGGTGCTTCACATATGATAATAATTCGTCATTCGTCTTTAATGACATCATATAGTGTTTTTCAGTTTCAAGTAGTCGAGGAGGCGAAGAAAGCAAGGTCGAGAGCTGCAAACTGCGGTCACTAAATGATACTAAAACTTGAATTAACGGCGTTATGAATTAATTATTAGCAATGATGCTGTTATGTCAGAAGGTCGTTCGGCTTTCCAGGGGATAAAAGCTTCCCATGGAACAAGGTGGACGACTTTTATTCTATCACCCAGAAACTGCTGGGGACCCATACTTTCTCTATATTTCTTTGTATTTGCCTGTAATCGTATCAGGTATAACGCAAGAAGGATAAAGATGAAAATCTCGGTTTCCAATAGAATATAAATTACTTCGAATTCTTCTCGGAAATGACAATTATAAAGGATTCGTTTACTAAATAACAAAATTACTCCACATAATGTACATTTTCTGCCATTAAATCGTGTGTGTGTGTGTGTATGTGTGTGTGTGTGTATGTGTGTGTGTGTGTGTGTGTGTGTGTGTTTATGAATGTTTGCGTGAAAGTTTAATATGTGATAATAAGTGTGTGTGTAGATGTGTGCGTTATGCAGCGTGTGTGTGTTTGCGTGGGTGTGTGAATTAGAGTGTGAGTACGTGTGTGAGTGTATTAGTGAATGTTTGTTTGTGTGATAGTACCAGTGTGAGTGTGAGTGTAAGTGTATGTATTTGAGTGTGTCTGAGTGAGTGAGTGTGAGAATGTTAGTGCGTGTGTGTGTCTGAGTGAGTGTTTATATGTGCTTAGATTAATGCAGTGAGACTTGTGGGGGGGGTGAGAAAGAGAATATGAGTGATTACTTGTGAGTATGTTTATGTGTGCGTGCGATCATGTATGTATGCTTATGTATGTACGTGTGTGTGTGTGTGTGCATGTGCGTGCGTATGTGTGTGTTTGTGTGTATGTTTGCGTTTTTTTTAGAACCTGTGCACATCGTCCCTTTTTCTTCACAAGTCGTAAACTTTACATTTTATCAAATTTAAAATGAAATCAACTCCCAATTCAAATGTCAATTTTTTGCCAAGTGTACGAAGAAAGATTAGGAAAAAAATCTGATAAAAGGTTTATTTGAGGAAGAAATACAGGATATTTTTAGATTTTTTTACACAGTTTAAATATAGCATAGATAAGCCATAAGGCCTAAATCACATAAAAAATTTTTTTAAATCTAGCAAAAATAAACTAAGGATTAAATTTTAATGAAATGTTCGGTAATTATCAGATACTATTTTTTGATTGTATATGATTTATTTGTAAAGAAATTTCCATTCCAAATTCCAGAGAAACATGTTTTAATTGTGCTTAGAGAGCCCCACTTTCATTACTTAAAAAAGACTGAACATGATCACTGATCTTTGACGAATGAGGCAGCTCATTCCCAATACACGTCTGAAGTTTATCTCCATCAAACATTATTGGCGGCATTAGTATTGTCATATGTGAAATCATTGTTCTCCCGAGCAATGCTTGGTTTCCCTGCAGGTATATATATATATATATATATATATATATATATATATATATATATGAAGAAAGAAGGAGTCAAGAGAGGGAGAGAGGGAGAGAGAGTGACTGCGGGAAATAGAGAGAGAGAGAGAGAGAGAGTTCAAACGAAGAGGTATATATGATCTAACCCATGTTTTGTCGCTGTTTACAAAGATTTTTCTAGTTGTAACTCAAAGCCAAGTGTTTGGGGCACCCAGATGGTTGGTTGGTTCGTTATTTTGTTTTACGGAGTATCAACACTTTTCGGGTCATTTAACGTCAAATTAAGTCAGTTTGATAAACGTTTGTATGTTTGAAAATCTTCCTATCTTCAAATATGCATAAGGGTAGTTTTTGCTTATACACAATTAAATATCAAAACAGTTCTATTTCAAAAAATTCAGGAGAGTATAAACACACAATTTAGTTCTATTTGACCCATAAATAGGATCCTGTCAGGTACTACCACTCCGGACCAGAGTGGCTCTGGGAGCAATGGCAATAAAAGGTTACTTCGCATTCCCCAAAGCTCCAACATTACTGGAGCCTCACAATAAGATTGTTTAGCGTCATATCCAGACACTCATTGGGAGAGTTTTAATTCTCTGCAGAGAAGCAGTCAGTGTATTCTGTAGCCCTAACTGACAAGGGCCATGGGTCACCCAGTGAGTCTCTAACTCGATAGTAATGGTTTGTTATCAAGTTGTCCGATCATCACATCACATTAAATGCCCTTAAAAAAACTCTGCATAGATTAGAGTCAACACAATCCTTCAAATATTGAGCACCCAATGAGAATCAAACTCACTATTCAGTAACAATGAATGTGCAAGACAAGCTTACCATTCAAACACTGAAACTAATTCTTTTGTATATGTTAGTAAAGGAAAAATCCCCGTGGTGTAATGGTTGATAAGCTGAACTGCGACATCGTCGTGAGCAAGTTTAAAATCCACTAGTAATATTATGTT
Source organism: Sepioteuthis lessoniana (assembly GCA_963585895.1). Taxonomy (NCBI): domain Eukaryota; kingdom Metazoa; phylum Mollusca; class Cephalopoda; order Myopsida; family Loliginidae; genus Sepioteuthis; species Sepioteuthis lessoniana. The sequence goes on along the minus strand of OY757906.1, from coordinate 39,650,813 downwards.
CTACATTTCACATAGCACTCATACCCTTGGGAAAAGTATGAATCCAATTATTCTCCCTCCAGCTATGGGTAAATAATAGGGCAGACTAGGTTCTTCAGCCTTGGTCAGGCGACTAGTCTAGGAGAAGGAAAACTCTGAATTCAAACCTGTTAAACACCGCTTAAAAATTGACCTTGTGTCATATCCTGCCGAGCGGAGGGGTTGGTAAATAGGACTAGTATTATTATGTTCAGTTTCGGAAAAATATTCTTGGGAAAGGTATGAAACCCTTATCTCCCAAGAATGTGTTAAATATTACCGCTACGGTCCTTTTACAAGGATGGCTTTGTCATTAAATAACTCATGAAAATTGATATGCCATAAAGAAAGCAACAAAACGAAATATATTTGTAAACTTCCTTTTAGTACATCTGTTTATCGAATTCTACAAAAAAATAATAATTTCATTTTTCACACTATTGTATTTCGTCTTAAAATACTTGATTCTAATACTAAATACAACACACTGATATTGACATGTTGACGACCATACTGAAATCTGATCTTTCTGATAAAATAAAAAAGTAATTCTTCCAAGCTGCAGATATATCAGAACTATTGTATGGTTGCACCATTCGCACTTTAAACAAATACCCAGAAAAAAAATCTAGGTGGGAACTATACAGGGATATTGTGTGCTGTTAAAAAAAAAAACCCAAAATCCTCAAAGCAGCATAAAACAAAAGAATAACAGTATGACAAATTCGCTCCCATCTTACAATCCATACAAATAAGATATGCTAGGCACTGCTTGACAGTAAGGACAAACTCATATCTACACAAACACATGGACACACTCGTGTTGGCAAACCAGCGAAAACTTACGTTGATTAGCTCCATGCTGACCAATACATAAGACCAATTGTAACTGTTCTACATACAAACATGTATAAGTTGGTCGAAGGTAGTCGAGGGAGACCCAAAGGCTCCCTTCTCAATAGCTACTAGATCGAGGTGTTGAGGAGGGTGGTACTCCTTCTCATGGATTGCTTTACTTACCCTTGATCCGAAACCTAATAATCCTGAGTTTTATGCAAGGAGGTATCTAGTACCATTTTTGAGCCTTTCGTATGATTCGACCTGGGACTGAACTCCGGTCTCGGACCGTTGATGAAACTCTAGCCATTATACCAATGGACATTATAGATATTAGTATATATATATATATTATATATATATATATATATATATATATATATATATATATATATATATATATATATATATATATATATATATATATATATTATATATATAATATATATATATATATATATATATATATATATATATATATATATATATATATATATATATAATATATATATATATATAATATATATATATATATATATATATATATATATATATATATATATATATATATATATATATATATAATATATAATATATATATATAATATATATCCTCTCTCCTATATATATATATAGAGAGAGAGAGTGAGAGAGGCTCTTCGAATAAATTGAGCTTTCGGTAACCGTTAAGCGGATATACGTAGTCTCCTCGTTGCTGAGCGGTAGAATCTACGACTGGCGTAAAGTCAGCCGTGTTTCGATCCTACCTTCGAGAATCTCACGTGTCTAGCCACACTGAAGAGTTGTGATACTACGAAACAACCAATCTATATATATATGTGTGTGTGTGTATTTCTTAGTGAACACATAAGCGAAGTTCTCCTTTGAGTCCTACAAACTGGCACAATTGAGGTGGGAGACCAGTAAAAGCTTACATTAATCATTTCTATGTGGACATTCGATGCTGTCTGAAGACTTCTAAAGAGCAATGGACGCATGACGAGAGAGATTCAAGGGCATCCCTTCCGTCAACATGCCTTGATGATGATGATGATGATTGGTTGTGAGTAATAGATATAAATTTCCGTCAAGTATTCATCATTTTCGATAGAATGCTTCACTTAAATGTCTGACGATTATTTGAAATTTTGAACAGGCGCGTGTTAGCTTTTAAAGATTGACCTCAGCAGTCTTCATCATGAGGTTGTTAACACTTTTTATGGATGTTAAAACCGATCTATCTTCTGACACTTGAATTAAGGCTTTTCAATCAATCAAAATAGAACGATAACGGAAGAAATATCATGCAGAAACTAAATCGTATATTATTCAAATAATAGAAGAAGAAGAAGAAAAAAAAGAAAAGATTGTAAAAAATAATACGACAGCTATAAGACGCGCGGTGAATATAAAAGGTCTGGACGTGATTATCGGCTGGTTATATTACGATCATTCTGGGCACCTCTGGTGGTGTAACGGTTAGCAAGCTAGACTAGCAAACCTACACGAGTGAGTTCGAGTCTTATTGGGCGCCCCGTTCATTCGGCCTTGTGTCACATCGTAGCAAAGAGCTTTGTTAATTACTATATTACGATCATTTTTGTCAATTAAACATTAAGCTGGAGAGTTGTCAACGGTAATTGTTAAATAAAGTATAAATCCAAATAATTATAAAGATATTTCATTAATTATATTTCATATTAACTGATGAAAGTGATATTGTTCAACAAAAAAGAAATTCCTAGTTTGTTTTTTTTTAGATTAAAGAAATTGTTTTTATATGAATTAACTGGCGCGCCGATAATTGACTGTCTGCATCTTCTGAACAGTGGTAAAAGCACATATAAAAAACGGTGTCCAGAGTAGGAGTGTAAACTGCAGCTGATTGAGAGATTCCATTTCTGTAGACCTGATGAGTGTATGATAATCCTTCATTGCCATTAATCCCGAGTTCAATCCTAATAAGAGTGGTAGTATCTGCAAAATTTGCATCTATGGGTCAAATAAATCTTTTGAGAAATTATTCGTATTCACTTGGACAATAGGCAGAAAGAAACCTTTTAGAAACAATTACTTATATATATCGTTTTGATTGGCCTGATGAACGCATTCGCGAGAAACTAATATTTTGTCTATTACGGCTGACTCTATGTCTACGCAGTCCTAACTTAAATATATACGCTCAATCAATGATAGTGGAAACTCGTTATTAAATGATGTACATATATACATTATCACTATATATAGATAAGCAGTTTCTCCTTTGTCGTTAAACACGTTTGTTTGTAATTAAACGTTTTTACTGCTGGAGAAGCAAGGACGAGCTCATAAGCGATGTACTCCTGTGGACACCCACGTATGGATGTGCAAAAGCAGGACGACCAGCACGAACTTACATACAGCAACTATGTGAGGACACAGGATGTAACCCAGAAGACCTGCCGGAAGCGATGAATGATAGGGAGAAGTGGCGAGAGAGGGTCAGGGATATCCGTGCCGGCGGCGCGACATGATGATGACATTTTATTGTTCAATTTTCCTTGCTCTTCTTGTATACCTTTTTATTTATCTATTTATTTTTTTTGTGTATTGAGCAATTCGATTCCTAACTGAATTTTCTGCTATTTCAATTTTTAAAGGATGATGAATATTTTAATATTAATTCAACTTATATATATATATATATATATATATATATATATATGTGTGTGTGTGTGTGTGTGTGTGTGCGTATTTGAGCAGCATTTCTTTGTTTTAATCATGTTTCATTAATCAATATAAGAATCCTTTGTCTACACATTTTTGTATATATCCTTTCGAGTTGCCTCTTTGTTTTTAAGGTATTCAGCAGGAATTGATTAATGAATCTCACATAATTAATTGGTTTCCGAGCACTTTTTGCCCTATGTTGGCCCCTCATCAGGGGTGTGTATATTGCAAAAGCGATGTGACCTTTCCATGTACATTACTTAGTAATTCGAATTCAAATGTGAATAAAGCAACCTAATGTACTTAAACGTCTTTAGCTACTTTAAAAATAAACGTTACAATACCCCGCGAGACGCCAACTGTACGGCCACTTGCCTCCCATCACGAAAACTATACAGGTTAGACGAGCCAGACACGCCGGACACTGCTGGAGAAGCAAGGACGAGCTCGTAAGTGACGTACTCCTATGGACCCCCACATATGGCCAAGCAAAAGCAGGACGACCAGCCCGAACTTACATACAGCAGCTATGTGAGGACACGGGATGTAACCTAGAAGACCAGCCGGAGGCAATGAATGATAGGGAGAAGTGGCGAGAGATGGTCAAGGATATCTGTGCTGGCGGCACGACATGATGATGATGATGATAATGATGATAAATAATAAACACTTACAAAGTAGTAGTGTACATGCAAAGATCACATCACTTTTGCAATATAAACACCCCTGATAATGGTCCAAGATCGGACAGAAAGTACTCGGGAAGTAATAAGTTATGTGAGTTTCATTTCCACCGGATACTATAAAATCAATGCGGCAATGCAGACAAAGGATATCTACATTGTTTAATGAAATATATATATATATATATATATATATATATACTCAACGTGAAGTTGATATAAAAAAGACAGGTTAGTTGACTAATAGAATATGGCTTTGGTTTTATTTTGTTTTTCTATATTAATTTTTATTCTTTATAGTGACCGCTTTATCCATAAAATGTCGTTTGGGCCAACTGTCTTTAATCAGAATTATCCTGGTGAAACCTATGCCGATAGGTACTGGCTCTTTTGATATTTTAATTTCGCTCTACGTAGTGTATTAAGTATCAGATTAGGTAACTATGTTGGTGCATTTTGTTCTTTCAGTTAAACATCAGGATGCTGTTCGATTAGTTTCAAACAGTAGGAATGTTTTTAGTCTTTTCTTTTTCATTGATTTTTTCCCAGGTATCAGTTTGTGTAATTTTTTTGTTGTTTACAAATTGTATCAACTGTTTTTTTCACAGAGGTATAATATAGGAATTAAAATAAAACCTTATATATATATATATATATATATATATATATATATATATATATTCAATCTAAGGGTTGCGTCTATTGATGAGAAAATCAGCCATTGAAAGATTACTATGACTCTCATTCAAACTTGAAGATATCCAATGACCTTTCTTTTAAATACGTGTTTATGATAGTATTTCCTGTTTACTTTTTTTTTATCCCGTTATTTTTCTGCTTGTCTGCATTTGTACATATATGTTTCAATAGGTCCCCTAGCTTTTGATTTACCAAGTCGGTATGTCTAAGAATAAACTGCCTGTATCCCCAGTTTAGGGGAAATACGCCTTTCTAAAAAGAGTCGTCCTCAGTATGGCTCCAAACTGTTTCTGGTGGTGGCTTTATGTCTGAAAGCCAGATGTGTGTGTGTGTGTGTGTGTGTGTGTGTGTGTGTGTGTGTGTGTGTGTATGTTTGTGTGTGTTGTGTACCCCTTTGTTGCCATTACTCTAAAGTCCGTCTAACCTGAATTATTTCTACCTGTTGTAGCCTCATCTAAACGTCAAATTGAGGTTCTTAAAAAATAGTCCAATTTGTTTGGAACGTGTGCAATAAATGAAAAACTAATTAAAAACAGCTACACAAATAAATGTTGTTATGAACGTACAATGAAGACGATTCGATAAAATATATTCATAAAACAACGTTCGACCAGTTGACATGCTGTTAAAATCAATCCCCAAATCAATCTCATTACTCTTATTCATATTTTAATGGTTAGGAAGCAGGGTTTTTTTTGTCAATTTGTAATGCATTTTTGTTTCATCCAAGACTTTCATTTGACACTCTGTAGATTTTTGCCTATAGATGCTTCGTGGTCTTGCTTCGGTTAATTTTTGATACTGGGAACTGTGGAAATTTCTCCCACCAGTGTAAGTACCAGTGAAACTACGCAAGTGGAAATATCTAGTCATTTTTATTTATCTACTTTTTAAAAAATTCGATCAGTCAGGATCATGATTTGGACATCATGCGTTTTCTGTTAATATGTTGATGTGTGAAATTGTAATTGCTTTGCTGAGAGTTGTTCATACTCATTTCATCCTACGCTGCAGTGATGTTGTTCTGGATAGAATTCTTAACCCAAACCCATTGTACAAAAGAATATTTTTTTTTATCCGTAACAGCATTCTTATGGCTTTTTACCAGAGCAATATTACATTTATCAGTCTTTTGTTGTAGTTTTGTTTGGCGCGCATATTTTTGTTTAACATCAATTTTACGGATGATTTTCTGTGATCATTTTCCTTCTCGAGTTTTCTTATCGGCTATAAACATTTTGCTCGTATTTTATCCTGTTTTTTTATTTTTTCAGTTTCTATTATCAAATCGTGTTTTCTCTCTGATATTTCTTTATATATATATATATATATATATATATTGTTTTCTTTCATTCCTTCCTTTTTATTTCTCTTTCCTCCAAATTCTATAATCATCCTTTCATTTTTACTAATTTAAAAATGTATCCTCCTTTTTTCAAATTTTTCAGTTCAGTTTAATTCTACATATTTACTCGGTGAATTATTTCTTCATTCACCTAATCTATTTTTCCTTCCAGTTTCCTTTCATAGGTTCATCTTTTCTTTCTACAACTATATTTTGATAATTTTTATCTCTTTCATCGTTTTGTTATAAATATATATAGTTATCATTTTGAAATATTTTTTTAATCCTACTTTTTCTTGACACGTACAAATTCCTGCTTCATCAAAGTGCTGTAACTGTAACCAGATAAACGACAGCCGTATGTCGCAGTTCTAATCACAGCAGCATAATTGATCTTCAAGAGAGGAGAGCTTCCACAAAGGGCACGTAAGATAGCGAAATCTGATAAGATCGTAACGGAGCGTCCGTTGAAATAATCAGTAGATACAGGATGCAAGATGGAGTTTTGCAAAGAAAGGGCGGCGGAGGTGAGCTTTAATTAGTTTGCCCGATAGGTCGTTGCAGAGATGATAAATTTTGTGTTAGGCATATACGAAGCTTCTCTCATTTTATAATTCGCTAGGAAGTCTATTATAGACAATTCACTTGTCCATTCACTACAACCTGTCTCAATGTATAAGTGCATCAATGCATGTATGTATGTATGTGCTGTGCCTAGTTAAGTGAAAGCGAGTCTTTCCTTGTACGAATCTATGTGCAAGTGACGGATTGGTTGTAAGAATTTCAGTGGATTTTTGGGTATAATGTATGATTGTTAGGTTTAGGTTTCTTTGTTTAATGGCATATCAACTCTTTTTAGGTTGTTTAATGCCGAACCCATTCTCCTAGAAGAACAGTAGTGGTACTATCTAAGCTGGGAGGATAAGGGGGGTTCATACCTTTCCCAAAAGTATTTGCCCGAAAGTGAACGTAATAGCGCAACTGGAATACGAACTCGCGTACTACGATTCCGCAGTCCATCGCTTTAACCATTACACCACGAGGACACCCCTGTATGATTGTGAGTGAAGAAAAGGTTATTTATGCGAATATACGAACAAAAAGATTTTGATTCATTAAGAAAATTCCGGTAAGTTTGAAAAGAAATGGATGTTAACATTCGTTGGTGCCGTATAACAAAAAAGTTCGAAACAAAAGAAAATTAACACTTAATCAATCACTTAATGATTGATTGATTTTAACGACATGTCAAACTGTCAAGGATTATTTTATGTATTGAGGTTTGGGAATCGTATTCTTTGTACGTTCATATTTACATTATTCTGTGCTTTAATGGGAATATTTTTCCATGGTTTTATCTAATAAAAAATCCTTTTCGAGATGGTCCTATCAAATAGGAATATTTTTTTACATGGCTTTATCTAATAAGAAATCCTTTTCAAGATGATCCTATCAAATAGGAATAATTTTTTACATGGTTTTATCTAATTGGAAACCCTTTTTTACATGTTACTATCAAATGGTCTGTTATACCGGAACTATACACTCAGTGACTCTTTTTAGTATGACACCGGTAAAGATATAAATGGACGGTGTCTGACTACTTCAGGGAAAAAGCGTTAATCGCTCTCTGATAGACTTGCCAACTCTTCGGCTTGTACCTGTGGAATACCTTTATTGAACCAACGATACAACATGGTCATATCTAATAGGAATTATTTTTTTAACATGGTTTAATCTAATAGAAATATTTTTTTATGTTCCTATTCAAAAGAAATATTTTTACATGGTCCAATCTAATAAGTATAACTTTTTTTTACATGCTCCACTCTAATAGGAAGCCATTTTTAGCTGGTCCTATCTCATAGGAACAACTTTTTTCAAGGTCTTACGTAAAAGGAACCCATTTTTATATGGTCTGATATATTAGGAATTTTTTTTTGTCTTACCTATATCAAGGTGTACTCTAAACCTTGTTGAAAGTGTGGATATGTACACAAGCAAGGTTTGTAGAAGATTAAATATAAACAAGGGACAATAAATTGTAAAAGCAGTCAGACAAAGTAAGGACATAACTTGTCTCTTAAGCAATGGTTAACTCGTCTATAAAAAAGCGATTTTCGTACTATATTTTTGTTACTGTTAAAAGAGAGTTATCTCCGCTCCCGAATAATTGACTCTTCACGAAAAAAGGTGCAATGTGAGAGAACAAGACGGCTGCTTGAAAACGCACAATTTGTTGAAAGTAAATTGCTTATCCAACTTAATCCTGCTGAATCCTGGTCGGTGAGAAATAAAAACGAATGTAGGGTTAAAAATTTAATGGTTATTGTTATATTTTATTGTTCCTAATATTTTGGGTTATAACCGTTACATTTCATATTTTACATAAGATTTCTCTTCGTAAGATATAGAATCAGTGACCTGACTCCAAGACGATGCTGCTTGCTTTTAATTCTGCGCTAATGCTCTTGGGAAAGGTAAGAATCCATTTGTTCTTCCCCAGTAAACGGTAAAGAGTCGAGCAGACAAAGTTGTTTAGGCTTTTTAGGCAATAAGGATGAGAGAAGGAAAACTCTGAATTCAAACTCGTTGTAGACCTTTAGAAACAAGGGGTCTCTCAGGCTATTCTTATCCAATGCATGAGAAAAGGGTACACTTTTCCTGGTCACTTCTGACTCACTTCCAGGCAAACCATAAGAAATTCGAGTTAGTAACTCAAGATGAAACCCGTATTCACAACTTTGAACCTGATTCATCGACTTAAACAATGAAAACCCTCTGGTTCTCCATCCATGAAGAAGTTCAAGAAAGCAACGACTGTTGGCAAGTTGATGACTTCTGATGAATTGTGAAAGGGTTATCATTACTACCTAGAAAAGGAAAAAATATATTAATGGACAATATTATGAATCAGAATTAAAACAATTGGAAGGAAGCATCATCGTCATCATCATGTCGTGCCGCTAGCACGGATATCCATGACCCTTTCTCGCCACTTCTCCCTATCCTTCATCGCCTCTGGCAGGTCTTCAGGGCTACATCCCGTATCCTTACACAGCTGCTGTATGTATGTTCGAGCTGGTCGTCCTGCTTTTGATTGGCCATATGCGGGGGGCCATAGGAGTACATCACTTATGAGCTCGTCCCTGCTTCTCCAGCTGTGACCTGCATGTCTGGTTCGTCTAACTTGGATAGTTTTCATGATGGGAGGAAGGTGGCCGTATAGTTGGTCCCTTGTGGGTGTTGCCGCCAGGACTTGTTCAATATTGATCTCAACATTCTTTTGTAATTGCCGTCTAGCTTCTTCTCCAGCCGTTTAGTTAGCGTCCAAGTAGTGCAGGAAGCAATGAAGTCGAAAAGCATAGCCAAACTAAAGGCATGTGCTTCTCCTGCAGGATAATGCGCCGAGTCTTTTACACGGTTGCTGAAGAAGTCAGCTATGGCTTTGTTGTTTGTTTGTTTTGGTTTTATTATATTTCCCGACCCCTCCGCTCGGGCAGGATATGACACAAGGTCAATTTTTAAGCGGAGTATAACAGGTTTAAATTCAGAGTTTTCCTTCTCATAGACTAGTTGCCTCACCAAGGCTGAAGAACCCAGTCTGTCCTACTATTCACCCATAACTGGAGGGAGAATAATTGGATTCATATCTGTCCCAAGGGTACTAGTGCTATGTGAAATGCAATCAGTCTCGTCCAGGATTTGAACTCGTGTTGCCGTGTCCATTTCCTACGACGATAACCATTACACCATTTGGTTTTATGGCATATCAACCTTTGTAGGTAATTCAATGCCAAATCCATCTTTATGCATATAAAAAGTTCTATTTCCAAGCATAAGTACATAGTTTAAATGTAAAAAAAAAATAATATTTCGAACAATTCTGTGGCTTTGAATAGCATCTCAATCCTTCTTACTCACGAGACTTAGCGTCATCTGATTTTTTTCCAGTTTCCTAAACTTAAATCCTACCGACATAGTAACCCTTTTGGAAACAATGATGAGGTCACATGTGTGGTGGTTGAGTTTTTGGAGGACCATGATGCTACCTTCTTCCCTGATTGATTGAGCATTGGTGGTCCAAGAACATTGATGTCAAGCGGTCTATATTAAAAATAATTTAAAAAACTATCTTGTTCCTCCGACCCCTTCTGGATGAGGCTTAGAATATTTTCAATGAATATCCTATATATATATGAGTGTGTGTGTGTGTGTGTGTGGAGAAATAATACATTTTGGTAAATCTGACAAGATGTTAAACTAAGCGGAAAAGTGGATAAACCAAACACTTACAACGGGTTTTACTGTGATGTTTCGTTCTTTATTCAGGGAAGAACTCCTTCAGACTCTTTGTGTGTGTTCAGTAGAATGTAGCAAAAGCTTTCAAATATAATATCTTCTCACTGCCTCCCAAAAAACTTGAGAATCAGACGATAACCTTTGAAAAACTGGAGCCATTAATCTTGACCTTTTATGCACCTAACCATCTGTATTTCTATTAGCGTCTTTTTTCAAATATAATTTATTTAAGATGATTATTATTGTATGAAAATATACAATAATTTTGCGCAAACTCTATCCAAACTATAAAATATTTAGGATTGTACGTATTGGAATGTGTCACCTGATAATTCCTGTGCCTGAGTTCGATAATTAAATACGTATAGTAGGCTTTATTTATATATCGAGATATCTCCTGGGGCTCAGTAAATCTGCGTCGCTTGTGATGTCCATTAAGAATTAAAATCAGTGACGGTGTCCTTCAAAATAAATTCTATTTATCTCAATATGTGTCTCTGACTTTCAAAGAGTGGGAAGCAGACCAGCTCTCAGCCTAACCAAGAAAAGAATCTCTCTAGAATCATAAAACTGATGTTATTCCAGAGATGTATTCGGTACCTGAACGCTTTTCGTTTCCGCGGGTTATTTTTTTGCTTAAAGATAATAGACACATCTAAAATGTTCCTTCACTTGAATTTTCAGGATCCGTTTATCAAGAAGAAAAGGAATATATTTATCCAACCACTCCCGTATGTGTATGATATGTCACAAAGCAAATTTTATGCGCAGTAAAGCTGGTTTTAAATTGGAATTTTTCTTTTCCTTGATTGGTTGCCTAACCAAAGTTAAATAACTTAATCTGCCCTCTTATTTATCGATAGGTGAGAGAGAACAGATAGATTCATTCCTTCACCTAGATCATTAGTGCAAAGTGAAACAAGCGCATTTGTCTTGGACAAACTTTGGTTGTCGATAACCTGTAGATATATCTGAACATTGTCGGAATTTTTAAAACTGTATTGGACGTACACACCAAACAAATTTTTAAAAACTTTGGATTTCTCTGAAATTAAAGATACTGTGATTTTACTGCTTCTGCTGGAAATGGAGATGGATATTATCAAGTTATATATGTATGACCAAAAAAACCACGGCATTCTACTTCGACTGTATGCAGTCTTTAAATCCTGTTTTGTCAGTGTGGCTTAGAATACGCTAACTGTATCCTCAGTTGATATCCTGTAACCGTGTGCGAGTACTCGAGAACTACACAGCTCTAACAGAGTGATTTTGAATATGCTGGCTGAGAGAACTCTTACCCTTGAAGAGGATAAGAGCTACCTACCCTCAAAAAGAGATGTCCCTGGTATGAAACTAAATTGCATCTGATCGTGAAGCTCGTTTTTGGAGATTTGAGGAGTGTGGAAAACTCCTGATCATTACTCCAAAGTCCACTCAAAACACTAAGCATTATGAGGTACAGATCAAAGGTCAAGCTGAGCAATCCAGGGAAAGGAGTTGTGCCCTCTCTTAAACTTTGGTATAGTGGATAATAAAATGGGAGCCTTCATTTTTCAGCTTCATTTTTCGTCACAGGGTTTTGATGTTGTAATATTTACTAATAAAACATACCTAATAATATTTTTTGATTGTTTAATGTCCCACTAGAAAAAGTAAAAGGAGAAATTTTATGTTTCATTGTTATTTTTTTACGTGTTGAGGGGAACTTATTTATTGCCCATACTTTATGAGAAAGAGAAAATGACTCACAGAAAGGGTACGAAAACAGATTAGGGCTAACACTGTGTGATGAGTATCCAGCAGGAAAAGAAAAATAACCCACATAAAAAAAGAAAAACTTGGGGTAAAACTGGATGATGTGTAGGTGTTGACAACAAAATCCGGCATAACATTCCAACAAATAGATATAAATCTGCACTTGTCGTACCCAAAGATGAAGAAAAATATTATCAACTTACTTGTTTAAAAATAAATAAATTAGTTGGCACTGTGAAAATAAGGATAGTTGAAATAGTTGAAAATAATTCTAAAGAATGTCATTGATTTTTTTGTTCTGGTATGATTATTTTTAGCTTTGTTTCTTTGCTTTTAAAGGTGTACCAAAATCTGTGTGTTATTTAATGCCAAAGGCATCCTTGTAGAAGAACAGCATTCATATTATTTATCCCGTAGCTGGGGGCATAAAAGAGTTCATATCTTTTCCAAGGTTATTAGTCGAAACATAAATCTGAAAGAGCGGCTGGAGTTTGAACGTGCTTACTACGAGACAGTAGTTCAGGGCATTAGCCATTATGCTTAGGAAAATCCCCTCTAATTTGCTTTTGTTGGTTGGTCGGTTTTGTGGCATGCAAATCCTTGGATTATGTCATAATAATCTCAGCTCATAAGTGATGTTCTCCTATGGACCCCCTCATATGGCCGAGCAAAAACAGGACGAACAGCTCGAACCAGCATACAGCAGCTCTGTGAGGATACAGCATGTAGCCCTGAGAACTACCAGAAGCGATGAACGATACGGAGGAGTGGCGAGAGAGTATCGGGGATATCCGTGCTGGCGGCACGACATGATGATAATGAATATCAGCTTAAAATCAAAATGCAAAAATGTCTCTACACAATCATTTTAAGCTGGTAAACACTTCCTTATTGCAATATCAGTGCTTTAAGAACCAAAGTATTATTAAAACTAACGCTATTTAAATCTTTATACTTAGTTGCCATATCAATGTTTTACGATCTATTGCATGAATTAAGTTTACAATAATTCTTAATACAGTGTATTATAAAATGAATATGAACCCATTAAATAGCCACATAAATTTATAATAATAATAGTTTTAAAAAATAACATTTTTAGGTGCCCGTGGTGTAATGGTTATCGTCGTAGGAAATGGACACGGCGACACGAGTTCAAATCCTGGTCGAGACTGATTGTATTTCACATAGCACTAATACCCATGGCAAAGGTATGAATCCAATTCCCCTCCCTCCAGCTATGGGTAAATAGTAGGGCAGACTGGGTTCTTCAACCTTGGTGAGGCAACTAGTCTATGAGAAGGAAAACTCTGAATTCAAACCTGTTAAACTCCGCTTAAGAATTGACCTTGTGTCATATCCTACATTACCGGAGAGGGTTGGTAAATATGAAAAGATAACATTTTGTGAATAAAATCAGAAAATATTGGCCCTGTTTTTTTTTTCTCTTTTTTCTCTATTAAAAAAATCTGTTAGGCTTGACCTTGTGAATTGTTTTGCTTAATGGCATGTCAACTTGTTTTCGGTTATTTTATATCAAACACATTAGGTAATTGCGTTCTTTCCAATTACACTTACATTTTTGTGTAGTTTCTTTAGACTCATTTTCTTTTTCAAGCTGAGGAATTATAAATTGAAATACCATGACAATAAAATTCAGCAAACACTGCGTGTGACACATGGAACCACTGACAGCTGTTGTTGTTTTTTTGTTTTGTTTCGTTTTTTTTTTTTTTTTTTTTTAAGTTATTAGGTCTAATCAGAAGTGTATACGATGATTTCCCTCACTGAAGATCAAACCAGTAATCACAGAATGCAGAGCCGAAACTCTACCACTGAGCTACATAGTATGTTTGGTGAAATTGGCAGTAAAAATATAAGTAGTTAGTTTTACAATGATGCGTTTCTGGTTCATCTTGGTTAGAGCAGGTTCTAGTTAGAAATGATGAAAATATTGTCTTTTGTAAGGTGATAATTTTTAGATTATTTTCTGGTTAGAAATGAAGAAAATATCACCTTTTGTAAGGTAACATTGTTTCGCCAATTTTCTGGTTAGAAATGAAGAAAATATTGTCTTTTGTAAGGTAACAGTTTCGCCAATTCTCTGTTAAGAAATGAAGAAAATATTGTCTTTTGTAAAGTAACATTGTTTTGACCACTTTCTGCTTAGAAATGAAGAAAATATTGTCTTTTGTAAGGTAACATTGTTTTGACCATTTTCTGCTTAGAAATGAAAAAAATATTGTCTTTTGTAAGGTAACATTGTTTTGACCATTTTCTGCTTAGAAATGAAAAAAATATTGTCTTTTGTAAGGTAACATTTTTTTGACCATTTTCTGCTTAGAAATGAAAAAAATATTGTCTTTTGTAAGGTAACATTGTTTTGACCATTTTCTGCTTAGAAATGAAGAAAATATTGTCTTTTGTAAGGTAACATTGTTTTGACCATTTTCTGCTTAGAAATGAAGAAAATATTGTTTTTTGTAAGGTAAGATTGTTTCGCCAATTTTCTGTATAGAAATGAAGATATCAACTATTTTTGTTTAATATTTTTCACTCAGTTGTATTGGTCAAGAATCCCTATCAAATACTGATAATTATGTTGTTTCAGGTAATTATTTATATCTAAATCTGTTAATTTGTTTTCACACAATTACATGGTTTCAAGTAAAGAAATATAGCTTCAAGTAACTATTCTTAATTTTATCAATTTACAGCGATATGGCATGAAATATTCCTACTGAATACAAATAACTTTGAACGGATCTATTTAAACCATTGATGGGACCCAAACAAGCTAGCATGAAGATTGGAGTAATGGCAATGAAGGATTATTCCACATACCACAGACCTCCTGAAGTGGACTCTCACCACCAGGTACAGTTTAGTGCTGTACCCATGACATACCTTTTTTGTCAGCAATGTGAAATTTCATGAAGTCCAGAAAGTGCAAGAGCGAATCTTCTTATTTTCCTATCCTTAAAATCTCCAAGTGAAAATGTCGTAGGCGATCGTGGTGAAATGATTATCGTCGCAGGAAATAGACACGATGACCTGAAATCAAATTCTAGGCGACGCTGTTTGCATTTGCAAAAGCGCTAATGCCCTTGGGAAAGGTATCTATCCTACTATTCCCCTTCCGGTTATGGGTAAAATAGTAGGGCAGACTGGGTTATTTAGCCTTTGTATGGCAACTAGTCTAGGAGAAAGAAAGCTTTGAAATCAAAACCTGTTATACTCTGCATAAAAATCGGTCTTGTGTCACACCCTGTGGTGCAGAGGGGTTGGTAAAAACAAAAATGTAACTGGATCAGTTTATAAGTGCTTACTGTTCTCGGGCAACATCTTGAATATATATAGGACAAAACATGTTATTTATTAGATACTGTCAGAGACCGCCGCTTGATAAGCACTCTTTCTCAAAAGTAGAACGCAAACAATTTTTCATATAAAATCTTAATCTGTGCCTTCCAAATTTGATAATTTAATATCAAACTGATTCGTCCTATAAGAATTACAGAAAGAAAAAGGACAACTAATTTATTAATGTAGACACCATCTGATATATTCGTCTATTCATTAATATCTTTAAGCCTGTCTTCTATTCTCATCACTAACCAGTATTTCTATTTGGCAAACCGAAAATCATCATTAGTATTATCATTTCAAATATCTTAATTATTATCGTCATCATTACTGTTATCATTACAAATATCTTCATTATTATCGTCACCATTACAATTATCATTACAAATATCTTCATTATTATCGTCACCATTACTATTATCATTACAAATATCTTTATTATTATCGTCATCATTCCTATTGTGATGCTTGTTGGTGCATAACACAAATAGTTGGTGGGTGGTTTGATGTTGGAGGAAGCCGCTAAACATGTTGACACAGGCAAAGGTGTCAATTGAAATTTCCTTTTAATTTTATTGATTTTTCCTCCTTTTTCTCTAGTTTCTTCTATTAAGCCGCCACATAGGAAGCTTGCATAACTGCTATGTCTGTGGGTTTAGAGCTCTTCGGCGTCTGGAGGGCCAAAAATAATTTAAAAAATAGACAAGTCTAAGTGCAAAGGCGGATGAACGGCATTGTATTAAAGCCGCGGGAGACGTAGAAAATGGCGGGCGGAACTCAAAGATTTAATTTTTTTCCGGAGGCGGCCATATTCGTTTATTTGTTGATAAACTTATTTGAATACATGTTTATTTATATATATATATATATATATATATATATATATATATATATATATATATATATATGTATATGTGTGTGTGTGTGTGTGTGTGGATTTTTTTTATTTGCGTTTCATATTTTATTTCTTTAATATTTGTATTTGAATATTTAAACTTTCTTTTCATAAAATCTCGACATACATTTTTTACATCTTTCTTCATCCGGATTTAATGGAAGTATTGTAATTAACTTTTTTTTTACTAACTCGCTCTCGAGCTGTTTTGACACTTCTATTTATCTATTTAAATGTTTGCTTGCTTTTATGTGTTTTAATATTGAAATCCATACTCAATGGGGGTCGGTTGAAAGACATAGGGTGTCGAGCATGTGAGGGGTAAGCTGTTCGGGGAAGAGAGCGAGTTGGAAAGGAAGGATGAAATGATTTTTAAGAAAAGGTTATTTTGAAAAATCCAAAAACAAGAAAATTCTATTGAATCAATATTCACAATAAAAATGGAAAATATTTTTGCAACGTATACTTGTTTCTGTCACATTCTTTTTGAAATTCCTGTTTGCTCTTTCTTTCGCTGCTGCTGCTGCTGTGTAGGAAATAAACGTTTCCATTAACAACCTCGAATTCGCCGTTATATTTTTCTTGAGTTGTTGTTTCTTCGTGGCCAGATCCGCGTTTTACTGTCAGTTTTGTGACACCAAAAGTCGTGATGACTTAAGCATACTGCAGTTATCAAATTACATTTGTCGGTTCCTTCGTTTAATTGCATATCAACCTTCCTGGGATATTTAATGCCAAAGTCATCCTTGTAGAAGAACAGCAGTGATACTTCTTTACCTATAGATTGATGAATAAGGAGGCTCATATTTTTCCAAAAGTGAACAAAAAAGCGCGACGGGTGTTCGAACTTGTTTACTCCAATGCCGCAGTCCAGCACTTTGACCAATGCGCCGCGAGAACAATCACATTTTCTATTTGGACATCTATTGCGGTGTAATGTTTTACAAGCTAGACTAGCACACCTTCACAAGTGAATTCGAGTCTTATTGCGTCCCCCATTCATACGACCTTGTGCCACATCTAAGCAATAAGCTTAGTAAATTACTATCACATTATCTGTTTATTCACAAATGATGAAAATTCTAAATTATTGGGGAGTCCTTGTGGACGAATGGTTACTATTTACCAACCCCTCCGCTCGGAGCAGGATATGACACAAGGTCATTTTTTAAGCAGAATTTAACTGGTTTGAATTCAGAGTTTTCCTTCTCCTAGACTAGTTGCCTAACCAAGGCTGAAGAACCTAGTCTGTCCTACTATTTACCCATACCTTAGTATGAATATTAGTATGAGTATTAGTGAAATGCAATTAGTCTCGTCTAGGATTTGAACTCGTGTCACCGTGTCCATTTCCTACGACGATAACGACTACACCACGGGCACCTCTTGTGGACGAATGGTTAAAGTAAGTACAAGTAAGCGACATTTACTTTACAACTAATGCCCTCGGGAAAGTTTTGTACCCTCTAATTCTACCAGCTATTGGTTTAATAGTATAATTGCTTTTCAACAAAGATGTCTTCGGTAGTAAATAACACACAAAAGTTGATACGCAATTAAACGAAGAAACCAACTCAAATCATGATTATTATACTGTTTAGCACCATTTTAGTACAGTCAAGCCTCGTTTTGAACTATTTCAAATAATACGAATTTGATTTCGTAAGAATTATAAGAATGATTCTAATTTACATCAACAACGGAAACTGAAGTCATATGCTTTAATCAATATGGTGCTATCTTCTTATTCAAGAGCAAGACACCTTGGTAGCAATATCTCCTCAACATTTCAATAGTTAGGAAGTGCATTGCTATTGATTGGATATCGACCATATAGAAATCTGATCCCTCTGGTAAATTAAAATAAAATGCTGATTCTACCTTGCTGTAGCCTTATCAGTACGACTGTATACTTGCTTGAATTGAATTTTTCGGAACCGCTTTATAAAAGGCTAGACGGATCAAAACAAAAATACTGTACGGTGTTTTGAACAAATCGTGAAAGCCGAATCACACAAAGCATATGCTGTAAGGCCATTAACTTCTCTTCTCGAAAACCATCAAAGTAGGAACAACAAGTAAGTAAGGGTAAATACATCAGTAACATTCTCATATGGAGTCCAACACATGGACACTCCAGTGTTAGCTAACCAGCAGAATATTTTATTCGTTAGATATGAGCGAACACTGGTTGCTGTCAAGAGGACCAACCAAGAGCAATTGATGATTGGGGCGGATAACAAAATAAGTAATCAATAGAATACATATTGTCGGAACACCTTGATGATGATGATGATGATGATGATGATTTAGAACTAAATTTGATTTAGAGCTATTTTAATACGTGAAAATTACAATCTGTGGATTTCGTTTTCCACTCACTTTTAGCTGCAATGTAAATGGCATTAGAGCTGTTCAGCGTCTGGTTGACCAAAATAAAAACGCAAATTTGTTAAATGTTTACTCGCTTTAAAATAGTTTGTGAGTTTTAATAGGAATTTACTTCGGTGATCTTGTGGGAATCAGTGCTTTCAATGTGACTTGGTTGTTACAGTCACATCGTTGAATGAATATTTTTTTTACAAAGTTTTTTGAGATTTTTTAGGCTGTTAAAGCAATAAATAAGCTGCTATTCCTACAGACACCTTTATTAAGAACAAGTCAAGGCATTTTTAATATGCAAATTAACATATTTTATTGCTTTTAATTTACTAAGCTTTTTGCTTAGATGTAGCACAAGGCCGCATGAATGAGGCACTCAATGAGAATCGAACTCACTCGTGTAGGTTTGCTAGCCTAACATGCTAACCATTACACCACTCGAGGTGCCCTAACATATTTTATTGCTTTAAATATTTATAGTTTCATTAATACAACTAGTGCTATAGGAATTTCACTTGGGATAGTATATTATCGTTATATTTTGACCTTCGACCTAGCCCAAAATGCCATTCAAGGTGATGCACCGGAAGGAAGTGACAGTTATGAATGGAAATCGCGTGGGCGGAAATTGGCTAACAAAATGGGACAAGCTAAAAAATTCCCATGGTACACTCATAGACTGATGCACCGGAAGAGAGTGACCTCTGAACTGCATGACAGTTATTTCCGCTTGATGACGATTAAACATTCGATTTCAAACATCGAGTGGGCTATCGTGTGGGCATTGAATTATTATATAACGCAGTCAAGACGGAAGTCAAGTTGCAGCAAAGTTGGAGTCGGAGATAGACAAGTCGTGGTAGGGAAAGCCACGCCCGGCCGAAGAGGCCCTCGGGAACCCCGATGGAGTTTGGGGACCAGAGAAGTTGCTGATAAGATGCAGAAAAGGAAGCCATCACCCAGCAGAGTGGGCCTCTGGACCTCTGGTTGAGCATCAAGAGAACAAGAAAGACACAAGGTGACGGCCATAAGAGTGAGGGTCAAAATATTGCAGTTTCTGTTCGGTCTCCAACACCCTCTCACACGCAAACTTTGAATAACCTTTTCGAACCCTTACAAATAAAATGAGAGGTACATATATTTATAAAGAAGTCACCCTGCGTCTTTATTATTGTGTGTATATGTAGATGTGAATCTGCATATGTGAGTATATAACATTATAACAATTTTATAAATATTATGAATATATTATATTATAAATATTTCTAACCAATTCTTTTTTCAAAGCAAAAAATGAATGTGACTATTGTAAGTTAAAGTAATGTTGGCCGACCTTAGTCGAGGGTGACCCGTAGGCTCCCTTTTCAATAGTTGCTGCATCGAGGTGTAAGGGAAGGCTCAATTCCATTCCCTGGATTGCTTTACTTTATCCTGGATCCTTACCTTATTATGCTAAGTATTAAGCAAGGAGGAATCAAGTACCCTTTTTTAGTCTCTGGTATGACTAGACCTGGGATTGAACCCTGATCTCCCAAAGAATTGGCGAACACTCTAGTAATTACACCAATTATAATGCAATTATTTATCCAGGCAATCAAAGTTACATAGTAGTTTCTTATCAAGAAGGAAAAGTTAGATTCAAGATCCCTTAGAAGGTAACACTACTAATTATATAACAATTTCTTTTGGATCTATGTCAAAAGCAGGAAGGTGATAAGTATAGTCGATAATGAATCATTTTTTTCATAAATCGTAGACAATACCCAGTGAATTCGGGTTGTCACAACGAGCTCCAAAATTTAGTTCGTTACTTGTTACACTTCCCGCAACCAACTGACTGCATCTCTTTAAAAACTTATCGTGTTTGACTACCTCTTGCCCCTTTTGCGTGAGTTCCTGTGATTGACATTTTGCTGTCGAACATATGGTTGGATATCATCGGTTACTGGTGGTGGGAGTTAGCAATTCTAATACAAATTTTCAAGAGTGCTCTGCCCATTCACCTTAAAACTAACCAAGAAAAATATTTTATCGTTTGATCATCATCATTTCACGCTGCTAGCACGGATTTCCCTGACCCTCTCTTGTCACCTGTCTCAATCGTCCATCGTTCTTAGCAGGGCCTCCAGGCTACATCGTATATCGGCTGAGAGCTATTGTAGATAGATTCTGGCTGGTCGTCCAAACTTTGCTCGTCCATGTGTGGGGGTCCACAGAAGTATATAGCTTATGAGTTCGTCTTTACCTCTCCAGCAGTGTTCTGCATATCTGGTTTGTCTAACTTGGATAGTTTTTGTGATGAGTCCTAAGAGGCCGTACAGCTGCTGTTTTGTAGGGTGTCCTCCAGGTCTGGTTCAATACAGCTCGCAGCAATTTCGTGTAATTACCATCAAGCCTTTTCTCCGTAGGCTTAGTTAGTTTCCATGTGGTGAATCCATATAGTAGTATTGATACGACCGCTGCTTGGATAAAAAACTGCGTTTTTTTATCGGTCACCAGACAAAAAATTAGGATTAATACTGCAAATTATAAAAAGTGGAAGACATTGTGACGACAATACTGCAATGAGAGGTGTTTCTCCGCTATGAAATCTGTATTCTAAATGTTGTATCTTTAGCTGGATTCAACATAAGACACGTTCGATTTTTTTGTTAAAAATAATTATATTTTCTAGGGATTGGGCATTCCTCGCTTCTCTCAATCTCCCTCATGATTTTCTGTTTTTTCATCTTAAAACACAGATTTTCCTTGATGTTCATTGCATTGCTGTATATCGTAAAATCATAGTCATTTGCAGAGTTCCCAAAGGATCAGTCATCCAACCCAGTCGTGTCTATTTTTGTATTTTTCTGCGTTAACTTACTTCATCCGATTATTATGTTGTTGATTGCTTCGTCTCTTGCTGTGCACTGTCTAACTTTGCTATTCTCTCGTGTCTTATCTATTTTGGCCTTTATATAATTGGTTCTTATGGCGTTGTTCTGGGCCATCATTAACAGCGATTCTGTTCCTCTCATGAGATTTCTATGTCGTTTAATCGGCAATTCATTCAATTTTTCTTCTGAAATATCCCTAGAGTTGTTTTCTTCACCGTTTTGGAAACTCGTTTTCGAGTTTTCTGCTTCTCAATTTGTTCTTCTGTTTGTTTCACGTAAATTTTAGATGTTAGAATCAACGTCTCTTCGTATTGCTTCATGTCAGTCTCAAGTCTTTTGATCGATCGATTGATTGATAGATTTTAAAGAAATCTAAACCCGTCAAGGAATGTTTTATCGGTAGAGCTTAGGGAATCACGTACATTATAAATTTATATTTACTTTTCTTGTTTAATTCTTTCCTAAAACTTTTGTTTCAGAAAAAATGAGAATGAAGGGATACTCCACACTAACTCGGGTCTCCAGAACTGGATCTTCACCATTAGATGCACTTTAATGCCCTACCCAGTGTACTAACATTTGGGGGTGTGGGTCTTACTTTTTAGCAATGTATTCTTCACTCCTTAATCAAAAAACCTATGCAATTTGTATTTGTTATTGTTATATCGTCATCTACAGCATCATAACGACACAATAATAAAGGCGCACGCAATGATAAAGACGCAGGAAGACTTCTTTAACAAAATATTTACCTCTCACTTTAATGCAAGGGTTCGAAAAGGGTTACTCAAGGTTTGCGTGTGAGAGGGAGCTGGAGACCGAACATAACTGCAATATTTTGACCCGCAAACTCGTCAACGTTGTGTCTTTCTCGTTTTCCTGCTGATCAACCGGAGGTCCTGGGGTCCACTCTGCTGGGTGCTGGCTTTCTTTACTGCATCTTACCAGCATCTTCTCTGGACCCCAACCCATCAGGGCCCCAAGCCCCTTCGGCCTGGTGTGGCTTTCCCTACCGCATCTCACTCCAACTGGAACTCGAACTCAACTCAACTCTCTTAACTTCTGTCTTGACTGAGCTATATAATAGTTCAACGCCCACTCGATCGCCCACTCGATCTTTGAAATCGCATGTTTAATCGTCATCAAGCGGAAATAACTGTCATGCAGTTCAGAGGTCACTCTCTTCCGTTGCGTCAGTCTATAAGAGTATCATGGGATTTTTTAGCTTGTCCCATTTTGTTAGCCAATTTCCGCCCACGCAATTTCCTCTCCTAACTGCCATTGGAATGTGTCACTTCCTTCCAGTGCATCACCTTGAATGGCATTTTGGGCCGGGTTGAAGGTCAAAATATAACATTATCACTTGAAGCTTTCCACATTAGAACAAATAAACAAAGGGGAATCAATTCATCTTAGAAATTTTAACATCAATTTGATTTTGGTTACGTTTGGTTTTATCGCATATCAACCATTATATGTTAGTTTATGCCAAATCCATTTCTATACATATAAACAGTACTATTTCAAAGAATTCAGTTTACCATAAGTACATTTTTTGTTTACACATGGTTGAATATCAAAAACGGTTCTATTTTCAAAAATTCAGTTAAGCATAAGTGCAGAGTTTAATTCTATTTGACCCATATATAGGACACTATCAGGTGCTACCACTCCGAGCCAGAGTTGACATGGGCGCGGTGGCAATAAAATGGAAGTCCGTATTCCCTAAAGCTCCAGCGTTACTGGAGCCTCACATCTGATTGTTTAGTGTCATATCCAGGACACTTGTTCGGTGATTTTTACCTCTCTGCAGATATGCAGTCGGTGTTTTCTGCAGCCCCAGCCGACAGGGCAATTCGACATCTGTAAATATCCAATTAAAAACTGCTACAGAGTAAAACAATCGCAAACATTGGACGAACAGAACGAATATAGTTTACAAGACAAGTTTAAGTTGTGGTTAAAAACAAGTGGTCTTGGAGGTATGAGTATGCCTTACAGCTAGATAATGTATTTCATACCAAGACAGCTGAGTTAGGATGGCTGATGTTTGAAGACACACAAATCACTGATGAAACCAGTCATAGAACATCAGGGAGAACGCGACGCGGATCATCTAGTAAAGGGATTCAGCGAAATGAAAGATGCTGTAAATTTGATTAAAATTACTAATTTTCAAAACCCACGATACGTTCAAATCCAAACATTTTGACACAAATATCTCTCATTTTACAATCAATCATAATCATTCCATATATAATAGAATTTCATAATAATATAATATAATATCATCATAATGTAATATAATACTATTACATAATGCATTATATTATACGATGTTGTAATTATATTATATCATATCATATTATATAATATAATATTATATTATGTTATTACCTCTTAATCATAGTGATAGATTTGAATTTTTTTCTTTATCTTTATTATTCGCTTCCCATGTACACATTTTTTTCGCCGTATTATTTGCTTCAAATGTACAATTTTTTTGCTTCATTATTCGCTTCACATGTACAAATTTATAGAGCTATCTGGTGCTTATACCACAGATTTAAATGAGACAAAGTCAACTCAAATTCGAAAATCGTCTTTTACATTCTCCTCAGCATTTTAGTATTGAGAATTATCTTTATTCCTTTCGTAAATTAGTCTCAAGTTATTTTTTCATGAACTTCTAAGACCGTTTCTCGTGCTCCAAAATTCATTGCACTGCTTACCTAATGACATTTGATATGCCATTCTTAACTACATAAATAAGTAATTAGTTTAATGACGATCAAACCTTTTAGAAACCAATAGTTTGCAGATATTTCAGTTGCGAATATAAATCGAATACGAAGGCCGGTTGTAAAATTCATAGGGCGACCCAGATACTCTCATGGAATGCAACCAAATGATTTTTATTTTTCAGCATAGTCCCCCCGCCACTACTTGTTGTTCGCTCATTTCATCTACCAGTGTTGCAGTACTTCGTTCTCTTTTGTTTGTTGTTAGTTATATATGGTGAGGATGTGTTAAAATACATAAAGTGAAATAATGGAGAATCAGCGATTGCGACTAAGTAATGACAAAAAGGCAAATAGGAGGAATTGATAGGAAGAAAAAATTGAAAAACAAAGTAAGAAAGAAAGAAAAAACAAACAAATAAGCAAGAGACAGAAACTCTGAAAGAAAGAAATTGCGGGAATAAAAAAAGTTAGAAAAAATGAATCAAAGGAAAGAAAATAGAAAAGAAAGAAAGAAAAAATAGAAAATAAAGAAAATAACTGAGGGAAAAAGAAAAGGATAGAGGTTAAGGAAGAAAGAAAAATGACATAGGATGAAAGAAGAAGAAGAAGAAGAAGAAGAAGAAGAAGAAGAAGAAGAAGAAGAAGAAGAAGAAGAAGAAGAAGAAAGAGCATTTTTAACAAATGGAAAGAAAGAAAGAAAGAAAGAAAGAAAGAATGGTAAATATAGAAGCTAAGAAATGAAAATATACAACACTTGAATAAATAAATAAAAATGAAGAAATTAAGAAAAAACAACAGAAAATAAAGAAAAAGAAAAATCGTAGATGATTGAAAAGAAAGAAAAAATGAAAAAGTAATAACTGGAAAGGGAAGAAACATGATAGAAGGTAACAAAAAAGATAAAAAAAACTATATTGTGAAAGAAAGAAAGAAAGAAAGAAAGAAAGAAAGAAAGGGTCGAGAAAGACAGGAAAGTTTAGAAGCTAAGAAATGCTAACAAACAACACATGAATGATTAATGAATAAATAAGCAAATGAATAAATGAATAAATAAATAAATAAATATAGAAGTGAAAAAGACGGGAGAAAAATAAGGAAAAAAACTACAGAAAATGGAAAAGAACGAAAAAATAATATCTGAAAAAGAAAGAAAAATGATAGAAGGTAACAAAGAAAGATAAAACGCCATATGGTGAAAAGAAAGAAAGAAAGAAAGAAAGAAAGAAAGACAGAAAGAAAGAAAGAAAGAAAGACAGAAAGAAAGAAAGAAAGAAAGAAAGACAGAAAGAAAGACAGAAAGAAAGAAAGAAAGAAAGAAAGAAAGAAAGACAGAAAGAAAGAAAGAAAGACAGAAAGAAAGAAAGAAAGAAAGAAAGACAGAAAGAAAGAAAGAAAGAAAGACAGAAAGAAAGAAAGAAAGACAGAAAGAAAGAAAGAAAGAAAGAAAGACAGAAAGAAAGAAAGACAGAAAGAAAGACAGAAAGAAAGAAAGAAAGAAAGAAAGAAAGAAAGAAAGAAAGAAAGAAGAAATGGTAAAAGATAAGAAAAAACGACTGGCTTCAAAATATGAATCCAGAACAAAAGCGATAAATGAACGGATTCCAAACAGAGGTTGAAAAATTAAAAAAAAAAAAAAGAGAAATAAAACTTTAAAAAAGATCAAATATAAAATACAAGGAAACAAATAAACGACCGGGAAAAACCGAAAGTAAAAGAAAAAAAAAACACGATGAATTACTTTAAAATATCTTGAAGAAAATCGGAAATATTAAAATTACAGAAAGCGACATTTTATTTGTGTTCTTACATTACAAGTCCTTGGGGCTTTTAGAAAAATGAAAATTAACGGTGGATAATATTTTCATCTCGAGTGAATTGATTGGATAACGGAACTCGGTGAGAAACAAATGCTGAAGAAAATAACAACGGGAATGTCGTTGTTGAGAATTTCGGTAGGCAAATATATTGAGGATATGATTGAAAATGATTATGCATCATTACAATAAGAAAAAAAAAACGTAGGAAATTGTAAAGAGAAAAATAACTTGAAGATTTCCCGCTCCTTTCTATATTAGCGCCTGCATTTAAAAAACATCTAATCAAATATGGACTCAAGCAAGTATTTATATATTAGGTGATATATATATATATATATATATATATATATATATATATATATATATATATATATATATATGCATGCAAAATTCTTCGCTTATACGAATATATTTGCTTACTCTTATCATTGGCATAATGGTTAGAGTGTTCGTTAATGGTCCAGGACACCTGCGTTCAATCCCAGGTCGAGTCATACCAAAGACTCAAAAATGGTACCTGATGCTACATTGCTTAACACTCAGCATTATAAGGTAAGGATCCAGGGTAAACAGGAGCAATCCAGAGAAAGGTGTAGCACCCTCCCGCACACCTTGGTGTAGTAGCTATCGAAAAGGGAGCCTTCGGGTTACCCTCGACTACGTCACCAACTTTACTTATATATATATATATATATATAATAGCATCTTCCATTGATCTCAACGT
>OY757906.1:39533658-39621158 GCA_963585895.1 Sepioteuthis lessoniana | reverse complement strand
TATTTAATAAGCAACCATGCAATTAAATATATATATATATATATATATATATAAACTAATATATATTTGTCTATTATTATATAATAGCTCTATGACAGATATTGATCACTCTCCAAATTATATTACATTTAGTCTGCCACAAACTCACCAAGAGAGATAATGAAAACCATACACAGTTATAAGACATATATATATATATATATATATATATATATATATATATATATATATATATATATATATGTATATATAATTTTGCATAGTATAATGTATGTGATAGACAGAATATGTACACATAAATAATGTGCTTTTATGAGTGTGAATTTTAAGAATGAAATGTATATTTATGTTCAAACCCGAATTCAAATTCCGACCAAAACTGTCTTTTTTTATATTGCCTGAGGAAAAGTATGAGCTCATGTTTTTTTCTTCGACGTATGCTGAAACTAATTATATTAGAAGATTAACTATTCAACGGAGATCGAAACACTGTCATCCTAAATAAAACTCTTTTGTATCTCTTCTGAAGCAGGCTCCAGCTGATGACTAAAATCTTACAAGATACTTTTGATTATGCAGCTGCTAGTCGTTCCCATGCACATCAAAATAGCTTCCTGCACTACCTCTACTGCACAATTATTGTTATATAATTACGGAATGACTTTTTTTATATTAATCATTTTTCGTTAATTATATTTTATCATTCAATTTGGTTGGGCTTTGAACTATTCGGCTCTTAGTTCAGGTGTACAGACATTGGGTACAGTCTACGCTCGTGCGCAGAGGATAAGACAATCACAATTGTCATAATAAACCTCAGATAGAAAATGAGACTGGAGTATGAATGACGTCATGCCCGGAAGCGATGGGCCGAGAATTTGGCTATTTTTGAAAAATAGTCAGTTGGAGACTAGATGCCGAATTGAGAGCCAGGGCAGACAGAGAGCTTTGGAACCTCAGTAACCCACGGTAGAGCCACCCAGCCAAAATGAGAAATAAGTACTGCTGGGTCAATATAGCAGTCTGTCGCCGTCTCCAACTCATCTCTCACACACAACAACCATCACCCTTTCGTGAATTAAGTGTGAGAGATTATATTTTTATAAAGAAGTGTATTCGTTCGTTCATTGAAGTTCGCATATTATGTTGACTATGTTTCCGCATATATCTGTATATGTATACGTGCTGTATGTATAACGGCTATACAATATTATTCATCTCTTCTTTTTATTTAGGTTTCCCTCTTTCTTCTAAAATAAACTGCCTAGTCGGTCGGGGCTGTAGAATACACCGACAGCACTTCTGCTGAGGGGTAAGAGTCCCCCAACGAGTTTATGACATTAAACAATCTGAAGCTGATGTTCAAATTCTTTAGCTTAAAGGAATGTGGAGAACTCCTTTATTACTATTACTCCCTAATCCCCTCTGACCTGGAGTGGTTTTACCTGTTAGGATTCTATCTATGGTCAAATCTAAATATCTAATAATTTTCAATACATGAAACCATTTAACTCAGTGCAATTTAATAATTAGTATTAAACTAGATAGATATTCTTGATAAATAGAATTACTGAAGTTAAATAGAACTACTTGAAACCATATTACTGTGAACAAAAATGAGCTCTGGTTCGTTTAAAAATGTTACCTACAAACCATTTGCATACTAATCATTAAATATATAAACGGGATTTATTTTAAAATAACCTACAAGGGTGGATATACCTGAAGCCCAACCAACCCTCTATACTATACTAACATAAATTAATAGTTGTTGAAGACTGCCTTAATGATGGTTCTATTGCTGAGGTTTTAATTGTTTTTTGTGTGTTTCATGGCACATCTACCTTTGTAGGTTATTTAATGCCAATTTTTTATACATTGTTATACAAATAAAGACTGGGGTTTTGAATACTTTCAGTGAATTCCTTACAATGAGATAAGACACTACCTCAAAAAAAAAAAAAAAGAAAGATGATCTTGGTATGATACAATTGTGGACTTGATGGTGCGACTCCCGTTCTGAAGAATTTGGGAGTGTGGGGCACTCATTCCTTGACATAATTCCCAGGTTCACTCTTATCCACAGTGGTCGTTCAGTTATTATCACATATATTGATCAAATAGATCTGTTTTCAATCTATTCTTAATTGATAAGGATACTTGTTATCATGTAGCCGTGTGCAGAAAGCTCTTAAACAACATACGTCTGTGTGGGGGGATTTCTACTCCTTCAAAAAGAGACTTCATGAACTGTATTTGATGGTGAGACTCCAGTTCTACAGATTGTAGTAGTGTGGACTACCCCTTCATTGACATTACTTCTTGCTGTACTCTGATTTGGAGTAGTATTTCCAGTAAGAATACCATCGATGAGTCAAATAGATCTGTTTTAATCGGTTGATTGGTTGGATTTTATGGCATATCAACCTTTGTTGGTTATTTAATGCCAAATCCATTTTTACACAAATAATCGGTTTTATTTCAAATAATTCGGTTTAGTATTAGTACACAGTTTAATTGTCAAAGACTTTTCTCTTTCAAACTATTCAGTTTAGTCAAACAGTTCTGTTTCAAACAATCCTGTTTAGTACAAGTATAGATTGTGTTTACACATAGTTAAGTGTCAAAACAATTCTATTTCAAGCAATTCAGTTTACCGTAAGTACAGTTTCAATCTCAAAAACAGTTCAATTTCAAACAATTCAGATTAGCGTAAGTGCGCAGTTTAAATGTCAAAAAATGTCTATTTCAAATAATTTAGTTTAGCATAAGTACGCATTTTAGTTCTATTTGACCCATACTGGGCAATATATCTGTTTTAAAAATTATTCTTATTTTATAGGACTGTGTCCAAAAATGTCTCCTAAGAAGATACAAGAAAATTTAAATGTGAACGTATAATAACGGGATTCTCTAACCTCAAGAGATAAAATATAATGCTATTAAAATAAATCTACTAATAAACCAGTCACCCAACTCATGGGAATCTTAGAAATGATTTTGGTTCTTCTCTAGTTTTTGATTGTTTGTGTTATTAGGATATTTAAGTCTATAAAAATTTTCTTATACCGTCTGATAAAAAGAATTACTCCAAGAAACTCCGTTCACTAGAACATTATCGAGTTTAATTCGATTTAGAACGGTATAAAAATATTTATTCCAATACGGAATTTCATAGCAAAGAAACCATACGTTCCACCGTAAGGGCGTTTTGTAAATCCCGCTTATATGAAAGCAAGTTAAACAATTCTTTCAACACTCAAGGCATTTCATTATTCGACTAATTTTCTCTCTATCTAGTTCATTTCCACGTGAATTGCAACCTATTCATAAAGAAGAACGAGTTTTGTGTAATGATTAGCAAGCAAAACTCTCAGAACACTATGTGAGTTTGGTTTTTACCCTGTTCTCCATTCTTCTGACTTGTTGATACATTAAACAAACTAGATATAGTAGAATAACTACAAAGCTTGCAGGGAGTAAAATAACACCTTTGGATGGATCAAGAAAATACTCTTTTTAAGATACAACCACTGGTTGAAAGTGTACACGACAGAGTATTTATAAAAGAAAATGATTTTCGTTCAAGTCCTGAGTGAGATGAGGTTGTTTGAATTTCCCTTCGCGCTACTTGCCCTGAGAAAAGACATGAATTCATGCCTTTACTCCCTCGCTATGGGTAAAATAGTTGAGCAAACAGGACTCTTTAGTCTTGGTACGGCAATCATTTTAGTAGAAGGAAAACTCTAAATTAGAATTAGCATTACAGGAGTGGGGTGTCCTCGTGGTGTAATGGTTAACGCGATGGATTGCGGAATAGTAGTAAGTGATTTCGTACTCCAGTTGCGCTATTACGTTCACTTTCGGGTAAATACCCTTGGGAAAGGTATGAACCCCCTTATCCTCCCATCTATGGGTTAAATAGTACAACTACTATTCTTATAGGAGGATGGCTTTGGCATTGAATGACCTATAGTGTTGATATGCCATTAAATAAAGAAAACCAAACCAAGCATTACAGGAAAATTGATCTTGTATCACGTCCTGCTCATGTTGGTTGGGTGTAATGTTACGACATATCAACCCTTGTTGTTTATTTAATACCAAAACCTGTAAATGTCTATGTATTAAATGTATATAATTTGTAAACGAATATTTTATGAGTAACATTATTTTTAAACGAACCAGATTTCATTTCTTTGTATTGAATGAAATGGTTTTCAGTATTGCTGTCTAACACTAACAATTTTATTTGCACAAAGTTAAATAGTTTATACTATTGCTACTTGATAATTGTAAATCAATTTAACATAAATTGCTTCTAGTCATGTAAACAGTTTTAATTGATTGATAGATGAGACACAGTCAGGTACCTTCACTCCGGGTCAGAATGGACCAGCGAGTAATGTTAATGAAGTAGTTCTCCACATTACCTACAGTAGTGAAAATTCATAACCAGATGGTCTATTGTCATATCCACAACAAAAGTTGGTGGGGGGATATTACTCCTCTGCAGAGATGCACTCAAATTATTCTACAGCCTCAGCCGAGAATGATTGTGTAAATATACACTCACCACCGTTTTACTGGACATGGGTATATATACATATATATATATATATATATATATATATATATATATATATATATATATATATATATATATATGTGTGTGTGTGTGTGTGTGGTGCATTCAATAAGTTTCCAGAATTTTTTTGTACATTTAAAATTGTGGTAGACTCTTGATAATTCAGTATGTTATTGCGATACATCTTCTAAGATAACTGACCAAGTTTTATGATTTCACGTTCAAATGAACAGCTAGAGCAGGAATTGGAATACACTATACTAAAACCTGATTTTTACAGCTGGTGAATTTCAAAAATGCAATCTGAACGTGAGGACTCTTTAGAAGAACGATATACAATAAAATTCTGTTTTAAACTTGGAAAAATGACACAGAAACATATGAAATGCTTCAGACTGCTTTTGGAGCATCTTGTATGAATCGAATATCAGTTTTTGAGTGGCATAAGAGATTCAAGGAAAGCAGGGAGTCTGTGAGGGATGATGAGAGGTGTGGGAGGAGTAAGGAAGTCAGAACACAAGAGTTGATTGGCCAAAGGGTTAGGGTTAGGATCAGGGTTTCTATGTGAGGTTTTAAGGGAGTTCAGGAAGAGATTTCGTCGGAAGAGGCCAGCACTCTTCAAATCGGGTCAGTGGCATTTCCACCAGAACAATGCACCGGTCCACAACTCCATTCTTTTCACTGACTATTTGACCAAGATGGGCATCAAGACAGTTCCTCAACCTTCCTATAGTCCAGACCTTGCTCCCAGTGACTTTTGGTTATTCCCTAAGCCCAGAGGCTATGGTTATAAGACAATTAAGGAGATGAAAGAAGCTGTGACGAAGGTCATTGACACGCTCACATAAGAGGGCATCCATGGGGCCTTCCACAAGTTGTTGGAACGTTACAACAAGTGCATTGCAACCGGAGGAGATTACTTCGAAGGGGACTAGAGTTTCATGTGTGTACTATCAATAAAAGTGCCTATACGAAAAAAGTCTGGAAACTTATTTAATGATCCTCATATATATATATATATATATATAGTGACAAAAATTATTTCGTGGGTCAGGATTAGGTACCCTGATGAACCACTTAGGCGAAACTGTAATAGGTTAGTTCTTGACTCACGTAATAATTTTTGTCACTATTTTGCTCTATTTAGTATTGAGCACTTTTTGCACTTGTAGCTTAGCAGCAATTTACGGTGTTTATTTCTTTTGACCAATCGATTGCGTATCTGTTGATTTTTTTCAATTGGAGTGACAAGGTTATCCTTTTCTTTTTTTTCCAATATATATATATTTTTCCCCTAGACAGTGATCTGTTGTATATTTTAATCTTCGAATTACTTGAGGGTTTTCCCTTAACTTAAGTGTTATTATTCGATTAGTTATTTCATATATATATATATATATATATATATATATATATATATATATATAAGGTGCAGAAAGAAAATTAGGAATATAATGATAATAAACAATTCTTTGAAAAAAAACAAGATTGATTTTAATTCTAAAAAAGAAAAAAAAAACAACAAAATATGAAGATAGGCACAAAACAGTAAATATATAGAACATGGCCGCCGTATTTTCCAATTAACGTGTCAACACGCATTACAAACGTTTTGCCTGCCTTCAAAATAGCTTCTTCAGACATTTTATGGCGTTCCTACTCAATAGCAGCTTTAAGCGAACCAATGTTGGATGGGAAGTTGTATTTGTTTTATTTTCTAAAACGTCCAATATAGTGTAATCAAGGGGATTAAGGGGTTGGCTTGATGGAGGCAACAAAGGAACTCCAATTATTTCGGAAATTTTTAGCTGGTTTCGATATGAAGAAAATCATAGATTCTTTGTCGTTTCTTTTCTTGCTTATTCATATCGGGCTGAATTTTAATGAACAAGTACTTAAATAATAGAGCTTATCATGAAAATTTAAATTTATCACTTTTTTTTTTCTAAGATTGGACTAATCAGTCAAAAAAACTTTAAAAAATTATTCCCTATTTTGCTTCCACACTCTGTAAATGTGTGTGTTCGTATGTGTGTGTGCGCGCAGACATTTCTTTTTATTTGCTTTGTTATAAAAGTTAATTTTCCTATTTGCATTGATACAAAAAATAAATTTTGTTACTTGCCTTGTTAAATCGCTGCACATGACAATTCCAGTGTTTCATTTTAAACGAGAGACTGAACACAAAGACATACTTTTATATTCGTAATTATTTACACAAAACTGTTATTTCTGTAATCATAACAGTTTTTGTTTTTTTTTCATGTGAAATTTTTACCTCTGCTAATTGATATCCATATCACTTTAGTCGAGATAGACACAAAACAGGTAATTGAATTAATGAAATACATTCACTTGTAATGTTTTGCAGGGAAGAGTAGGCTGTTCACTTAATCATGAAGGAATTCTAAATTCCATCTAATTCTTACTCAATATGTTAAGCCTAGACATCAGGACTGAAGACAAGAAACAGCAGCTGCCAATTTTCCAGCAAAGCAATTCCGCAGATTACTTTTTAAAGTGCAAATACAGAATCAATAGATATTTAGTGGACAAAGCCAAATTTGGCACAGCACTTTATCCATAGAGCTCTGGTTATGCCGAAAAGGATTAGCGCCCTTTACATCGCTCTTCTGTTAAGACATTAAAAGTATATTTAATACTCATTTTTATGAGAACAAATTCACTATTTCTCATTAAAGAAAATAATTACACACTTCTACATGGATACACGTTTTAGAAGTACATTATTGCAAATAAATAAGTGCTAAGTTGTTTTCTTTCTTTCAAATGAAATTTCATTTTTTTTTTTCTTAATCAAAGCGCTCTGTTAGACTTTATACTCAACAGATTGATAAGCTACACCCAACAAAAAAAAGAGATGCGCTGGTTATGACACTTGTTGTATAATTAATGAATGATTTTTTATATTAATCCTTTTTCGTTAATTTTATTTTATCATTCAGTTTGATAAGGCTTTGAACTATTCAGGTTAAGAGTTCAGGTGCATAGTCATTGGGTGCAGTTTTACGCACGCGCGCAAAGGATATGTCATAATAAGTCTCGAGACAGGAAATGGGGCTGTAGTGTAGATGCCAGAAGAGATGGTCTTGAGAATTTGAGGATTTTGAAAAAGAGGCAGTTGAGATTGAACCATTGAGGCATAGAGTTCAGTTTTCTACCGCTGCGGTGGCGGTTAAGTTTTTCGGGTCTCGACCGGCGGAGGTGAATTGAGATCTTAAAGATCACAAGATGAAAGGTGCGTTGGTAGGGGGAGGGGTCAGCATAGTAAGAATTGACTATATAGTAATCCAAAATAATTGCACTCGTTGTTATTTGTCTCGTTACAAAGCCATGTCGGTCGGAGCATAGAATATATTGATTGTATCCTCTACAGAGAAGTATGACCCCAACCACACAAAGGGTTATCTTAGGCATAACATGAAACTGAATATGATAGTGAGGCTCCAGTTCCGGAAATCAACGGTGTGTGGAGTACCTCTTCATTTGCATAACCTCCACGTCTGCTCTGGCCTGAAGTAATAACGTCTGTTCAGATTCCATCAAGGGATCAAACAGATCGTTTCGAAATATATTAAAATGGGATTGGATTAAAGGAAGCCATACAATAGATTCCAAATTATTTATATTAAGGGTGATGCGCTTTGCGAAACGGTTAACCATATCTACCAAACCCTCCGCTCGGGCAGAATATGACACAAGGTAAATTTTTTAAGCGGAGTTTAACAGGTTTGAATTCTGAGTTTTCCTTCTCCTAAACTAGTTGCCCCACTAATGCTGAAGAACCTATTCTGCCCTACTATTTACCCATAGCTGGAAGGAGAATAATTGGATTCATACCTTTCCCAAGGGTATTAGTGCTATGTGAAATGCAATCAGTCTCGTCCAGGATTTGAACTCGTGTCGCCATGTCCATTTCCTACGACGATAACCATTTCACCACAGACACCGCCCAATTTTTTATCCAACCCCTCCGATCGGGCAGCGGAGGTTTGAACAGGTTTGAATTCACAGTTTTCCTTCTAGACTAGTTGCCTCACCAAGGCTGAATAACCTAGTGTGCCCTACTATTTAACAATAGCTGAAGGGAGAATACTTGGATTCATACCTTTCCCAAGTGTATTAGTGTTATGTGAAATGCAATTAGTCCAAGATTTGAACTTGTGTCTTTCTCTCCATACGCCTAGTCAGTGTCAATGTGGTGCATCCATGCAGCAGTATTGACACGACAGCCGCTTGGAAAAAAAAACTATGCTTTATTTTATAGGATAGGTCTGGCTTCCCTATCAACAAAGTGTCGTAATCAAATAAATGTTCCTTTTTTCAGTAGGTATATGTATTTTGTTTACCTTGACGAAAATACTAAACAGCCAGGAAATTTTTTCAGGGGAAACTAGAGAGCAAAGAAAGAATCGAGACGATCAACTCTACAGAACTACTAAGATCAGCAAGAGTACTTAGAAGATTTCTTGAGACCTGAAAATACTTGTTGTCACGCAGACTTTGTAGAAAAAAAACTATTGTTAAAACTGGATGGAAAAACCTACTAGTAGTAATTAAAGAGACACGCAGAGCTACCAAATTAAGGGTGAGTGTATTCGAATCCGATAAATGGCTTCTTGTGCAAAAATCTGTGTTGAATTTTGGAGAATATAAAATCAAGATTAGAAGCACTTAAGCTTTCAATTTTTTCTTTGTTGATATATCAAAAATATGTTTGTGTATTAATACATGTTTTTCTGTCTGTGCTTTTATTATCGAAATAAATTTAGTCTTTAAAATATAAAATTTAACCTTGGTAATCCACGAGTTAAAGATGAAACGATTAATCCCATAATTAACGAATGCAGCATACTAGTGCAAAAGGAGTAGAAAACTAGGCATGTCTGAGTAAGAAAGCTGATCCACTGGGAACCGTGCAAAAGATCAAAATTTGACCATAATGCGATATGTTATATTTACAAACCAGAATCTGTCTTAGAGAAGGAGAAACTTAGAATTCTCTGGGATTTTGATATACAAACGGCTCAATGGCCTAATGGATAGACTGTTCGCCAATAGTCCGGGACACTGAGGTTCAATCCAAGGTCGATTCATACCAAAGACTCAAAAATGGTACGTGATGCCGCCTACCTTAGCACTCAGCACTATAAGGTACGGATACTATTTACCCAACCCCTCCGCTAGGGCAGAATATGACACAAGGTCAATTTTTAAGCGGAGTTTTACAGGTTTCAATTCAGAGTTTTCCTTCTCCTAGACTAGTTGCCTAACCAAGGCTGAAGAACCTAGTCTGTCCTACTATTTACCCATAGCTGGAGGGAGAATAATTGGATTCATACCTTCCCCAAGGATATTAGTGCTATGTGAAATGCAATCAGTCAGGTCCAGGATTTGAACTCGTGTCGCCGTGTCCATTTCCTACGACGATAACGACTACACCACGGGCACCTCCACTATAAGGTACGGATCAAGGCTAGAGTGGAGTATTCTAGAGTAAAGAATAACGCCCTCCCGACACCTCTGTGTATTAACCATTTAAAAGGGAGCCATCAGGTCTCCCTCGATTACGGTTGGCAACTTTTCATATACAAATGAATCGTATATTTCTGGACCGAAAACCAAAGGTTGTGTTAATAAAAGAAGGATAATTTGTAATCAAGTGGAATTTGCCGTTCTACCGGACTGCAGATCGAAAAATGAAAGAAAAAGAAAAGAGAGGGAAATATTTGGCACTTGCCAGTGAACTAAAACAAACCCTGCGAAACATAAAGTTGACTGTTAAACAAATTGCTCTTGGAATGTCTGGAAAGATCCTCACAGGTCAGGATAAAAATCTGTTAGAATTAGAAATCCAAATGACAAATCGATACCCTCCGGACAACTGAATTGTTAACATTGGCTGGAATACTCAGAAGAGTCTAGGAGAACTGAGGAGACTTGCTGTCACTCATATTCCAGATAAAAACCACCAGTTAAGACTTGTATGAAAAACTCACGTGGAGTTAAACAGTAATAATCATAGGTCTGCGAGTCCTTTTAGAGCAAACATACACACTCATTTACACACACAAACACATATATATATGCACGTTTGTTTTTAAATTCTTGAATGAAGTTACATACGTTCAAAATATAAAATTCGCATGCAAATACGAAAAATAGAGCTGTCATCTAATTTTCTCAGCGTTTTCCACCAACTCATGCGATCCTGGCCGCCATTGGTTCCTCGGTTCTTCTTCAAGCATCATGTCCATCTCTTCCGGTAAACGGAGGTGTGCTTCCGCTGAACTTTAGCACACATGTCACCGGGAGATGAGGGCACCTGAATAGAGAGATCACTTTCAGAAGAGGCTAACGTTTCCTGTGCCGATGAGCGTTGATGAAGAGAATGGGATGAAAGTAGAGACGGTTAAATCAGAAGAGAGGGAACAAGCAGAGTGGTAGGGACTGGGGAGAGAAAGTGAAGTAGGTTGAAAGGAAAAGAAGGAGAGAAGACATTAAAAGTGATCAGGGTAAGGTTAAGTCGCTGAGAGAAAGGGATAAAACACAAACTAAATCGGGAAAGAAGATACTTAAAACAAAAAATATTAAAAAACAAAACAAAAAAATGAACTGCGTCGAATGAGTTGAAACTGAATCGGGGAAAAAGGAAAAAATAGCTTCTAAAAGGGATGGAATACGTTGAACAGAATGACGTCCAGAAAGAAAAAAAAACAGGTCACGGAATAAAAAGATATTTAAGAAATTTTTAAAATAATGACAAATCTGTCTTATAATGCCACATGGGTTTGTATATATGTTAATTGGATATCTTAAAAATGAAACGACACACGATTATGTTATCTCCCTTGTATTTTTCTAGGGCAATCAATTTGATTAAGATATAAAATTGTCGAAAATATCACCCAAATTAATTTACTATTATTTGCAAAAAATCACGTGTACCTGTATATTAATTTTTTGTCTGTAATCATCCAAATTGATGACATGATAAAGATATTTCAAGGTATTTTCATTATCTTTGTTATGTATTTAACACGGGCAGGATTCGACGCAAAGTCATTTTTTCAGCGGATTTCAGCTGGTTTGAAATAAGGGTGTTCTTTCTTCTAGATCGAGTACTTTACTAACACTTGAGAACTCAGCGTATCCTGCTATTTATCTCTAGCTGGAAGGAAGGGTACTTGGATTCATGCCTTTTCTGGAGTACTAACCAAAGTAAAACGCTAACAACTTTCTCTAGATTTGAACTCGTTTCATCGATTTCATTTTTTACTATGATAACCGTTATGCCACAGGCACCTGCAAAAGTAGTCAATTATTGATCATAGATTAGTTTAGCAAAGAGTTAGACAATGGAACACCCAATGAGAATTGTATTTCCTAACTATGGTTTGATATCCTTGCTTGTTAGCAATTAAATGTCATAATGAACTATCTCCATGGTATACCAACAGTAAAAATGCCGAACTATAAATGAAATACAATTTTTAATAATTATATCTACATACGTAAAAACCCATGTGTTAAAAAATTCTAAAATATCTTTAAGAAAAAGCATGTTTATATATTCTATAATGCTTTTACGGTTCGGGAATGATATATTGAATTGAATCATAAATAATTTCTGTTTATGTTAAATATAACTTATTCATAAATAATAAAAGAATTATTTTCAATCAATTGTATATTCACCATTATTTTGTATCAATCTTGTTAGATAGCTTCTTGATTCCTCTCAAGTAAAATTCAATTGGTTTCGAACTGAAGAAGTTTTCTACGAACATTTTTATCTGATATTTTTTAGAAATTATTTCGTAATTCGGAGTATGTTGTAGAGAACGAAAAATACGGAAATCAGTTGTTGAAAAAATCTGCTGCATATTGTGGATGGGGTAGAAAAGACAAGCCAAAATACAATATTTTTCTTGCGTCATTTTTTGCAGAATTAGGCCTTGCCTTTTCATGGAGAACACCGTTTCTCCAATTGATGAGTGCGAGTCGTTTCCCTAGAATATTTTCATGCACATGTTGTTGCTTTTGAGAGTATAAGTCTGCATTGAGAGTCCTGTTGCAGTTTAAAAACTCAAAATAATACCACGGTGAATTCACATAGTCACATCAAAATTTTTTTTTGCGAAGCTCAGCGTTTGAGGTAGGCTACAGAGATGCACTGATTTTGCGTTGAACATTGCCATAAAACACTCATTTTTTGTCAGCTCTCGTGATATTTTTGAGAATGGAGGAATTTCTCTGCCCTGAAAGAAAACTTGTCGCTATGGATATACGATCTTCCTTATTCTTCAAATAAAGAGTATGAGGGGCCAAAACACCCAGCTTGTTCCCTTTTCCAATCAATATCAAATGGCAACAGATTGTGGATTCGGATGTGTTGAGGTTAAAGATTAATTGTTCAGAACTTTTGAGCAGAAAGCATTCCACAAAATCTCTCAATGCATGTTGATGGAAATCTGAAAGACTACGCAGGGGTGAAAAACTAGATTGGAGTAAAACTGATATTCACAATCCTGAATCTGTCTGAGGAAATGTGATTGGAAATTGTCTGGGATTTTGAGATACAAACAGTTTCCCTAATTCCAACTATCAAGGGGAGCATACTGTTTCAGTGGACCATCGATTAAATATGAAAGAAATAGAAAAAATAGATACGAGGATTGGCATATAATTTTCTAAAAAGTTATGGAACATGAGGTTGTGTTGGACTAGTTTTTGGTATATTTATTTGTTGAGCGACCTACTCACTTGGCCGTTTTTAAATGGGTCGAGGCGCAAGGCTGTAGCCCAGATATGCCTGACAGTCACAAAAATGCCTCAGGACCCGTCGACATTACTCCGAAAGGGCAGCTCAGGTGCATAGTGATAAACCTATCTCTACCGAGCAAGGTTAGAGCCTTGAAAATGGCTCGAGGAATAGGTCAGTTCAGAATCACATAGGCACGACGGCTGAGCTTCCCTGGCAGTTGCGTCAAATAATCTCAACCGACCAGATACCACAGAAACACATACAATCCCGATTCAACCACATACCCAAAAACAATTGGTTAGAAAATGACTAATTTTAGGGATAAGAGGTCATTAAAATGGTCAATACTATTTATAGAATCTGCAGTCAACAGCAGCAGGTATTTGCAGTGGAAGTTGGTCAATCAGAGACGAGGACTGAAAGCATATAAGATCAGTTGCTGAATTACAAGTTTAACTGTTTTTTATATGCACGACGTATCTTGTATTACCAACACTGGAATCTATTTTTAGAAGGCTACCTCAATTCTAACAGGCTGACCGTAGAAATAATTGTGGTTGGTAACTTTTAGAAGGTCTCCAGTGACTTGAAAAGGAACCTGGAAGAATTGGAAATCAGAAGAAGACTCGACACCATCCAGACCACGATTGACTAGAATTCTT
Source organism: Sepioteuthis lessoniana (assembly GCA_963585895.1). NCBI lineage: Eukaryota > Metazoa > Mollusca > Cephalopoda > Myopsida > Loliginidae > Sepioteuthis > Sepioteuthis lessoniana. Next base: position 39,607,120 of record OY757906.1, on the reverse strand, counting down.
AAAAGACTCCTGGAATTGTCAAAAGAGTCCTGGAGACCTGAGGAGTTTTGCTGTCACTCAAACTTGATGAAAAAATCAACAGTTAAAAGTGTAAAATAAGAGAAAAAAACACTTGCAAGTAGTGAAATAATAATAACAGAAGTTTTACAGATTATGAATGGGGACGAAAAGTTTCCATGATAGGTTTTTGACAAAAACCTCTTTAATTTTTTTTTTACAAGACAGCTTAGAAGGCGTTTGTTTTGACTAATTTCACTGAAGATAACATTTGTGTGTATTATGAACTCTGGCATATCAACGTGCATTTTCATGTCAAAATGGATGTCATTTTGTTTACTGACAGACGGTAGAGAAAGAAACACTTTTGGCATATGTAACGACGTAACCTCTGTTGAAGGTGGAATAAACAGAGAAATAAAAAAAAACTGATAGATAGGCCAACCAGATAGATGTCATTTCGATGAAACGTATTTTCACTCACGCATTTGGGAAACATAGTTTACAAAGTTAGTGTCACTGTTTATGAAAATGCCTTGCTAGAACGTTGAAGGATATAGGAAATGTCATGTCAGAATGTTATATATTTTCGAAAATGTTACGTGTTCAAAAGTTTTTGTTTGAAAACGGTGTCATTTCATGTTGACAACTGACATTCTTTCAAATGCATATTTTCTATTGTAATCTTACAGTACAACAATAATTTGGAGTTATCTGTAGATTACGTCAAGACTTAGATAAGGTTTTTTATGGAAAAGGTCACAGTTCAGATGGTTTGGTTTGTTTTTATGGCATCTCAACCATTGTTGGTTGTTTAAAACCAAATTCTGTTTTTACTTATATATTAGATATATGATTTTGAAACACATTTTATAGATATACATAGTTAAATGATCAAGCAGTTCTATTTCTAACAATTCATTTTAGCATGAGTCAGCAAAGTTAAATTTGTTAGTTCAAAGCGCACCATTAACAACTGATTAGTTCCAAGTGCACCAATTACAATTTGTTTGTTCCAAGTGCAACAATTATAACTGTTTCGTTCAAAGTGCACCATTTACAACTGGTTCGTTCAAAGTGCACCATTTATAACTAGTTCGTTCCAATTGCACCAATTATAACTTATTCGTTCCAAGTGCACCAATTATAACTGGTTCGTTCAAAGTGCACCATTTATAACTGGTTCGTTCAAAGGGCACCATTTATAACTAGTTCGTTCAAAGTGCACCATTTATAACTAGTTCGTTCAAAGTGCACCATTTATAACTGGTTCGTTCAAAGTGCACCAATTATAACTGGTTCGTTCAAAGGGCACCATTTATAACTAGTTCGTTCCAATTGCACCAATTATAACTTATTCGTTCCAAGTGCACCAATTATAACTGGTTCGTTCAAAGTGCACCATTTATAACTGGTTCGTTCAAAGTGCACCATTTATAACTGGTTCGTTCAAAGTGCACCATTTATAACTAGTTCGTTCAAAGTGCACCATTTATAACTGGTTCGTTCAAAGTGCACCAATTATAACTGGTTCGTTCAAAGGGCACCATTTATAACTAGTTCGTTCCAATTGCACCAATTATAACTTATTCGTTCCAAGTGCACCATTTATAACTGGTTCGTTCTAAGTGCACCAATTAACAACTGGTTAGTTCAAAGTGCACCATTTATAACTGGTTCGTTCAAAGTGCACCATTTATAACTGGTTCGTTCAAAGGGCACCATTTATAACTGGTTCGTTCAAAGTGCACCAATTATAACTGGTTCGTTCAAAGTGCACCATTTATAACTGGTTCGTTCTAAGTGCACCAATTATAACTGGTTCGTTCAAAGTGCACCATTTATAACTGGTTCGTTCTAAGTGCACCAATTATAACTTATTCGTTCCAAGTGCACCATTTATAACAAGTTCGTTCAAAGTGCACCATTTATAACTAGTTCGTTCTAAGTGCACCAATTATAACTGGTTCGTTCAAAGTGCACCATTTATAACTGGTTCGTTCTAAGTGCACCATTTATAACTGGTTCGTTCTAAGTGCACCAATTATAACTTATTCGTTCCAAGTGCACCATTTATAACTGGTTCGTTCAAAGTGCACCATTTATAACTGGTTCGTTCAAAGGACACCATTTATAACTGGTTCGTTCAAAGTGCACCAACTATAAATAGTTCGTTCTTCACCAGTGACAATTATTATTATAATTATCATTATTACTCGAAGAAGTATATATAGTTTCTTTTAACCACAGAACTGCCAGCAAAATACCTGTTTTAGATAAGAATACTTGATATCGCATGAAGGTTCGCATAAAAATACTCCTAATAGATGATTACGCAAAAGACGTAAATATTACCGTAGATTTGTACCGTTGCACACTAAATAGACGGCTGTAAAATTAAACACATCTAGAAGTTTTCAACGCTACGGTGTTCAAATGGAAATTTTGCTGGTACACACTCAATAGACGTTTGTACTACTACTACAACTACTTGTAGACCTTTGCATCCACACGGGTTTATGCATGTAGCGCTATGACTTAAGTGTCAATCGGACCTCGTGATAACCTCGCCGTGGGAAAATTGACGAACACACAAAAGACCCGTGTTGGTTCGCAAATACCAAAGTTTATTCGCTACTGCACATTTTATTTGTCGTCAAGAAGTGATAAAAAATTATGGAAACTGAGTCAACCCTGATAGCTAGACAAATGGAAGCATAAATGTCGAGAGGAGAAAGAGAGCAGAGACAGACCATGACTTTTCTTCCACGTTTTTTTTAGTTGTAACACGCACAGAGTCCGTCCTCAAAGGTTTCCATGTGGGTGTAAGACACTTTCTGGAGCTCACCCCAAATTGAGAATCGCAACATTTAGTCTTTACATCGTATCGTCCGGCCGCCAGTAAACTCTTTCCTTTCTACTATCCTGGATCCGTTGCCTGACGGCGTTTTTATTTGAGTTCCCTTCAGCCAACCATATAGTTGTGGATTCGCTGCTGATACGTTTCTCTTTTTTTACCCGGGCGTCCCTAATTATTTTGCACATTGAAAGCTACTTCCCGACTTCTCAGCATAAAATGATTTTAATCCATAAGTACTTAGACTTGTCTTAGGAATAACTGAACCCTTTACGTGTCCCTGTCAACCCTAGTCTCACAGATGTTCACACATGGTCCTATCAAATAAGAATAACATTTAGATATATTTATTGGAATCAAAAATGGAACTCTAATAATTACTTACACTCTGGGTCGGTGTAGATTTGGGTGTAATGGTAATGGTTCCATCAGCCGTGTGCAATCCCCATAAAAAACCTAAACAACAAAACAAAAATAACTCTGATGAAACAACAACAAAAATATGTATATGAACAGACACTGAATTCAATTGTCTACCTTCAAGACACTAGACATGTTGCGTAACAAATATAACGGATGTTACACTTCGCACTCAGACACGAATAAAGGTATTACACTCAAGACTCATCATGAAATGTCGTCACATTACAGAGCGACGCCATAATCTTTTTTGATGTGAAAGGTTTATTCTGGTTTGCAACGTTCAAATCGTCGTCAATGATCAAGAGAAATAGAGTGAAAGGATTAAGTCATGTTACTAAAAACGTATTGAGTTTCATTGGTCGTAGACGAGACAAATACAACGACTTCCATTTGTTCACCCATTCGTCCACACAGAGACTAATTTACCGCTAAATCACTCTGAATTTATATTATATTAATTATCTCGTCAACTAATGTGATCAGAACACGTGTCATAATTTTCAGTGTTACGTCGTCTTATTTTAACCTCAGCCAACGAATTGTTTATTCATTAACATCCTGTCCACAGCCACTTTCAAAACAACATGTCAATTTCATATCCTGCTATTCCATGTGACACATGCACCATTTGATCTTCGCAACATTAATAATGCATGGATAAGGTAACGGAGTGGTGCTCTTCTCTACATTTCGGTGTGGTAACTATTGTAAAGGGAGCCTTTGGTTCATCAAATTTACTTTTTTATTATGAATTCCTATTATCATTTGACAGTCAGATGTCATGAGTAACATTTCTATACCGCTCGAATACAAATGTTTCATAGCACATAGGTTTTAAACCAACTCTGCTGTTATAACACGGAAAGAATCCTGCATTCTTTCCAAAAATATTGTGTTTATAGGTTATTATTTATATGAGAAACTTGTTTTTATCAATTTTTGATATAGTTTATATGGCTACAACCAATGTAACTGAGGATTTTCCCAAGTCATTTAAAGCTTCAATATAGATGTAGTCATTCAAACTACGTTGCAGAAGTGGCTACTATTAACATCTGCCATTCTGATGATCATGGAAACACAAGACGTACGGAGTAACAGAAGAAAAAACTAGTCCTCCAATTATTCTATAGGGCATACGACTTATACAAGCTCTACTATGACGGCAGCGAAGACTTTTGAATTCTTTCGCAAAGAAATTTTTCTCATGCTTTTATTATAATAAGAGAAAAATGAAGTTTCCAATTGCCGTCGTAATTAAGTCGTAGTTTAATATAATTCATTTTATGTTTTTAGTCTGTGAAACGCAGAATTTGCATCGAAGAGTTTAAGTAGCCTATGAAAATAGAATATTTCAATAAAACCGCTGTTTTAAAAACTTAAAATTTCTCAATGAGTGTTTCGAGCGCTATTAATTTATTTTACTAAAAATAGTTAAAGTCAATTTATTTGTTTTTTTCTTTTGTTAGAGGGCTGAGGAATACAAAAATAGAAGAATGAAAAACCTTTTCCAGTTGCTGTTGTAATCTTAGAAAGTTGATTAGTTCGATACCTGATATAATTAAACTCAGTTAAATCGAAAAACTTGAAATTGTAAAGGCATCCTTGTCCGGGGAGATCGGCGTACTGGACAGGAAGACAGGGTCTATGCAAATGAATAATTATAAATAATCCATATGTTAAAAAATTACTAATGTCGCAGATCACAAAAATAGACAGTACCACGCATTTGACTGGTTGTTTGTAACAACCAATCAGATGCATGGATGAGTGGTCTATAACCATCCAAATGAATAAATAGCCACATTTTTACTTTACACTTATGCGTAAACTGTTGGGTGTATCAGAGACTGATCATCTCTGATAGGGTCTACTTGGTGAGGGGAGTATGATGTTGGAAGACTCCCAAATGACACAAGCAAAACACATCGCTGACGACACCCCCAAGCGCCAAATGTAGTAAGGCGTATATTAAAAAGATTATTTTTATTACTATTATTATTGTTAGTAGTAGTAATTTCTTTATGTGAGTATTTATATGTATATATATGTATAAAGCAGCGGTCGTGTCGATACTGCTGTATGGATGCACCACTTGGATGTTAACTAAACGGCTGGAGAAGAAGCTAGACGGCAACTACACAAGAATCTTGCGAGCAATATTGAACAAGTCCTGGCAGCAACACCCCACAAGGTACCGATTATACGGCCACCTGCCTCCCATTACGAAAACTATCCAAGTTAGACGAACCAGGCACGCGGGACACTGCTGATGGAGCAGGGACGACCTCATAAGCGATGTACTCCTATGGACCCCCACATATGGCCGAGCTAAAGCGGGACGACCAGATGGGACATACATACAGCAGCTGTGTGAGGATACAGGATAGAGCCCAGAAGACCTGCCAGAGGCGATGAACGATGGGGAAAAGTGGCGAGAGAGGGTCAGGGATATTCGTGCTGGCAGTACGATATCATGATGATGACATATATATATATATATATGTGTGTGTGTGTGTGTGTGTGAGTGTGTGAATACATTTTTTACATTAAACTTCAGTCGTGACGGCTCCACTATACCTTCAAATGTATAAATGACTTCCGCATTCTTTCCCGAAAAAATCGTTCTTATTTATTATTATCATTATTATTATAATTTACTCACAAGAGTTTTTCACATAAGCGTTAGCTGATGGTTTTCACTGGAGTCTAAGTAACAGCAAGTCTCCTCTAGTCTCCAGGACTCTTCTCAGTATTCTAGCCGATCTCAATAATGTAGTAGTCAGTATGGTCTCCACTCGGCCGCCAACTTCCAAGTCCCCCATTCCCTTTAGTAATCCTTCAGTTACTGTTCCACACGCACCAATTACAATTGGTATAATTGTCACCTTCATGTTCCACAGTTTTTTCCAATTCCCAAGCTAGGTCGATGTACTTATCATTCTTTTCACATTCTCTGTTTTAATCTGTGGTCAGCCGGGACAGCTAAGTCGACAATTTTGAAAATTCCCTTCTTTTTTATTGATTATTATTAAGTCTGGTCTTCTGGCCGAGATTAGGTGATCCGTGTGCATGTCAAAGTCCCATAGGAATTTATGTGTTTTTTTTTCTAAGACAGTTGCTGGGTTGTGCATATACCATTTGTTGGTATGGTCAAATTTAAATTTCTTGCACATTTCCCAGTGGATAACTTCGCCGACTCAGTCATGTTTAGTCTTATATTACTTCTGCCCTAATTTGCTGTATTCCCTTATTTAGTGATTGATGGTTTCATCTGTCACCGCAGAGCCTACATTTGCTATTTTGCTGTGTCTTATCTATTCTCGCTTTGATTTGATTGGTTCTTATGGCGTTGTTTTGTGCTACTATTTGAAGAGGTTCTGTTTCTCTCTTAAAGTTTCCTTTTCTTAGCCATGTCCAGATTTTATCGAGTGAGATGCTCTTTATTAGTCCTTTAAAAGCCCATAGAGTTGCTTTCCTTCCTATTTTTGTTTCCTAGTTATTGTCATTCTGTTGCCCATCGAGTTATCAATATAGTTTATGATGGGTGTAATGAGTCCTCCATCGTGTTTTTGTATATAGTCGTTGTATTGATGCGTCACCGCTGTCTTTAATGCTATTAAGTCCTCTTCCTCCCTCTTTTCTTCTTCTTCTTCTTCTTCTTCTTCTTCTTCTTCTTCTTATTATTATTATTATTATTATTATTATTATTATTATTATTCGTCCCAGTAGTATTAATAGTAGTAGTACCGTGTCTATATATATATATAGACCGACAGAGAGAGAGAGAGAGAGAGAGAGAGAGACATGCACACACACACACACACACACATATATATCACTACTTTTTATATTAAGATTTCTGTTTTGATGTGTCCACAATCCCTATAAAGTCATAAAGTAATTTGCAATCTTTCCCAAACGAACTGTTCTCATTTATTATCATTATCTTATTAGTATATATATATATATATATATATATACGTATATATATATATATATATATATATATATATATATATATATATATTTATGTGTATGTGTGTGTGTGTTAGAGTACCATTTTATATTAAGATTTTTATCTTGATCAGTCCACTATGACTATAAGGAAATAAAGAACTTTCACACTCTTTCCCGCAAAGTGTTCTCATTTTAATCATCATCATCATTATTATCATTTTTATTTTTTTAATTTTTATTATTATTATTCTCACTTAGAGTTTTTCACATCAATGTTACCTGATGGCTTTTCACTGAAGTTTGAGTGGTAGCAAGTCTCCTCATGTCTCCAGGACTTGTCTCAGGATTGTGGCCGTTCTCAGCAATGCTGTCGTTTAGATAGTCTCTACCTATCCGCCAACTTCCAAGTCCACAAGACCTTTTGATAATCCTTTAGTTATTGTGCCTAACGCATCAATCACAATTGGCGCAATCGTTACTTTCATTTTCCACAGCTTTTTCAATTCTCTGGTAAGGTCCAGGTACTTATCCTTCTTTTCACTTTACTTCAGATTTATTCTTTGGTCCACCGGGACAGAAAAGTCGACAATTTTGCAAATTCTCTTTTTTTTTTTTTTGTTGTTGATTATTATAAGGTCTGATCCTCTGGCCGGGATTAGGTTATCCATTTGTATGTTAAAGTCCCATAGGAGTTTATGCGAGTCATTTTCTAGGACAGGTACTGGGTTGTGCATTATTATTATTATTATTATTATTATTATTATTATTATTATTATTCGTTGTAGTAGTAGTGTGCATGTTTATATATACATATATATATATAGAGAGAGAGACAGAGAGATGTACAATTACTCTAACTTTTTATGCGAAAATTTCAGTCCACACTCCCTGTAAAAATATTCTGTCAATTTTTCCCTCCTGGTTCCCAAAATATAATTTCTGAATTTCTGGTCAATACATTCCCATCGAAGCTAGTTGCTCAATGGCATATCAACTTTCATGGATTATTTAATGTCGAAATTATCCTTGTAGAAGAACAGAAGTGGTAGAATTTAACCCATTGCCAAGGGATAGGGGTGTTCACAACTTTCACAAAGGTTACTTGTCCAAATGTAAACGTAGCGCGAATGGAATTCAAAATCATTTACGGTGATATCAAAGTTTAGTTCATTAGCCTCTACTCTAAGTAGAATCACTCCTTCCATAGAAGTGTAAACGGGTGAAAACTGAAAATTACTACAAATCCTCCTTACCCTACATGTATATATATATATATATATATATATATATATATATATATATATATTAGTAAATTTTGGGTTAATGGGGAGAAAACTCTTCACCCGTCTTCTACCCGCTCTCACCCTTCCTTTCGGTGTTTATTCTGACAGTAATTTTTTTTCCATGAGATCTGAAGAAGTCCTGTTATTTTTGGTGTTATTGATTCATATCAATACCCAAAAGAAGATGGAAATAAATTTGTAACCTTAATGTGACGGGCTTTTGTTTTTCTTAAAGATATATATATATATATATATATAGGAAGACTGAGAGACAGAGGTAAAAAAAGATTTAACTAAACCTTATATGAACACCACCTGAATAATAAACATAACTTATAATCCTATAAAAAGAAAAAATATCAAAACATATGATATGATATAATATAAATAATAGTATGATGTAAAAATAATATCAAATCAATTTGAATATATCAAAATTGAACAATAGATATAAAAGATTTAAGAATATAAATATATATGTATATTTTTGCATGTATTATATATTTTAAAATTATATGCCTCTATCTCTTAATTTTATTAAAAAGCATAATAAAATACCACCGTATCCTTAGCTGAATATTCTTCTTTTGACTTTTTAAGAAAATATAGACACGAGTTGAGAATTGAGAAATATTTCTTTTTGAGAGTCATGTCTGTTTTATTTGCAATTGATGGTAATTGCATTTTCCTAACGGGGTTGCGTCAATGACGGTTGAATGCAAACGAATACCAAAGAGCAAACAATACTAGCAAAGCAACGAAAAATAATGAAGATTTACAGCTTTTTTCAAGCTTTTCTCTCTGGCAGAAGCTGGCAGTATTTATTTTTTATCTGCTTGTTTTGAATTGTCGTGCTTCTTGGGCATGCTTCATAAATTTTCATCTGAGCAAACTTATTTAACATATGATATGTTGTATGCAATATTCATGTAAGCAACTTTTTTACTCGGGGGTGGCAATAGTAGGTAACTTTTTAGTAAGTATTTTCTAAACATAATTCAGGGGTGGAAATTGTCACCCTCTTGGGGACATTACAATTAGTAACTGGATATCTTCTGTATTAAAATGCAACATCGTACCAAATATCATGGGTTACTTACTTGGTTTAAAGGTTAGCAAAGCAAGTCTAACAGACCATTGTCAGTGAATTTGATTCTTACTGGGTGACCATACATTTGGTCTTACGCTAAATAATTATCAATATTCAAAAAGTTCTAAGCCTCAGAGAGGTTTTTGATTTGTGGCAAACTTCTCACCTTTGTATGAGCCTTATCTAAATATACATTGAAAAAAAAATCTGAATTTGATTTTTATTAGTTTTATGAGAAGTGGTAATGTGTTGCTACAACAAAATGTTGACCTATGGTTCTTCTTTCTGGATGAGTTTTACAATGTTTTTAATGATCTATAAGGTAATTTCCTAACATTTCAAATACAAATATTAAATTTCAAATACGTATTACACTCACACACACACACACTCTCTCTCTCTCACACACACACACACACACACACACACACACACACATATATATATATATATATATATATATATATATAAAGTAAAAAGTACGTAAATTTGCCGACCATAGACGAGGGCGATCCGGAGGCTCCCTTTTCATGAGGTACTACATCGCTGTATAAGGGGAGGGTGCTACTTATTTCCCCAGATTGCTTCACTTACCCTTGATCCATGCCTTATAATGCTTAGTCTTAAGCAAGGAGGCATCAGATACCATTTTTTGACTCTTTGGATTGACCTGGGATTGAACCCCGATTTCCTGGATCCTTGGGGAATACTCTACCCTCAACATATATCTATATACATATATATAAGTAAAGTTGGCAACCGTAGTCGAGGATGACCCTAAGGCTCCCTTTTCAATAGCTACTACACCGAGGTATTGAATAGGACGCTACTCCTTTCCTTGGATTGCTCCACTTTACCCTTGATCCGTACCTTATAACTCTGAGCGTTCAGCAAGGAGAAATTAAGTATCCTGTTTTGACTCTTTGGTGTGACTCGCCCTGGGGTTAAACCCCGGTCTCCCGGGCCATCGGTGAACACACCGACCATTATGCCAATTGAGCTCTACAACTCAATACAATACCAACATATATGTATAGTTTGAATTGTTTAAGGGCATATCCATATTTTTGGGTTATATAATGGTAAATCTATCCTTACAGAAAAATAAAGTCCTCTTCATCCTTCTGTTTTTGACACATATTCTATCAACGTCACCTCTGTGATATACATGGTCATTAGCTTTCTTATTCTCTAGTTCATTTGATTAAGTTCTTCTCTGGTCCACTTTAAAAATGACCCCGAATTTCTTACAAGGGGAATAGCCCAAGTATTTATTGCTTTGATAAGGTTTCTGCTACATAGTTTTGTCTCGAGTAGCTTACTGGTTCTCCTCTAATACACTTTCTTATTTTTTTCTTTCATCTCCACTTGTTTGACCGTGTCAGCTTCTCTAGTATTTGTTGGTTTCCTTTTCTCCGAGCGTTCTAATTTTTTCTTCGTTTGGTTGTATCATACCGTCTGTAAGGTGTCGTTTGCCGCTTTTCATTACTAACAAGGTACATTTTTCTATATTAAATGTCATCCCTATGTCCTGATTGTATATTCTCACTATTTGCATTAGAGTTTCCAATTCTTTTTTTCCTTTTGTATAAACGGGCTGATGTCGTCCATCTACATTAGGTGATTGATCTTTTCCTGCGATTTTGTAAGTTTTTATCCAATTGTGAATTTTCTGAGTATGTGGTTGAGTGGCATCACCACAATTATAAATAGTAATGGTGATAATGCATTTCTTTGGAATATATCTCTTTGGATCTTAGCTTCAGCTAAGCTTTTCCCTCCTGCTGCTGTCAATTCCACACACTAGTTTTTCATTGTTTTCTCGATAAAGTTTGTGACTTCATCTGATATTTTGTACATTTTGAGGCAGTTTATTATCCAGCATCGTGGGACCATATCATATGCGTCTTTGTTGTCAATCCAGGCTATAGATAAATATTTTCGTCTCGTCTTATTCTTATTTAGGGTATGATGATCAATGTAGAGAAACACTCCTGTGTCTCTGGATTCTTTGCGGCATCCTTTCTGTTCCTCAGGGAACAATCCTAACCTTATTAGAGAGTAATAAATCTCTTCCTTTATTTGTACAGCTAGAATTTTCCTCATCATTGGTAGGCACGTTATAGGTCTGTAACCGTTTGGGGGCGGTTCCTTTGAGGCTTTTTTTTATTTTATCAATGTGGTCTTTCCTTTGATCTTCCATTCGGATACGCGTGCTCCTAATGGGCATCTGCTCATTACAATTTCTAGTCTCTCGTGAATGGAAATGAGTTTCTTGAACCAGAATCCATGTATTCCATTATGGTCAGGCGATATTTTTTAGTGATGTAAATCGATGTGTATTTCTGCTTTCAATCCCTCTTCCAGTCCTTCTTACTCTTTTGCCATGTTGCTTATCCATTCGGCTTTTTTGTTATGTTCTCTTGGTTGCATTATTTTACTCAAAAATTGTTCAGCTTCTCTAGCGTCTGTTTGTTGGTATGCTTTTGTGTCATCTCCCCCAACTTGCTGGTATAGTTTCCTTTCGTTGTTTTTGAATGTCCTGTTTTGTCAGTATTGTTTTACCCTTTCACGTGATCTTTTTAATGATCACCAGTATTTCCTGATTTGTTTCCTCAAGTTTAATTGTTTTGTGTTTTTGTTTTACTTGTGTTACTTTTTCCTCTTTTCCCAACATGTTCCAGCGTTTTTCCTTTGTTTTATCATTTTTGCCTGTTTTCATAGATTTCTAATTTGCTTTTCCAGTCGAATTTCCCATCAAGATTTTGAATTTTTGTTAGTGCTCTTTACAGGAAGCCCAATCTTCTCACAAACTAATTTCGCAGTTGCATAAATTAGTTCATTTAATTCTGTTTTGTTTATCGTTGATATATATATTAGTACTTGATTTATTTTTTCTGTTTCCGTCTTGACTGTTCTCCATTCTATGTTTCGTAGTGATGATATTGTAGTATTTTTACATTTATAAAAAATAAAGTTGGCGAACTTAGTCGAGGATGACTCGATGGCTCCGTTTTCAGTAGCTACTACACCAAGGTATTGGGGAAGTCACTACTCTATTCCCAGGATTGCACTACTTTACCCTTGATCCTTACCTTATAATGCTGAGTGTTAAGCAAGGAGGCATCAAGTATCATTTTTTGAGCCTTTGGTATGACTCGACCTGGGATTGAACCCCGGTCTCCCGGACCATTGGAGGACACTCTTCTCATTAGTTCAATGGCCCAGTACATTCATAATTTCATTCGTAATTCTCTTTAGATTTTTTAAATTCATTTTTTGTTCTTGTTTTAGTGTTTGCTCTGCGTTGTTTGGGTGTGTGGGTCAGAAGTTAGCGGTTCAGATCTGTTAGACTGTTCTTGTTTGTCAATATTTGGTGTGTCTGATATTGTATTAGTGTCTTGTTATTATTTGTTTACTGGTTTATTTCTAGTATTACAAGGTCAGAAAATCAACCGTTCTTTATTATTTTCCTAACTTGGTCAACGAGTCTTTGGCTTGCTGTCTGGAAACTTATGCATTATTACCAGTTCTCTATCATTATTTTTCTAAATCCTCTTAGTGTAGGGTTGCTCCTAAAGTAGCAGTTTAGTGCAAATTGGTGGTCTTCTCTGGTCATGTTGTGTCCTTGCGCCTCTCATTGGTTCGGTTCCGTAGATCATCGTATGTGAACCTGAACAAAAAAAAAAAAACAACAAAAAAGCAGCCGACATTCGCAGGATGACGATCAGTTCTCCCATGTTGTCTATCAGGAGTGCACCAGACGGACATGACACCCAGGCAAGTTGCCTGGTTCACACGTTGTGTAATAATTTGATTTGATTTTTTATGATGGTTAGCATATTGTGGCTATACCAAACCAAGGGGTGGTTTAAAATCTGTACACCTGACACAGAAGTGACCTAGTTTTCTTAAATAAGAGAACTCTTAAGCGGGTCGAACATAAAAGAGCAACAAAACAAAATAAAATAAAACGATGGCTGGATTAAACTCTTCAGTCGTCGCCACACTTGTAGATGAGTAGCCGTAGTTTCCTGACTGATACGTTTGATTCTGGCCTTTGACCAGTGGGGTTCATCTGCCCAGCATCTGGTGAGGTAAGCGTTGGCCCAGCGATGGGTTCTTCTTCTTCTTCTTCTGATTATTATTATTATTATTTACTCATTAGAGTTTTTCACATAAGCGTTACCTGATGGTCGTTCATTGGAGTTTGAGAGACAGTAAGTCTTCTCAAGTCTCCAGCACTCTTCTCCGTATTCTGGCCGTTCTCAGAAATGTTGTAGTTTGGATGATCTCCACTCGTCCGCCAACTTCCAAGTTCTTCAAACCCTTTAGTAAACCTCTTGTTAGTGTTCTAAACGCATCAATTACAATTGGTATAATTGTCACCTGCATGTTCCGTAGTTTTTTCCAATTCCCTAGCAAGGTCGAGGTACTTATCCTTCTTTTCACATTCTTTCTGTCTTATTCTGTGGTCAGCCGGGACAGCAAAGTTGACAATTTTGCAAGTTCTCTACCTTTTGTTGATTATTATTAAGTCTGGTCTTCTGGCCAAAATTAGGTGATCCGTATGCATGTCAAAGTCCCATAGGAGTTTTTGTGTGTTATTTTGTAGGACAGGTGCTGGGCTGTGCATATACCATTTGCTGGTATGATCAAATTTAAATTTCTTGCACATTTCCCAGTGGATCACCTTGCCGACCCAGTCGTGTCTAGTCTTATATTCTTTCTGTGCTAATTTGCTGCATTCGCTTATTATGTGATCTATGGTTTCATCTCTGTCTCTGCGTAGCCTACATTTGCTATTTTGTTGTGTCTTATCTATTCTCGCTTTGATTTGAGTGGTTCTTACTGCGTTGTTTTGTACTGCTATTAGGAGAGATTCTGTTTCTCTTTTAAAGTTTCCTTTTCTTAGCCATATCCCGGTTTTGTCGTATGAGATGTTGCTTATTAGTCGTTTCATTACAAGCATTGCACATCTCTTTATATCCAAACTCCATTCCTATGTCCTGACTGTATATTTTAACTGCGTGTATTAGAGTTTCCAGTTCTTTTTCATTTTTTGCAAATAGTTTAATGTCATCCATGTACATTAAATGCTCGATTTTTTTCTTGCGATCTACAAAGTTTGTATCCGGCGGTGCATTTTCTGAGTATGTGGTTAAGTGGCATCATGGCAATTATGAATAGTAATTTTTTCTCCTTGGAAAATACCTCTTTGGATTTTTGCTTCAGCTAAGCTTCTTCCTCCTGCTGTCAATTCCATTCTCCAGGTTTTCATGGTTTTGACTTCATGTGATATTTTGTACATTTTGAGGCTGTTTATTATCCAGCTATGCGGAACCATATCATATGCCTTTTTGTAGTCAATCCTGGCCATAGCTAATTTTTTTCCGTCTGGTTTTGCTCTCATTTAAAATGTTTTGTATTAATATTATTATTTTCAAAAAATTCTCATTATTATTTCAAAGTAATAACGCTTGATCAATTTGGTTTGGATTTATTTATCTGATGGTATATCAAATCCTCATGGGTTATTTAATGCAATTTTTTTTATTTATATGCAAATGTTTGATTATAACTAAAACTATACTTTCCATCTCCATTGCATTTTCCATTGCATGTACTTGTATATAATTATTGTCTGCACACTGTCATATAATATAAAGTATTGATATCTAATGCAAATAATTTGAACCGATGTATGGTTTCAAATGTTCCTCTCTAAATGAGATCCGGCAGACCAGGGTTCAATCCCAGGTCGTGTCATACCAACGACTTAAAATGGTAATTGATGCCTCTTCGCTTAACACTCAGCATTCTAAGATACGTACCAAGGGGAAAGGAGTCACGCCCTCCCCTACATCTAAGCGTAGTAGCTATTGAAATGGGAGCCTTAGGGTTGCCTACGACTACGGACGCCAACTGTACTTATTTTACTATATAGATTGAAGAATCTATTTCTCTCTTATAAAATCATTCGTTTGCTCACAGTTACATGATTTAAATGTTAGTAATTAAAATTAATAATTTTCAAAATAGAATAATTTTAACCATCTATAGGATTATAATAGCTAATACAATTCTGGATTAGAGTGGACCTGATAATCTTGACAATAAGAGTCGCCCCACACTCCCTAGATTGCCTGGGCAAGGACCTCACCAATTGATTCAATTTAGCGTCATACACAGGGCACCCTCTCGATGGATGAAGTCTTACTCCAATGCATAGGATATCATATTCTAAGGCTCACCGGCAGAGTTTTACTTATGTTTACAGACAACCAATAAACCTAATAAGTAATCTTTATGAAAATATTAACAATTATTTCAAGATTTTTTATTCTTTTGATGTATGGACATTCAGATTCTGTACAGCTTACTGCAACACGGCTCATCATCATCATCATCATCACCATGTCGTGCCACCAGCACAGATATCCCTGACCCTCTCTCGCCACTTTTCTCTATCGTTCATCGCCTCTGGCAGGTCTTCCGGGCTACATCCCGTATCCTCACACAGCTGCTGTATGTATGTTCTATCTGGTCGTCCTGCTTTAGCTCGGCCATATGTGGGGGTCCATAGGAGTACATCACTTAGGAGCTCGTCCCTGCTCCTCCAGCAGTGTCCTGCATGTCTGCTTCGTCTAACTTGGATAGTTTTCGTGATGGGAGGCAGGTGGCCGTATAGTTGGTGCTTTGTGGGATGTTGCCGCCAGGACTTGTTTAATATTGCTCGTAACTGTTTAATTTCTATATTTCATTGTTAAAGCTCCCACCTTACATTGAAACCCATCATTACCCAATCGTAATAAAATGTTTTACATAATTTTTTTTTCATTAGTTCAAAAAATACGCGTATCACCTGTTGTATAGTATAGATAAATTATTTATTCCATACTAGCAGGGATACCCGGCGTTGCTCGGGAGAATCTTCATTTTGAGTTTTATTCTTGTATTGAAATTCAATAACATGTTTATTTATTGTCTTCATACATATTTACCAACCTCCTCCGCTCGGGCTTATATATAATATATGTGTAGAAAGGCTCTGGCATTAAATAACCTATAGAGGTTGATATGTCATTAAATCCAGCCAACTAACCAACCAATCAGCTTGGGCAGGATATGATACAAAGTCAATTTTAAAGCGGAATTTAACAAGTTTGAATTCAGAGTTTTTCTTCTCCTAGACTAGTTGCCTCATCAAGGCTGAAGAACCTAGTCTGTCCTACTATTTACCCATAGCTGGAGGGAGAATAATTAGATTCATACCTTTCTCAAGGGTATTAGTGCTATGTGAAATGCAACCAGTCTTGTCCAGGATTTGAAATCGTGTCGCCGTGTCCATTTCCAACAACGATAACCATTACACCACTGGCACCTCATTTATTTTCTTCATAATCAATCTGATGCCATTGTAAAAATTCAAGAGTAGAGATTTCTCAAGAAAATCACTTGAGGACTCCCCTTTTCAGAACTGAGATGGTTAGAAGGAATTATGAATGAATCTTTATTAGAAAATAATTATATAGAATGAATATTCCACTATTTATTAAATTAAATATATTGTCTATAAATTAGAAAGAGGACAGACTTAAACCACTAATAATGAAATTAAAGGTAAAAATATATCGAAATTTATTTTATTAAAGATAATTTTTAATTTGTTTAAAAGGTAGGTAAAAATGATTGGACTTATTCTATATGTGAATTTAGCTAGAATCGCCAAACAATTGCCGAAGCAGGATTGTAATGTTATTTTATCGTAGATCTAATTTTAAATGTTTTCTAAAATATAGATCAAATCTTCATAATTTTCAACACAAAAAGGTAGATCTGGTGATAATGCATCTGTATATATAAGTATATATTTACTTTTTCGTTAATTGTTTTATTTTCGTAGTTTCCTCCGGACATAAATACATACATACATACAACTGCCCTCTCTATATGTATAGATTATTTGTAATGATATGTTTCTTTAACGGACGTCTTTGTCAGTTCAAATGTTTTAAATAGATATATTGCTTAAGTAATATTCTAATATTTCATAATTTTCATCTCTCAAGGTATGATCATTTATTTAACATATTGTCATATAAAAACATTAAATATGTCGTTTGAACAATTAATGAAAAGATTTGTAAAACTTACACTGCAAATATTTTGCAATCTGGATTATTTTCAATAACTTCACGAAAAGCAGTTATCTAAAAATCTGTCGTCAAAATAACTTATGTTTACGTCAGGTAGTTATTCTTTATAACCTTGCGTTTTTAGATTTAGAAGAATGCATTCATCCAACCCCCTACCAGTAATCGGCAGAATTTGATACAAGATCAATCTTTAAGCGGGGTGTTTCTGGTTTTGAATTCCAAGAGTTACTTTTCCTTGATTGGTTACTTTTCAAAAACTAAAAAACCGAAACTTTCCTCCCATTAACCTATAGACAAGGTGGGGAACAACTGGATTCATGCCTTTCCCGAGTGCTCTAATTCAGCATGAAACAGAAACAGCTTCGTCCAAGATTCGAACTCAGGACACCGATCCCAATTCATTCGATGATAGCAGTTGCATTAAGCACTCCACCCGTTTAAGTTTAGAAGTTAATCAAACAATGTGGTCAATTGAGCAGTTTTGCCTTAAGAGGATGATTTATCAATATTAGGATGGAAAAAGATTGTATTGTCATGGGAATTTAGCAGTCACGTTCTGGTAGTCATATTCTTAATCTTTTATATATATTTTAGAAAAGTTTATTATCTTATTTTATTTTCATTTTTTGCATTGTTATCGTGTTCTAAAGATGCATTTGTTTGTTAACGACTTTTGTAACAGAGAAGTACGTATTAGTGCTTGTCAACCATTTTATACCTATCGCCTACTTAAAAAAATCTTTTATTGCCTACTCATGGGTGTTGTCGCCCAGATTCATGCCCACAGGTATATATAGTAAAAGAATACGTAATACCAGATAATTATCTCTGTTAAAGCAGTACTGAGGCGTTTTTGTAAAATCCTTAATGATCGCGTGGAAAATTTTAAAGAACATTGGACTAGCAGTTTTGTGCTAGAATTCAGAGTTCAGTACAGTGTACTAACTGTGTTGAAGAGAAGTTAGAAAAAGATAATGTAAAGAGGAAAATATACAATTTTAGATACTTAAAAGAAGAAGAAGAAGAAGAAGAAGAAGAAGAAGAAGAAGAAGAAGAAGAAGAAGAAGAAGAAGAAGAAGAAGAATCACAAGATATAAAAATACTGGAAAAATCAAAGAAAACTGTTGGAAAAAACATAAAATAAATTATACAAATCCTATGGGAAAAAATGAAAAGAACTGACAAAAAGGTTAGATTGGATTAGAAGGGATCTGATTGGATTTATCGAAGAATCCATTGTGATTTGAAAAGGTTTCTTTTCTATGAAAACACTTACACATCTCTTGTGACGCATCTATGCAAAGACATGCTCTCATAAAAACGCGGCCGGAATTCACAATATCTGAAATTCAGAAAGCAGCCGTATAGATATACACTTTTACTTATGTAGTCCTACAGAGATGCAAAAGACTATTTTATACAAGCATCCTGAACCATTAAAATAAACCTGCAATCGCACCCACGAAGATGCAATTCTGTACATCTAAATATATTCAACTACACAAACATTACAAGGTGGGTGTCCTCGTGGTGTAATGGTTAAAGCGATGGACTGCGGAATCGTAGTACGCGAGTTCGTACTCCAGTCGCGCGATTACGTTCACTTTCGGGCAAATACCCTTGGGAAATGTACGAACCCCCTTATCCTCCCAGCTATGGGTTGAATAGTACCACTACTGTTCTTCTAGGAGAATGGCTCTTGCATTAAATAACTTGCAAAGGTTGATATGCCATTAAAGAAACCAAACCAAACAAACATTACAAGTAGTAATTCCTTCTAGATTAGAGGAATACTACACGAACTGTGACTCTTAATGTCTGAGTTTGAAACTAGATAAAATTATTTTCAAGTATATATTTCAATTTTTAATAAAATCTTCTTGTTGTCAATAATTTTATTCTTCTTTATAACACCTAATGAAAATAATTCAATGATAATTCCATCTTTGCTCAATTGAAATAAATTTATAGAACAAAAATATTTACATTACATTTCTATCATAACAATTGGTCAATTAGGTATATAATATGTTTTATATTTATCAGTGACTCTTGAATCAATTCCTTATTTTCCTTATTTCCTTAGTGATTACACCGGCTCATTGGTCTAGAGGGAAGAGTGTGCGCTGATGGTTCGGGAGACCTGGGTTCAATTCCAGGTCGCGTCATACCAAATACTTTAAAAATTATACTTGATACTTCCTTGCTTAACACTCAGCAATATAAGGTACGTATTGAGGGTAAAGTGGACCAATCCAGGGAAAGGAGTAGCGCCCTCCCCTCGGTGTAGTAGCTATTGAAAAGGGGGTCCTTCTGGTCCCCCTCGACTATGGTCGCCAACTTTACTTTTTTACTTACGTTAAAATGGAAAATACATTTCTATAGTAAATATTTCAGGAATTACATTGCCGCATAGCTTTTCTACTTGGCACCAGTTGACGCGCGGGTTCATTACTTCCCTTTTTTGACAAATAGTTTTATGAATGACTACTCAGTGGCGTAAATAAGTTACATATAAAAGAAGTGCACACGAGAGTAGAATTCTTTCGGACCCCGACAATGCATTGAAACAGACGTTTCCTGGTCATACAGAAGAGGTTTCGCCCCCCTCCCCAACAATCTCGTGATGCTTTGCATACGATGGCATTTCTCAAACATGTAATTCTACAGTCAGCACTTCTATATCAAAGATTCTACACTTATACTAAAGAGACTTCAATTAAACCAGTGCTCAGTCGGTTATGGGGCAGTAGAATACACCGAATGTATCTCTCCAGAGGAGTAATGATTGTTCAATAAGTGCCCTGGATACGACTCAAAACAAACTGATCGTCCGGTTCCAGTAATGCTGGAGTTTTGGAGTATGCGGAGTAACCCTTCATTGCCTCTGATTCCCGAAATGGTAACACCTGAAAAGGTCCCATCTATGGACCAAGTAGAACTGTTTGACAATTAAAGTGAGAGCAAACAAATGACTTAAGCCTAACCAAATTTTTGAAATAGAACAGTTTGATCATTTAATTTAGTGTAAACAAATGAGTGATGTTTAATTCAAATGTTGGTGATAAAAAACAGTACTTCGAACCATTTAATTATAAGCAAACGATTTACTTATAAATCATATATTTATATCCATTTAACGGTGTGGAAACAAATTACTGATATTACATTGTTACTGTTACATAGTAATAATTGAAAACATTTTACTGCGTTCAAACAAATGATTAATCGTAAATTTAGATAGAAATATTTAACTGCGTACAAAATAATGAGACAGGCTCGTTTAAAAATCCATCTACAAAATGACTTTATATTTGATTATATTGAAACAGAATGTTCATTAAATTACCAAAAATGGTTGATATGCTATAAAACCAAAACAAACAAAATCATATATATCTAATACATATGATAAAGAGGATTTGGCATTAAATAACCAACAATAATTGATATGCCATAAAATCCAACCAAACAAAATCATATATATTTTATATATATGTATAAACAGTATTTGACATTAAATAACCAACAATGTTCGATATACTATAATATCTGACTAAACAAAATCAAATATATTTAACATATATATTTAAAAAACCTACATGGCTGATATGCCATAAAACAAAACCAATTCATAAATGTTTAATATATATGTATATAGGTAGTTGAACCTGCTTACTAGTTTCAAAGGCCCACCGTTTAGTGTGGATATGTCGCCTCTTGGATTAAAGCACATGTATTCCATTTTGTCTGCGTTGACATGGAGGCCTATGCCTGCAGCTGCTTGTTCCAGACTACATAGCAGGGTTTCTGCTTGGGCGGGTGTATTTGTCAGAAGCGCTATGTCATAGGCATAGTCCACGACCATAATGGTTTGTGCGGGATATCTTCTGCTTCTTTCCTTTGCCAGCTTGAAACCGTTTTCTTTCATTTAATCAATAGACGTTCTAAACACGTAGTCTAGGCAGATGATAAACAGGTATGAGGCCGATATATCTCCTTGTAACACACTTGCTACAGTGTCGAAGTAGTCTGTGTCTTCATCCGGGGAGCGAACTTTTACTTCGGTGTTTTTATATAGCATCATTATGACTGCGATGGTTTCTATGAGGAACTCGTAGGTGAGTAGAATTTGCTCCATCTTCCCTCTGTGTATGGATTGAAAAGACTTGGAGAAGTCAACGAATAATATTGTTGCCTCAAGGTTTTTTGCACGTACAGCTAGAATTTGACGGATATTCAAAATTTGTGATGTCTCCGATTTCTCCGAAAGACATTTTGGTTCTTCCAAAGTATTTTCTCAATTTTCGGTAGCAAAGGCATGGGCAGCAATCGATTGGCTATCGGTTAAATGGAAGTCAGAACGGACCGATAAATCAAAATGCATTTTTTCCAAGCAATAGTCGTGTCGATACTGCTATATGGATGCATTGCATTGATGCTAACTAAACGTATGGAGAAAAAGGTTGACGGCAATCACACAAAAATACTGCGAGAAATATTGAAGAAGCCTCCACAAAACAGCAGCTGTACTTCCGCCTACAACCCATCACGAAAACTATCAAAGTTAGACGAACCAGACATGCAGGACACTGCTGGAGAAGTAAGGATGAACTCATAAGCAATATACTCTTGTGGGCCCCTTCATATGGACGAGCAAAAGCAGGACGGCCAGCTAGAACCTATTTACAAGAGCTCTCTGTCGATACGGGATATTACCTTAAAGACCTACCGATGGACGATAGAGACAGGTGACGAGAGAGGGTCTGGGATATATTTACTGGAAACACGATATGATGCGTTGGAGTTGTTTGGGATTGCACAAACCGTTATTTTTTCTTGGTGTGTGTGGGTGTGAGTGTTTTTGAGATTTTTGTGTGTATATGTGTGGTGATGTAGTTTGAAATATACTGGTAACTTTTGTCCTAATAGTTTGTGTCTATATATATATATATATGTGTTTTTTAATGAATGATGGTCCTTCCTTTTTCTAAGAGGGTGTTACTCTTCACCTGCTTTATCTCTCTTTTTCTTTTGATATTTGATACGTTGTGTGTGTGTGTGTGTGTGTGTTGGAGTGGTTTCCGACTCCACTAATAGATTTTTTTCTGTTTGTGAATATGTTTCTTGAGATTTTTTGTATATATATATATATATATATATATATATATGTGTGTGTGTGTGTGTGTGTGTGTGCGTGTGAGCATATTTTTATTTCCATTCGTGTGTGTGTACGATTTATGTTTTATTCAACTTTAGTTTAAATGTATCTACAAAATTATTTTCCTTTATTTGAAGTAGCGTGCTGTCATCGGTTTGATATATTGGCATTATTTTAAATTTACCTCGAGTACATTGGTATATATGTTTCGAAACATTTAATTTTCTCTTTTCTTCTATTTTGATTTTACTTCTGTGTAGTGATGCCCTTGTATTAAGGGCCTGTGTTGACTCTGTGTATATTTCTTTGCGTTTGCTACATTCAATTATGTAGACTACGTTTTTGAGTGGTAGCTTAATTTTTTTATTTATTTTGAATTTGGTGTCTAGATTTTTAAAGGTGTAGGATTTATCTTCTATAATTGTATCACGTATTTTGCATTGTTTATTATTGCATTTGATAACTCCTGGTGCTGAGTTTTCTTCGAATGTAGAAGAGGTGAGTATTCTTTTTAGGTTTTTGGGTTGTCTCTAGCTTTTAATTATTTTTTGTGACTATTATTTCTTTGATTTTATTCTTGTTTTTAAGTTCTTCTAGATCTTTTGTTGTTGCTTTTTTATTTGTGATTATTGGATGTATTCTACGTGCTAGAGTGTAAGGGGAGTATTTCATACAATCTTTGGGGTGGTTGCTTTTGAAGTAGAGGTATTGTTAGGAGTCCGTTGGTTTGTAGTAGATATTTGTGAGGATTTAGCCATTTACGTTTTTTATAATGATGGCTAAAAATGGTAATTCTTTTGAGCTGTGTTCCATAGTAAATTTTATTTTCGGGTGTATTTTTTGTAGTAGGTGGTGTAATTTCTTGATGTCTCCCCATAGGAATTTCAAGAAAATCAACCAATCATCCAGATATCTTTTCCATGATGTGGTAAATTCTTCTTTTATGTCGTTGCCGTATTTTTTACCTACTATTTCATATAGGTTTTTTCTATATACATTAGGGTTAGTTCCCATTGCTGTTCCTAGGGTCTTGATATAGTTAATGTTAATTAATTGGAAGGCGTTATTTTTAAGGATTATTTCTATACCGTCTATGATATATATTTTTTTAAATCTTGGGTGCAATGTGTCTAGGTATTTATCTATCAAAAATGAGGTGGATTGTTTTCCTACTTCATGGCGGATATTGCTATATAGGTTTGTGATGTCAAATGAGGCTATAAGTGTGTTGGTATCAATTTTTTTTCTTATATGGAGTTTTAAAAATCCATGTTGTCCTTAATATAGCTTTTTATTTTATTTAGGAAAGGTTGTTGTAAAATGTCTATTAGTTTGCTAAATCTGCTAGTCGGGCATGACGGGCCTGCAACAGTGGGTCTAAATTTGAGGTCACTGGGTTTTGGGACTTCCATATATTCGGATTTTTGTGTTTCTACGGCGTTTTTATTTGTTTAGACTTGTGAATTTTTGGTAGTCCGTTGAAGTTACTGGTTATGCAGATATTGTTTGTTAAGAAGTCTTTTTCTTTTTTGTTTAGAGATTTGTTGCGTATTTTGAAGAATTTTGTAATTTTTTATATAATATTGTCTATGTTTGCATCTAATAGTTTGTAGTTGGTTTACTTTTAGGTTGATATTCCATAATTTCTCAAAGAATGTGTTCAGTTCATTATTATTGTTTTTGTCTGGGAAGAATTTGATCTTATTCTTTACTATGGAGTCATCTGTATCTTTTTTTCATTTTTGAATATTTTTATTAGTCTAAATTTCCTTTCAAATTCTTTGATGTAATTTTTAGGTTCTCTTATGTTGTTTCTTGGAGTGAGGCAAAATTAAAAACCTAGATTGAGTTAGTTTATTTGGTCTTTATTTAACTTATGTGTAGGTAAGTTTTTAATTTTCGGTTTAATGTAACTTTCGTTTTTTATATTGTTTTTTCCTCCCGTTAGTTTTGTCTAAAAATGGGTTTTTGATTTTATTTCTTAAAAAATAGTCATTTTTGTTTGTATTTTTTAAATAAAGATTTTTTGTGTTGTCGTTTATAGAGTTGGCTTTTTGGGTTTGATTTGTTTTTTCTGGAGTCGTATGCGTAGTAGTTTGGCCAATTTTGTCGTGTGAAATAGTTTATAAGGGAATTCTTTTCATGATGTTTTACATTTCGAAAGTATTTTTTTTTTTTGTTTTTTTTACTGGAGGTTACTTCTTCTTAGATGCTCTGGCCAATTTGTATTTATCTGCTATTTCGCAGCGTTAATTTTTCTTTTATATATTGTTTTTTGTGTGTGGGGATTATAACTTTTGTTGCATTGTGTTTTTAGTTTGTTGTCTGTTTGCTTATGTTCTTTTTATTTTATTTTTTTTTTTTTTTCGTGTTTTTTTTTCTTTTTCCTTCTCCTCTTTTTGCTGTAGTTTTTTTTTTTTTTAGCTATCAATTTTTTCTTGATTTTTCTTCCTTTTTTTGCAGTTTTTTCCCATAGTTATTTTAGGAATGGCTGTGTTTCTATTGGACACAGTTCCCAAATTTCTGTAATTAGTTCTTGGTCAATTTCCTGGAATTTGGTTTTATAATTGGTAGTTTTGTCTTCCAGTATTTCTGTTGGTGCTTTCAGTTTCATCAGGGTATGGTTGGCTTTGATTTTTTCTATTCTTCAGTGTCCTGTGGTGTTATTTTTTCTTTAAATTTTCTAGGGATGAATATTTCATCCTTTTTCATGAACTCCTAGAAGATTTTTGCTGCTTCCTCACTTTTTATAGCATTAACGTAGGTTGTTTTTCGTTGGTTTAACAGGTTTGCCCACATTTTTAATTTTTTGTTTATTGTTTTGTATGTATTCTCCTCTTTTTGGGTTTCTCTTATATTCGGTAGGTAATTGTAATTTTTTTCTGAATACATTTGTATGGATTTTGTGTTATTTTCTTTGGGTTTCTTTTGTGGTGGTGTCTGTTAGTTCGCGAAGATTTTTTTATCTTTAAATGAATTTCTTTTACTTATTCTTCCAAACGTTTTCGGTTTTCTTTTATATTTTCTAAGTTTTCGAGTATTCCCTTTATCATTCTTTCCATTGTTTTGTTCTATTGTGGTATTCTCCCTTTATAATGGGTAAATATGTATAAAAAATTTTTGTAGGTCCCAAGAGAGAATAGAATATTTTAAAAAGGTATATCCACGAAGAGATTTGTATTTTTTGAATTTATTTATTTATTTTGTTCTTTCATACGTGTATGTGTCCAGCGTGTTACTTTCGTCAGAGAACATATATAGCACATGGCCTTGTTAATGGGGTACACAATGAGACTTGAAATCACTAAGGTTTGTAGTTTGAATAATTTTCCGTTGGTTAGGGGTTTATATAGAGGTCATCTTCTCTTTTTCTAAGAGTGTGTTTGCCTTAGTCAGCTTTACCCCTCATTGATATTTCTTGTTTTTGTCGTTGTGTGTGTGTGTGTGTGTGTGTGTGTGTGTGTGTGTGTGTGTGTGTGTGTGTGTGTGTGTGTGTGTGTGTGTGTGTGTGTGTGTGTGTGCGTGCGTTGGAGTGGTTTTCGATTTCAGTAAGTTATTTTTCTTCTGTGTGTGTGAGTGTTTGTCTTGGTGATTTTTTTGTGAGTGTATTTGCGATAGTGTGGTTTGAAATTTTCATGTAACTTTTTTCCTAATATTTTTTGTCTGTGTTTATATATAAATATCAATGTATGTTTGCATATATATATATATTTGACATTGAATTACCTGCAGTGGTTAATATACCATTAAATCAAACCAAACCAAATCATATATTTTTGATATATATGTATATATCTAATATATATGTATAAATAGGATTTGATATTAAATAACCTACGTACAATGGTTGATAGACCATACAACTATACCAAACCAAACCAAACAAAAATCAATTAAATCAGGACTTTTCTCAAAACATCTCTTTATTAATCCTTTGAGTATCCCAAATCATTTTTGTATATATATATATATATATCTGTGTGTTCACATTGCTTAGACAATTAAATGTTCTTAAATCACCCTGAATTGCTTTTTGCATAATTATACACGAGAAACTATGAAACCATAATACCTTTCCTCTACTATAAGTGACCAAATCGTTTTCTTTCACTCCAATTATGTTAGAAGTGAGTTATCGAACGCAGATATGACAAACATACGAAAAACAACTATCAATTGTCGTTATCATAACCTCAGCCGAAAGGTTTATTCATCATGTATGTTGACGTTTTAGAGTGCCAGTTTTAATTCGTAGAAAATGGTACTTCCTTTTTTCATTTTGTTCAATACTCAGTAGAATTTTTGACAAAAACTCAAATCAAAAGTCAAGCATAAAATAAACATTAAGTTCTGTAAAAGAGTAAATGACAAAAGCTAGGGATGGGTGTCTTTGTTTAATGACATATTAAGCTTCATGAAGTATTTAATGTTTTAAGCATCCTTGTAGAAAAACCGCTATGAAACTATTTAACACATGGGAAGAAAAAGGGTTTTAGACAAGTGAGATGATGTAACAATGATTTTCAAAATTATATATAGAGAGAGAGAAAGAGAGAGAAAGAGAGAGAGGGAGCGAGAGAGAAATTGTAAAGCAATGTAATAAAAAATTGATGAATCTATTCTAATTTTTCCTCCATACTGTCAGATTACTTTTCATTATTTACTTCCATATATATATATATATATATATATATATATATGCACTAAAAATCATTTTCTTGTAAACTAAATATACTAACATTTAATTGTTTCTAATGAAACGTTATACAATCAAAACGGATATGATAAGTTATTATTTATTATCAAACTTACATCATTGAAATGCAAAAAACGAAAATGAAAATGACAGTACCTCTGCAACACAGACAAACCTTCCTACACTTATATAAAGGGGTTGCATAATATTGGACAAGAAAAAAAGAGACAGAGGCAGGAAGATACAGAGAGAGAGAGACAGAGAGAGAGCAACGCGAAAATTATTTTAATAAGGGTTGTCCTACTTAGTTAATTGTTATATGGACAAACCTTTATATAAGTATATTCCATATTGATTATATGGCTCTTTCCATAACGGAAGTTGACCAGCCCAAATAAGCATCTCTGACTCCTTCCACCCGCTGCACTTATTCATCATTGCTATCTCCTGGCATAATGAGTACCAAGCGTGAAACTAGGAGTCACCATATGAGGATAAGAGCAATCTACGCCATCGGTTTCATAATCAGTTTTGACATTTTTGGCCTAACCTAACCATTCAGCCAACGTAAATAGTTTAGCTTTATGTATTGTTTTTTTTTTAAGTCTAAAACATATAAACGTATACGAGATGATGTGAAATTAAAGTTTTCTGTTTATTTAATAGGAAACTGCAACAGATACTTAACAACTCCTGTAAACTGGTTTGATCACGAGGTTGCTACTCATATAGCATCATATATTACGCATGAGTAGCTCAGTGTGTTGCATATTGACCCTTGACGAAGCTGGATGTTCCAGCTGAGTAAACAAAGTGATTGCAGGAAGCACGAATACAAACTCCTGGAAAATAAGCGGTTCACGTGAATCAGAACCGGAAAAAGATGACGTGACTCAATACTGGAAGAGCAATGCGAAGGCGCTGTGAAATGCTATATGCAGATGCCCACGTGAGATATTGTCTGTCTCGATCTAGCAGACAGTCGAGTCTAGCAGTCGGCTATCAGATAATCACAGCCGGCGAGTTGCTGGCGTGGGACAAAGAGGCCTACATGCAGCCCCCGATTGAATACGTCTCGCCATGGAAGAGAAGACATACAGACCTGAATGTGAAAGCACTGTGTTGTTATGAAGGAGTCTATGGGTCAATATGGCAGTCTGTTGATGTCTCCTTGTCTATGTCTCTGTCTCTGTCTCTCAATACAGAAGCTCCGACTTTAAGAAAGAATAAAGAGATATATTTTTATAAGTGTTGTGGTTTCTTCCTTCATCACGGCTGTACAACTGGCGGAGTTCATTTCTCTCCAGATCTCCTATTGGTTTGAATACATTCTTTTCTTCTACAACCGGTTGCTATTCCAAGGTTAAAGAACTGCCAGCCATACAATTTACCGAGTGCTGGTGGGAAAATGATTGGATTCATTCCTCTACAAGGAGTATTATCGCTATGGGGAATGCACATAGCTTCGTTCACAATTTGAATTCAGGTAGCCGTGTTCACTTCCTACGGCAGCATAATCCTTACGTCACGAGCACCTCCATATAACAGATACTGAGAAGACAAAACATTAAATTTCCCCTTCTCTTGTGGAAAATCATAGCCAATGGGGTTTAAATATGAGGCTAAAAATGCATTGTAGGTGAAAACATACTCTGGATATAGATGTCATTTTACTCATCGTACAGAGTCATTGGCCTAATGAGTAGAGTGTTCACCAATGATCCGGGAGACCAGGGTTCAATCCCAGGTCGAGTCGAGTCAAAAATGGTACTTGATGTCGCCTTGCTTAACACTCAGCATTATAAGGTAAGGATCAAGGGTAAAATGAAGCAATCCAGGAAATGGAGTAATGCCCTTCTCTTTACCTTGGTGTAGTAGCTATTGAAAAGGGAGCCTTCGAGTTACCCTCGACTAAGGTCGCATACTGCCTTAATAGTTTCAGAGAAAATAATAGAAGTTTTTAGTTTCGGAGAATTTCTCGTATTCTAGTTATAAGTAGATATATGGCACTCAAATAGGAATGAGCTAGAGTTTTTCACACTTTCAAAAACTAATGGCATATAAACATTTAAAATATGTTAAACTGAAAATAGTGTTTCTCGCTTAAGAAAAGTTCATAGCGAGACTTATACCTCAGTGATCTTACAAAATTTACAACTTGTTTAAAAATGCTAAAAAAAAACTCCAAATTTTTCAGTGTTATTCGAAATTTCAACACTTCCTAAAAAAGCCAACGATCGTGTACAAACTTTTAAAAGACTTTAAACAACACTGCAAATAGTGTTTTTAGCTTGACAACAAAATATTTGAGATCTTACAAAATTTTCAACTTGTTTAAAAATGCTAAAAATAAACACAAAATTTTTCATCTAAAAAACAAGTGTTGAAATATCAACGCTTTAACCTAAACAATTATCGTGTACAAACCTTTAAAAGATTTTATACAACACTGCAAATTGTATCACTATCTTAAAAACAATAATTTCGAGTATTTGTATTAATTCTCAAATCTTTAACCACTGAGACTTTACACAATTAGACATATACTTAAAACTTGTTTCAATTGACACATGAAACCTGTTTACAAAACATAAAAATATCTTAAAATCTAACCTATTCTGCGCTTTTTTCAACAGTAATGTAACATTTCTTGTTTATTTTAGATCAAAATATTCTTGACTAGTGATGGCTAAGTTTTTACAATAGTATAATAAAATATGATATAATATGATATATAATATAACATAACATTGACACCCTACTTACGCCGAAAAACGAATATGATAACTTTGTCGTTGCCCGTATGGGAACAGCAGCAGAACGCATAACAACCAAGCAAAGAGCCAAACAGAGTTTTGTAAGAAACATTAGCAATTAGGAAAAAATGAGACAACATAAAACCTCATCCCTACGCAACAAAAGGAACCCAGCTAATGCCGACGCTTATAAACTTAAGAAGGCACAAAGAGAATTAATTAACGCATACCAAAATGAAAAAAATTAGATACATTCAAGGCCAGATCAATAAAATCAGATATTAGGTAGAAGATAGACAATTTCGAATAGCGTGGAAGACAATAAATAAAGTGAGTAAAAGGGTGAGTATCTCCAAAGATAAATTAAAAGCTCCCAGGCAAAAAGAACGAATACACATGTGGTAAGAATAATTCCAAGAATCTGCTTGGAAAATCACCGAAAGTACTGTTAAATCTATCGGGAAAACTATTTATTACCAACTATACGTCAAACTAGGACAGTTTACTAAAGTAGAACTCGATGTAGTACGAACAAAAATTAAAAACGGGAAAGCTAGGGGTCTTGATGAAATACCACCAAAAGAATGGAAGACAAGGAAATTCGATGACTTACTGTTCGGATACTGCAACGCTGTATACAGAACAGCTGAACAGAACACAATAGACTGATGGACAAAAGACTGCATCCTTCCTTTCCCCCAGAAAGGTAACCTCGGAATTGGCAAGAACTACCTAAATTTCCATAATGGCAAAGGTTTTGTTATGCTCTGCTGCGCAACAGCATCGAACCAGAAATTGAGGATATTCTGAGGAAGAATCAAAATGGTTTTTGGAGAAACCGATCCTCAACATCACAGATTCTGACAATCCGTCGAAACTTTGGAGTTCATGCGAAGAATATCGAAGTGACACTCCTATTTTTAGATTTCTCCAAAGCATTTTACTCCATTCGCTGAGGGAAGCAAACACTTCTAGTCCATAATCTCTCCAAAGAAACTGTCACGGCCATAATGAAGCTTTTTAAAATCACGAAAGTAAAAGTTCGCTCACCGGATGGAAACACAGACTTCTTTGACATTGTTGCAAGGGAATACATTAGCCCCATATCTGTTCATAATCTGCCCTGATTACGTACTTCGAACGTCGATTGTTCTAATGAAAGAATATGGCATGATACTAAAAGAAGTATGAAGCAGACTATACTCGGCACAAACAATTATTTACTTAGACTACTCAGAGGACATACCACTTCTTGTAAATACACCTACACAAGCCGACTCTCAGTTGCATAATCTAGGACAGGCAGCAGGAGGCATTGACGTCAATGTGAATGCAGACAAAACAGAGTACATGTGTTTTAATCGAAAAGGAGACATCTCCACACTAAATGGTGGTTCTCTGAAATTTGTTAACAAATTCAGGTACCGCTGTAGCAATATCTTATCTTGTGAAAATGACATGAAGACGTGAAGACATCCGATAAATTAAAATGCAATTTCTTCCAAGCAGCGGTTGTGTCAGTTCTAATTTATTTATGCACCTCATGAATTCTAACTAAGCGTATAGAGAAAAAGCTAGATGGTAATTCAACAAGAATTCTACGTGCTATATTGAACAAATCCTCGAAGCAAATCCTACAAAGCGGCAGCTGTATGGCCACCTACCTCCAACCTATAAAACAAACTAAATAAGATGATCAAGACATGCAGGATACAGTTGTAAAAGTAATGATGAACTTGTTAACGGCGTTCTCTTGGAATTGCACTTCCATGAGAAGGGGTCATAAGAGGACCTGTTGGGCGACCAACAAGGACTTATTTAGAACAGCTCTGTATGAACACAGGATATTGTCTAGAAGAGCTGCCGGAAGCAATAGATGATAGAGATTAATGGTGAGAATGAGAGAAATCCATGCTAACAGCGTGACAGGACATATATATATATATATATATAAACACATTATCCATTTTTTCATTACGACATGATTATGCCAATGTGCGTATGTGAAATTACGAATCTTAATTTGCCAGAAAAACACATGGCGCACCCATTGAAAATCAAGTTCATAATAGTAGTAAATCCACAATTCCAGCTTACTAACTGTTGTTCCAAAGTGAAACATTCTATCAAAATGTATTTTCAGTGAAACAATCACGCACATATACAAAAACGTAGATTCCCAAGTGAACGCAAATTGAAATTAATAGGTCGGTCAAGTAGCCAAATTAAATCTATGTTATTCATTCAATTAAAAGTAAAAGCAAGAGTAAAGAAAAAAAAAAGAAAAAAAAAGAAAACGATTTCACGACGCGCCATAAGTCTATCAAATTTAAACAAGGATATATTTCACAGAGACCAACTTCTTTTAAGCAGACGTTGCCTATGGCACAATTGTCGAGAAAATTAGCAGAACGCTTATTTCACTACGTTATTTATTGACAGGAAATATACTGATGTGACAATCATCTTAACTGAGCGTATTCCTTCCAGCAAAAAGAAATAGACACATTGAAAGAATAAAGTCAATGTACCAAACGAAGAAAGGGTTTGGCCAGGTTTCTTTGTCTTTAATGACATATCTATCTTCGTGGGTTATTTTAAGTCAAACCAATCCTTGTAGAAGTACAGTGGTAGAACTATTTAACCAATAACTGATTGATTAAGAATTTCATGCCTTTCACAGAAATTATAGCCTGAAAGGATGATTGGATTTCGAAGTTCTTTCTAGGATGTCCGCTACGCCGCAGAAACTCACACTAAAAATGAAGAAAGAAGTCCCGTAACCAAATGAGAATATTTTCATCAGTATTAAGAAAAAAAACATCGGGCCAAGAGAACAGATTTTTTTCTTAAATTCTTTCAAGCCGGAACCGATGAAATACCACTGTATAGTCGTATCACATAGACTTTAATGATGTGCCTGGTGAAAGGTAAGTGGGAAGTACTGCTTGCTGTACAGAAAAAAAGTCCTGGTTGAAGAACTCTACAGAACAGGAGCTGTGCAGCCACTTATCTCCAATCTTACAAACCCTACAAGTACAAGTCATGCTTTGCTCTGCTTAGGATCTAAAAACGAACTCCTCAATGACGTTTTGTTATGGACTCCTACGCATAGATTCACCAGTGTTGACTGACCTCCTAAAACGTATATTCATTACATCTGAGTTGACCCTGGGAGCTGTCTAGAATATTTTCCAAGAGCAATAGGATGAATGGCAAGAGAGAATGCGAGAGAGAGAGGGAGAAAGTCTAAGGAATCGGTGCTGTCAGCATATCTGGATGATGATGATGATGATGGTCACGATTTATTATTTTAGGTTCTTGTGGGTTAGTTATGACATGTTGATTAATTTTAAGCTGAATTTAGCCTATTTTAGCAAGTATATTTGGTTCGGTTTTATGGCATATCAACTATTGTTTGTCATTTAATGCCAAATCCAATTTTTTCATATATATTAAGTATATGATTTGTAAACACATTTGGTTGATACACACAGTTTTATGGCATTTCAACCTTTGTAAGCTATTTAACGCCAAATCCATTTTTATGCATATAGTCAGTTCTATTTCAAACTATTTAATTTAGCATGAGTACACAGTTTAATTGTCAAAAACATTTTTTCAAGCTATTCAGTTTAGTCAAACAGAGCCAACATTTCTTTATCTATCATACACAAAGCAAAGACCTTTTTTTACTGAAAAGAAGCTTTTGAAGAAAAAGGGGAAGTGGAGGATTGAAGAAAAAGCGAAAAGGATGCTTTTTAACTGCTCTCACTACGGCGATTAACATGGACTCCATAACGTCAATAAGAAAGTACGTAAATGAACTGAAAATCCACGAGAAACTGTGAAAACAGCAATTGAAGAAGATTTAAGCCCAGACCTGAACCCCAATGATTACGCTGTATGAGGCGTTTAAGTAAAAAAAAAACAAATTCAACTTCCCATTCAAATATTAGATCGCTTAAGACTGTTATTGAGGAGGAATGGATTAAAATTTCTGAAGAATTTATTTTGAAGGTATGCAAATAGTTTCGAAGGCGTGTTGATACAACAATTGATAAAAAATGACATCAATATGCTACTAAGGATGGCTTGTACGATAAGCTATCGATCATACGGAAGTCAAACTCATCCCATAAAATACAACGCAATTTTTTTTCAGGAAGCGGTCGTGTCAAATCTACCATATGGATACACCACATGGACGCTGACTAAGTATGTAGAAAAAAAGCTTGACAGTAATTCCACAAGAATTCTACGAACTATATTGAACAAATCTTGGAAGCATATTCTATGAAACAGCACCTGTATGACCATCTCTAAAACCATCCAAATAAGATGAACAAGACATGCGGTACACTGTTAGAGAAGTAAAGACGACCTCATAAGCGAGGTTCTTTTATTGATCCTTTCACACAGACGTGCAAGTGTTGAAGTACTTAACTACAATTGCTCTGTACAAGGTGCTTGTGGTATAGTGGTTATCGTCGTAGGAAATGGACATGGCGACACGATTTCAAACCCTGCACGAGACTGATTGCATTTCACATAGCACTAATACTCTGGGGAAAGGTATGAATCCAATTATTCTCCCTCCAGCTACGGGTAAATAGTAGGTCGGGTTAGGTTCTTCAGCCTTGGTGAGGCAACTTGTCTAGGAGAAGGAAAAATCTTTATTCAAACCCGTTAAACTCCGCTTAAAAATTGACTTTGTGTCATATCCTGTCCGAGCAGAGTGGTTAGTAAATATGATTGCTCTGTACGATCACAGCATGTCATCTAGAAGACCTGCCAGAAGTGATGAATGGTAGAGACGAATGGTGAGAAAGAGTCAGGGAATTTCGTGCTAGCAACCTGACACGATGATGTTCATTATTATACAATAATATTGCTAATTTTGCTCCCATATCCTGTATGTCCATAAAAATGAGTTGCATAAAATACTCTGAGATAAGGAGTAGTAAAAGCATCACCTTGTGTTAAATAACAAAAAATTGAATATGATTCCAGCAGATCATAAAATGAAAATAAAAGAAAGTGAAAACATAAACAAATACCTTGGTCTTGCAAAAGATCTTCAAAAACTGTGAAACACGAAGGTGACTGTAATACTTTAAAGGACCTACACGAATCGGAAAAAGTGACTAGATGGGGTGAAGATCAGGGAAAAATCCTTAACCATCTAAACAATACCACTGCTAAAATCATCGTGAATACTTTGAGGAATACTGGAGTTCTGAGAAGACTTGCTGTCACTCAATCATTAAAGAAAAATTTTTTGCGGGTGTTAAAAATATGCTTACGAGTAAAACAATGATATTAATAATGGTTTAAACAGGCCATTAGCATAATGAGTATAATGTTTACCACTGGTCCTGGAGACGTGGATTCAACCCCAGGTCGAGTCATACCAAAGACTCAAAAATGGTACTTGATGCCACCTTGCTTAACACTCAGAATTATGAAGTTAGGATCAAGGGAAAAGTGGTGCATTCCAGGGAATGGAGTAGTGCCTTCCCCTACAACTCGTTGTGGTAGCTATTGAAAAGGGAGCCTTCGAGTCACCCTCGACTAAGTCACCAACTTTACTTACTTAATTTGGTTTCT
Source organism: Sepioteuthis lessoniana (assembly GCA_963585895.1). Lineage (NCBI taxonomy): Eukaryota > Metazoa > Mollusca > Cephalopoda > Myopsida > Loliginidae > Sepioteuthis > Sepioteuthis lessoniana. The sequence continues at coordinate 39,571,128 of OY757906.1, read as the reverse complement.
TGGAGAATATCAATCTGCGTGGGTTATTTGATGACAAAGTCATCCTTATAAAACATGAGAAGTGGTACTATTTAAACGATATCCGGAGGTATTACGGAGTTCATATCTTTCCTGAAGGTATTTGTCTGAAAGTGAACATACTACCGCTGTTGGAGTTCGAAGTTGCCCACTACGATGTCGCAGTTCAGCACATTAGCCATGGCACCTCGTTCAGAGCTGAGAAATTAAAGTTTTTACTGATCAGCCAACAATGGTGAGTTCATGAGTCGTAGTCTATAAGAGAACGTCTCTTATGAGGTCGTTCTTTCTTTCTCAGCAGTTGCAAGCATGTCTTGCTCGTCTTATTTGGTTGTTTTGTGATATGGAAGCTAATTGTCTGGATATTGCGAGCAGCTTTGTGGGTTTGTCCAAAGCAATCTGCACCATCATTGGGTGTTTTCTAAGATAACAATTATTGTGCGTATTCGTCTAAAACTTATGATTTACTTTACATCAAAAATCTTTCACGTGACATTAAGAATATTCGATTTAAAGTTGATATTTCAGACATCAATCCCTCTATCCTTTAAACTAAAACACAATGGTTAGATTTCAAATAACCAGAAAAATTAACAAGAAATTCTACCTTATTTAAAGAAAAAGAAAAACACAAAAGAAAAAAAAAGAAGAAAATTTATGCAAAAAGTTAAAACACTTATGTGGCTACTTACAATATTTTAGCAAAATCAGAATAAGCTGTAATACCATTTTTCATAGATTTTACTCACAAAAGTAAAGTTATTTTTTTTATCTTTAATGATCTCCAAAGGCTTTACAAGGTGGCTAGATGATCCTGAAATCGGAAGAGACCATCCAAACTATCATTTAGGTCGGCCAAGATTCTGAAAAGGATCCTGAACACCTCAAGAGGCTTGCTGTCTCTCAGACTCCAGTGAAATACCAACAACAGACGCTATGGCAAAAAACTTGAATAATTATAATAATAATACTCGAGGAGACTTGCTGTCACTCAAGCTTCATTGGAAAACCATCAGCTTACGCTGGTGTGCAAAACTGTCTAAAGAGTTAAATAATAAAGAAAGTAGAAAGAGAGACAAGAACTCGAACTCTGCAAGAGAAGGTGTGAAACATAAAAGTGATTGTGATACCAACTATAATTGGGGTTCTAGGAACGGACTTCAAAGGCTTCGAAAAAAGACTGCAAGAGTTGGAAATTTTGACGCATGAATTGAGACCATCTAAACTACAGTATTGTTGAGATTGACGAAATACTGAGAAGAGTCCCGGAAAATTGAAGACACTTGCTGTCACCCAGATTCCTATGGAAAATTATTAGCTAACAGAGGTATGAAAAGCTCCTAAGGAATATTATAATTGTGAAATAAAGAGACAGACTTCAAACGTCTGTTTCCATCAGTTTTGTTTTATCAAGCCTACATATTTATTACTTTAGGCTTACAAAAGTCTAAATGAGTTTTCCTCATATTTCACCAAACTAACCAAAAAGTACATTCAAACTTAGATTTTAATATTCCTATCCAATATATTTATTTTTAATTACTATTAAAAGATCAATTATTTTTCTCATATTTTGTCAGATAATATTAAAAATTAGGACATTACTTACAATTTAGCCTGACAGTGTAAAAACTTTAGGTTTAAATTCCCAAATTGTTCTGTAAAATGTAGTAAGTTATTGCTCATGGCAATATTTTGTGCATTACTTCTGAACTTGTGGCCAACATTACTTCTAAGTTTAATGTTCACTGTATATGATGTTACTGGATCATTCATATATATATATATATATATATATATATATATATATATATATATAAATTGTCATCCACAGACTGTTTCTTTGTATCACAACTCTTCAGTGAGCAAGACATGTAGGACGTTTCAAGCTGGAATCGAAACCCGCCAAAGTTTACGCTAGGTATATCTAACCACTCAGCCATTTCGGTGACATACGTCAGCACAGGAATTATAACGCATTGCTACTAACTTTCGTTTGTTTATATTTTGGGCTATCGGATACCAAAGTGCTCATACCTCCTATATTTTGAATATTTACCTGTGTGATGCATATAAATTCAGGAACGTTGTAATGGTAGGTTCACCTGGGTAATGTCTTATCATTTATTTATGACACGATCAGTTACGATCAGAGTTTGGGCCGGTTCACTCCGTGTGTTTGCAGCTGAAACGTTTTTTTAAGAGTTCTGCATCCGTATTTGCAACACGGAGAGCTTTTTGCATTAATCTATTCAGATTATAAATAAAAATGGTACCAAGGTATCTCCTAGCAAGACTCCAGCGACAATGCCAAATAAATCAGAGTCACCATTATGTAAGTCAGCTATGGCATTTATATATTTTAAAAACATACTGATAGCGGTGACAGTTTATTTCGAAAAACCAGATGCGACATCTAGTATTTCCTAATTCTTTCCCTCGTGCATGAAACCAAATGCCTTTGAGAAATCTATACACAGTCGAGCTATACACCAGCATATATTGGTTAAATGACATTTTTTATAATAAAAAGTTAGTATACGAAACTTTCAAAACCTTTTTTAATAGTATATATTGTTATTAATTTTGTTTAGGCATCAATGCCACGTTCTCTAGGAATTAAAAATTTTGACGAGGATTAAAGAAAGCTGTCCAAATTTTATTACAATCATAACAACGACAACACTCACGTGGATAACGATGACAACGTCACCGACAATCTGATTGTACCAAGCCTCAGATACGGATAAGAAACGCAATATAGTAAGGCAGTTGTGTGAAGAAAAACGAAGAGTGGTATTAAAATGAAAAAGAAAAAACGTATTATGATAATAAGAGGTTGGAAGAAATGAAAGAGAAGGATAATCCCTGTAAAAATAATGAAATGAAAACAAGAATAATAGAAACCTTACAAATGATTGCGGAGATAACAAGGCTGAACTATGGAATGATTATTGGAGTTTTCACTGATTTTTGAAAATCTTATTTTCGCAAATTATACTTCTCACAGGTTTTCGGAAAAGAAAGATGAATACCCGATTTTAAAAGTTTTTCAAATACATCAGCGATTTTTCGGTATTTTTAAAGAATTTCCGAGTCTATATATATTCATAACTTTATTTTGATACACACACACACACACACACACACACTCAAACATGTATATATATATATATATATATATATATATCAGAGGTATTTCCGAAACGTTACGGAACTGATGTCCAAAGCAATTTATTTTTATTTCAAATAGCAATTATGTATGATTTTTTTTTTGCCTGTGCTCATATTCATATTTTCTTTTATCTACCCTTCCTCGATGTATTAGTAACACGCGGAGAGCACGGATTCAGGTTATCTGTGTATCGTATGCCTACCTTCACCGGACAGTACCTCAATTTCAACTCCCATCATCCATATACGGAATAGTCCGTTGTTTACAACATCGAGCAAAAACCATTAGTTGCGATACTGATGCATATCAAGAAAAAATGATTACATTGGGACACAACCTCCATCGTAACAACTACCCAGGGCGCATAACATCGGCTCCAAGAAGCCTAGGTTGGAGGATAATACACAATTCCCGAAAACTCGCCACAGTATGTCTGCCCTATTTCAAAGGAATAGCCGAAAGGATCCAAAAGATATGTACTCCATATGACATCAGGACAGTATTCACAAGTGGTTCAACTCTCCGGAGATATCCCTCCCGGGTCAAGCTATCAACAGATTTCAACATGATCAAGAACTGTGTTTACTGCATCCCTTGCAGTTGTGGTAAAATATATAAAAGTGAGAAAGGTCGCCCACTAAAAGTAAGGCTAGAAGAACATCGGAAGGCAGTAGGACGAGGTGAGATTGAAAAGTCGGGTATGGCGGACCATATATGGAAGGAAAAGAGAAACCATCTGCTCTTATGGGATGAAGTTAAAATAATTGATAGGGCTGAACATTGGAGGATTAGACGCCTCAAGGAATCAGCACATATGTTGGGCTACAATGACCTACTGAGTAGACCAAGTATAGAGATTAATACAAAATGGGAACCGATAATTAAAAAATGTTAGATAAAAAAAAGTCCAAATAGCAAATAATCCTATTTACCAACCCCTCCGCTCGGGCAGGATGTGACAAAAGGTCTATTTTTAAACGGAGTTTAACAAGTTTGAATTCAGAGTTTTCCTTCTCCTAGACTAGTTGCCGAACCAAGGCTGAAGAACCTAGTCTGTCCTACTATTTACCCATAGCTGGAGGGAGAATAATTGGATTCATACCTTTCCCAAGAGTATTAGTGCTGTGTGAAATGCAATCAGTCTCGTCCAGGATTTGAACTCGTGTCACCGTGTCCATTTCCTACGACGATAACAATTACACCACGGGCACCTCTAAATAGCAAATAATATGGTTTTGATCCCCTCTCTGTTTGATTTATTTTCTCCTTCTTCTCTGTCACTCATTTATACTCTGTTGGAAAGATTCTTCTGAGATGAACCTCAGATCCGTAGTTACGTCACTCCTTATGACCTTCAAGCCTTCAGAAACTGGTCTCCTTGTTGATTATCTTGAGTTTGGAGAAAAGAAAAATCTACAAAAAGCAAGATCAGAGGAATAGGGAGGTTTTTTTCAGTACGGCGATGCCCCTCTTAGTAAGGGAAATGCCAGCGACTCACTATATCTAGTCTTGTTTCTTTTCAGACATGTCTAAATCCTCGGTGATCATCTTGCAAACATGTCATTTTTCGTGAACAGCTGACTTGCGATCATTTGAGCAATTAACCACCTGACACCACCTTCCTTATCCTTTCTACGTTGGTCTCAGTTCTGCTCGTTGAAGGCCTCCCACTCCTGAGGTCATCTTTCACCAGGCTACACTCTTTGAACCTTTCGGACTACTCAAAAACGCGTGTGCATGACATGGTTTTATCTGTATAGTCTTTCTGGAGTATTTCAAGTTCGTATGACGGGGCTTTTCCGAAGCAGACTAAGAATTTCATTTTTAATCGTTCCTCAGAGTTCATTACAGAACAACTTGAAAAAGCATTTGAAAAAAAAAGTTAATGGTTGCTGTAAGCTAAAATTACTGTTATATAAGTTATCATGGTTAAAAAATAATACAAGACACTTATCCCTCTTTCGCCTATATCGCACTCATCACGCACCCAGTTTTATTACTTTTCAAACAGACCTCGAATATTTGTATTGTGGTGTTTACACAGCTCCTTCCTAAGGAGCAGTATGTGATACAAGTTCAATTTAAATTCAATCAGATTTTCTCTAGTTCGAGAACGGTTGCCTAACCAAGGCTAAAGAACCTAGACTACCCCACTATTAATTCATTGCTGGGGAGAGAAAAGATGCTTTATATGCCTTTCTCACAAGAGAGAAGTGAGATACAAACAGCCTCATTTGTTTTTTGTACTCATTTCGCCGATTTCATTTCTTCTTTATGCTAAGCGCCCCTTCATGTAACATACATAGGCATGCATGCACGAAAATATTGTTTATGCTCCAAAAGAAACGCACATACACACACGTACACACACGCATGTATATATATATATATATATATATGGGTATCTTAGTACATGCATGTGTATGTGTATTTCTTTGACTGAATTTCTATGTAATATAGTCCATACGATACGATACCACATTTACCCATTCGTTATAAAATCTAATTTTCTTCTCATCAAAAAGATACCAAATTAGGTTAGATAAGGTTATTTGGTGTAATGTCATATCAGCTCTTGATGGCTATTTAATGCCAAGTCCTATTTATACATATATAAGTTTTGTAAGTGAATAGATTTGAGATAACATTATTTTTTAAACGAGCCCAAACTCATTTGTTTGCGCAATGTTACATGGTTTCAAGTATTGTAATCTAATACTAATAATTATATCAATATTAATCATTTGTTTGCTCAGAGTTAGATACCATTCAGAGTTAGAGAGGGCCTGAGTGTAATGGTATTTAAGGGGTATTGCACATTCCCCAAACAACATTACAGGAGCCTCTCCATCGGATGCAGTTTAATGTCAGTCAGAACAAAGGTACCAGGATTTCATTCTTTTTGGAGGGGAATAAAACAATCAAAATAAATATTACCCAGCAAACTCTACAGCATTTTAAAAAAGGAAAATCTTAAATCGTAAGTACTCATGTACTCGGGTAATGAACGACTTTTTTAAGACCAATTCTTTTCACACACAATATCAAGGGACCATTCATTATATGAAATATGTTTTTGAACACCTCGAAATTTACCATCGCTTATGAAACGTATGAGACTAAACAAGGTGTTAATTCATAGATAACATCCCATTTCTTAAAATGAATTAGGTAATCCCAAAGAGAGTAACCTAGCACAGAATATTCGGTAGGAAACGGAGAAGTCAATTAATGTAACATTTAATTGTACACAAGACAAAGAGGGAAGTAAGTTACCGACCCCCGCCATAAAACAGTCTTAATGTGTTCACGGAAGCTGATTACAAGTCCATACCACAAAAAGGTAGAAACAACTATCTATTCTCATATCTAGATTATAGCAAAGGGAGGTACCATGTGCTCCCTGCTGAGGAAAGAACGACTACGTCTCCCTTGTTAAGTCTTGTGAGCCCAAAAACGTGGATTCCCCGGTTCACCTTATCACGTGATCGAAAAGAACTCATGACGTGAGAGATTTCCGCAAAACACTATAAGGGATACCACTCTATTTAATTTCCCACGCACGTTCTATTTGAAAACAACTTTTTGTGACCAAAAAATTTGGGATGAGCTTTTACTCGAGTTTATTGGTGTATTTTCAAACGAACGTATTTTTCTTTTTGCTATAACGTTTGGCAATAAGTAATCTCAAATAATATCCGTTTATTCAAAATTTTACCTTAAAGCGAACTCAGATAATGCATTCACTGTGTTAAACAGTAAAATTCTTTATTAAGTAAGCAAAAGCTCTTAAAAATAATAATGATTATTATAAGTAAATCTTGAACAAGTCCTGGCGGCAACACCCCACAAGACACCAACTGTACGGCCACCTGCCTCCTATCACGAAAACTATTCAAGTTAGACGAACCAGACATGTAGGACACTGCTGGAGAAGCAGGGACGAGCTCATAAGTGATGTACTCTTATGGACTCCCACACATGGCCGAGCAAAAGCAGGACGACCAGCACGAACATATATTCAGCAAATATGTGAGGATACGGGATGTAGTCCAGAAGACCTGCCAGAGGCGATGAACGTATGAGAAAGGTGGCGAGAGAGGGTCAGGGATATCCGTGCTACATTATGATGATGATGATGATTATAAGTAAACAAACATTAATTAGTTTCATTTTAATCAAAACAATTAAAACTTCTACGTAGAAAAAAGTTTCCCAACTTACTGCAACTGCTTATGATTTTCAAAAGTTATTATAAATTCATAAAAAGATTATAAAGATGCAGGTAACATTTAACTCACCAGACTCCATGCCAGTTATTTAAGTTTCCTAGTCTGTTAATTTTGCATCAATTAGTTTTGAGAACGTAGAGGACATTTGAAAATAAAGTGGTGCAGATTTCCATCAAATAAAAAAAGGTTTCATAGAGCTTAGACCAATAGAAAACTCTCAGGAGTAACTGCGTTGAATTCGTAAGAGAATTTTCTGAAAATAAATAGTGTTTCATTCATTTTGCATTTCGGCCTGGATTAATTAAATTTTAACACACTTTAAACGTGCCTAATATATATATATATATATATCTGGACCCCTACACACAGGCTCGCCAGTGTTGGTCGACCAGCAAAATATAACCTATAATAGTTCCGCGCAGACGAAAAATGTAGCTTAGTAGACCTGCCGGGAGGGATAGAAGACAGGGATAGCTGAAGAGAGAGTCAGGGAAATTTGTGCAAGCAATGGCACTTGTTGATGATGTAATAGATAGATAGATAGATTGATTGATTGGTTGCCAAAGGGTGAAAATTGTGTAAAAAAATCCCTCAAAACAGTCATTTAAGAACGTTGAATATAGTAAAATGCCGGGATAGTGGCAAGTAGACTTAGATAATAACAAAAATAGTTATTACCTCAGCTTTCTAAATTCATCTCTCTCTGATAGTTTCACGTATTTTTCCATAATCATCTGAAAGGAACTTTTGGGAAGCAATAAGTAACAAAAATATATTGTTTCATAATGACCGTTGTTTCATGATTATTTTTTGTAAACACATGAAACAATTAGCAACATCAGCTTCGAGAGGAGAGCTGATATATTTTTTATAACATACACATCTCTACAAACGGCCATTGACATAATGTTTACAGTGTTTACCAATCGTCCGTGAGACTGTGGTTCAATCTCAGGTCGAGTCATATCAAAAGCTCAAAAATGGTACCTGCTGTTTCCTTGCTTAACAATCAACATTTTAAGGTACGGGTCAAGATTTAGTGGAGCAATCCACGGAAAAGAGTAACGCCCTACACCTCAGTATAGAGTATCTACTGAAAAGGCTGCTAATTATATGTATTTTTAAAAAAAGATTATCTTTATATGTTTTGTGTGCGTATATCAGTTTGTGATTCAGAAAATACTTATATTGATGCTTCAAACCGAGTAACATGTACAGAAAATTTTGATTTGGGATTCAAAAATCATCTAAAGCAATTTACCTGGGAATGAATAATGAAATAACGAACACAGTGATGGGTCATATACATTTCTCTAAAGAGTGGAAGAAGAAGTGGGAGAGTAATTTACGTAAAAAAAAGAGTTTACTAGAGGTAAAAGGAAGAATCGGCAGTAAACGTGTTAAAGTCATTTCAGAATGTGGATGCTATGTTCGAAGTTTATCTTATTTAAGGAAGGTTTGTAAATCTTTATACTCGGAGCTTTGAGAATTTTTGAAGACTTGAACGGATCAATAATAAAATAGGCAGACTCCATATGCATAGTCCGGAATATTTGAAGAATTTTTGCATGCTAGTACATTTTATTTTCTAAATATAATTAATCAAATCGCTGTTCTTTGACAGGTTTGCACTGTTGATACTTGAAAAGTAAACCTTCTGCAAAAATGAAGACGATGTTTTCTCTTTATCTGTTGTATTTTTCGAAACAAATATTTTTGAACCAGATTAAGCAGATTTCTTTTACAATGAGAATCTTTGAAGTTAACCACACAGTCTGGCTCAGCATAATAAATGACATACCCAAACTCACAAACAGACAAAGTGAATAAGAATTTTATGCAAGCAATGAAAATGTAACCATAAGATGAAAGAATATGTTGAAATAGTTTAAAACTTCAGCCAAAAGCTTTAAAAAATAAATCAGCATGAAGGTTCATGAATTTCAAAACTATCTTTCAGAACGCGATTGATTTTCTTTATACTTTATATGAAATACATCACTATCTCCTGATGTGTGTTTAAGTAAGGGTAAGGAAAGTTTGCTTCTCATTTCGTCATATCGGAGGAATATTCAAATTTCCATCGATTATAAACAATAAATTTTAGTGCAAGTAGAAATTTTAAAATATTCCACTATGATTAGTTTCTTTGTTTAATGGCTTATCAACCTTCGATTCCTTCATTTGCTTTTACTCAGTACCCTTATACAAAGAATACAGTTACTTTTTCTGAATATGAATTCCTTTTTGGTTATTCAACACTGAAATAAGTAAAGTTGGTGACCATAGTCGAGGGTTAGCAAAAGGCTTCCTTTTCAATAGCTACTACACCGAGGTGTAAGCAAGGGCACTACTCCTTTCCCTAGATTTTATCCTTGATACGTACCTTTTATTGCTGAGTGTAAAGCAAGTAGTTATCAAGTACCATTTTTAAAATCTTTGGTATGACGCACCAATTAAACCCAAGTCTTCCCGGCCATTGGGCCAATGAGTAGAGGGTTCACCAATGGTTCGGAAGACCAGGGTTCAATCCCAGGTCAAGTCATACCAAAGACTCAAAAAATGGTACTTGATGCCGCTTTGCTTAACACTCATCTTTATAAGGTACGGATCATGGGTAAAGTGGAACAAGCCAGGGAATGGAGTAGTACCCTCCCCTACTCCTTGGTCTAGCAGCTATCGAAAAGGGAACCTTCTGGTCACCCTCGACTACAATTGCCAACTTTACTCATACTGAAATCAGTTTTTTATAGTAAGTATAGTTTTGATAAATTATTTCTCTTCAGTAACGATCATTTGTGAACAACTTGCAATTCACGTAATTTTTTAGACGAATACTTTCTCACGGCTATATTCCTTGCTAAAACTAAAGATTTGAACACATTTATATAAATGACATTTCAAGCCTTGGTAGATTATTTAATACGGATATCAGTGTTTATTTTGCAAGTAGATTATTTTGTTTTAAGTAACTATTACCATTTAATAATAATCATCTACAAACAAATTTCGCTTGAAGTAACGATTGCCCAGTCGGCTGGGGCTGTAGAATACACCGACTGCTTCTCTGCAGAGGGGTTAGACCCTCCCAACGAGTGTCCTGGATATGATACTAAACAATCTGATGGTGAGGTTCAAGCTATGCTGGAGCTTTGGGGAATGCGGAGTACCCCTTCATTGCCATCGCTCCCAGGTCCACTCGGGCCCGGAGTGGTAGCACCTGATAAGGGTCCTATCTATGGGTTAAATACAACTAAACCGTGCTTCTTTCACTATACTGATTTTTGCATTTAAACTGCGTATTTATGCTAAACTGAATTGTTTAAAATAGAGACTGTTTTGACATTGGAACTGCGTACTAGTGCTGAACTGAACTGCTCGAAATAGAACTGTTTTGACGTCTAAACTGTGTACTTATGCTGAACTGAATTATCTGAAATTATTTACATAAAAATGGATTTGGCGTTAAATAACCTACAAAGGTTGATATGCCATAAAACCCAAAAACCCACCAACCTTGAAGTAACGATAAAAAGAAAAAAGGCTAGTTCCAACAAATTAGTAACCGACTTACTGTAGTAAATACTTTCGAACCCCTATCACGTTCATTTTCAGATTGATATCCTTGGGAAAGGTATAAACCATTTATTGCCCAGGTATAGCTTAAATAGTATCACTGCTATTTTTTCTACTTAGATATTTTTGAAAGTAAATGGCACACAAGATTTGCTATGTCATTGAAGCAAGAAACCAAACACAAGAAAATATTTGCGCACGGTTTAAAGGTTTTAATTATTCCTCTCTAAAACAAATATTTTGTAAAAAATTATAAAGTTGGCATTTTAACCTTGGCTGGGTTACTTTGTATTGAACTCAATTTAATAAGTATAACATTATACATATATATATATATATATATATATATGGTACAAAAATACATTTTCTCAATCGTTTCAAACATGTAAACACTTCATATTTTGTTATTATAACAAAGTTGAAAGCCAATATTTTGATATATTTCAAAATCTTTTTAAACATTATCTAAGACAAATATATTTAACTCATAGATAGGAGCTTAACACATATGGTTTCTTTGTTCAATGACATGTCAACCTGCACGGATCAGTTTTGTTAAAGCTATCTTTGTAGAAGGAAGGTAGTTGTACTATTTAATCCATAGCTAGGGGATAAGGGTTTGCATACCTTTCCTATCGATATTAGTCTGAAAGTCAACGTAATGGCGCGAATGGAGTTCGAACTCAATGTCACAGTCCAGTATGTTAGCCTCTACGCCACGGGGACTTCCTCTGGAACTTAAAATGTTCTACCATTCAAAGTGAAAGAGGATCTAAATGTCATGGCAGCAAAGTGTTGACTCAAGAATTGAAACCTCATAACCAGATATTCAGTTTAACTCACCCTTTTTTACAAAAAGAAAGGATCCAGTTAAACATTGTACTTATAATGTAAATCGTATCACGGACTAAAAACAGGAGCTATGTGTATGAGATTTTCTACATTTACACATATAATGATTAAAAAAAACAAACTATTCTTTATTTTAAAAAAATGCTTTTTAAAAACACTTAAAAACAAATGGGGTGTGTTTCCTGAAAATACTGCATATTATTTACCTGTATCACTTCAAACGGAGTACGTGACACAGAGTTAGCTTAACAAGGGCCACCGCACATGTGAACATGGGCAAAAATAGCTCATCTTTTAATAAAAGAGACTTGTGACATATTGAAGAAACTTGCTATTTACTTGCTAAAAATTTTCGTTTAAACAAGAGATATAGTTCAATTCAAATATTTAGTTCCGCTGTTTAATGGCATATCAACATTCATGGGATATTTAAAGCAAAAGGTTTACTTGTAGAAGAACACTAGTGATGATATATAACCAATAACTGGAGGGATAATGGGTTTGTACCTTTCCTAAGGGTATAAGTGCGGAAGTGAACATAATAGAGATACCGGAGTTCGAAATCGCTTACTCCGTGACCGCAGTGTAGCACTTTAACCACTACACCACAGCGGCACCTCCCGTTGTTCTAAAAAAATGTTTTCTATATGCAATCATGTGACATACTGTTTGACGTTTTATATAAAGACGAATTTTTACACAAAATTTCTTATTGCATTAAAATATCAAAATTACTAAAAAACATTGTAATGTATTTATATATATTTTTCTGCGAATAGGGGTATAAGGTAAGAGTTAAAGACTGACTGAATAGTTTTGAGTGGGGGCTTAATTCATGTTGGTTTAGAAGTATTAATATAGGACAGATTTGGCGGGAGATTCGTGTAAGTCTAGTGAAGTGTAAATCATGGACACGGACGAGTATTAAAATAACATCTTACCTCGGTACCGATTCCGGAAGTAGCCGGGCGAAACCAGATGAGGTAAAGATGGTTTCATATAGCAGAGTAGTGTGGAATGCCCTGTTTTCATTGGCTGTTTACTAAAAGACAGATGTCTATAAGAACGGCTGAAGTCTGGCCTTTGTATTTTTTTTCTTTGCTTTGGTAGAGGCACGAGCGTAGCACGTCGCGATCACGGAGGCGGCTTGGCTCTTTCAGAGTCAAGCCGGGGTTACTGTCGAAGCTGATATGATGCAGAAATAACCCGAAATCGGCAATGAAGACAGCGCATCACTGAAGACCTACTTGATGCATCTAAGATGTATGATTGAAATATTGTTACTTCTCGCAAGTTTTTTTTACACCAGCGAGTGGCAGGAAGTCACCTCCAGTCTCCAGAGCTCTTTTCAATTTTCTGGTCGATCTCAACAATGTTGTAAATTGTTTGGTCTTGGCTCGTCCGCCGATTTCTAAATTTTCCAGTCCCCTTTTCAAAGACTTTAGGAATTGTTCCAACCGCTCTAATTACGATTGGTATTGCCATCACGTTCATGTCCCACAGCTTTCTTAGTTATCTAGTAAGGTCCATGTACTTGTGTCTCTTTTCGATTTCTTTAAATTTCACTCTCTGTTCTACTGGAACAGCAAAGCCCACTTGTCAGCACAGGCAAAAAAAAAAAAAAAAAAAATTCATCCATAATTACTATTTGAAATTAAAATAAATTGCTTTGGACATCAGTTCCGTAACGTTTCGGAAATACCTCTGATATATATATATATATATATATATATATATATATATATATATATATATATGTGTGTGTGTGTGTGTGTGTGTGTGTGTTATAAATATATATAGACTCGAAAATTCTTTAAAAATACCGAAAAATCGCTGATGCATTTGAAAACCTTTTAAAACCGGGTATTCATCTTTCTTTTACTTTGTTTATTTTAACCCAGTCTAGTCTTCTGGCCGAGATTAGGGAATCTGTTTGTATCTTATTACTATTACTTTACTCCTTGAGAGATCTTTTTACATCAGCTTTAGCTGATGGTCTGTCACTGACGTTTGAGTGACTGCAAGTTTCCTTAAGACTCCAGGATTCTTCTCAGTATTCTGGTCGATCTCAACAATGATGTAGTTTGGATGGTCTCCACTCGTCCTCTTATATCCAGGTCCTCCTGTCCCTTTAATAATGTTTGGTGACTGCACCAAGTGCACCAATTACAATTGATATAAACGTCCCTTTTTTTAAAATTCCCTAGCAAGGTCAAGGTACTTATCCTTCTTTCCATTTTCTTTCAATTTTATTCTGTGGTGCGCTGGGACAGCAAAGTATGACCCTGGAGACCAGGTTTCATTCCCAGGTCGAGTCATACCAAAGACTTTAAAAAAGGTACTTGATACCTCCTTGCTTAACACTCAGCAATATAAGGTACGTACCAAGGGTAAAGTGGAACAATCCAGGGAAAGGAGGAGCATCCTTCCCTACACATTGGTGTAGTAGCTATCCAAAATGGAGCCTTCGGATCACCCTCAAGTACAGTCACCAATTTACTATTATTTGATCCGGTCGTCTGGCCGAGATTAGGTAATCCGTTTGTATGTCAAAATCCCATAGGAGTTCACGTGTCTCCTTCTCTAGAACAGCTGCTAGGTTGTGCATGTACCATTTGTTTGTATGGTCAAATTTCAATTTCTTGCACAATTCCCAGTGAATCACCGTGCCTACCCAGTCGTGTTTAGTCTTATATACTTTCTGTGCTAATTTCCTACATTTGCTTATCATGAAATTGACCGTTTCGACTCTCTCACCACATAATCTAAATCTACTGTTTTATTGCTGTTTATCTATTCTCGCTTTGATATTATTGGTTCTTATGTCGTTGTTTTGTGCTGCTATTTGGAGAGATTCAGTTTCTCTCTTAAGGTATCCATTTCTTAACCACGTCCATGTTTTTCATAGGAGATGTTGCTTATAAGTAGCTTAAAATGTCCATATAGTTGTTTTTCTTCCCATTTTTGTTTTTGGCTACAGTTTTCAGTATTGTTTCTGGTAGTTTTAAAGGCAAATATAAGTTAATGTAATGGCAATATTTTCGGCAATAATTCTTATGGCAAAAACTATTTGAACGTTTTGTAAGGATTTTTTTCTCAAACTCCCGCATTCTTATAATACATGCTTGGTTTATTGATACGATATGATCAGAAGAAATGAGAATCGAGTTCTACTTTAGAGAAGAAAATTCAGCAAATTTTAGATTTGGTTGGAGACAACAAAGTATTGGTTTAAAAGTTTAATCAAGCATTTGGTAAATTATAATAAATTGAAAATTTTTTTTTATTATAATAATGGAATTTTCTATAAAAACATTATGAGTTAGCTAAGTAATTAAAAGAGGTAGAAAACAGTTTTGATAATCAACATTGTAAACATATAATCAATTACCTCGTTGAATTCATAAGCTACATATTCAAGATGTCAGTTTGGGAGTGTGGACTATTATTTCATTACAATTACTGCCATGTCCACTAAACACCTGCATGTGGACACACCAGTTTGGGGCGACCAGTAAAACCATACATTCATCAGACTGTGCTGACCCTGGATATACTTTTGACGACCAGTAAAAAGCGATGGCCTACAGGGACGGATGATGTGTGAGATTCAAAGGAATCTATGCTGTTGACGATGATAATTTTCGGGACATTTACGGAAAGTTTTTGATAAATCATTTTTACAGTACCGCTGTCATTTTCTCAATCAGTCCGGAATGCAGCAAGGATATCTGCTGCACCCGTTTACAGAAACAAACTACTTTTGGTAGAGTGGGTAAAGGCATTGGTTCGATCCAGTGACATACCCAAAAAGTGTGAGTTCAATACGCGGTGAAGGCAGTGGAGAATTTTCAGAGGGGAAATTATCAGGAGATAACAGATAACTGACATCCATTAAATATGGCACGTAGAACTTGAACAGTCTACACCGGTAACCAAAATAAAGGGTCAAGTTCGACATTCAAACCACCTGAAGAAGCCCGGAGCGTACAGCGGCCGAAACGTTGGGATAAACATGGCGGCAAAGATGAGGACAATAGTCCGAAAAATGTAAATAATGTACATAATACCTCATCTCAGATATATAGACAGATGCTTTTGTATTATACATAATCTGAAGAAGTATACATTGTTTTGACTAAAACATGCTTGTCAGTACACAGCACATGTAAATTTCATATGGTTTGCACTTCTCAGCCAACAAAAATTTGGTGACATACCTCTGTTCAAGCCTTGAGCGCTCTGTATGATTTTTCGCCTCAAAACATATTTTTGTGCGATTAAAATATTTTTGCCATAAACCTATTCCAAACAATGCAAAATCTACTTTAATGAAAAAAAATCTGAAAAACCCTATTTTGCTTCTTTCTAAAATTAATCCCCTTATTTATTCAATGACAGTCGTATGTTTAATAAAATATTTGAAGTTAGTTTGTACATTTTTTGAAATATGGAATCCAATTGGTTGAGGCAGCAGAATATACCGATTGCATCTCTGCAGAGTGGTAAGATTCCTCCATCGAAAGTCCTGTATATAACACTGAACAATCTGATGGTTAGGCTTCTATAATGCTGGAGCTTTGGGAAATGCGGAGTACCCCTTTACTGCCATTTCTCCCGGGTCTACTCTGTCCCGGAGTGGTAGCCCTGATAGGGTCCTATCTAAGTATCAAATAGAACTAAACTGTGTACTTACGCTAGACTGAATTGTTTGAAATGGAAATGCTTTTAAATAACGAAATGAAAAACAAAAAATTATATTTATTCAAAACTGAATAGCTTGAAATAAAACTGCTTTTGACACTGAAACTCTGTACTTATGCTAAGCTGAATTGTTTGAAATAGAACGGTTTCTATGTATAAAATGGAATTGGCATTATTTAACCAAAAATCGTTGATGTGCCATAAAACCCAATCAAACCAAACCAATATAATGTTCCAGTATGTTTTAGATAAAGTGATAAATTCAGTAAATAATTGGAAAGATGGTAGTTTCTAGCGAGAGAACAAATCAGAAAGAATTTAGAATTACAGTTAGATGGATGACAAGGAAAAAACAGAAATGAATAGAAGGAAAGCACGAAACATATTTACTTCTTAAAAGTCTGGTAAATTGTTGTTCTTTATTTCTTAGCGTAAGTGCACGTTCTTTGTGCACTCAATGAGACTAACACACAAAACATAGCACCAAGAGAACCTGTTATAATCAATTTTTATATAACCAGTCACCTCTGTACACAAAATTATATGTGCAATAATTATGAAACTTAAAACTTTTTCAAGTATTGAAAAACGATATATCCTATTTAAATAACTTGAACCTTTTTGTAGGAGAGGCGTGTGACGTAATGGCTATCGATGCGTAAAATAGAATCAGCCTGCTAAATTCAAATACCAACTGAATTTTTTCGTGCTCACTTTACATTAGTATGCATGGAAACGGCATGAATTCACTTTTCCCTTCAGTTGTGTGTGAATACTGTTCAAATTGATTTCGCTGGTTGGTTGGTTGTTAGAGTAAATCCATACTTTATTTATTTTCGCCCTCTCAGTAGCGTTTAGAATATGCCCATAGTGTCCCCTTCCAGAGGGGTAAGGCCTTGCAAATAAAAGTAGTTTCATCAATATGAAACTAAAATGCGCCTGGTGGTGAGTATCTTATTGTAGAGGTTTAGCGTTCTTCGAGTAGTCTTTCACTGACTTTACTCCCATGTTTTTTCAGACTCGGAGTGGAAGTACCTGACAGGATCTCATCTATGGGTCAAATAGATATGCTTAACTATTATTTATATTCGATTGGACCGTGTTAAATTTTTAAAAAGTTAAGAAGCAACAAAACAAATATGTATATAGAAACGCACAATGAACACACTTCCATGACCTCGAGGTAGAAAATCACTGTGGACAGGTTGACATGCTAAAGAAATCAATCAGTCATACAATCTTTATTGGTTTACTGAAAGTCATAATCAGTATTTCGTGATATCATAAGATTTGAAATTATTTACGAGAAAAATCATTTGCAAAGAATTTTAGATTTAACTCCGTATTCATAATAAAAATTCTTCTCATATGGTTATATAGTTTCAAGTATAACAAACAAATAATAATAATTATCAAACATATCTATTTGACAAATAAATGGGGCCATACATTGTACAATCAAGCTGCTCAGATTGTAGCCAGGAATAAAAGCAATGAAGTGGTGACTCAAATCCCCAGAGGAACGTTATTCAGGATAACTGTCATTCTTTCTCGAGTGTTCAAATTTTTCATTGTTATTTTTCTTCTTTTATATGTTTTCATTTTTACCAACAATTATTTGCATGCTTTTATCCTTATTAGATTTGTTCCCTACTTCTGTTGAGCATAAAACAGAAGCAAGTTCTCTAAATAATCAACTCTTCAGAATTATTTTAACTATTACTACTGCAACATATTTAGTTGAGAGAGTAATTTTGATAGAATGTCAATCTGTGTTATATCATTTTATACCTTGTTGTTTGGGAACTGTGAATATTATATATATATTTACCAACCCCTCCGCTCTAGTAGGATATGACGCAAGGTCATTTTTAAAGTTGAGTTTAACAGGTTTGAATTCAGAGTTTTCCTTCTCCCAGACTAGTTGTCTCACCAAGGCTGAAGAACCTAGTCTATCCTACTATTTACCCATAGCTGGAGGGACAATAATTGGATTCATACTTTTCCCAAGGGTATTAGTGCTATGTGAAATGCAATCAGTCTCTTCCAGGATTTGAACTCATATCGCTGTGTCCATTTCCTACGACGATAACAATTACACCACGGGTACCTTCCCAACTGTGAATATTATATATATATATATATACGGTGTGGAAGAAAAAATATGGAATAATCTATGATTTGCTTAACGCCGAAACCAAGCCAAAAATAATTTCTAAAGTAATTGGAGTTTCTTTATGGACTCCATCAAGACCAGACTATAACCCCCCCTTGATTACGCTATATGGGGCGTTTTAGAAAACAAAACAAATGCAACTTCGAATCCAAATATTGGTTCACTTAAGACAGCTTTGAGGAAGAATGGATAGAATATTTGAAGAATTTATTTTCAAGGCATGTTAGTCGTTTCGAAGGCGTGTTGTTACAATAATAAAAAATGGCGACCATATTGAATAAATGTACTGTTTTGTATCTATCTTCTTATATTGTAATTTTTAGAATTAAAATTAATCTTATTTCATAACAGAGACATTTATTATTATACCAGAATATTCTAATTTTTGTTTGCGAACCCTGCAGGATTATGTGATTTCAAGTATAATAATCAAATATTGATGATTATCACAAAAATCGATTTGACCAATCGATGGGATTCTACCTGGTACTTACAATCTTTGTCAGAGTTTAGGTACGAATAAAGACAACGATGTGGTCACTCAAAAAAAAACGCCAATCTCTAGAACTGGACCTTCACAATCGGATACAGTTTAGTGTCATATCTGGGACGTATCTTTTTATAGGAAGTCTTAATCCTTTGCAAAAGACACTAGCAGTGTTTTGTAGGCCTCTATTAACAGGGAATAGGTGCCCGTGGTGTAATTGTTACCGTCGTAGGAAATGGACGCGGTGACACGAGTTCAAATCCTGGACGTGACTGATTGCATTTCACATGGGAAAGGTATGAATCCGATTATTCTCCCTCCAACTATGGGTAAATAGTAGGACAGTGAGGTTCTTCAGCCTTGGTGAGACAACTAGTCTAGGAGAAGGAAAACTCTGATTTCAAACCTGTCAAACTCCGCTTAAAAATTGACCTTGTGTCATATCCTGCCCGAGCGGAGGGGTTGGTAAATATGATTAACAGGGAATTGGTGGAATTGATTTCTCCAGCATTAGTGATGGCCAACTAGTCTTGGAGAAGATCCCTTTAATTCTGGAATAGATAATAAGGCAAAAGATAAAAAAAAACGCTGCTTAATTTACGGATGAAGGAAATTTGGGAGAGCCATAACAGTTCCCATCCTGAACTATTTATAAGTTCTCTTCTATCAGAAGGTTTTGCAACAAACTTTACGAGATAAAATACACGCTTTAGATGATTATATATTCTAGTGATTTAAATATTTTTTCATTATTATCAACTACTCAAAATATAAAAAGAATGAATTCTTTTTTAAAACTGTATAAGTAGATAAAGAAAATTAGTAGTTAACAGTCCAGATTGATGATTATTTAACAATATGAATGGACTATTAAGTGTTCAGTTTTGATTGCTATTAATTAGAAAAACTATATAGTATCTCATTGTAACAAAATTCCACTGATACTTGTGCAAATATTAGTTAGATCTTGTTATCAAATATGTACGTGGTATTCCCCTGTAGGGTAGTGGCTAAAGCGCTGGATTGTGACATCGTAGTATGAGAGTTCGAATTCCATTCGCACTATAGCGTTTACCTACAGACTAATACACTTGGGAAAGGTATGAACCCTCTTATTACCCTAGCAATGGGTTAAATAATACTTGTAAGGTTTCTTCTACGACGGTGGTTTTGAAATTGAATAACCATCGAAGGTAGATACGACATTCAAAAACAAAGTAACCAAACCAAATATTAACTCTACCATATTCAATATATGTAACCAATAGGCGTGGGAGGTGTGTTATTTGAGTATCATCGACTACTTGAAACCGTATAATTTTTTGAAAAAGTACTGACTTCGGCAACAATAACGCAACAGTAGATTGAATACCGTAAAACCAACAAAACATCCAATAACATACTGGTTTTGTTTTGTTTGGTTTATTTTGATTTCTTTGTTAAATGTCATATAAGCCTTCATGGTGTATTTAATGCCAAAGGGATACTTGTTAAAGAAAATTAATGGTATTATTTAGCATGTAGCTGTGGAAAAATTCTGGTATCTTTGGATTCGAAGAAAATTAACACTTATGAAACCGAAGTTCTTAGAAGTGTATGAATTTATTAGTGATACTACTTGAGTTGATTGACTATCTGATATTTCAAGAAGGTTCACAAATTTAAAGACCACCAATGACTTCCAGTTTCACATCGGTTGTGCCCACTCGATTTGACTTGAAGTCATCGGTGTCGTATAAAATTTTGGGTCATCTCTTAAGCATTTAGTTTATATATATATATATACATATATATATATATATATATATATATATATATATATATATTTAATGAATAAATATATGTATACATATTTTATATATATATATATATATATATATATATATATATATAATCCATGGAAAATAGTCTGCAACCCAGGGTTTCATGAAGTTTTTTGCAAAACAACAATCATCAGGCAGCTTTTTTGCAAAAAAATTCATGAAACTCAGGGTTGCAGACTGTTTTCCTTGGATTATATATATATATATATATATATATATATATATATATATATATAGCTATCCTAGATATTGAGTATTCTCCATATTATATTGCACTTGGTTCGACACATACCCACAAAGTGATTTAGTGACAACCAACACTTTTATAATATATATATATATATATATATATATACCAGCAGATGGACAAACCAGTTCAGTTTATTTGTTCAATAGTATGTCAAACTTTTTAGTTTATTTGATACCTAAGCAATCCTTGTAGAAGAACCGCAGTGATACTGTTTAACTCATTGCCGGGAGGATAAGAGGTTTCATTCCTTTCCCAAAGGTATCATTCCGAAATTGAACATAATAGCTCGACTGGAGTTAAAAGTCGCTTACTACGAGACCGTTGTCCAGTATTTTAGCCATTACGCCACAGGGAACGTCAGAAATTCATAGAGATACGTAAATAGATAAATATACGCACATATACCTTCTTTTGTTTATATAAATACGTTATTTAGCATGCATGACTTAATGCTGTATTTTTTCCACGAAATCCATCCCATTTACCTAGCACAGTATAACAAACCCTTTGACAAAGTAATCTCTCTCTTATTTAGTTCCGGTTGATGTAGTTGAATAAAAAAACGTAGCAGAAGGCAGACTTTTTATAGACATAATTTCAATAGGTTTACACACTGAGATCTAATTTTCAACATTCATCCAACTTGCCCTATAACGGCGCCGTTCATTATACAAATTAGACTGTAGTTCTACTTTCAAGTGTTTTATATATATTCTTAATTATTTACTGTAGAGACGGTAAATAAATAAAATGATATAACAAACTTATAGAATACTTTGATATATATAAAAAAAAATAGTTGCTTTTAAAGACAATCCACGTACTTAAATCGCATTGATATACCCTCCCACACACACATATGTATATATGTATACATATATGAAAATTTCAAAGGATGAAAACATTATATGATGATGTTATATCAGTAGATGATGTTTTTTAATCAATGGGATCCAAGTACTGTGACACTGCCGAATGGTATGTTCGGAACCCAAATGGAGACTTTGTTAAACAATAAACCCCATTAGGCGTACCTTTTCCAATCTTCTTCAGCCTATGAACTTTTCAACCGACCATTGTATATATATTAAAATCCCAAATTAGTATATATATATATATATATATATATATATATATATATATATATATATATATATATATATATATATTACTGTTTAAAAAGTCATTTTAATGATGAATAACCCGAGATATTTTACTGAAAGTAATTGCCAGTATGCAAGGCGTAGAATACACTTTTTTATCTGCAGTGTGGTAACCCCAAATGTGTGGTAATCCCAAAAAGGGATTTCCTGACTAGAAAACTAAACTGCATTTGGATGGTGAAGATCTAGTGGCTAAAATCTAGGAATTGGTCAAGAGAGATCTGTTTATTCGAGATAATCGTGAGCAATAAGTAAATAAATAAATAGAAATAAAAAAAAAACTCTTAAGAAACAAATTGACAGAAACTGTTTATATAAACGTACGTCGAAGATGATTCCCTAACGTCTAAGCATAAAATAACTCTAGACGTGTCGATATGCCGCTGAAATCAACAAATCCGTACATGAATCCTTTATTCCCACTTTCTATTACTTTTTTCTCTACTTTTCATGATAAATTTCTATCCACCAGTTTTTCCATTTAGCATAGCTTCGGTGGGTTTTTTTTTCTCGTTTTAAAAGAAAATCTCTTTTCTTCCAATTTATTTCTTATTTAGTTAATTTTTTTTCGTCCTTAATTTGTTTGTTCGTTTATTTATTCATCTAAGTTATTTGAAAATACTTTAGCCAACAAATGATGTTTTACCTAACTCGACATGACTGATACTACCATCTTGAAACTATTTCCAAGCAGATGTACCGTTTTATCTATAAATAATTAATTCATCTTAAACAGTTATGACCCAAGTTACAAACATCAACGCCAACAAAAACACCAACTATAATAATAATAATTATAATAATAATCAAAAGAAGAAGAAGAAGAAAAAGAAGAATAATTGAAAAACTATAAAAACATGAAAAAAAGCCAAACAAGACTTGATGGGTATTCTACAGCCCCAGCAGACTGGGCAAAAGGGGGCTGGAGGACTTGCAAATAAGAGGACGAGTGGAGACCATCCAAACTAGAGCATTGTTGAGATCGGCAAGAGTACTGAGAAGAGTCCTGGAGACATGTGGTGACTCGCTGTCTCATCATCTTATGCTAGTATTTGGAGTTATTCCACATGGTTAAACAGTCATTTGTAATTGGTACGCTCAGTACAATCACCAAAGGTTTGGTAAGGGGGCTGCATGGTTTGGTTTGGTTTATGTAAATAATCAGTTCTATTTAAAATAATTCAGTTTAGCATGAGTCCACAGTTTAATTGTCAAAAACATTTCTATTTCAAACTATTCAAGCAGTTTTACATAACAATTCATTTTAGTGTAAGTACAGTTTCAATGTCAAAAATAGTTCAATTTAAAACAATTCAGTCGAGCAAAAGCACGCAGTTTAAATGTAAGTACGGTTTAATTGTAAAAAACATTTCTATTTCGAGCTAATTCAGTTTAGTAAAAGTAGAAATTTTACTTACACACAGTTACATGTCAGAACAATTCTATGTTAAACAATTCATTTTAGTGTAAATATAGTTTCACTGTCAAAAAACAGTTCTATTTCAAATAATTCAGTTTAGCACAAGCACGCAGTTCAAATGTAAGCACGGTTCAAAAGTCAAAAACATTTCTATTTCAAGATATTCAGTTTAGCATAAGTATGCCGTTAGTTCTATCTAACCCATAGATAGGGCTCTATCAGGTGCTACCACGCCGGTCCAGAGTAGACCTGGGATCAATGGCAATGAAAGGGTGCTCCGTATTTCCCTAGGCCCCGGCATTACTGGGACCTCACCATCAGACTGTTTTGTGTCATATCCAGGACACTTGTTGGGGGTTCTTACCCATCTGCAGAGAAGCAGTCGGTGTATTCTACAGCACCAGCCGACTGGGCAAAAGGGGACTGGAGGACTTGCAAATAAGAGGACGAGTGGCGACCATCCAAACTTGAGCATTGTTGAGCTCAGGAAGAGTACTGAGAAGAGTCCTGGAGACTTGTGGAGACTCGCTGTCTTATCATCTAATGCTGGTATAGAAAACTCTAAAAAAAAAAAGAAATATACATAATATACATAATGTACATATCAAAATCTTTGAATCAAAAGTCATAAATATTCTAAACCAAACTTCAGCTCATTAAATAAGAAAAAAAAAAAGGTTTAAATATATGAGTATTCATTTTTTTTAATTCTTAAAAAAGAAGAAAAAACTCTCATTTGCTGGCATCTAAGAAAGGCCGTTAATATTGATGTAAAGCCTTTACCAATATCGTCATTACCGTCCAAGCGCACCGATAGCATAAACTCCTTAGACTCTGTCTGTCTGTCTGTCTTTTTTTTTTCTCTCTTGCTCGTACACACTCACAAACGCACGCACACACCAAACAAACAAACCCCATCTGTCCCTGTCATTATTTTTGATAAGTTCTCTAGACGGCATTTTTTGTTCGCAAAGAACTGACGAATGCAAGTATTTGATGGTCAGCCAATACTGGTTTGTCCATTTGTTGGCACCCATTTAAGAAATCCAATTTCGAGTTCTTCCTTACTTCCTAATACCCATCGTGTCTTGTTTGGCTTTTTTTTTTGTTAGTTTTCAAGATAGGAGGTAAGTGGCAATACAGTTTCTATTTTGTTGGGTTCTGCTTCCATGATTTGTTCAAAACAGCAGGCTATAACTCTGTTTTGTTTCCGTCAAAGATTTTTCCACAGGCATTTCATTAGAGTGCGAGTGGTGCAACCAATCTGTAGTACGGATACGGCTACAGTTTGAAAGAATTTTCTTTTTATTCTATCTGAAAAATCAGATTTCAATTTGGAAACTAAAACTGTCAGTATCAGTACACGCTTTATCTATGTGCATAGTGATATTCTTTTCAGTCCATTAAATATTGTTACTAAGAAATATAAATTTCACAGGGCTGCAATTAAAAAATATTTCTAAAAACCATAATGTAGGAGAAGAAAACTTCGTAATTTTTACTATTTTCATTTTCTTTTGCTTCGATTATAATATATTATTTTTTCAATGTTTAAATTTACCTTTTATTGCCATTGTATGATCATCTTGCGTGTCTAGCCGCACTGAAGAGTTGTGATACAATGAAACATTCTGTCTGTGGATGACATAATATATATATATTATAATATAATATGACATAATATATATATATATATATATTATAATATAATATTATGACATAATATATATATATGTACACATATATATATATATATATATATATATATATATATATATATTACCTTTTAAGATTTTGTTGAGTAACTTTCTTCCTATATGAAAAATTAAAAAAAAAACATGATGAAATTGGAAAAGAGAAAACAAATAAGGATACCAGGAAAATAATGTCACCGCCAAAAAAAAAAAAAAAAAAAAAAAACAGCATCTGGAGTTATTCCACATGGTTAAACAGTCAAACATAAAGAAATCGACAAAAAATGGGGAGTACCCGTGGCGTAGTGGTTAACGTCTTAGACTGCGATATCATACTAAGTGAGTTCAAACTCCAATCATGCAAATGCGTTCACTTTCAGACTAATTCCCTCTGGGAAGATATGAACGCCCTTATCCATAAAGCTATACCTTAAATAGTACCACTATTGTTCTTCTACAAGGATGGGTTTGGCATTAAATAACTCACGAGAGTTGATATGGCATTAAACAAAGAAAGCAAATCATATCCGCTCATTGTCGAGGGGACCTCTGATACAGCCGTCTGATTATGATAAAATTTTACATGTTACTGGAAATTGCATTGTTCTTTAAGTTAGACAACATTAAAAATATTGTTCTAAATAAATACTAACAATAATATTTCATTTTTCTTATATTACTGTAGCATTCAAACACATAAGAAACGGATCATTAGTGTGTATATATATATATATATATATATAGTAAAGTAAAGTTAGCGACCATAGTCGAGGGTGACCCGAAGGCTCCCTTTTCGATAGCTACTACACCAAGGTGTAGGGGAGGCCGCTACTCCATTCCCTGGATTGCTCCACTTTACCCTTGAACCGTACCTTATAATGCTGAGTGTTAAGCAATGTGTTATCAAGTTCCATTTTTAAAGTCTTTGGTATGACTCGACCTGGGATTGAACCCAGGTCTCCCGGGCCATTGGCGAACACTCTAACCGCTGGGCCAATGTCCCGGTAGGAGGGGGTACGTTATGCGTGATGCAAATTTGGCTGTGCTGAACAACAGGTAAAATCAATCCATCTCAAATAGAGTTTTAAATTACTTGCAATGGCTATCAAAACTATTACACTGTATTGTGTCGTTGCTCTTTGCATGAATGCCCTGGGTGGAATTAAAAGGTACAATGTGATCCTACAAATTTGGAAAATAAATAAGATAAAACAAAACAAATAAAATACAAGTTTTCAAAATCTAGGGTACTAACCGCTAGTGTAACCTTCTCGACGAAATGTTCTAATGTCGTGTTTAAGGAGCTAAATTCTATCATAGATTCATCATGTCAAGACGGTTCGTACTTAACCCAACCGCACAGTAAAATAGGGACACGGCTTCCTAATCTTTATCCCAACTTCTTCCGGCTAAACAAAGACAAGTTCTGCTGAAAATAGATTCTCATATTAATGAATAGAAATGAAACGACAACTCAGTAAGGTTTACTTTTTGACAATTTGACTCAGGTGTCCATTTCCCTACCAACGCATCTGAAGCGTTTCGCTTTGTATTAAACCGAGGCTTGATGTCTCCGATTTGTTACAGGCGAGTAGACATAACAAAGCTTAAATTGAAGCTGGAAACACAGAACTCAGTGAGCCGATGGAATGTTTTTTGTTTAACATTAACAATTGCTTTTCTATGTGTGTGTATGTGTGATATTTTCGAAAGAAATATAATAGCACGTGTGTGTACATCCATGGAAATCAGCCAAGTTGATACACACACGCCCACAGACACAATGAAAAGAAGTTGATACACACACACCCACAGACACAATGAAAAGAAAACCCAATAGCATTTATACCTGGGTATATTTATTTATTTAATGGAAGTAACTACGAAATACATGTTTTGGACTTGCATTTATTTCCGTGTGGATCGGCATTTCCGCTCAGGTATGGATTCAGGATTGCGACAATTGTTAGACTGCCGGGTTGAGCACGCAACAGCCTCAGTTTACGGAAATCCTTTCAAATCATTCGAATAAGCAGAATTCCTATATATATATATATATATATATATATAAGTATGTGAGCGCGCGCGCGTCTGTGTGTGTGTGTGTGTGTGTGTGTGTGTGTGTGTGTGTGTGTGTGTGTGTGTGTGTGTGTGTGTGTGTGTGTGTGAATAAATTTCAGTTAGAGAAAGCAAAGAGAGGGGGATTAAAAAGTAAAGAGAAATTGAAAAAGAGAGAAAAATACGAAAGAAGAGAATTTTCTTTTATTTGGATGGTTTTTGGCATATCAAGCATTGTAGGTTATTCAATACCAAATCCATTTTTATTCATATAAACAACTTTTTCAAACAATTCAGTTTACTATAAGTAGACGGCTTATATGTCAAAAAGATTTCAATTTCAAACAAGTGTATTTTTTGTATTTTGAAAAAAAAAAGTTCTTAAACAAGCCTGAGCCATTCTGTTTTGGTTGGTTGGTTGATTGGTTTTACGGCATACCACCCCTTTTCAGGTCATTTAACGCTGAATTATATCATTTTGATAAACATTTCAAACAATTCACTTTAGAATAATTGCTGTTTTGCTTACGCACCGTTAAATGCCGAAACAGTTCTGTTTTAAACAATTCAGTTTAACATAAGTACACAGATTCAATGACAGAAAGAGTTATATTTGAAAGAATTCAGTTTAGTATAAGTCCACAGTTTAGTTCTATTTGACCGATAGGTATGACCCTATCAGGTACCACCACTCCGGGACCAGGGAGCGATGGCAATGAAAGGGTACTCTACATTCCCCAAATCTCCAGCATTACTGATGCCTCATCATCAGATTGTTTATTGTCATAAACAGGACAAGTCTACCCCTTTGCGGAGATGCAGTTGGACTATTCTACAGCCCCAACCGACTGGGTCAGAAAGAATTGAGAGAGCCTGAGCAGGGTTAGGGTTAGGGCAACAGTAATTCTTTCAACTTAACCGGAAAAAAGAAAGAAAGAAAGGAAGGAAAAAAGAAAGAAAGAAAGGAAGGAAAAAAGAAAGAAAGAAAGAAAGGAAGGAAAAAAGAAAGAAAGAAAGGAAGGAAAAAAGAAAGAAAGAAAGAAAGGAAGGAAAAAAGAAAGAAAGAAAGGAAGGAAAAAAGAAAGAAAGAAAGGAAGGAAAAAAGAAAGAAAGAAAGGAAGGAAAAAAGAAAGAAAGAAAGTAAAAAGAGTGACTGGGTGAGAGGTTGAATGAGTGAATTCTTTGAATGACACGTCAACCCGTCCAGAGTTATTTTACACCAAGAGGTCCAGAAATCGCCTTCATAGGAAAGGGAAAGATTTCTAAAATTATATTGGGTTTTGATCCGTCAAATTTTGCGTGCCAAGCCAAATATTATCGTCTGCAAAATCTCAGAGAAATTTTTAAAAGAGCACGTAAGCGCCGATTGTTCAATAAATATAAAAATACGGATACAAAATTTATAGCTTCTTGAGTCAATTTTGGCACAAAAATTAACTTCGTTTTTTATGTTTGGAAATTACTTGATTTTACATCCGGGTCAGAGTGAACCTGAGATGTAATGGAAATGAAGCAGATGTGATTGAATTTGTAAAATGCATCGTCTGAGCTGTGATAGCTAATGATTGTGAAAAAGCTCTTTTAGAGGGTTAGAGAAATTATGTGCATAAACCAGCAAAGGATACGTGAATTTGAATCTGACAGAGATCATATTTTGGAGTGTGGGTGTCAGATCCGAGTTTCCTAATTGCTGTAGAATGATGGTACAGTGAGATGCGATAGAAAAGCTATGATCAAATCGAGCTAAAAGAAATTCTAATAGAAAGTAATAATGATGGTTGTCAATATTTCATCAAAATAAGTAAAAGGTAATATAGAAACTCAACTCAATATATATATATATATATATATATATATATATATATATATATACTCAACCTCTCCATTGCCCAATCGGCTGGGGCTGTAGAATACACTGACTGCGTCTCTGCCGAGGGGTAAGACTCCCCACTAATGTGTGTTCTGAATGTGACACTAAACAATCTGATGGTGAGGTTCCAGTGATGCTGGAGCTTTGGGGAATACAGAGCATTATTACCCGATAGGGCGCTATCTAGGGTAGTACCTGATTGGGCCCTATCTATGGGTTAAATAAAACTAACTACATATTTATGCTAAACTGAATTGATTGAAATAGAATTATTTGACTCAACTGAATGGCTTGAAATAGAAATGTTTTTGACAAACTGAGTACTTACATTTAAACTGCGTGCTTATGCTAAACTGAATTGTTTAAATGGAACAGTTTTTGACATTACAAGTCTACTTACACTAAACTGAATTGTTTAATATAGAACTTCTGTACTTATACTAAACTGAATTAGCTGAATTCGAACTGTCTGAATAAACTGAATAGCTTGAAATAGAAATGTTTTGGACAATTAAACTGTGTACTCTCGCTAAAATGAATTGTTTTAAATAGAACTGATTATTTGTATAAAAATGGATTTGGCGTTAAATAACCTACAAAGATTGATATGCCATAAAACCCAGCCAAATAACCAACCAACTTATCAACCTCTCCGTCATTGGCATAGTGTTACACAAGGTCAGTTTTTAAACGGAGTAAAGTTTGTATTCAGAGTTCTGATTCTCTTTGACTATTTGCCTAAACAAGAAAAAAATCTGCCCTAAATATTTAACGATATCTTCGGGTAGGTCAAAAAAATACATTCATGTTTTTCAACATGAAGAGAAACGCAAACGATTTTGACCAGGATTTAGAAACCGGGTCGCCAGTTCCGATTTACTGAGACGGTAAGTATTGTTCCACGAGCACACTCAAAAGTAATCATTTATTAGGTTTGATATCAGATAGCTATTCATTTAATTTATACAGAGTCCAATAGCTTGATCTCTCCGGTTCGAAATAATCGCGTTAAAGAGCAAGTAGTCGTGAGTGGAGGAGAGTAATGACTTCGAACTATTGCATCTACGTCAGTTCAGTTGCCATTATGGCCATTTATGGAATTTCTGACATTTTTCAGGGTGATAACATCCTGTGGCTAGTTCGCTCACCAATTCCCTCTGTTTATGATTACTTTTTTTTTTTTTTTGGTGGGTAGCTAAGAGTCTAAGTCTTTAAATGTTGGCCACAGACAACTGAGGAACTGAAATATTTTATTTGTCATAAAATTGCACAAGTACCGAAGAAAATGACTAACTAGGATAACACAGCAAAACTTTAGGGTGCGATTTAAGGAATATATCAAGCTTGAGAGCAAGCGTTTGAGCGATACAATATTTAAACAATGTGATTACAATAACTGGAGGTGCTGGTGCTATAACAGTTATCGTCGTACGAAGTTGACTCAGCGATTCGTATTCAAATATCGGACGTTGCAATTTTCATATCACATAGCGTTAATACCCCTTGGAAAATTATAAATCATACTATTCCCCCCACATCCGTGCGTAAATAGTAGGGCAGCATGTTCTTTTTAAATCTTTGTTAAAGTGACTCGTATGGGAAAAAGGGAAAACTCTGAGTTCAAACCAGTTGAAGACCTGGAGCGGGATGAGCTACGATAGACTATTCCTCCCAAAAACGTGCAACATGAATGGTGTCCCCACAATCAAATTCGGTTACACAGTAAATGAGTAACTGTGTGAGTGAGTGAGTTGACTATAGAAAACAAAAGCAAAACTAAATGGCGAATAGTATTCTTTCTTTGAGTGAAATTATTTTTTTTCAAATAAGATATTTGCTGTCTATTTTATTTACGTTTCAAATCCGAAAGGTAATTCTGAGGGACACTGTATAAACGAATTCTCGTATTCACATATGGATACCACACACATACCACATGCACATATACGTGGGTGTTTGTATCATTTTTTTTTTCTGTATACGTTTGAACGAATTCATTCAAATACAAAGATGTTTCCTATGTGTATGTACAACACATGTTAATAAATATGGGGCCGTGTCATGGGGAAGAAAAATGTGAAAAACGTTTATGTGAATAATACAAATAAACTTTTATGCTTCAAAGATAACTTACATGCTTTGTGTTGTAATAATGTCTTCTAAAACGTTAGCAATGGTAAAGATAACAAATATAAAAGGCGGAGAGTGATATAAAGAAAATAATTGAAACTGAAATCCACTAGAAAAAGATGTTTGAGTAAGAAGAGTCAAACGAACAAGTTACGGAGAATACGGAAAAAAGGTGAAATGAAAATAAAATTGAGAAGGAAATTTCGAAGAGTTGGAGAAAGATTAATGGATTAAGGTTTTAAAGAGGATGGAAAGAAAAAAGAAAGTACAAAAGATTAGCTGAAAGAGGAAGAGAAAGAATAGGAATGAAAGAAAAAAAAAAAAGAACAGTAAGCTTGAAAGAGGAAGAAAGAAAAAACGAGTGAGAGAGAGTGAGAGAGAGAGAGAGAAAGCGATATAGAGATA
Source organism: Sepioteuthis lessoniana (assembly GCA_963585895.1). Lineage (NCBI taxonomy): Eukaryota > Metazoa > Mollusca > Cephalopoda > Myopsida > Loliginidae > Sepioteuthis > Sepioteuthis lessoniana. The sequence continues at coordinate 39,539,095 of OY757906.1, read as the reverse complement.
GAAAGAGATAGAGAGATAGAAAAATAGATAACAAAACTAAAAGGAAAGAAGCGTAAAAAAGAGGATAAGAGGAAGTGAAAACATATAAAAAGAATTTGGATGAAAAGAAGGAAAGAAATAGAGCAATTTCAGAAAGAAGAGAATGAAATAAATGAGCTGGGGTGGGGAAGAAATAAGTCGAATGAATGAGAAAGAAAGAAAGAAAGAAAGAATGATAAATAACAAAAAAAAAAGAACACGAATATGAAAAAGAGAAGAAGTGAAAACTGTGAAAAGAGTAAGTTAAGTTGGATATAAAAACATAAAAAAAAGCATGTAAATGAAAAAAAGAAAAGAACGAGGTAAAAAAATAAAAGGTGCAGAGGGAAGAGAAAGAAAGAAAAAAGGAGTTTGAAAAAAGAAAGAAAGAAAGAAAATAACAAAAAAGGGGAAAAAGAGAGCAATGAGAAAAAGAGGTGAAGAGGAAGCAAAAACACATAATACAGTAGAGGATGTGTTCAGAAAAAGAGCAGAAAAAAATGTAAATATAAAAGAAAATAAGCAGGTGGGGAAGAAGAAGAACAAGAAAGAACAGAGAGCAGTTAACTATAGAGAAAAAGAGAAAAAGAGAACTAAAGAACACCTTGGGAGAGAAGGAAGTGCAATGACTATATGCTCTGAATGGCGATATAGCCACAACATGTCGTAGTCATAATCATAGTTAACATTTTACGGCAATTTCCCCTCTTACTGTTGCGTGTCAGGCGTCAGCTCCTGAAATGCTGTTGAGTATTCAAGCATCTACAAAGTTCTTGGGTCGCTTATCTTGCCACCATTTCATATTCTCTTTTTTTCTTTTTCTTTCTTCGTCTTATTATTTATCTATTTATTTGTTTATTTTTCTTCCGCTGTACTTGTATTTATTGTTGTTTTTGATTCGGTTGGATGCAGTGATGATCTTGTTTGGTTTTCTAAAGAAGATGGACTCGGTAGATATTTGTGGTGGTGGAATGTGCTTATGTTTCTTGCATACATTTTTCTTTTCGAGCTGGGTCAAAATATTGACTTTTTATCTGAGTAAACGTTTTACAGTCAAGACGTTTTTTTAAAGTCAGTTTCAGTGCTTATTAGCTTAATTTCCCCAACTGCCCTTGTTGATCTCTTACTCTTCAAAATTTCTTATTTTTTAATTGGTCCTTTAAGATATTCACAATAGAGTAGGTCCACGTTATAACGTAGTAGAATCACAGAAGTGTAATGACTAACGTACTGGTCTGTAATATCGTAGTAAACGATTCATTTTTCTTCTTGTCTGAAAAAAACATGAAGAAAATGGATCGGACAAAATAAAGTATGGATTTGTTTGGATTGGTTTTTTGGCGAATCAACCATAGTAGGTTGCCCAATACGAAATCCTCTTTATAAATATATCTTGAATATATGGGATATGATTTGGTTTTATGGCATATCAACCCAATGGTTACCCAATGCCAAATCCTCTTCATACATATATATTGAATGTATATGATTTGGCTTATTTGGGCTTTATAGCATATCAACCATTGCCAAATCCTCTTTATAAGTAAGTTGACGATCATAGTCGAGGCTGACCCCATAGCTCCCTTTTCAATAGCTACTACACCTAGGTGTACAGGAGAGCGCTACTCTTTTCCCTGGATTACTGCACTTTTACTCTTGATCCTTACCTTATAATACTTAGTGTTAAGCTAGGTGGCATCAAGTACCATTTTTGAGTCTATGATATGACTCAACCTGGGATTGAACCCTGGTTTACCGGACCATTATGGTGCACTGTAATATTCTTTATACATATACATTAAATATATAGGATTTGTTTTCCTTGTGTTTTAGGGTATATCAACCATTGCAAGTTATTAAATGCTTAATTCTGTTTATACATGTATGTTAAATATATAAAGAATTTGTAAATACATTTCATAGATGACATTCTTAACCGAGCGTGATCTCTTTTTTATGCTTAGATAAATAATTTCAAGTATTGCTATATAACAGTCACCATTTAAAATCAGACGTTTTTTGCTCACATAGTTTGTTCTATTTGACCAATAGACAGGACCCTATCAGGTGTTATCACTCCGGGCCAGAGTGGACCTCAGAGAAATGGCAATAAAGGAGTACTCTGCATTCCCCCAAACTTCAAGTTTGGATCATTCCGATCAGATAGTTTAATGTCATATTCAAGACACTCATTGGTGGAGGTTTTTATTCTTCAGCAAAGATGCGGTCACTGTATTCTAGAGCCCCAGCCGACTGAGCTAAAATGAATAAGGATATCTGGAAAATGGTGATAGCGTTAAAATAACACTACATCTGGAGATATCGCACTTGGTTAGATATTGAAACATGCAGAAACCCATTCATGGAGCGGAGAGCCATTCGACGTAGTAGTTAACCATCTGGAAAGCGACATCTTACTTTGTGCATTCGAAATCCATTCACACTACAATGTTCACTTCGTACTAATACCCTTGGGAAAGGTATGAACATCCGTTATGCCCCAAGTTATGGTTAAATTATACTACAAAAGTTGATACGGCATTAAAAAAACAATGGCAATTAAAGAAACCGTTATTACATTATCTTCGAAGATTTCTAATCGTTATACGAATTCGCTGTACGAATTTGGCCTTATAACAAATTGATTTCATACGAAGTGCTTTATTAGATATTTTAGACATATCTTTGTAAAGATTCCGTTTGAAGGTCTTCTATTATTCTAGTGCAGTAAAAAGAGGGTATTAGTTTAAGTATTATATATATATATATATATATATATTGTTTATCAAAACTAAGAATGGTCATCTGGCCTTGATTGGGGATTCGTTTGAATCTCAAACTATCAGAGAATCTTATTCATTTCATTTTCCGGGAGAGATTACGTTTTTCGAAAGTAACATTTGTCCGTATGGTTGAAATTTTGTTTCTTGCGCCTATGCCAGTGGATCACCTTTTCTACTTAGTTGTACCTGTTCTAGAATTCCTTTTCTGCCAGTTTCCGTGATTATTATTATTTTACCCCTTCAGAGCTTTCCAATTGAGCGTTAACTGATAATTTTTCACTAGAGTTTGAGTGACACCAAGTCTCCTCAAGTCTCCATGACTTGTGGAGACTTGGTATTCTGGCCGATCTCAACAATGCTGTAGCTTGGAATTCTCCCCCTCCCACCGTTCCGTTATTTCTAAGTCTTCATGTCCTTGTACCAATCCTTTAGTGACTGTACTAAGAGCATCAATCACAATTGCTATAATCGTAGCTTTCATGTAACACAGTTTTTTTTTTAATTCCCTAGCAAGGTTGAGGTACTTATCCCACTTTCGCATTCTTTAAATTCTTCTCTATGGTCCCTTGGGACAGCTAAGTCCACAATTCGGCATGATCTCTTTTTTTTTGTTGATTATTATTAGGTCTTCGTGTCGTTAGTATTGTTTTGGGTGGCTATAATCAGTCTTCCTCCGCACTTTTCTATGTAGTATTCAAGTTGTTCTATCGATGTGTCAACTCTGTCGTCAATGCTGGCAAGTCCTCAACCTCGCTCTCTTCTACACACATATAGTCTGTCAACGTCATCTCTAGGATGCAAGGCCTTGTGCAAGGTCATTAGCTTTCTTGTTCTCTGGTTAATTTGTTTAAGGTCTTCTCTGGTCCATTTGTTTGAGGTCTTCTCTGGTCCACTTCAAGGATTGTCCCAAGTATCTTAAGAGGGGGACAGCCCAGGTTTTTATTCCTTTTGACACGGTTGCTGCAATAGAGTTTTGTCTCGAGTAATTTTCTGGTTTTTCGGTGATACTCTTTTCTAAATTTTTTCTTTCATTTCCAGTTGTTTGATGGTGTCAGCTTTCAATATTTCCTTTTCCCCGAGCGTTCTAATTATTACTTGATTTGACTTCTTTCATCACGTGCCACTTGCCATTTTTTCCTTACTAGCATGGCACATTTTTCTATGCCAAATTCCATTCCTCTATTTTGACTGTTAATTCTCAGAGTTTGTATAAGGGTTTCCAATTCTTTTCATGTTTGCAAAAAAGTTTGATGTCGTCTATGTACATCCAGTGGTTGATTTTTTCTCGCAATTTACTGGGTTTGTATCCGGCTTTGCATTTTCTAAAGATGTGGTTGAGTGGCATCATGGTTATTACAAATAGTATTGGTGAGAATACAATATCCCTGGAATATGACTCTTTGGTTCTTATAATGGGCTAAGCTTTTTCCTTCTGTTGTCAATTCCACTCTCTAGATTTCTATAGTCTTCTCAATAAACTGTACGACTTGGTTGGATATTTTATACATTTTTGGTAGAGCAGTATCCAGCTTTGTGAGACTACATCGTGAGCCTATTTCTTGTTAATCCAGGCTATAGCTAGACTTTTCCTTCTCGTTTTACTCTCCTTGTGGATTTATTGATCTATATATAGTTGTTCCTCTGTGTCTCTGGTTCTCTTGCAGCATCCTTTTCTTTTCCTTCGAGGAAGATTCCACGGCTTAGTAATGAGTAGTAGATCTCCCTAAATTGGGCCTTTAGTATTTAGCACATCATCGATAAGCTCGTTGTGGGTCTATGGTTGCTGGGGACGGTTTCTTTGAGGTGGGATCTTTTTGGATTAAAGTGGTCTTCCATTTGGTCATCAATTCAGTTTTCCGTTTGCATTTATACATTTCTGTAGCAAGTCTGTCGTGAAAGGAGGTGAATTTTTAAACCAAAATCCGTGTATGCCATCTAGGCCAGGGGCTTTCCAGTTTGATAATTTTTCAAGTGTTGCCTCGAGCCCGTCTGGGTGTATGTTTACCTGAGGGCTTTCTTCGAGTTTTCGCAACTCTGTTTCCATGTTGTTTATCCATTCGGTTTTTTTTTGTTAATTTTTTTCTTCCCTTATTTTGCTCCAAAATCTGTTTGCCTCTATCGCATCCGGTTCTTTGTAGGGCTGCGCCCATTCTCCCCCTAATTGTAGGTGGAATTTTTTTTCGTAGTTTTGGAACCTTCTGTTTTGTCTGTATTGTTTGGTCTTGTCTCGGTATCTTTTTACTCTTCCGTCTCTCGTCAGTATTTTTTTGGTTGGTCTTTTCAAGTTTAATTTTTGGTTCTAGTTGCTGTACTTTTACAGTTTCGTCCGCAACTTTGTTACGGTTCCATTTTAGTGTCCTCCAGTCTTGGTTCCTGAGAGAAGGCAATGCGGTTTTCTTTACAGACATGATTTTTTTTAATGGTATCAACATTCGTTTTTTCCTTTTGGGTCAATGTTTGAGCTTGTGTGTTTGCGGTAAATGGATCATTGTCATGTAGTGTTTCGTTAGGATTTTCTGGCGTTCCTGTATTTAGTGTCTCGGTTACTGTAATATGAGTTTGTTGGTGTATTTGCCTATATGTTTGTTAGTGGATTTCCAGTATTTCAAGGTCAGAAAAGTAATCATTCTTTATTA
>OY757906.1:39461158-39528658 GCA_963585895.1 Sepioteuthis lessoniana | reverse complement strand
CACGAGAACACCCGCAACTACTTTATTATTTGAACAGGTGAATTCACCTAACTTAAATTTAGAATAGCTTTAAATAGAGCATCTATTATAAGTTCAAAAAAAGGAGCTTCTTTCAGAACTTATAATGTATGCTTGATTTAAAACTATATTAAAATTGTGTAAGCTCCAAGGATATTTATATCATCATCATCATGTCGTGCCGCCAGAATTTAAAAAAAAAAGATCAATGTTTGAAAAGCCAATGTATTATTGTACTTCAAAATCAATAGAAACATTACCTTAACAGATCTGCCTCCCTTTTGGCCCGGCTTGAAATGTGACGATCACATCTGGAGAGATTCAAGACTCCAACTTCAAAAAAAAAAAAAGAGATCTTCAGAGGGGAGATCACCTCTTTATTGTTATTGTTCCTAGGTTTACCCTGACTCAGAATTGAAGTACTTGAATCTCATCTACGGGTTATCAGATCGGTTTGAAAATTATACGTATTTGATCGGATAATGTGCAAAAAAGATCTCAAGACACAACTAATCGAAAATGTAAACATGATGGTTTAATGAACGCAAAATGTCCAAATAAAAAGCTGTATCCTTAAACATTTCCTCATTTCTGGGACAATATATTCATCTAACAAATCCTGTTATATAAAAAGGTGACATTTTAATATCTTTGCATATATTTTTTCCTGATATATGATTAGATTTTTGGCCTGGCTCTTCAATATTTTTCTTGGATTAGATTAATATCATCATTAATATTTTTCTTGGATTATATTAATATCATCATTCAACGAAATAATCAAAAACAATAATAAGTAATTCCTTGTAATAAGTAAAGTTTCTACTTTGTTTATCATTGGATACCACAAACAAATATCTCGCGAAAATGTTTTCAAAGATTTTAGGTTTTTGACTATTCATATTTCAACATATTCACCTCCAGACAAAAACAACAGTTGCCCGGATGTGAAGCCTTTATTCCAGCACATGTTATAGACAAAGGTAGGTTAGAGTGGTCCATGGAACACCAGAATCTTGTTATGGAAGTGGTTTTAAAAACATCTTTAGCTATGAAGTGAAGCCATTTATAAATTCCACAAGATTTGATTTTTTTTTAAATTTTGTCGAGATTTTTGATTAGAACACTAATGATAGACAAGAGATCATGGACATATGTGCAAACCAGAAACAGCTGCTTTTCAGAATAAGTGATATTTTAATACAGTATTGACAACTGTATTTCGGGTTTATAAGTCACGCATGTTACAGTTTAATTGATAGGAACTAGTTCAATGTTCCATTGCTTTTACATTCCTCAAGTTTCTCTTTAATATTCTTTGCATCCTTCTAGGAATACGCGTATCGTGTTTTGATAACAACTGACCAAATGGTACATGCTAATTAGTAATGTGATCATTGAGTTTTTCCATTATTACTACTCGGTGGCTCAGAGTATAGGTCTGTTAAATCTGTTATTTCCTCTGTATCTAAATTTTAAAAATATATAACATGCAATGGCTTCGTTGTAAACAGCTTATGGGAGGCCAAACGGTTGGACCCAGGAGGCTGGAACATTAATTTATCCAGATGTTCCTCTACTTAGGATGGAGTTAAGTTCCGATGGGCCTATCACAAAGCGAAAACAATCGTAAGTCGGAAATGACCCTAGAAGAGTTATTAACTTATATGCCTTCTTGATAGTAATAGCTTTCTTTCTCGTCTTTTTTTTATTATTACAGACAGGAAATGCACGTGGACATTCTCTAGACATTTTAATGAACTTTCAAAAAACGATTAAGAAACACTACAGGGTACATGTTAAACACTGGAAAGTGTTAATATTCACGATCACAGGAGGTTTGGTAAATGCTTCTACTATAATCCGCCATTAGTTTTAATAACACTCAAAATTGCGTGGTCCTAACTGCATTGGTTTCATGCAAAAAATCTTTTTTTAAAAATACTATATTCTGATAACTATTAATTGCTGATAGATTCCGGTGCACCATAAACGAGGAAAAAAAGCAAATCATTCCATCATGAAAAAAGTAGTATCTATATTTCTTCCATGCAGCGGTCACATCGATACTGCTATATGGATGCACTACATGGACTTTAACAAAACGGCTGGAGAAGAAGCTAGACGGCAATTACACAAGAATGCTGCGAGCAATCTTGAACAAGTCCTGGCGGCAACACCCCACAAGACACCAACTGTACGGCCACCTACCTCCTATCACGAAAACTATTCAAGTTAGACGAACCAGACATGCAGGACACTGCTAGAGAAGCAGAGATGAACTCATAAGTGATGTACTCTTATGGACCTCCACACATGGCCGTGCAAAAGCAGGACGACCAGCACGAACATACATTCAGCAACTATGTGAGGATACAGGATGTTGTCCTGAAGACCTGCCTGAGGCGATGAACGATAGGGAAAAGTGGCGAGAGAGGGTCAGGAATATCCGTGCTACCAGCACGACATGATGATGATGATATGTAACAATTTGTTCATAACAAATAAATATTTCATCGTTAAAAGTAATGATTTTATTTGTATATGTAACGATTTTCTTTGTACGATTAACAAAGTAACAATGTCGTCTTCATAAGAAACAATTTAATTTGTATATTTAATCATCCCATTTATAATAATAGCAAAAGGAAATCTTTCAGTGGCTATTTTTTCTAATCGACAGACGCCCCCCTTATTGATGATTAGTATTTGTTTCCTGACTAAACTATTTGATGTTGGTCGTTGAGCTATGATGTCACTACGCCCATCATCAGGTGAAACGCGTTTTATGAATAGCAATCTGGGAGTCAAAAACGTGAAGTGGAATAACTAGAAAACATGAAAAAAGTATCTTTACTTTACTCCAAATACGTAGAAACTTAAGAAAGCCCACACAAAACCCACTATAATATACCAAAAATAATAACTAAAATAGATTCCAAGTCAAATAGATGAAATCAGATATTCTTTAGAAGACAAAACAACTCCAGTTAGCATGGCAGACAGTAAATGAAGATAGAGAAAGAAAAAGCAGCTTGAGAATAAACCGTAAGGTAACCCGCCAAGAAAATGATATTAGAAGTGGAAAGAACATTTCAAGAATCTGATTAGAAACCTTCCCAAAACCCTAAATAAGCCTATTGAAGAAATTATTATTGGCCATCTAGATATCAAACACGGAAAGTTTACAAGGGAAGCAACTGACACAATTCTGAAAAAGAGTTAAAAACAGAAAACCTGAAGACTTCAACAAAATAGATACTGAAGAATAAAGTCAAAGAAATTTGACGGTATATTTCTTCGATTATGTGCCACAGTGTATAAATAAAACCCAATGGAGAAATGGACGACAGGTTGCATTCTGCTCTTCCCTAGTAAAGTCGACCTCGGCACCAATATTAACTACAATGGCATAACTCTTGCTGGTATAGCTGCTAAGGTGTAAGATTTACTGCTTCTCAAACGAATCTTACCAAAATTGGAGAAAATTCTTCGGAAAAATCATGACGGTCATCAAACAAATTAATATACAGATTCTTATCATTCGTTCGTTTATCGAAGGAGTACGTAGCATTATAGTCGATAGATTTCTCCAAGGCATTTCATTCCTGGCTAGGTAGAACGATTGAGCAAATGTCACTACCATAAAGTCTCCTAAAATAATCTCTTTCTGCTATAATGATTCTCAACACGAAAGCAATGGTTCTCACATTCGATGTAAACTCCGACGTTTTTTACATTGCCACTGAACTCTTGCTACAAGAAATATTAGCATCGTTTATGTCTATAATCTGTCTAGATTATGAACTTTGAAATTCTATAGATCTAATGAAAAACAATGACCTCATACTAAAAATGGCAGGAAGCAGAAAATACACCACCGAAAATAACATGGATACGGACTATACAGATGATCTGGTGCTTCTTAAAAATACACCTGCTCAAGCTGAATCTCTGCATCATAGCCTGGAGCAGACAGCAAGACCCATTGATCTCTAAGTAAACCAAGATAAAACAGAATCCATTAGTTTTATTCAAAATGATTCCTTCTCCACTTTAAACAATAAAACTTTGAAATTAGTTGACCTTTTCACATACCACGGTAGTAATATCTCATCAACTGAAAGTGATGTCAACATGCGTATAAAAAAGGCATGGACAGCTGTCGACTGATTATCGATCATCTCTATATAAAATCTCTGATAAATTAAAACGGGATTTCTTCCAAGATGTGTTGGTACTGTTGTATTTTTGCACCATCTGGATTTTATCAAAGCGCTTAAAGAAAAAGTTAAATGGGAACGACTTTAGAATACTGTGTGCCGTTTTGAACAAATCCTGGAAGCAGTACGGCCACTTACCACCTTTTTCACAAACCAACCAAAGACGAACTAGGCCTGCTGAGCACAAACGGAAAATAAGCATGGAAAAACTCATGTACGATGTTCTTCAGTTGGTTATCACACATTGACATACCAGTGTTAATAAATCAGCGAAGACTTATATTCATCAACTGTAGAGGTTCCCGTAGTGTAATGGTTATCGTCGTAGGAAATGGACACGGCGATACGAGTTCAAATCCTGGACCATGCTAATTGCATTTCACATAGCACTAATACCCTTGGGAAAGGTATGAATCCCATTATTCTCCCTCCAGCTATGGGTAAATAGTAGGACAGACTAGGTTCTTCAGCCTTGGTGAAGCAACTAGTCTAGGAGAAGGAAAACATTGAATTCAAACCTGTTAAACTCCGCTTAAAAATTGACCTTGTGTCATATCCTGCCCGAGCAGAGGGGTTGGTAAATATGTATGTATATTCATCAATTGTGTGTGGACACTGGATGCTGTTTATTGGACCTGGAGCGATGGTTGACAGAGAAAGATGTCAAAAGCGAGAAAAAATATTACCTACTATCAACAAGATTTACTGTTGAGCTGTTACCTAACAAAAGTTTACTGATTGAGAACCAAATCGGAGTTGGGAAAAGAAATGAAAATCTTTGTAACATTAACACAAAATACAATACTAGCCAGGGGTGTGAAGAAGGGAAACTGCTACTTTTAGTGTACTGCTTAATCTGCGTATAAACAGCCCTCACAATAGGAAAGGGATATACCCATTAATGTTCATAAGTGCTGTATATAGCAATATGATAATGATAATTGTAATGATGAAGATAATGTGAATAAATATTTCATTGTTAAAACTAACAATTTTAGTCATATGTTTAATAACTTCCTCTGTAGAAGTAAAAATTATGCTGTGTGATGTACAATTTAATCTGAAGTAGCAACTCTCAAATATTATACAAAAAATCATATTTCCGTTATTATAAATTACATCTTTATGATTAAGATTACCATCTGTATATGTAACAATTCTATCAGTATGAGGAAAATTACCATCTGTATATGCAACAATTCTATCGGTATGAGGAAAATTACCATCTGTATATGTAACAATTCTATCAGTATAAGGAAAATTACCATCTGTATAGGTAACAATTCTATCAGTATGAGGAAAATTACCATCTGTATATGTAACAATTTCTTCTGTATGAAGTAGATTACCATCTGTATATGTAACAATTTCTTCTGTATGAAGAAGATTACCATCTGTATATGTAACAATTTCATCTTTATGAAGAAAATTGCCATCTCTATATGTAATAATTTCATCTTAATGAGAAGAATGACCATCTGTATATGTAACAATTTCATCTTTATGAAGAAAATTGCCATCTGTATATGTAACAATTTCTTCTTTATACCAAGTTTCATTGTTATAATTCAGATTTCTTTGTATAAGAAACAATTTCATTTGTATATTTTTGTACCCATCCTCTCTTCATGAACAACTATAGCTAAATATATATTTCTTTCTCCTAGACTCCTATGCCATATCAAGTTTAAAGAACCTAGTCAGCTCTACTATTTATCCATGGCTCGAAGAAGTTTGATTTATATTTTCCAGTAAAGTATTTGTTTTTTTATGAAAAGCAAACAGCCGCATTAAAAAATTTAAACTGAAATCATCCTGTTCATTTTCTACGACATTAACCATCTATAACAATAAAAATTTCATCTGCAAAAGAAACTATTTCATCAGTATATGCAACAATATCTGTACATTCAACAAGTTAATCTGTAGATGCAACAATTTCATCTGTATAGGAAACAATTATATCTGCATAATTTCCCTCCGTATATGTGACAATTTTATTGGTTTTAATAAAGATTTTATCTCTTCAAATAACATTTCTGTTGTATTAAATGCAGTTTTTGTCTTGATATTGTTTAAACTCATCTTGAGAGTATATGTAGTTTTCATTCAATTTGAATGATTCTTTCGAAAGATTTTCTTAAAATCTGAAGTAGAATAACACTATTATAGCCTAGATATTGTGTTGTTGTTTTTTTCCCAAACATTGTTCATGCTCCGATTAGAAATGGGCTTGATATTATTACGCGTCACATTATGTGTTAAGAAACTTCCGTTTGTCTGTTTTTAGAAGTTTTACAAATTTGGTTGATTAATGTTTTCTTTTCTTTCATGATGAGAAAAACAGTTCTGCTTGAAGACATCCATTAAAATTTAGATTTTCTCATATGATATTCGCCATTTGGCTTTGATGTCCTCATCATTGCCAAACAGTTTATCCCATATTTTTGTTTTATTTTGAAAATACAATCGCGAGCAAAAGAAATGAGCCACCTACCTGAAAAAATTGCACCTTCTTTAATGTTTATTAAAAAAATGAAAGTATTCCAAGAATTCATTTCACTATTAATGTATATATATATATATATATAGAGAGAGAGAGAGAGAGAGAGTGAGGGAGAGAGACAGACAAACAGACAGACAGACAGTGTGTGTGTTAGCTAATAGTCCGGGAGACCTGGGTTCAAACCCGGGTGGAGTCACACCAAAGACCCAAAAAATAGTACTTGATGTCACCTTACTTAACACTCAGCATTACAAGATAAGGATCAAGGGTAAAGTTGAGCAATCCAGGGAATGGAGTAGCACCCTCCTCTACGCCTTGGTGTAGTAGCTATTGAAAAGGGAGCCTCTGGGTCACCCTCGATTAAGGACTACTATATATATATATATATATATATATTAAGGACTACTATATATATATATATATATATATATATATATATATATTTAGAAATGTTGTTCAAGTATATTAGTATTGACTAAGTATGAGAATCAATAAAGATCTTTTGTTTCAATTTCTCTTTCTTTACAGCTAATTCCCTCTCAGCTTTCCCGTTCCCATGAATTCTTTCTATTTTTTCCATATATTAATCGTCTGTAGTATTGCTCGCATAATTTTCTTATGATCACATTCCTCAGATATTTTTTCTACTCTTGGGTGCTTTCTAAGCTTATGAGTTGTATTCGCTTAAGTGATTTTTAAAAAACTATGCCATCTTTCACAACTGTTTTAACTAGTGAATTTTCACTGAAGTTTGGGTAATAGCGATTCCTCTCAGTTCTCGAATTTGCCTGGATGGTACCGACTCTTTTTCGTATTTCCTTTTCTCCTGATCTCTTTTTCATGATTCAGGAACCGTTCTAAGATCACCAACTACAACTTTTTCTGCTCTCTGTCAATATATAGGTAAATGGTTATTTTTTCGCTTTCTTTTTATACTCTCAGGTCATATCTTATTTCTTTCTTATTTTCACTTTTTGGTGTGCTGAAAAACCAAAATCCAGCAGATGAAAAGTCCTTTCTTTTTTGTTGATTAATACTTGGCCTGGTCTTCTGGTCGGGATTGGTGATTCGTTTGAATTTCAAAGAGTTGTATGCGTCTCATTTTATGGGACAGGTTCTGGTTTGTACAAATATCATTTATCAGCATGGCAAATTCTAATCTCTTAATTTAATGTGGAGGACCACTTGATTGCCAGCGTTCCCAGCTCCACTCTGATCCGGAGAGGTAGCACTTGATAGGGTCCTATCTCTGGGTCAAATAGAACTAAGTTGCGTACTTACGCAAAACTAAGTTGTTTGAAATAGAACTGTTTTTTTTAAATTGAAACTGTACTTACGCTAAACTGAATTTTTTTTATATAGAACTGTTTTTTAACATTGAAATTGTACTAATGCTAAACTGAATTGTATGAAAGAGAACTGTTTTGACATTCAACAGTGTGTTAACAAAAACTATAATCATACTCTTAGTCTCTAATCTTATCAATCTATTAGAGACTCAGTGGAAGATAGGCAATCTAGGATAGCCTGGCAAACAATAAACGAGGTGAGTAGAAGGAAGAGCACAGCCAAAGCAAAATTGAAAGCTGCAAACCAACAAGAAAGAATAAAACTGTCGAAACAGCATTTTAAAAATCTACTAGGAAACACACCGAAAGTTACGCATGAATCAATCACCAGAATTATTAGTAAGATTGGACATTAAACTAGGACCGTTCACTCAAGAAGAACTCAACTCGGTTCTTAGAAGAATTTAAAATAGGAAAGCTGCAGGGCGTAACGAGATTCCCCCAGAAGTAAGGAAGACTAGACAATTCGACAACATACTGCACCGACACTGCAACGCAGTCTATAATCAAAATCCGATTTGTGGAGGTGCCCGTGGTGTACTTGTTATCGTCGCAGGAATTGGACACGGCGACACGAGTTCAAATCCTGGATGAGACTGATTGCATTTCACATAGCACTAATACCCTTGGGAAAGGTATGAATCCAATTATTCTCCCTCCAAGTATGGGTAAGTAGTTGGACAGACTAGGTTCTTCAGCCTTGGTGAGGCAACTAGTCTAGGAGAAGGAAAACTCTGAATCCAAACCTGTTAAACTCCGCTTAGAAATTGACCTTGTGTCATATCCTGCCCGAGCGGAGGGGTTGGTAAATAGGATAATCAAAATCCGATAGACAGATGGAAGAAGGAATGCATCCTCCCCTTCCCTAAAAATGGTGACCTCGAATTAGCCAAGAACTACCGAGGTATAACACTTACATCCATAGCAGCCAAAATTTACAAGGCCCTACTACGAAACCGCATAGAACCCAAAATCGACAACATCCTTAGGAAAAACCAAAATGGCTTCCGAATAAATTGATCCATGACCTCACAAATATTGACCATCCGTAGAATCCTTGAAGGCGTACGGGCAAAAAACCAACTGGCAACATTACTATTTATCGACTTCACCAAGGCCTTCGATTCTATTCACAGAGGGAAGATGGAACAAATCCTACTAGCATACTGCCTACCAAAAGAAACCGAAGCAGCAATAACGATTCACTATAGAAACTCCAAAGTGAAAGTATCTTCCCCGGATGGAGACATAGAATACTTCGACATTGTAGCAGGAGTACGAAGAGGGGACACGCTATGGATCTATTTCTTCGGAAGCCATTTTGGTTTTTCCTAAGCATTTTGTCGATTTTGGGTTCTATGCGGTTTCGTAGTAGGGCCTCCATGTGAATGCACACAAAACTGAATATATGTGCTATAATCAAACAGGCGACATTTCCACTCTAGACGGAACCTCTCTGAAACTGGTAGACAAATTCACCTACCTAGGAAGCAGTGTCTCATCAACCGAAAAAGACATCGACACAAGGCTAACGAAAGAATGGACAACTATCGATAGCCTATTGATCATATGGAAATCAGACCTGACCGATAAAATAAAACGCAGTTTCTTCCTGGCAGCGGTCGTGTCAATACTGCTATATGGACGCACTACTTGGACGCTAACTAAACGGCTGGAGAAGAAGCTAGACGGCAATCATACAAGAATGTTGCGAGCAAAAATGAACAAGTCCTGGCGGCAACACGCCAAAAAGCACCAACTATACGGCCACCTGCCTCCCATCACGAAAACTATCCAAGCTAGACGAACCAGACATGCAGGACACTGCTGGAGAAGCAGGGACGAGCTCATAAGCGATGTACTCCTATGGACCCCCACATATGGCCGAGTGAATTGTTGTATCTACCTATGTCCTCTGTCGGGTGTAAGGCCTTGAGTGTAGTCATCAATTTCTTTGTTCTTTTGTCCACCAATGTTACTTCCTTCTTTGTCCACTTTAAGAAGGGTCCAAAACGTATTACCAAGGGAGCTGTCCGGGTGTTTTTTTCTTTGATGAGATTTATTATGCAGCCACCTTATATGTATTGAGGATATCAAGATATTTGCCAAAATCTAAAAGGAACACTAACCTTAATACAAACTTAGATTGTAGAGCTAAGATGTAGGAATTGAGTTGAGGATTTGAAAATGTGCAATGTAAATAATAAAAAAAAGGAATAAGAGAAACAACAGAAAGAACAGAACTCTCCAATCTAAATATAAATACTTAGAGATAAGGGAAGCTGTAAAGAACGGGATGTACTAGAAGCAGGTACCATTAAGCAAACATGTGTAAAAGAAAAAGTAAGTAAGGCTGGCTTAATGAGTACAGTGTTCGCTAATGGTCCTGGAGAAAGGGTTTCAATCCCAGGTCTAGTCATACAAAATGACTCAAAAATGGTACTTGATGCTGCTTTGCTTAATATTCAGCATTATAAGATAAGGATCAAGAGTACAGTTGAGCAATCCAGGGAATGGAGTAGCGTCTTCCCCGACCCCTTGGTGCGGTAGCTATTGAAAAGAGAGCCTTCGTGCTACCCTCGACAAAGGTCGCCAACTTTACTTATCTCAGCAGTCAGGATATGCTACATCATAGGAAAACACGTTATCGATCTGTCGTTGCTTTCAATGGTTCCTTCTTGGTGGTCTTTCAATATCTTGGTATTTTTTCCTTTCGTTGTGTATTTGGGTATTCTTGTTTTTTGTAAGCATTTATTCAGTTCCAGAGGTAATCTGTTGGGGATGGACATTAACATTTTAAACTAGAACCCTGTATATCAAAATTAGTACTTTCTTGCATGCTGTTCTTGGTAATTATAATAACTTTCCTCTTTATGAATTTTTCACCACAGTATTATCTGATGATCTTACACTGGAATATAAGTGATAGAAAGTCTTTTGATGATTCCAGGACTCTTTCGAATATTCTAGCTGATCTTAACAATGCTGTGACCGGGAAGTTCTCGATTCTTAATCATATTTCTAATTCTCCAATCTTTTCCCCAAAACTTTGATGACAAGTACAGCAGCTACAACTGCTATCACCGTCACCCTCATGGACCACCAATTTTTTTTCTGGCAATATCCAAGTATTTGCTAATCGCTTTTTTTAACTTTCATTCTGTGGACGACAAAATCAACAAGATGGCAAGTTTGTTTTTCCTTGCATATTGTTCCCAGATAATTGTATGCGTTTCATTCTCTTAGGTTTAATCTAATTTGTTCATAAACCATTTTGTAGTATGATCAAATTTTAATCTCTTGTACGATTCCCTGGGGTTAAATGTTCCGATGAAGTTGTACATGGCTTTTTACTCCTAGGTAAATTTGCAGCATTTGTTTATTATTTCCGTCTTCACATAATATACATAAATCAATGGCAGATTCGAGGGCGAAAGGACACCTGCTTCGGCTGGGCCATCTTCGGCTAGGCGAGCTGCATCACTGACACATTTGTCACCCTTGTATAGTACTGGACCTTGCTGTCCAGTTTAAGTTATAAGGCATACGTGCCTTGACCTAGATTTGGGTCCAAGACCAACTAGGTTCATCAGGCCCACATTGCACTAAGTGGGTCGATGAGCAGCGCAGACCAGCAGGGTTCGAGCCACGACTCATGCCCGACCTTCCCTCCCCTAAACCCCCTCTATGATCGGCCTTTGGGTCATTGACCTTGTGTCGAGTCCTGTCTGCTGGGAGGTAGCGACAAATTTCACATGATATACATTTGTTATTCTGTCGCGTATTATCAATTTTCTCCTTAATATAATTGGTCGTTATAACATTGTATTGTGCTTTTGTTAAAAGAGATTCAGTTTCTTTCTTGGGTTTCCCCTTCTTAGCCCTGTCTAAGTTACCCCTTCTTTGTCCTGTCTGAGTTTCCCCTTCTTATGCCCCGTCTAAGTCATCTCGTGAGTAATCTCACCAGTTTTTTGCTCGAAATGTTCAAACAGTTGTTTTTCTTCTCATTTTACTTTTCAAGGTTTTGTGGTTTTTCTATTTATTATTATGTTGCTATTGTTGTTATTGGCTGCTGCAATTGGTCTTTTTAGTGTATTCCTTGCATTTACGCAATCTACAATGCTGGCAAGTTCTCTTCTAGCATCTATTCTTGACACATAAATTTTGTCTACATAAACTCCGGGATGTAACATCTTGTGCATAGAGATCAATTTCTTTCTTCTTTTTTCATTTTTTCTGAGTTCCTTCTCGTTCATTTCAAGAATGGTCCAAAGTATCATACAATAAAGACTATCCTATATGTTTATACCTTTTAAGGAAATTTCTGCTGCAAAGTTTGATTTCGAGAATGGTGATAGCTTTTTCACTCTTTTGGAGATTTTACCATCAGCTTACACTGGTAGACTTTCACTAAGTAACACCAAGTCACCTCAGTTCTGTTGGACTCTTCTGTGAATTATTACTAATCTAAAAAATGTTGTAGACTAGATTCTTCCTCCTATTTCCAATTTCTTTATTCTTGTTGTCCAATCCTTTGGGGACCGTTGCAAGCACCGTCACTCTTATGGTCCACAGTTGTTGTTTTTTTTTCAGTTCCCAAGCGAGATCCAAGAACTTTTTATCATTTTTCTTTCTTAGATTTTTACTCTTTGCGCTGCCTGAATGTCAAATTCTACGAAAAAACATGTCCTATTTGCGTGTTAATTAATACTTGGTCTAGTCTAAGAGACAGGGTGGTGTGATTCGTTTGTATCTCAAAATTCCGTTGAATTTAATGCATCTTATTCCCAAAGATGGATTATGTTTTGTGTATATACCATTTAGTAAATAAAAAGTTGACGACCATAGTCAATGATGGCTCGAAGGCTCCTTTTTCAATTGCTACTACACCGAGGTGTAGGGAAGGGCACTTCTCCATTCCCTGGATTGCTCCACTTTACCCTTGATCCTTACCTTATAGTGATGAGTGCTGAGCAAGACAGCATCAAATACCATTTTTTGAGTCTTTGGTATGTGTCGACCTGGAATTGAACCCCGGTCTCCTGGACCATTGGCAAAACCTCTACTCATTACGCCAATGGCAAATTTTCACCCGTTATAATTAATCACCTCAGAGTTTGTAGATGTTGAAATGATAGTATAGTACATTTCTTTAGAAATTTATACAATATCAATTGTTGCATGGCTTGAAACTCTCATTTCTTCTTTTGATCTCTCATTCAGTCAGTCTTCTAGTGACCCTTTTAACGTCAATCACAATCGACGACGATTATGCGCGAAGATTCCGGTTTCGTGTCTCCTTCATTTTAGTATTTTCATTGTATCTCAATTTCGTTAATTTAAACTATAGTAACAGCAACAACAGCAGCAGTAGTCGTTGCAGAAGTAGTAGTAATAGTTATTGTCGTTGTTGTCGTCGTCGTCGTTTTAGTAGTAATATTCTACCTTTTGTTTACTCTACTTACTCAGTATATCCACCCAAAAAACATATACCGTGTTTCCAGTTAGAGATGACTGAATGCAGATTATAAGAATAGTGAACGTTTAGAGTCAGTTATATTTCAGAGGCAGGTCATCACGAAAGCAAAGTCCCTTTGGGCTAAAAAGAAAGTCAAATAATGAAAATAAAATTATATGCATAATATATCATATCACATATGACATTATATAACACTATTATAACTCATAATTTCATTAATTTACATGCTTTTATAAATGTCTCTTAAAATGCAAGGAAAGTTAAACACTAATAAATAACTTAAGTTAGTGTTAATGATATGTGATACGTGATTTAGGCATGATATATATATATATATATATATATATATATATATATATATATGCCACATGCACGTAAATGCAAAGCTCGTCTTATGAATTCAGCACTCCGGTAGCCGATGAGCGTATTTGAATATATACCTTAAAATTCCTTTGATTACGCTGATATGACAATTGATTAGGGATAAGATGTCCGACTGATGAAAAATCGGCCGGCTTTAAATTCCAGCTGGAAGCATATTTCGCGTCTAGCCACACGGGAGAGTTGTGATACGACGAAACAGTCTGTCGTGGATAACTCTCTCTCTATATATATATATATGTGTGTGTGTGTGTGTGTGTGTGTAAATGAGGTGTGACAAAAATATATAGATATTGAACTTGTATTAACAAGGACACAATTGAAATGTTAATAGGTTTTCATCAGAGTGCTCTTTTCCTTTAACTCACTAATTCTGGCGAGGTTTTCAATGATCGAGGCACCGTTGAAATAAACACTTAGACTTGTAACGACTTATTTCTTTCAATCTTCTCTACGCCCTGGAATGAAAACGTTGAGATTAATTTTCTTTTCATGAAAAACAATCGCAAGAAGCAAAGTTTAATGAATACGGACTGTTCTGAAATTAAATATTCTTATGCTTTGCTAGCCATTCAACTAGGGCTGTAAAATAAGCCGACTGCACTTCTCTAAAGTGGGAAGACCCCCACCTCAACGAGTGTCTTGAATGTAGCACTAAACTGGATCTGATACTGAGGCACTAGTCCAGGAACTCTAGGGAATATGGAGTAAACATTTTTTGCCATTACTCCCTGAGTCGTAGATGTTGGGTTTCCATCTATTAGTCAGATGGAAATATTTAATCATTTTGAATTCTTTTTCGTTGATCTTTATTGTATATATACGAAATATGGGTATGGATATAAGATTGCAGAATGAATAAAAATGAATGCAATAAAATCTCGATATTTGAAGGGAACTATGTTTTACGTATCGTAACACAAAAACTATACAAGAATGAATTAATTTTTTATAATGTTTGCCAACCACGAAATAAAACGTCTTCTCTCAAAAGAAAAGTCCCAGCCAATCTAGAGAAAGATGTCTGTATGTATTTTGCAGAAAAAAATAAATTAGGAATGTGTGACTGTTGGTGTGAAATTAAGTCAAACTAGAAGAGAGAAATTCTTGCGACAGCAAACGAAAAAATCTGTTTCTGTTGCTTTTTATAGTTTGAATTTCACACGTGGAACGCTAATAAACAGCAGTTTGATTCTAAATATTTTGATTGGCTGGGATGTAGAATATTGTGTTGACGTAATATTTTACTATTTTCTGCTGGCAGATGATTCTGCTTGCTATAAGTTGAAACCACCAATCCTTAAAATCCGTTCACTGTGTGTAAACAGATGAGCTCTGGTTCGCTTAAAAATTATTACCTACAAATCGTATATATTTGATAAAGTATAAACAGGATTTGGTATTAAAGAACCTCCAAAGTTTCATATGCCTTAAAACAACCAACATCTTATAAAATGAATTAACATGACCAAAAAATCTGGCAAGTACTGCGCACGACATAGGGAACCACTGGACTGTTATTTCGACGTTATTAGGTATCATCAGAAGTGTAAACCTTGATCTCCTCCACTGGAGATCAAACCAGCAACGACTGAATGCAGAGCTGAAACGCTACCACTGAGGTACTGGTTTACATCACTCACCATATTTACGAACCCCTCCGCTCGGGCAGGATATGACACAAGGTCAAATTTTAAACGGAGTTTAACAGGTTTGAATTAGGAGTTTTCCTTCTCCTTGACTAGTTGCCTCACCAAGGCAGAAAAACCTAGTTTGCCCTACTATTTACCCATAGCTGGAGGGAGAATAATTGGATTCATACTTTTTCCAAGGGTATTAGTGCTATGTGAAATGCAATCAGTCTCGTCCAGGATGTGAACTCATGTCGCCGTGTCCAATTCCTACGACGATATCCATTACACCACAGGCACCTCCCTTTTACATAACTCATAAGCGATACGAAATTAATTAGTCAATGTAAAATGTGATGCCAATGAACTTGGAGTTGACCGTGTCCACATTAAGAGTATGGATGTAATTACAAGAAACATCAGGTTAACTGACATGGTATTTTACTAGTAAATTACTAGTATTTTACTTGTAAATTTGGTATCGCTTGTGAGCGATGTGATCCAGCAGCTAAGTGTTAGATTTTCAGTTCTGCCTTCTGTAGTCGCTGGTTCGATCTTCAGTTGTGGAGATCACGGTATACACACCTGAAGAGACCTAATTAAATCAAAACAGCTACCCAGGTGTTCCGTATGTCACGCGCACTGTTTGTCGGATTTTTTGGTCATAGTAATTCAATTCATAATATAATTCCTCAATTTAAAAAAACGTATCGCTAACGCCTCGTGCTTTGCGTAAAACAGCTGCTAGAAAGTACCTCGAGCGACCTTTTTTTTTCAGGTTCGTAATGTCACGCCTCGATAATGTCTTGACGTCTAGATATCCTCACTTACATTAGTTATATAGGTTGCATATATATATATATATATATATATATATATATGATATAATGGAATGACACATCTTTCCCGTACCCCAACAGTAATAGTAGTACTAACCACTATTTAAGTACACATAGATCACTCTGCGTACGACTTCAAGTGAAAGACCCTCAGCGGAGGACTTCAGCGCGGGACTCAAATGATCGAGCAATGCTTGAACTAAAAACTACTCTTGCGAGTATAGTAATATTACAACAAATCTACTTGTTATTTTTGTACACCCATACTTGCCTTTCTGTTATACTTACCTAATTTGTTGTCTGTTCTTTACAACTCAGAATAGCCTTTCATTGTATATCATTTATGATATAATAGATAGATAGATAGATAGATTACGATTATAATTAAAATAAAAACGTTAAAAGGCGTTTTTAATCCTTATAATCTTTACAGTGCTTAATTAAACTAAAATTAAGGGCAATATCCGAATGTACTTTAAGAATTAAAACAATAACATATTTTTAACGTTTTCCTGAAAAGATTTCGGTAATAGATCCATAAAAGTTTCGGATTCTTCCACCACAATTAAAAAATCACCTGTTTATATACATAACAATTAAAAAAGAAATTACCTCAATCGCTCCCAAATTAGAAACAGTTTTACTATTGTGCTAAATCTGACCAGTTTTACATGGACCCTACATTAGTAACTCTAAACGGAAACATTATAAAATACTGTAACCTAAAGAGAAATTGAATGTTTGTTTTATCGTCATGTTCTTTGTAATCAATAGATTTATCAGTAAGAGTTTAATGAGGCATCAATACCTCTATGGAAATTATTACAATAATGACTACGTCAAACGTAATAGCTGAGTTGAAGATAATGAATTTTACGTACGAAAATTAGGCAGCGATCGTGGTATAATTTTCATTATGGATGTTATAATAGAATGACTAATATAATTCTGAAAAGTGATTATAAAATTATGTCCATGGGGAACAACGAAGTCTAGTAAGTGAAAGACCTAATGATTAAAGTCAGATTAATATCGTACAGGAAAAGAAGTGGTGGAGGCATATCTAACAAATAGAGAACTAGAAATATCGATTGTAATTCTTTACAAGTTATTGAAGAAAAACTTCGTGGGGATTTTCTCTTCACACACACACACACACACACACACACACATATATATATATATATATATATGTGTGTGTGTGTGTGTGTGTGTGTAAAGAGAAAATTCTTTATTGTACTTTGGTCAAAAACCGCGGGGCTTTCCTATTTCATAAATAAATTTTTTTCTTTAAACTTCTTGCTATTTTTTTTGTATCAGAGTTCAATTGACAGAGAATGGTTCAAGGTTCAGCATCCAAACGCTTTCGGTCATATTGATCCGGCGTTTTTGCGGGGAGTATTCGTTTTTGTATAGTTTGTGTTCGATATTTATTTTGTTAGAAGTGTTTATTGGTGGGTGCGATTGAGTTTGTATGTTAATTGTTGAAGATGTTTAATATTTTAGTGTCAATGTTGAAAGTCATTTCATTTGTTTGTTGCTTTTTTTTTTTGTTTTGGTTTTAGAGTGGTTGGTTGGCTGGTTGGTTGGTTTTAGGCGTATCAACTCTTTTCAGGTCATTTAACTGCGAATTAAATTTCAAACAATTCAGTTTAGTGTAAGTATAGTTTTTGTTTACAAACAATTGTCAAAACAGTTTCAAACAATTCAGTTTAGCATAAGTACACAGTTTCAATATTAAAACAGTTCTATACAGTGGTCTTTCACTGGAGTTTGAGAGACAGCACGTCTTCTCAAGTCTCCAGGACTCTTTTCAGTATTCTAGCTGTTCTCAAGAATGCTTTAGTTTGGATGGTCTCCTCTCTTCTGCCAACTTCCAAGCCCTACAGTCCCTTTAATAATACTTTAGTTACTGTACCAAATCACCTATCACGTTTGGTATAATTGTCAAATTCATGTTCTATATTCTTTCAATTTCCTAGCAAGGTCGAGGTACTTATTATTATCATTATTATAACTCATTAGAGTTTTTCACATTAGCGTAAGCTGATGGTCTTTCACCGGAGATTGAGTGACAGCAAGTCTCCAGGACTCTTCTCTGTATTCTGGCCGTTTTCAATGATGCTGTTGTTTGGATGGTCTCCACTCGGCCGCCAACTTCGTAATCTTCCAGGCCATTTAATAGTCATTTAGTTGCCGTGCCAAAAGCACCAATCACAATTGGTATAATTGTCACCTTCATGTTCCATAGTTTTTTCAATGCCCTAGCAAGGTCGAGGTACTTATCTCTCTTTTCACATTCTTTTAGTATGATTCTGTGGTCTGCCGGGACAGCAAAGTCGACAATTTTGCAGATTTTCTTTTTTTTATTGATTATCATATGGTCAGGTCTTCTGACCCAGATTAGGTGATCTGTTTGTATATCGAAGTCCCATAGAAGTTTGTGTGTGTCATTTTCTAGGACAGGTGCTGGGTTGTGCATATACCATTTGTTGGCATGGTCAAATTTAAATTTCTTGCACATTTCCCAGTAGATCACCTTGCCCACCCAGTCGTGTCTAGCCATGTACTCCTTCTGTGCCAATTTGCTGCATTCACTTACTATGTGATTGATGGTGTCATCTCTGTCACTGCATAGTCTACATTTGCTATTTTGTTGCGTCTTATCAATCCTCGCTTTGATATGATTGGTTCTCATGGCGCTGTTTTGTGTTGCCATTAGGAGAGATTCTGTTTCTCTCTTAAAGTTTCCTTTTCTTATCCATGTCCAGCTTTTGTCGTGTGAGATGTTGTTTATTAGTCGTTTAAAACGCCCACGGAGTTGTTTTCCTTCCCATTTTTGTTTCCTAGTTGTTGTCATTCTGTTATCTATCGTGTTGTCCGTATTGTTTCTGATGGCTGTATTCAGTCCTCTTTCCAGTTTTTTATGTAGTCTTCGAGTCGTTGTATGGATGTGTCAACGCTGTCTTCGATGCTGGCAAGTCCTCTTCCTCCCTTTTTTCTTGGTACATATAGTCTGTCCACGTCGTCTCTGGGATGTAATGCCTTGTGCATGGTCATTAGTTTTCTAGTTCTTTGGTACATTTGTTTAAGTTAATCTCTGGTCCACTTGAGAAAGTGTCCCGAGTATCTAACGAGGGATACAGCCCAAGTATTTATTCCTTTGATAAGGTTTCTGCTAGAGAGCTTTGTCTCGAGAAATTTTCTAGCTCTTCTGAGATATTCTTTTTTAATTTTGTTTTTCATTTTGACTTGTTTGATGGTGTCAGCCTCCAAGATTCCTAAGTATTTGCAGGTCTCGTTTTCTGCGAGCGTTCTGATTTTGTCTTGATTTGGTAGTTCTATTCCGTCAGTTATATGTCGTTTGCGACTTTTCATGACGAGCAGAGCGCATTTTTCAATGCCAAATTCCATCCCTATGTCTGTATATTTTAACTGTTTGTATTAGGGTTTCCAGTTCTTTTTCCTTTTTTGCAAATAGTTTAATGTCATCCATGTACATTAGGTGGTTGATCTTCTCTTGCGATCTATTAAGTTTGTATCCGCCCGTGCATTTTCTTAGTATGTCGTTTTGTGGCATCATGGCAATTATTATTATCATTATTATATCTTTTCAGAGTTTTTCACATCAGCTTTACCTAATTATTATCGTTATTATTATTACTATTATTATTTAACTCTTTGAGAATTTTTCGTTCCAGAGTTAGCTGATTATT
This sequence comes from Sepioteuthis lessoniana, assembly GCA_963585895.1. Lineage (NCBI taxonomy): Eukaryota > Metazoa > Mollusca > Cephalopoda > Myopsida > Loliginidae > Sepioteuthis > Sepioteuthis lessoniana. The sequence continues at coordinate 39,508,516 of OY757906.1, read as the reverse complement.
ATTATTATTATAATTATACTCCTCACGAGTTGTTCAAACCAGCATTAGCTGGTGGTCTTACATCATAGTCTGAGAGAGAGGATGTCTCCTCAGGATTCTTCTCAGTTTTCTGGGGGATCACCACATTACTGTATTATTATTGGACTAAATTTTTCCTCCAGTTTCCTAATGTTCCTGTTCCCTTTCAAAACATTTGGGAACCGTTCCAAACGAAGTAACTACACTCAGTATCACTGTCAACCACGAGTTCCACAGAGTTTTCAGTTCTCTGGCCCGGTCTAATCACCTATATATCTTTTCGCTTTCTTTGAATTTCATTTAATGATCCACCAAGACGACCTAGACGACAATTTTCCCCTCACTTTTTTTTTTATTAATTAACCATAGATGTGTTCTTCTAGCCGGGATTAAGTAATTAGCTTTTGTCTCAAGATACCAGACAATTGTACGCCTCTCATTTTCTACGAAGGATTCTACTGTCAGTATACGCCCTTTGAACAATTCTCAGAGGATCACCTTTACCCAGTCGTGCCTCGTCTTGTACTCCTTTTGCGCCTGTTGGCAACGTTCGCTTATTATCTGATTAATCGTTTTTTCTCTTTCTCTATATAATCTACACTCGCGTATTGTCAGGTTTTGCTTTTACATAATTTGTTCTTATGTTCTTTTTCGGTGTTAATCAATACAAGGTCTGGTCTTTTAACTTGCATTTGATGACTCGTTTATATCTCAACATCTCATAGAATGATAGGCGTCTGACTCTCTAAGAGGGATTCGGGTTTGCACATATACCTTTTGGTAGAATGGTTAAGTTTCAATCTCTTGCACAATTCCTTGTTGTATATCGTTCAAAGCCTGTCCATGTGTCGAATGTTGATATTTGTGAAGGGACTAGGTAAATACGGTCGAAAAATATAAGAATTCACACAGAGCTGGGGTTGATGAGTATGTAGGCTTTTGTACTTTCCAAACTTTTCCTTTTACCCAAAACTGACGATCGAAAGTTATTGAAATTTGAACACTTATGGTTCCAGGTATCCCTATCTAATTCTAATTATTATATGTTTTCAAGAAATTATTTACGATAATGGTCTGGGAGACCTGGGTTCTATCCCAGGTCGTGTCATACCAAATACTTTAAAAATGGTACTTGATGCCTCCTTGCTTAAAACTCAGCATTATAAGATACGAATCAAGGGCAAAGTGGAGCAATTTAGGTAAACGAGTAGCGCCCTCCCGTACACCTTGGTATAGTAGCTATAGAAAAGGGAGCCTTAGGGTCACCCTCGACTACGGTCGCCAACTTTACTATTTCTATTTAATAATAGACATTCATTTATATACGGTTATATGGTTGCTGGTAACTAATAGATAATCTTTAGTAAACAATTTAAAATTCAAGCAACTATCATTACCGCAAATAATTTTCAGTTATTTGGTATCAAATAATCGCTTGTAGTGTGATGGTTATCATTGTAGAAAATTGACACGAAGATCCAAGTTCAGATCCTGGATGTGGCTGTTTGTATTTAACATCATGCTAATAACCTTGGGAAAAGTATGAATGCATTTATTCTCACTACAGCTTTGAATAAATAATCTTGGTATGACAAATAGTGTAGAAGATTGAAAAGTATGAATAAAAATCTGTTGAATTCCGTTTAAACATAACCATGTGTCATATCCTCCTTGGGCGGACAGGTTATGAATATATATATATATATATATATATATATATATATATATATGTTGCATCAAGTATCCTTATCGATTACAGATCATTCTTAAATAGGCATATTTGACCTATAAATAATAACCGAACTAGTACTACAACTCAGAAACAGAGTACCCTGCGAGCAATAGTACTGAAAAGGTATTCCACACTCTACAGATGTCCAGAAATGGAGCCTCACCGTCAGGGATCCTGCCAAAGATACGTTTTTATTTGGGGAAGCTGATCTTACTCTTCTGCATGAAAGACAATCAATTTATTCTACTTACGCCAACAGAGTAAGTACCTTTCGATCACAAACACACACATACACACACACACACACACACATATATATATATATATATATATATATATATATATAGATTAGTGCTTACTAAAATGTATAATTTTGATGTACCAAGAATTATAGCATTCAGTATATATATATATTTATATACAAGGTTTGGTTTGGTTTGGTTTGGATTTGCAAGGGCATTTTAATGGCATATTAGCTTTCGTAGGTTATTTGATCTAAGTCCATCCTCGTAGAAAGACATTAATGGTACCATTTTATCGGAGAGATCAGACTTCCATAGGATTGATTGCCTATCGATAAGCGATCGGTCATATGGAAGTTTGATCTATTCGATGAGATAAAACAAAATTTCTTCCAAACAACAGTTGTATCGATACTTCTCTATAGATGCATCACATGGACGCTTTCAAAATGAATAGAGAAAAAGTAAAACGGGAACTGCACAAGAATGCTACAAGTTATACAGAAAAAAATCCTGGAAGCAACACCTTTCACAACAACTGCAGAATGGTCACGTATATCCCATCTTTAAAATCAAGAAGGGCGAACAAAACATGCTGGACACTACAGGAGAAGTAAAGACCAAATCATGAGTGAAGTTCTCCGATTGACCCCCACAAATGAAGTTGCTAGTGTTGGTTGACCAGCTAGAACTTACATACAACAGCTTTGCGCAGTTCTGAAGTTTAGAAGACTTGCCGGGAAAATGGACGATAGGGACCGATGGAAGGGAGAGAGTTTCAGGTATATCTGCACTAACAGTTCGACTAGATGATGATGATGATGATGAATGGTATCATTTAACCTCTATCTTGGAGATGTGTCTTGATCTGACTAGAGTTTGAACATATTTACTAAGATGTCACACTCCAGCTCGTCAGCCGCTACACAACGTTATAACCCAATATATATATATATATATATGTTGAAAGAGAGAGAGAGAGAGAGAGAGAGAGAGAGAGAGAGAGAGAGAGAGAGATTAAGAAGGAGAGAGAGAGTGAAAAAGAGAAAGAGAGAGATATGTTTTTATGGGTTGACCTTTGCAACATTACAATAGTTCTTATTAACATGACATCCCGAAATTTGCTCTTTATTGCGTTTTATTAGACGGAGTCAATTTACGCCAAGAAAAAGCCAAGGACTCGTTAGACTGACAAAAACGCAGACAACCGAATACAAATCTTAAAGACGATGTAATTTCATTCACCGTAGAAAAACTATAGGTTTAGTTCAGATGACAAGTCGAAAAAAGACGACAGGTGTGGGAGACAGCTGACACGGATATCACTCTTGTCTCTCCTGTGAGTACATTAAATATATGAGCTGGTTGATATTAGTTTTGACGCGGGGATAAAGCAAATAATTATTTATAAATAATATGAAAAAAATCGCGCACTGACCCCTCTTCTGAATCATCTCAAAGCTAATGCTCAGTACTGTCGCCATGAACCAGAGATGCCGGCTTATTATGGCGGATGCACTTAGCCTACTTTATGAAGAGCAACGAACATATATATATATATATATATATATATATATATAAGGATATATGTGTGTGTGCATGTGTGAGTGTGTGTGTGTGTGTGTGTGTGTGGACACACACCCATTTAGCACAAGACTTTGGTAAACACGGGTCGCTTGAATTTAATGCAAAAAATTAGGGTAAGTAATTTTAGATGAAGAGCGTACGAACACAATACTGAAAGAAAAATAAGTAGATGTTTCCTAAACGCACTTACTACCCTTCTATAGTAATGGTTACAGACTATGCACCAACTTGCCTAATATATATATATATATATATATATATATATATATATATATATGGGAAGCATTTTTTTCTTTAATGCACGCTAGTTTTAAAATAACGTAAAAGTTGTAATGTCGGGCTTTTAAAAAAAGTTCTTGCTTATAAGGGAACGCAATTCTTGATATAATGTATGTGGAATTCGTTCAAAAAATTCAGAGCGTGTTCGAACTCGAGTCACGTTATCACATTCCCATTTGGACTAATACCCTTAGGAAAGGCATGAAACCTCTCATCCCTCAAGCTAGGGATAAGATAGAACCTCTACAGTTCTTTGGCATGGATGGCCCATTGGCATAATGGTTTATGTGTTCTCCAATGGCCCAGGAGATCTGGGTTCAATCCCAGATCAAATCATACCAAAGACTCAAAAATGGTACTTGATCCCTCCTTGCTTAATACTCGGCTTTATAAGGGATAGATCAAGGGTAAAATGGAGCAATCCAGGGAAAGGAGTAACGCCCCCACCACCTTAGTTTTGTAACTATTGAAAAGAGAGCCTTTGGGTTGCCCTCGACTACGTTCGTCAACTTTACTTACTTTACAAGGATGGCTGTCGCAGTAAATAAACCCCGGAGATTAATATGACATCAGATCAAGAAATCGGAAACCAAAGCAAGTATTTCAGGGTTTTGCCTAAAGGTAATTTAAAAAATTATACACATGGTTGTTATATTGATTCTCATAGTCTCAAGACGTATAAATAATTATGTGAACTTGCTTTTTACGTATTTTTAAACGGAGTTGGCGTGGGCCTTTGATGCACCTGTTGTCACTGTTCAACGACCGCGGTTCAGACAAGATTTGTAAATGCTGTTAAACATCCTGTATAATTCTTGAAACTGGCGTAACCGAAAACTGTCAAAACCCTGAAACTTTGGGACAATTCATTCCGTCCAAAGTTATACACACACACACACACAACATATATATATATATGTGTGTGTGTGTCTGTCTGTCTGTCCCAATGCTAAAATACTTATAATTTTTGAAAAATCTTCTGAAAAAGTAATTCTTACGAAATAAATCATAAGAATTTTACAGTTGGAGTTATTTTTCGATTACGTTGTTTAAGCAGTTATATATCGTCTATCACAGACTGTATCCTCTTCAGAGGAATAAGATTCCCAATGCGGACTTTCCTGGTTATGAAACTAAATTGCACCTGATTGTGAGGCTCCTGTTCTGGAGATCTATGTAGTGTGTAGTAACCCTTTATTGATATTACTCCCTGGTTCACTCTGATACAAAGTAGAAGTACTTATTCCGGCCTCATCTCTGTTTGTGAATTATTATCATTTGATAGGAATTCTTTATATCATATAAACGAGTGAAAATTTTCAAGAATCTCCCCATCACTACCAAAAAAAAAAGATAAAAACGTACAATGTACGCCATTCCCTAACCTCTGTAAATATAGAATAATCCCAGACGCTTTGACATGCCATTAGGATCAATCAATCAGTAATCTGGTTATCAGATCCAAACCTGCATCGCAGCTTTTAATATTACTGATCTTATTGTAAACATTTACAACAAACTGTTAAAACGTTGTCATTATTAAATAGAAATCTATACGACCGAAAAGAGACTGTCAATTGCGTGTTAAGCTTTTTCATGAATTTGATATTGAAATTCTAATTTAGGTGTGTGTTACTTAATCTAAACATTTTTGCCATTATTTTAATATCCACTGAACAATTAGACTACTTAATAATTTTTCATCTACATTTTGAAAAATTAGCAAGTTACTTAATCAGGACTTGAATTATTTTATAAGATGAACAGTTCGTAAATTTCTATCTGTTTTTATAGATTGGATTTAAATCCTGGAATTTTGGTTACTTTTTGCGGTAACATGGCTACGAACTGATTTTTATTTCTTTTATTATGGGTAGAGAACCCCTTTCGAAAACAAATGATCCTATTATCAGTAGAAGTTTTCTTTTTCTTTTTATGATTTATACCTACCGGTGATAGTCCAATAAATATCTACGTAAGATTTGGTAGCTCTATATAAAAAAAACTGCGTCTTTGCTTTGATTTCGTGTTTTTTGTCATCGTAACCATTTTTACATATCAGTTGATTCGTAAGTCTTTGTTGGTTCTTCACTTTGCTTTTAGCAAATTTTGTATAAATATTTAAAACAATAAATTACCATACATCTTGATATTTTAAATTTTGATTCTTTTTTTCCAGTCTCTTTTTTATACTAAAATTAGTTTCTATACAAGATGGCATCCAAATTTAGTTTGTTTGATGCCTGAAAGATGTTTGTGTTTACTGAAAAGTATCACAATGTAGAATTAGCCCAGTCAAATGGAGTTTTAGACTGTATATCTGCAGATAGGCGCGACCCCATCCCCACCTCACCAATGAGTATCCTGGCTATGATACTAAATTGCATCTGATGGTGAGATTCCAGTCCTGGAGCTTTGTAGAATGCTGAGTCCCCACTCATTGCCATTACCCCAGGTCCTCTCAGGCCCGGGGCGATGGTACCTGTGATTTAGTTTGTTTGTTTTGTTTTTTTTGTTTTTTGTTTTTTTTTGGTTTTATTGCATATCAACATTTGTTCGTTACTTAATGCTGAATCCTATTTTTACATAAATATTAAATTTATTATTTGTAAACACATTTTGTTGCTACACTGTTAAATTATCAAACAATTCCATTTCAAACAATTTAATTTATCATTAGTATTTTGTTTGCACTCAGTTTAAATATCAAACAGTTTTATTTGACCCATCGATGGGACCCTTTCAGATTCTACCTCTCTGAGCTAGACTGGACCAGGGAGCGATGGCAATGAAGTAGTAGTGTGCATTCTCTAAAGGTCCAGCATTATTTGAGCTTCACCCTCAACTGTTTAGGGTCATATCGGGGATGCTCATTGGGGGATCTTACCCTTTGTAGAAATGCAGTCGGTTTATTCTTCAGCCCTAGTCGACAGAGCTCAGTACCTGTGTGTCTATTTTAAAATCTTAATCATTTGCTCTACTTGAAACCATTTAAATGTGTATCAACAAATGCTAAATGCTAAATTGATTTTACAGAATGGTATCAACATGTAATTTATTTTTCTCCAGTAAAATGTATCTATTAACAAGATAGTATCAAAATCTTGCTCGTTTTTCCCTTGTAATATGTAGGTGTTTACAGAATGCTTTCAACATATCTTTTTTTTTCTTCTAAAAGATTTATGCAACAATTTTTAATATATAACGACTGCCGTTAATAAATAATTTGTAGGATATTTGATTTTTAGGGATTACCACAGGAACACAGAAATAGATTTCTCTTGATAAGTAAGGATCAGCAGGATAAGCTTGATATCCATTGCACAATGTGCGGGTCAGCATCGGTGAATTCAAACACTTTAAAAGCACCTTACACAGATCTATCATATTATTGATTCTCCACAACAAAAGGACGAGAATATCAGGAAGTTAAACTTAAAGCCCAATATGAAAATGCAAAGGCAGAAAGAGAGTACAGCTCCAATTTTCCAGTAACAAAAGACACACCAACCTTCAAACAGGTCTTCTGAATAATGACATTACTAAGGTTGAATACGACCTAATACCCCAATCGATCATGTATGTTACAAGATGTTTAACCAATATATATCAATTTACAATTCCTACAAGGAATACAATTAACAACAGCGTCTGAAACTATGTTGCATTGAAGACCAGAGTGTAGTAAATCGTGAATCGTTTTAGAGGGTAAAAAGGCAGTCTTGATATCAAGATTATTTAAGTTATTTATAATGATTTTTGTAGAAGAACTGTTGGGTAAAGTAATGAATGCATTAAGGGAGTAATTTTATTGGAGGGTGAGTTATTATCATTATTATTATGGATTTTAGGGACATTGGATTTACTAAAGTGCATAAAAGATCAGGGGTAGACAAAGTTTTAAAAAAAGAGTTTTCTATGTAGCTACATTCATCATTTAAACATTTCCTGGAAAAAATACGTAGGGATCTGAGATAAAAACCTACGATGACACCTTTTTTGTTAGTGTTATTGTGGTTAGAATAGAAATATATACATACATATATATATGTATAGTTGGGAAATGGATGGTAAATCAATAAACAACTCATGGCTTGTAGTCTGATTAGTGCAACCACACATTAGTACTGTCTAAGCTACTTACCAAGGGCGATTGCTGAGAGAAACGGGTGGTATGAGAAAGTCAAAACAATCAGAGCAGTCTTAATGATGAATATATATATATATATATATATAAATGAAACTCCAAGAAATAGATTTCTTGTTGCAGCAATTATATATATATATATATATATATATGTGTGTGTGTGTGTGTGTGTGTGTGTGTGTGTGTGTGTGTGTGTGTGTGTGTGTGAATAAATGATAAAGACACATTTTGTCTACATAATTTTATTTTGATGCTTTCAAATTTTCTGACAAATGCTTCGGCTTTAGATTAGAGTTGTTAAATGAATTTACCGAAATTGTCCCGACCGCTTTAGGAATTTTCATAGGCCATCGTTAGGAGTTGTTTTCGAGTATAAAGATTTTTTTTTCCAAAAATGGTACTTAATGCCACCTTTCTTAACAAGGATCAAGTGTAAAGTCGAGCAATCCAGGGAAAGGAGTAGCGCCCTCCCCTACACCTCGGTGTAGTAGCTATTGAAAAGGGAGGCTTCGGCTTACCCTCGACTACGGTCGCCAACTTTTAATTTATATGTATACACATATGCGTGTGTGCGTGTATATGTGTATATGTTTGTACGTGTGTGTTATAACAGGTTATTAAGTACTAATGAGCCCGCTTTTCTTTAGCAAAAAGCTGGCGACCGTAGTCGAGGGCGACCAGTAGGCTTCTTTTTCAATAGCTACTACAGCGAGGTGAGGGCGCAACTCCTTTCCCTGGATTGCTCCACTTTACCCTTGATACGTACCTTATATTGCTGAGTGTTAAGCAAGGAGGTATCAAGTACCATTTTTAATGTCTTTGGTATGACGCGACTTAGGATTGAACCCAGGTCTCCCGGACCATTGGCAAACACTGAGCAGAAAGAATAATGTAAATAATCTGATTTATGTTTTTAAAGGTGATGTTTAATAGAAAATTTAATTATCAGTTATCATGATTTAAAATTAAAGAAATATGTTTTATTTTTCATTTTTCATTAAATTTAAATTAAGTATTCAACAACAATAAAAGTTTTCGCATTTGATTTAAAAAAAAAAAAAAAGAAATTGAACAGTAAAATTATTTGACGCATCTCCTAAGATCTGATTCAATTCTCAATTTTATGTAATATTTGGTTTTCTAGGCCCAGCCAAATAATAATAATAATAATAATAATAAATTTTAGAAATCTCCCCGTAAACAGCTGCTAATGAAAAATAAAAATTTACTTTACATTCCATAACTATCCCAGCGTTATGTAAAATAAATAATTTTAATTTTAATCAGCAAATATATACTTGCTTTAACATCTTCTTTTCAAGTTATCTGTATACAAGAAAAAAAGAAAGAAATAATAATAATAATAATTTTGTACAGTCATTCACTATATCTAGAAGGCATGCCGTCATGTGGTAAATAAAGGGAAGTGATCTCTTCCAGGGCGCAACCAGTCCCTAAGGCACCAAATAATAATAATAATAATAATAATAATGAGTTCAATTCAGGAATTTTGTCGCCCGATCTACGCATAACACTCGGTATCTGGGCACCAGGCCTATGTCTCATTAGGACCCCCGTTGTTATTCAATCTTAAGATGTCTGGAAACCCCCAATTGCTTTACATTAAAAAGAAATTACATTTACCAAGAATTTACAAGAAAATAGCAGTATATTTCAAGCTGATGTTCTAAATTAAAAATATGAAATAATTTTTTTCTTTTTTTAAGAAGAAAAAAAAAGCGAATTAACGTGCGAGGAAAATCCCTCCTGCGAAAATATAATTTTCTTTAGCTTGGAAGTTTTTGAAACCCGGTCGCCTCTGTCTGTCTGTCAGTCGGCCTGTTTGTCTATTTATCTATCTAGCTGCTTCTACATATATCTACTTATTGAATTATCTCTGTACCTGTCACGCTGCATACCTGTAAAAAAATATTTTCTCCTTCTTAGGATACATCTAACACCAAATAACCTCAATAAGATAAACCGTCTTCTTAAATGGCTAATTTAAAGACAATTGTCATCATCATCATCATGTCGTGCCGCTAGCACGGATATCCCTGACCCTCTCTCGCCACTTCTCCCTATCATTCATCGCTTCTGGCAGGTCTTCAGGGCTACATCCCGTATCCTCACATAGCTGCTGTATGTATGTATGTTCGAGCTGGTCGTCCTGCTTTTGCTTGGCCATATGCGGGGGTCCATAGGAGTACATCACTGATGAGTTCGTCCTTGTTTCTCCAGGAGTGTCCTGCATGTCTGGTTCGTCTAACTTGTATAGTTTTCGTGATGGGTGGTTGGTGGCCGTATAGTTGGTGCCTTGTGGGGTGTTGCCGCCAGGACTTGTTCACTATTACTCGCAACATTCTTGTGTTATTGCCGTCTAGCTTCTTCTTCAGCCGTTTAATTAGTGTCCAAGTAGTGCATCCATATAGCAGTATCGATACGACCGCTACCTGGAAGAAACTGCGTTTCATTTTATTATAGAGCAAAAATTGTTATTATAGAACAAAAGGTAATTCATTATAGAATAAAAATGCGATACTCTCCATTGTTCATTTAATCTTTCAGAAGACAAGGTACGTCATTGGTACATCAACAAGTATGTAACCTAATGAATAAAAAGTAGTTGGCGCAACTAATATTCGTATAAGTATTTCATTAGTACGAGCACAATATCTCATCGTACAGTCATCCTGTCGTCTTGGGCTGTAGAATACGTCAATCGTATATTTGCAGACGGGTAAGATCCCCACAACGTGAGTCCTGGATTATGACACTAAATTACATTCAGTCCTGGAGATTTGGGGAAAGAGGGATACACTTTCATTGACATTAACCTTGTTTTAATCTGATGCGGATTGATAATCCCTCTGAGGATCACATTTATGGATCAAATTTATATTACATAAAAAGAGTGGATAAATAGTATTACTAATTTTAAATATTGATACTTGAAACAATTTAAGTATGTGTGCACAAATGATTAATAATAAATAGAATTATCAGTGTTAGAGAGCCATACTTGAAAAAAATTAACTAAGAGCAAAATATGATTGATATTGAATAGAATTACGAGTGCTAGATAGTAATAATTGAAATCTCTTAACTAAGTCCAAACAGTGATTAATATTAAATTAGATTATTACTTCTAGATAGCCATACTTGAAACTCCTTAATTGTGGACAAAAAAATGGTTTTATTTGAAGGATTAGACTTTTATAGTAATGGCTGAAACTATTTACGTGGATACAAACAAATGATTAATATTAAAGTTATTTGTGTTAGATTGTAATTCTTGAAACCATTCAACTATGTGCAACTAAACGATTGATATTAGAATTATCAGTGTTAGATAATAAAGCTGGAAATTATTTAACTGTATGCAAATTGTTGATATTAGAATCATAAGTGTTAGAGGGTAAAGCTTGAAAACATTTAGTTTTATACAAAGAAATTAACTTTAACAACTCATCTTTTAAAAAGTTTATATATATATATATATATAGAGAGAGAGAGAGTGAGGATTTGGCATTAAATAGTCCACAAGGGTTGATATGCTAAATTAAACACCAACCAACGAACATCATAATATTGGATGACTATTTTGTTGTATATATAGGGTGTTTCATCAATTTTAGCTTCTTATTTCATGAACCTAACAGAAAAGTTAAAAACTTTATATATAATAAAATAATATGTTTATTAGAAAAAGACAGATTAATTGATTCTAACATCCTGACAACCAATTTTGGGGTATTCTATGTCTAGATGTTGACTTATTTAGGTCTCTTTTGAATAAAAAAGTTTGATCATTTAAAAATATCATAGAATTCATTGGAATATTAATTCTAAATATTCCCATTTTACTAGGATTTTTTCAAAGAACTATCGCGATGCGATCACATAATAAGCCGCATTTAGAGCACTTTTGAATAGAAAAACATGTTTGATCGTTCAAATAATATCCAAGAATTCATCAGAATATTTATTTTAAATATTCTCATTTTACTCAGGATTTGTTCAAAACCATACTGATCCCTTCTTTTTTTTTACCTCAAGTGTTTCATTAAAGTACAAGTTGTAACAAGAAGCAGTTGCATATATATGTATTTGTGTAATCTTGTATGGATCTCAGATAATTAAGTATATAACTGTTCAAGCTTTGTATTACAGAATGGACACGTGATAAATTTATCATTACGTATATATATATATATATATATATATATATATATATATTGTCACGTGGTCTACTAATGAGAGAAGAGAAATAAGGAAGGCTGATCAGTACAAAGAGGAATAGTAATGTAGGTCAATCCCGAAGTAACAAATCAAGGTCAGAATGGAAGCCAACAGATGTTTGCATTCTGTGACCGAATGGATAAAGAATGGGGTATATGGACATATAGCAGTCATAACGAATCGCCTGACAGGGGGAGAAGAAGATAGAAGCTAGATGATTGGCCAGAACCCTAAGGCGGATGTGGCACCTTCTTCCGTCAGCAGAAGTAGGGATAAGGAAAAATCAGTTTTGAAGAGAGATGTCGTGAACAGATGGGGCGAATCTAGTGCCAAACTCCGGGCGAAGCACCAGAACCAGGATTTGCGGGATAGTATTTGAAGTGATAAGATATATTGAAACTACCACCGAAATCAGCGGGGGAGGAAGCGAAAAAGAATCTTGGACAAGAAGAACCTATGCCTTCTAGCCAGAGTGATATATATATAATATATAATATATGTAAAATTTCGCCAGCCCGTAAAAGAGAAAATACTCTGCGAAGGAACCCGTCAAAAGATAAGGAAACATTAAGACTGTTTCTCCCTACACCCTTCTTAAGCATTGCAATTACTCTCTCTCTCTCTCTCTCTCTCTCTCTCTCTCTCTCTCTCTCTCTCTATGTAAAGAAAGACTAAAGAAAAGGAAAAAAGGAAGAAAGCCATTTACAGTTATGTATTATCCGCTGATAATATAGCCGACACGTTGAATATGTGTCCGCATGTGTATTAAAAAGATTGCAATATTTAATGTCTCCACGTGTTGAAATTTATTCCTTGTGTTGTCAACTATCAAGTTGTCTGTCTCATGTTTGTTTTCAGCTTCTTTCGTCTTATGTTATTCTCGCCTAAATTGCCGTATTCTTTCCTTTAAAAATGTTATACGGGAAACCGAAATTGTTGACCACTATAATTAATATTATTATATCTAAAACTCGAGGTCCATATCTTCCATTTTTCTAGGCGTAGGAAGAGCTAGTGGCCTGGTGGGTGTGTGTGTAATTTGAAATTTGGAAACCCCTTGCCAGCAGCGGTCAGTCTAGCCCCAAATTAACCCCCATATAATCTGCCAGTTCCTATATGCCCGAGAAAGGACTCTGAACAAGGACTTATTATACGAGGGATCAAGTGCCAGACCGCCCCGTCTTCACTTGTGCAAAAAAAATAAACTCCCCGTTTGATGATAACAATATTTAAATGCACCAGTTCCAAAACGCTTTTAAATGGTTGCTCATCCGGGGATCTTTTAATTTTAATTTGCCGTCCCAATATATATACATATATATATATATATATATTTCTGTGTGTGTGTGTGTGTGTGTGTGTGTGTGTGTGTGTGTGTGTGTGTGTGTGTTTATATATATATATATATATATGGATATGTATGTATGTATATATATATATATATATACGTATTTATGTAATTATATATATATATATATATATATATAAGCGTAAAAAGAAAACTTCATTGACAGAAAATTTTATATAATGACTCATATTTGCGATAGATAACTTTTTGGCCAATGAGATTCAAGCACTGCAACACCAATAGATGAAATGTATGTAGAGCAACTGGGAAAATATTGATTAATAAATATTATTTGGTTACATTGTTAAGTTGCTTGACCACTTGTCTTTTGACCCACCTCAGGTTTTAAGGTTTGACCTTAACAAAACTTCTTGGTTCAACGGGAGTGATGCTGCCTGGGGTGCTATTGCAGTTACATCTGCCTCCGAATTCTTTTTTCAACATCAAATAAGTGAGTGTACATTTCTGGATTCTATTGTTAGTACAAAAATCTTTCAATCCTTTCAAAGCCAAATATTTATCATCCCAAAATATCATTTGTTAGATATTGTGAATTAGAGATAGACCTCTGCTCACACCATTTCCGTGGTCCAGTCGGCTGGAGCTGTAGAATACACTGACTGGATCACTGCAGTGAGGTGAAACCCTTCTTCAGCGAGTGCCCTCGCTTGAACATACATACAGCAGCTATGTGAGGATACGGGATGTAGCCCTGAAGACCAGCCAGAGGCAATGAACGATAGGGAAAAGTGGCGAGAGAGGGTCAGGGATATACATGCTAGCGGCACGACATGATGATCATGATCATGATGAAATATGAGAGCAAGATATGAAGATAATGATAGAAGGAAGGAACGAGAAATAAAAAAATTATAGAGGGAGATATTGGAATATTAAATAGGAGAGTAAGGTCGAACTAAAATTTGTGTGAGAGAGAGAGAGAGAGAGAGAGAAGGAGAGAGAGTGGGAGGGAAGGATTACAATACGAAGGCCTAAAGATTGTTCGATGGGGAATGATTGGAGAGATTGTAATGATAATAAGAAACGTGGGATGGCTTTAGTGTGTATAGTAGAAAAGACTGAAAAAGAACGAGGCACCTAGAGTGAAAAACAGACTGATAAAAGGAGGAAGAGACGAGAAATGGATCGAAAAAGAATGATTGAGTGAAATATTAGAATATGAAGAAACGGGAGTTAGACAGGGCGAGAATTAGCATGAAAAAGAGAGAGGGGGGGTTAAAATATGAAGGCCAAAGATAGAACGATCGGAGAGATTTTATAAATAAGAAGAAACATAAGATACATTGAAAGATATTAGAATATAAAGAAACAGCAGTGAGATAGATAGAGAATTATAAAGAGAAAGGGGTTGAAATAAGAAGAATCAAATTAAAAAGAGAATGATAAAAGCAGTAAGAAACGGGAGTTTGATAGAAAGAGAATGATAGAGTGTGATATTAAAATAGGAAGAAACGGGAGTTAGAACGAGTATGAGAGATAGAGATGAGGGGAGACAGACAGACAGACTGACAGACAGAGAAACAGAAAGAGAGAGAGAGAGAGAGAGAGAAATACCAAAGCCAAAAGATTGTTAAATTGAGAATGATAGAAAGAGAGACACAAAGACGAAGAAGAACCTAAAGTTAGAAAGAGAATGATAGAAGGAAAGATGAAAGTAAGAAGAACCTAAAGTTAGAAAGAGAATGATAGAAGGAAAGATGAAAGTAAGAAGAACCTAAAGTTAGAAAGAGAATGATAGAAGGAAAGATGAAAGTAAGAAGAACCTAAAGTTAGAAAGAGAATGATAGAAGGTAAGATGAAAGTAAGGAGAACCTAAAGTTAGAAAGAGAATGATAGAAGGAAAGATGAAAGTAAGAAGAACCTAAAGTTAGAAAGAGAATGATAGAAGGAAAGATGAAAGTAAGAAGAACCTAAAGTTAAAAAGAGAATGATAAAAGCAGGAAAAAACTGGAGAGAGGGAGGGAGGAAGCAGGGAGATTAAATTACGAAGGTCAAAAGATAGATGAAGAATAATTGGAGAGAGTGTAATACAAATAAGAAACATGAGATGCATAGAAAGATATTAGAATATGAAGAAACGGGAGATAGATAGAATGAAAATGATAGGAAAAATTGAAAGACCAAGAAGAAACGAAAGTTAGAAAGAGAATGATAAAAGGAAAGATAAAATAAGAAGAACCTAGAATTAGAAAGTGAATGGTAAAAGCAGGAAGAAACTGGGGATAGAGAGAGAGAGAGAGAGAGAGAGAGAGAGGGAGAGAAAGATTATATTACGAAGGCCAAAAGATAGATGTAGAATAATTGGAAAGATTGTAATAACAATAAGAAATATGAGATGCATAGAAAGAAGGAGAGATTGAAAGACGAAGAAGAAACGAAAGTTAGAAAGAGAATGATAGAAGGAAAGATAAAAGTGAGAGGAAGAACCTAGAGTTAGAAAAAGGATGATAAAAGCAGAAGAAACTGGAGAGAGAGCGAGAAAGAGAGACAATAGATAGATAGATAGATAGGGGGAGGGAGAGAGGGAGGTTAGGGAGATTATATTACGAAGGTCAAAAGATAGATATGAAGAATAATTGTAGAGATTTGTAATTGCAATAAGAAACATTGAAAGCTATTAGAAAATGAAGAAACAGTAGTTAGAATGAATATGATAGGAGGAGAGATTAAAATACAAAGAAAAGCCGAGAGATTGATATAAAGTCAATGATAGGAAGGAGAAGAAACGAGATTTAGATAGAAAGAGATTATATTACGAAGGTCAAAAGATAGATATGGAGAATAATTAGAGAAATTTGTAATAGCAATAAGAAACATGAGATCCATAGTAAGATATTAGAATATGAAGTAGTTAGAATGAAAATAATAGGAGAGATTGAAATCCAAAGAAAAGCCGAGAGATAGATATAAAGTCAATGATAGGAAGAAGAGACGAGATTTAGATAGAAAGAAATGAAAGAGAGGGATGCGTCATAACTTTTGAAGTTTACCCTCTGTTTAGAACATGGCGCCTAAACTTGCTCCTTTTTATTTATTGTTGGCAATTTTTTCCCCTTTTAGTGAACAGCTACCCGCTCTATTTCTGTGCGTATACACATATGCTTATATTTTTGGTTCCTCACGCGCAAAGACGTTCATATTATGGTTTGTGTGCGGCGGCGCTCGTCCGCGTGTGCCTTTTCATGTTACTGTCTACTCTTTAAACGTTTGAAATGTTATTAGCAAGGATCACTTGCAGCCGTAATGAGGTGGTCACGTGTCGTTAGCGCCAGTGTTTTCTCCAGAGGAAACAGAAAGTGATGAATGCTGTTTTGTTGCGTTTACTTCTGCTCATCATTTTGCCGTCCTGGTGAACGAAAAGCATTTTCAAACTCATTATCTATCTATCTATATATATATATATATATATATATATATATATATATATCTGGTCCAGCTTTTTCTTTCTCTTAAAGTGACTTCATTTTTCTATCTATCTATCAATCTATCTTAGCCTATTCCGTATTCATCTGAGACTATCTATCTATCTATCTCAGCCAATACATTATTTAACCTTTTTCCTTATCTATCTATATTAGCCAATTCATTCTATCTATCTATCTATCTATATATCTATCTATCTTCCACTGTCAGTTCATATCTATCTGTATCATTATCTATCAATCCATCTCTTTTATATCTAGCATAACATATCATGTTCATATCTATCTATCTCTCTATCTATCTATCTATCTATGTTTGGTTTGTATATCCGTTCATCTACTTCGCAGGCGTCATGTTTTTCATAAACCATTTCATAAGATATATCTATCTATCTATCTATCTGGTTTTTGCAAATATTCCATTATGTTCATCTTTATCAACCGCATGTTTTTACCAAACGCTCCTAGAGCAATGTTTATAGTCGTAGAAAACAGACTCATTTACTCGAGTTCAAATCGTGGACGAAGTTATTTGTAGTTTACATTCCGCTAATATCCTAGGCAAATGTCGGAATCCTGCTATTCTCCTTCCAACAATGGATAAACAGTAGGGCAGACTGGGCTCTTTAACCTTGATATGGTAACCAGTCAAGGAGAAAAAACTTTAAATGCAAATATTCACTTAAACAGGGACTTAGTGTCGCTTTCTGTTCATGTAGAGTGATTGGGTAAATACATGTTTTCATATCTCATTTTCTCATATCTATTCGTCGATATATATATATATATATATATATATATATAGGTTTATATATATATATTTGTAGAAAACGATACCAAGCTTAAATATAATGATACAAGCTTATGTCAAATGACACCTAAGACTCAGATTTCAAATGCATCTGTTCTCAAAATATATGAATATATATATATATATATATATATATATATATATATACAGAGTGATAGATAGATAGATAGATAGATAGATAGAGAGAGAGAGAGAAACAGAAATAAACGAAAAAATATCTTATCAGTCTTTGCACAAGACAATATCAAAACAATGATTGGGCAGATCTACTACCATAAAGAATAAACTTTCTAACCTCCGACGCTAATGACTGCAGTTTTTAACAGAAAGGAATCATTAGTAATAAACGCACACATACACACACGCGCATGCGCAAATAGTCACTCACTCACACGTGCACATACACGCTCATACAAACCTATCTATCTATTTATCTATCTATCTGTGTGTGTGTGTGTGTGTGTGTGGTTGAGAGCAGAAAGATGGATTTTATTGTTTTTAAAGGTTGCGAAAGTAATGTAATTTTTGTTTAGTCTATCACAAAGCAACAACTGTGACCTCCCTGTATCAACATTATAAGATAAGCTCTTAATCAATAAAGCTGACATCAAATAATTTAGATAAGTTTATTAGCAGAGATACACGTAATAAAGCACATTTTACTGAAGGTTAATTTTAAGTAATACTTTCTTTTATTTATTTATTTATATGCTAAGAAGTCAAAAGCTCTCATCGCTTTCTGCCATAAACTGTCATAAGGTAATATTTCACTAGGGTGCAATACTTTGATATTGGAAATACATCATTTTGATTGATCAATTTTAACGGCATGCCAATCTCTCTAGATCAGTGGCTGTCAAACTTTTTTTGCCACCACCCACTTCACCGCCGGACCAAAATGCCAGCGCCCCCTCTTCCAACGAACGCCAGAACGACAGTAATGTTAAATGTCATAAGAATTGGTTGATTCTTCAATCACAAACAGTTTGAAGAGTTTAAAAAACAATTTTAACAAACGAAAATGGTTAACATTTATTTTTCAATCACAAACACCTTGAACTGAACAGGATATAAATTGTAAAACTGAACGAGTAATCATTAACAACTACCCTGCTAAATGAGATGGGTGGGCTTGGTGCATTGCAATCAAACTGTCAACATCAGGATGAAGGTTTGTCAGGAGCAGTCTTAGATCACCACGCTCTCTTATGTTACGTTCGTTTCTTTGTTTGGTAAGGAGCCTGGACACAGCGCTGAATCCCCTCTCAACCAGATAGGAAGTCAGAAAAGCAATGGAAAACAACTTGATGTCTTTCCACTGGGTTGGGTAGCATTCTGGGATCGCTGTTTGCATCCAAAATGCTTGTTAAGAGGTTTTGAACTTTGGTTTCAGATCCTCGACATTTTGCAAACTTACAAGTTCCTCTTCTAGATGGGTTGGCACCTCTGCGCTGGGTTCAGTAAACGGATCGATCACCCAACCGGGGATTTCAAGAGAAAATAGGTCGTTGAATCTGACTGACATATCCCTGTTGAGTTCTGCTAAATGAGCGCAGTACACGGCAATGTCATCGTGCTTCACTCCTGTTTTCTTCTCCAAGTCAGACAAACAAAGAAACTGACAGAATTCGCGGCGTCAAAGGTTCCTGCTGAAGAGCTGTAATTTGTAGAGGAATCCCGAGAGGGCGGACTTGGCTTTGATTAATGAAGGCTCATCGCCTTGCAGCTGCAAATTCACTTGATTGAATTTGGAAAACATTTCAGTGAGGTAAGCAATATCTGTCTTACTCGATTTCAGTTTGTCGTAAAGCTCAGGGTTGGATTCTTGAAAAAAATCCAGATCACTGTCAAACAGTGTGTAAAACCTTTTTAAACAGTTACCTTTCGTCAACCTCCTAACTTCTGTATGGAGAAGCAGGCATTGAAAATCTTCATCATTTTCAATACACAGCTGAGGGAACAGTCAAGAATTGAGAGCATTCGCTTTGATGTTGTTGACTGCAGTAATCACATTCGATAAGGATTCATGTAGCTTCTTACTCAAATTCTTTGCCACTAACTGTTGTCGATGGATCACACAGTAAACTGTGAGGACTTTCGAAACAGCTTTTTTCAAATAACTTTGAAATACACGGTGGTGACCAACCATGGACGGGACGCCATGAGATGATGTTTGTAAGTGGAATGCTTTTTTTCTAGAAATAGTCCCCACAGCTCGATACCTTGATTCTCCTTTGGTATCTGTATTATAAGATAAGACGTGCAAACAATAATTCTTGACACAGTGACCCACCCTCGATGAAGCGTACATATGCGAGAAGTAAAGATTCTTTTCCTGGAAGAGTGGATTCGTCCAATTGCAAAGTGAACTCAGTTGTCATCAACATCTTACTGAGGGTCTCTTCGACGATTTCAGCCATTTTTCTACTCTTCATTGAACTAGGTTGCCACTGAAAGGAATCGATTTTATGATTTGTTCAGGAGATTTGTGCAAGACTGTTTTAATAACCTCTTTAACTGCAGGCAGAATCAGTTCTTTTCAAATAGTGTAGGGCTTGCCAGCTTTCGCTATCAGCAAAGAAATGTTGTAAGAAGCCTTCAGACCGTCATCTGAATTTTTGGATAAGGAAGTAAACATATTTATTGTTTTTCGTTTCAAGAATTGATCTCGAAGAGAATGAAAGAACGCCAGTGTTTTACCAGATTTATCGAGATGAATCTTCTGCAAATGTTTGAGGAGCCTAGACGGCTTCATTGCTTCATTAGAAAAGTTTTTCTCACAAACCAAGCACATGGGTTGTTGTGGATTGGTCGGTGATTGTATAAATCCATACTTCAAGTACTCCACAGAGTAATACCTACGCTTCTTTTTCGATGCTCCTGGGGTTGCCACGTATGTATGCTGCCCTCGCCAAATGTTAATAAACATCTTGCTTAGACAGCCAGAATAAACTTGGACTTACGCAGAAAGGAACAGTAACTAATTCCAAAATTATGAAAGAGATTTATTCCAACGAGAGACAGGTAAATTTCCGAAAGAAAAAATAAAAACAAAGAAGTTTTCACTGCGACGAAGGGGAAGAAATAAGTAGAAATTTCAGGGGAGAAAGAGAAAGGCAAGGAGGAAAGTGAGGAAGGGGGGGAAAGTAAGGCGACTGTAACAAGTAGAATTTTAGTTTACTACTAAGTAATAAAGCGGGTAAAAGTGAGACAAGTAGCATGGCAAATAGGAATCATCATCATCATCATGTCGCGCAGGTAGCACGGATATCCCTAACCCTCTCTCGCCACTCCTCCCTATCGTTCATCGCCCTAGGTAGGTCTTCAGGACAACATTCCGTATCCTCACATAGCTGCTGAATGTATGTTCGTGCTGGTCGTCCTGCTTTTGCACGGCCATGTGTGGGGGTCCATAAGAGTACATCTCTTATGAGCTCGTCCCTGCTTCTCCAGCAGTGTCCTGCATGTCTGGTTCGTCTAACTTGAATAGTTTTCGTGATAGGAGGCAGGT
This sequence comes from Sepioteuthis lessoniana, assembly GCA_963585895.1. NCBI lineage: Eukaryota > Metazoa > Mollusca > Cephalopoda > Myopsida > Loliginidae > Sepioteuthis > Sepioteuthis lessoniana. The sequence goes on along the minus strand of OY757906.1, from coordinate 39,487,156 downwards.
GGCCGTACAGTTGGTGTCTTGTGGGGTGTTGTCGCCAGGACTTGTTCAAGATTGCACGCAGCATTCTTGTGTAATTGCCGTCTAGTTTATTCTCCAGCCGTTTTGTTAGCGTCCATGTAGTGCACCCATATAGCAGTATCGATGTGACCGCTGCCTGGAAGAAACTGCGTTTCATTTTATCGGTTAGGTCTGATTTCCATATAATCGATAGCCTATTGATAGCTGTTCATGCCTTCGTTAACCTCGTGTCGATGTCCTTTTCGGTTGATTCGACGCTGCTTCCTAGGTAAGTGAATTTGTCTACTAGTTTAAGAGGGGTTCCGTCTAGAGTGGAGATGTCCCTCGTTTGATATATATTCAGTTTTGTGTGCATTAACATAGAGGCCTATGCCTGCGGCTGCTCGTTCCAAACTATGCAGTAGTGTTTCGGCTTGGTCGGGTGTATTTGTCAGTATTGCTATGTCATCGGCGTAGTCGGCGTCGGTAATTGATTTTCTGCTTCTTTTCTTCGTCAGCTCGAAGCCATTCTCTCTGATTTTGTCAATGGATGTTCTAAGTACATCGTCTAGACAAATGATAAAGAGGTACGGGGCCAGCGTGTCCCCTTGTAGTACTCCTGCTACAATGTCGAAGTATTCTGTGTCTCCATCTGGTGTTCGTACTCTTATTTTGGTGTTTCTATAGAGAATCGTTATTGCTGCTACGGTTTCTTTAGGTATGCCGTACGCTAGTAATATTTGTTCCATCTTTCCTCTGTGGATGGAATCGAAGGCCTTGGTAAAGTCGACAAATATTAATGTCGCTTGTAGGATTTTTGCCCGTACACCTTCAAGGATTCTACGGATGGTTAATATTTGTGAGGTCGGGGATCTATTTCTTCGGAAGCCATTTTGGTTTTACCTAAGTATGTTGTCGAATTTGGGTTCTATGCGGTTAGTAGGGTTAGATTTTGGCTGCTATGGATGTAGTTTTTAGCTAATCCGAGGTCCCCCTTTTTAGTGAAGTGGAGTATGCATCCCTTCATCCATCTATCTATCGGATTTTGATTGTATACTGCGTTGCAGTGTCGGAGCAGTATGTCGTCGAATTGTCTGGTCTTCCATACTTCTGGGGGAATCTCGTCCAGCCCTGCAGCTTTCCTATTTTAAATTTTTCTGTGAACCGAGTCGAGTTCTTCTTGTGTGAACGGTCCTAGTTTAATGTCTAATTGTTTACTAATTATTCTGGTGATTGGTTCATGTGTTATTTCCGGTGGGTTTCCTAGTAGGTTTTCGAAGTGCTGTTTCCATAGTTTTATTCTTTCTTGTTACTTTGCTGCTTTGAGTTTTGCTTTGGCTGTGTTCTTTCTTCCACTCACTTCGTTTATTGTTTGCCTGGCTATCCTAGATTGTCTATCTTCCACCGAGTCTCTAATGTTATATATCTGATTTTGAATGTATTTTGTCTGTTCCTTTATATATATGCCTGCTGATTGATATTGTGCCGTTTTTAGTTTTAAGGCATTTGTGTTTGTTGGGTTTTTTCGATAGTTTTTGGAGACTGTTTTCACTAGTGCTCGTTTTTCTCTCACTGCTAAAGTTTCCCATGGGACTCTTTATTTAGTTTTGAGTTTTGTTGGAATGCATTTCGCTGCTGCCTCGAGGTGTGCATTGACGAAATTTTCATATTCGTCGTTCGGTGCACTTTTTTCCGTCCTTTCTTGTAGTGTCGTATCTGTTTCTTAATTCTAATACGTATTTATCTCTTATATCTCTGTTGTTCAAAAGGGCCCCGTCATAGTGTTTGGTGGTCGCTGTTCGTTTGGCGGTTTTTCGTAGGCTTAGCCGTATTTTCGCCGTGACTATTCGGTGACCGGAGGACACACCCTCGAAAGAGGAGTATGCCTCGCAATTCATTGCACTATTTTTCCATTTCTTGTTTATAAGGACGTAGTCTATCTGTGCTTTAGTATTGTTCGTGTACGTGTATGTCCATAGTTTGCCCTGCCTTTTTTGGTAGTTTGTATTGAGGCATGCTAATCTATTTTCTATCATGAAATCTGTTAGATGTTGCCCATTCCTATTTGACGTGTTGTGGAGGCTGTATTTGTTGTTTCCGTTTTTCCCGATTTGGGCATTCATGTCTCCGCCAATGACTAACATGTTGTGTTTCGGGATGCTTCGCACTAATGAGGATAACTCATCGTAGAAGGTGACTAGTTCAGTTTTTTCACTAACATTGGTAGGGCTGTAGCAGGAGATGATTGTTGCTCTGGGGTTGCCGTTAAATGAAGCTGCCATCATACTAGGTTGTATTTTCTCAATGCTATTTAGCATTTTTAATGCTCTAGGTCCTATAAGTAATCCTACCCCTCCTACTGCGGCGTTGACAGAGCTTTTCCATGCCGATACAGTAACGAGCGACCATCCATTTCCAGTTTTGTGATATTTGATATCTTCGGTGTGTGTGTATCTGTGTTCTTGTATGCATATTAGATCAATCTTATGTTCTACGGCCGATGCGATTAGCTCTGGTAGTTGTCCTATTCTATTTAAGGTTCTTACGTTAAATGTCGCTATTTGTAGCGTTTGCTTACATTTTAGTTGTTTTTGTCGTTTGAGCTCTGTAGCTGATTTTTCGAACACTGAGGCCAGGGCTCCAACCTCAGCAGGACGCGCCCCTTTTTTACCCGCGCGAATAGCGATGCGGTTTGTGTATGTGGTTTGAGTGTGGGTCATGGTTATCTTTCGATGGCTATTTTATTCTCTTCTTTAGAAGCCACTCTTATAGAGGAGCAGCAGCTGTTCCCCGATCTAACTAACGATCCTGAGCGTAAAGTCGTCCAACTGACGTCCAGGACCTGTTTATGTATTGAGTTTGGTTGTCCATGGGTTTATTCAAATACCTTTACGTACATCATGTGTACGTAAAAAAAAATTTTTAAAAAGGGGGAGGGTAATTTTGATTTAAGTTTTCTTAAGTTTTAACTTGGTTAAAGTCCAAGATTAAGGTACTTTCGTCAGACTTTTACTGGTACTGAATTTTTTTTTTTTTTTTTTTTTTGGCGGCATTCGGACATTTTCCTAGGCTTTTTAGTTTTTCTTCTATACTACCGTTGGGAGCCGGGGAGGCTTTAGGAATTATAGAGTTTTTACAAATGACAATTTTTATTTTTATTTTTTCATTTTATTTTTATTTTTATTTTTTTTATTTTTTTATTTTTTTGTGCGTGGTAGCATTGGCAGCTTTAGGCTTTTACTTTTTCTTCTAAACTACTGTTAGGCCTCTAAGAATTTTAAACTTTTATAAAAGATTCAGAAACGTTTTGCTGTGTTCGCTGACATTTGGACAGAGTCATATATTCAATTTGGGTTTATAGTAAGCGTGTCTTTACATTTAAAACGCACACCGATAATATCTAAATTAAAGGCAACAAGTTGGAAGTAAACATGGGGAGAAGAGGCAAATGAAACATACCTAAGTCATGTTGAAGGTGTGACTGAACCGCGGAGGAAAGAATGCGTGTTGTCCCGCCGAGAAGAATAAGTCGCGTAGCTTTCGCGATGCCGAGAGTTTGGGATTGATTAATAAAGAGAGGATAAACTCCCAGGAGCAGAGCTTACGGCAACCCGAAAGAGAAATTAAGAAGGAGAGAAGAAATGAGAAATAAATGTAACGGAGCTAAAAAGGGGGGCAGAAAGTTTAACGTCGCAGCGAGAAACGGGAAGTAAACCAAGGGGAAAGCGGTGACCAGTGGAAAATTGTCCCTTACGAACAGAGTTCTCAATACAGACATGACACGTACGTCTAGTTGCAGCTACTGGGGGACGCCTAATTAAATCGTCCCGTTTTTCCCGCCTTTCTACCAACACCAACGTCACATTTGACTGTAATTGCTCCTTCACAATTTCAACGCCCCCATCCGACTGTTTACTCCCCAGTGCCCCTCTAAAAGTTCATATCGCACCCCGTGGGGCGGTACCGCCAACTTTGAAAATTACTATTCTAAAGTTATTTGATACCTAGAGATTAGGGAATACATTTTTACCAATTATCACTAATTTTTAAACTAATCTATTTGACCTATAGCTGAGACCCAAACAGGTACTACCACGAGGGCTGAGAGTGTACTGGGAAAAATCATGGCAATTAAGGGGTAATCCACGCATTCAAGATATTCAGATGAAGAGCCTCACCATCAGACCCAGTTTAGTGTACTACTCTTGACAGAATCTTTTGGAATAGAGTCAGTCTAATAAGCGCCACCGACAGGGATGACATCAGAGTGATTTTTTTCCTTTAACATATTTACCAACCCCTCCGCTCGGGCAGGATATGACACATGGTCAATTTTTTTAAGCGGAGTTTAACAGGTTTGAATTCAGAGTTTTTCTTCTTCTAGACTAGTTGCCTCACCAAGGCCGAAGAACCTAGTCTGCCCTACTATTTCCCCATAGCTGGAGGGAGAATAATTGGATTCATACCTTTCCCAAGGGTATTAGTGCTATGTGAAATGCAATCGGTCTCGTCCAGGATTTGAAATCTTGTCGCCGTATCCATTTCCTACGACGATAACCATTCTATAAAGATAATAAGTGCACAGTTTGATGTCAGTGTGGGAACTGTACACACAACTATTCGTGAAGAACTGAAGATGCGGAAGATTTGTGAGAAGTTTGTCCCAAGGGTGCTCAGAGAAAATCAGAAAGAAAGACGTTGTCTTGATAGCAGGGAGATGGTCGAGCTGATCAATTCAAATCCTGCAGTTCAAAACACTCTTTACTCATGCAAGCAACTCCTGATGATGGCCTATAAAGGGTCCAAAAGCGCTCAAGATTATTTTGGTAAATTCATCCACTAATTCCAACCTGAAACCAAGACACTTATCAGAAAACTCGAAAGAATCTTAATTAAACTATACGGACAAAATGTGTCTTCACTATTTAATCAAATGTGCTTAAATGAACGATTGCTGCCTAACTACACACACACACGCGCGAGCGCGTGCACACACACACACACACACACACACACACACACACACACACGCATATATATATATATATATATATACTTTAAAATGAATCGGTCAACAGGTTAACTTGCTTTTATGCCATTTATTCTACTTCAACATTTTTTAGGCAACTTAAAATATCAGAAACACGTTCTAAAAAGGAATAAATGACCTAAAAGCAAATTCACTTGTTTAAAAGTATTTTCTTTTTTCTCTCTCTGGACCAAAAGAAAAAATCATATATGTATATATATATATAGAAAGATTTTAATTTGTGCAAATATGTATATATATATATATATGCAAAAATTAAAATTTAGATGAGAAAAATGCTTAACAAATTGCTGAAGCTATCATCACAGACTATTTTAAAATCATGTTATTTAAAATTCAGTTATTCAAAGATTCATTCGCATTACACAATCGTCAGACGTAAATATGAAAAAAAACTGGCTCATCAACCATTTTTAAGGTTACTTAATTTATATATCTCTTCATCATGTTTACGTATGTATGGATGATTATATATATATATATATATATATATATATATATATATATATATATATATATATATAAAAGAAAACAAGAAAAGAGTTAAAACATTTCTCGATCTTATTAAGGCAGAATAGGTTAAAATCCTAAAACATCAAAAGTAAGATCTTTTATCATCTGTAACTCAAAGTTTCGTATTGATCGCTCCATCATCAGACAGATTTTTATCTCTTATTTCCGTCTAATGATCTTAAGGTTGATATGAAAGTTTTAGAAACGGACTATAAGTATGCTTAGTTCTATTATTTTTTAAAGTTACATATATATTGTTACGTATACTCGTGACGTTTCACGTAGTAGCAGCAAAAGACATGTGGAAGTGAAGTGAGAGTTTAGGGACCGGAAAACCCTGGAGTAAAAAGAATCAATCCCCTTTTGTCAACCGGTGCGAATTGGAAGGCGGGGCCAGTTAGTTTAAAACGCGGCAGTCAAATAGAAACCCATGGCATGAACGGTCGGAAAAGAGAAACGTGACATGGACTGTTGAGAAAGGAAAAGTGGATTCGGCAGTTGGGAAGAAAAGGCGTGACCACGACCGAAAAAATAGGCAACAAAGAAAAAGCCTGATGGAACATAATTTTCTATCCTGTCTCTAAATCAATTTTTTGCATTAAACACCATTCCTCAGATAAGTTTTATCTATATATCTTTTGAAACTTATCATGTGTTTATGCTATTTTGTTAGTTTAATGCTAATGGAATAAATATATTTTATATGTTATCGAGATTGGCGTTGTGTTTTATCTTATGTTGCTAGTCATTCTGATACGTTGTTTCCGCGCAATAATTCCTCAAGCTATTGTCGATACCTTATTCTTTTATTAATACTCGTAAAATATCCCTTACGAGCCAAGTCAGGATATAAGACTAATTTTAGATTCTTATTCGTTTACGTTCTTCGCAGACATGTCCGAGACAAGGAATATTAAAATATTGAAAATATCGTGTGGACACGAGAGAAGGACGTAACAATATATATATATATATATATATATATATATATATATATATATATATATATATATATATATATCAACAAAAGCAACTGTGCCTGCAGTAGAACATTGTCAGGGTTGATAAAAGATGTCTTGTTAATAAAAGATTCAAACAGGCAACTCTCCGAGTATAAAATGCGATATTGTAAAAAAAGAAATGCGCAATCTTATAAAGGGCGTAACAGTAGCTGCAAACTGCGTCTGGATCGAAAAAAAGCATCTCAGAACCTAATGAAAATAAAATGATGAACAAAAGAGGTTAACTGTGTCTAATACAGCATGAGATTGCAGTAATTGCCAGGTTCATGGGTAACACGTTTACAAAAAATAGAGAATAAAAAATAAATAAAAAAATAGTCTCATGATTTAATAAGTTGGTGAAAATATGTATTCTGGAGTATCTTCTTCATCAACGTTCAAATCCTATTGAAAATACGCGGTAACTGGCTCTTAATTTTATGCTTTTAGCAGAGACATCCATGCTTGAGACTTAAAAATTATTGAGGTTTCATTGTTTTTAATAAGTTGCATAAAGAAGTAGAGTTTCTTTTCCACTGTCATAAATGAATAAGAAAATTAACATTGATTGTTTGAACCGGAACGTAAACTTGTTATGTATCAGTTATTTAGTACAAGTAAACTATATGATATATTATGTTTGTATACAAATCGTCATGTCTGTATCTTTGGTTTCTTTGAGAGAGTGTTTCATCTTTTCTCTTGCTTAGTCCTTTGTGATAAATCACAGGAAACATACGAAGAATAACTACGTGAAAGATGTGTATTGGGAGAATATACTCCCTTATAATTAACAGTGGTTGGTTACTTGATTGTTTTTTAAAGTATGTCTAATGCCGAGGTAACTCATTTTTGTAAGCAATTACGTTGTTTTAATAAACTAATAATAATATGGCGTTGTACGCAATTAGAATTTCAACAAACAATTCGCGATACATACAATTTACACTCGCACTGTCGGAAGTGCTCGGGATACGTTTACTGTATTCCATGCAGAGGGGTAGAAACCTATCTTCCTAGAAAAGAGGTGTCCTGGGCATGCTGACCTTCATCTAATGCCGAGGCTCTTGTTCTGGAGATCTGAGGAGTTAAGAATACCCCTTTCTGGTCATCAGTCCCAGACCCATTCTAAGCTAAAGCGATAGTACCAGTTAGGGTGCTCTCTATCGGTCAAATAAATCTGTTCAAAAAATATTCATATTCCATAGATTCCAAAGCAAATCAGAGGTTGTCGATAAGCCATGTCGTTTGATTCCCATATCTCAAGGCAATATATATTATTTTGTGGATATTATTTTCTTTTTTAGATTATATGGCAGCTTTGTTTGGTTTTTATTCGTACAAGCTGAAAAGATCGATTTCTGACCCGACCTTTTTTCAATTGATTGTTTTTTTTTAACCAAGGCTTCCAACTTCTCTGATATTCATTCATAGATGATATTTGTGTAATAAGAATGCAAATAACGCAAGGGGGAATTGAACTCGGTAATCATTATGTTACCCGTACTTCGTTACAAAGTAAGTAAAGGAAGTCAGCCAAAGAAAAGAAAAAAAAAAGAAATGAAAATAGATAGTGATAGAAAAAAGTATATATATATATATATATATATATTCTATGTATGTGTGGGTTGAGAAAGAGAAAAGTGGGATAATCAGGTCAGCCTATTAAGTATTTTTTTATCAATTTGATCACAAATCAAACTCATCTCCTACAAAATAGCTATCATAAAATACCGGACAACATCGAAACGTTTCTGTACTTCTGGAAACGCAATTGTAAGTTTTCAGCTGATTCTGACAACGATTTGCCCAATCAAATATTCTTACTGTATCCTGTACAGAGGTTTCACACATATAAAGAGTACAAGACTAGACACGACTGGGTAGGCAAGGTGATCCAATGGGAAATATACAAGAAAATTAAATTTGACCACACGAATAAATGGTATATGCACAACCCAGCGGCTGTCCTACAAAATAACTTTTGAAATACACACGGATCACCTAATCTCGGCCAGAAGACCAGAACTGATAAAAAATTTTTAAAAAGAGAGAAAATTTGAAAAATTGTCAATTTTGCTGTCCAGGCTGACCACAGAATAAAACTGAAAGAATGTGAAAAGGATGATAAGTGTCTCGACCTAGCTAGAGAATTGATAAAACTATGGAACATGAGGGTAAGATTGTACCAATTGTGATTGGTGCTTTTGGTACAGTAACAAAAGGATTATTAAACGCCCTGGAGGACTTGGAAGTTAGCAAACGAGTCGAGACCATCCAAACGACAGCATTATTGAAAACAGACAGAATACTGAGAAAAGTCCGGGAGACTTGAGGAAACTTGCTGTCACTCAAACTCCAGTGAAAAACCAGAGTAAAATAATAATAATGATTTGAAAAAAAGACCAACTATAGCAGTCAGTAGCAGCACTATCAACTGAAGTGACAAAATAAAAAGAAAAATAGGAATTATAAATAAAAACAGGAAGAAAAACTACTGTACGTATACACCAAAGGACAAACTGGATAGATTGAACACAGGATGACTTGTACTAGGTGACCCCCCCAAAAAAAACTGGACCCATATATTTTTGACTGAAATTCATAAATTTAATTCTAACCTTTTCTTTTTTCAGGATATGAAGTAGATTCTATGCATAAAAAATTGGGACCATACTATTCACCAACATGTCCAGAGGTTCGAGTGTACAGAGCAATGTCAGAAGAACCAATTATATCCATGGAAAAATTGTTAATGTGTCAAAGAATGGCAAGTATAGATTATGTTGGAATAAAGATTAAACACAAAGGAAAAGCAAGTGATTATTTTTGTCATAATAAAGATTAAATGGTTAATCGTACAATCGGTGAATGCAGAAAATTGGCACAATCGACGACATGCCTAGGGAGGAAAGGTAATCTAATAGGAATTGTGAAAGAGATAAAAATTTGACCCTACAACGAATTAGTACATGCACAATACCGACGCTCTCCATGAAAAAAAATACTCATAAAATTCTCTGGGAGTTGGAAGTATAAATGGAGCAAACAGTCAAGATCAGAAATGGAATGTCGAGTGTTAATTAAGAAAAAGAAAAAGAACTTGCCATCGAGTGGATTTTGCCATTTTAGCGGATAATAGAGGACCTTGCTCGAGAACTAAGAAAGCTGGAGATCTGGAGAATGACAGTAATGCAAATTATGGTAGGTGGGCTGGGAACGGTCTTTATAGGCTGGGAAAAGTCACTGGAAAAAATGGAAACCAGAAGAAGAATTTAAACCACCCAATCAACAGCATTTATGGGATCGACCAGAATACTGAGCCGTGTCCTGAGGACCTGGGGAGACTGAATGTCTCTCAGAATCCAGTGAAAGACCACCAGCCAACGCTGGTTAGAAAAACTCTGAAATGAGTAAAATAATCTGCAGGGAGAATTCTTCGAGATTTTGAGATAAATATGGATCACTTGATCCCAGCCAGAAGTGCAAAGGTAGTGTTCATTAACAGGAAAAAAAATGAACTTGTCTGGTGGATTTTGCAATTCCGTTGGGACTACAAGTTGAAAATACAAGAAAGTGAAACCTTGACAGAAAACAAAAAATAAAAAAAGCTGTGGAAAATGAGGGTGACGGTGATGCCAGTTGTAAACAGCGCGCTTGAAAAGGTGCTCAAAAGTTTGAAAAGTCGACTGGAAGAGCTGGAAGTCAGACCATGCAAACTAGAGTGTAGTTGGTATAGGCTAGAATACTGGGAAGAGTCCATGAGATTTGAGGAGACTTTCTCTCTCTAGAAAACTAGTGAAAGTTCTCCATTAAGGTTGACAAGAAAACTTTGAATAATAATAATAATAACAATAATACTAACAAGAAGAAGAATACAGATCCGTATATCCAAAAGGAGTTAAGTACAAGGCGAAAAAAGGTAGCTGTGGCATGGATAGATTACAAAAAGCCCTATGATATGGTGTTATAAAGTTGAATAATAAAATATCGAAAAATGTACAAAATATCCGAAAAAGCTATAAACTTAATAAAGAAAGCCATAGAAAAGTGGAAAGTAGAATTAACAGCTGGAAGACAAACCTTGGTAGTGGTTAAAATCCAAAAAGGCATCTTTCACGAAGACTTCCGCCTCTGCGATTTGTTATGGCTATGATGCCACTCAATCATATATTTAGCAAATCGACAGGTGGGTATAAATTTACAAACTCATAGAAAAAGATAAACCATACGTGGATGATGTTAAGATATTTGCCGAAAAGGAAAAATAACTAAAATCACAATTATAAACTAGAAGAATATACATTCAGGATATAAAGGATGAAATCTGAAATTGAAAAATTTACTAAGCTAATAATGAAAAAAGGGAAAAGAGAAACAATGGATGGAACAGAACTGCTAAATGAGGAAAGCATAAGAAACATGAAATTACTAGTATTTGGAGATATTGGAAACCTACATCATCAACTAAAAGAGACGAAAGAAAAATTAAGGAAAGAATACCTTAGAAGTAGAAAACCTCTCGAAAGCAAGCTTTCCAACAGAAAAATCACCAAAGAAATAAACACGGGTGCAAACCTACTTGTAAGACACTTTAGACTATCCTTAAAATGGACAAGGTAAGAACACAGGTAGACGAAAAGACGAGGAAATTAATGATTATACACAACGTATTACACCCGAGAGATGAAAGATTATATGTATACAAAAATAAGGAAAAGAGGACACGCCAGCATTGGGGACAGCGTATATTCAACAATTCGTAAACTTGGGGAATAGATAAAAAAGAGCAAAGACTAATTACAGCAACAAACAATAGCGAAATCAACCAGAGGACAAACAGTAAAACGGCAAAATCTAAAACGCATAATTGCATAATAATTGAATGCAGAAAACTAACACAAAAGGAATACAAGAGTAGGTATGAGTGGGTGGGAAAGGTGATCCATAGGAATTGTACAAGCGTTTAAAGTTTGACCATACTAAGAAAAAGGTAAATGCACAAACCAGATTATGTCCTTGAAAATGAAAGGTATACATTCTTTGGGTTTTGGTATACGAACGGGTAACTCAATCCCGGATAGAAGACCAGACTTACTGTCGTTATATGAAAGCACCTCTGGTGATATAATGGTTAGCAAGCTAGACTAGAAACCTACACTAGCGAGTTCGAGTCTCATTAAATGCCCCATTCATTCTACTTTGTGCCACATCGAAGAAAAGAACTTCGTAAATTATTACTATCGTTACATTAGGTTTTGGGTTGGATGGTGCTGCAATCACCGGTTGCCCCCCACGCACACGAGACAAAATAAACAACAAATTCCAGAGAGGGTAGCGACCATCCTTTGAAGTTAATTCTAGACGGTCCGAATATTGAGGCAAAGGTTTTATTTATGTAGTAAGAGGTTACCACTTGAATTGTCTGAAAGTCAGAATGTATTCGGGGGTAGTCAATATTCGACCATGAAAGAAGTTAGACGACCGTCACGATGTGTATTTTGGTGAAATACAACGCATCCGACCACCTATCCGGAGAATTTGGAAAATGTTGATGTCCTAAAGCGAAGAGGCTTGTAGCTGCCTTCTGAAATGAGCCTCAAGAAACTGAGAGTAAAAAAAAAAAAAAATTCTCTCTCTCTCTCTCTCTCTCTCTCTCTCTCTCTCTCTCTCTCCCTTTCCTCTCTCTCTCTCTCTCTTTCCTCTCTCTCTCTCTCTCTCTTTTGCTTCTAAAATCAGTCGTATATTGATCAATTATGGACGGACCAAGAATTAAAGTAAAACTGAAATTCTTTGGGTCGGTGAGCTTCACCGTGATTAGGGAAATGTTTTAAAAGAAAACGTAAACCAAAGAATGACGAAATTTCGGCCACTTTTGCTATAAAAGTCAGTTTAAGAGCCACTATCCGACAAACCCTAAACCAACATAGTAGTCCGAAACAGCTATCCATGAAATACTTCTCGGAGCACCGGGGAAAGAGCCATTTGTCTTCGCAGCAACTGCAAAACTAAATATTTCGGTGCCCATGCAAAAGTCATTGTATTAAATTTACCTATATTACGTCCAGTCAATTGGCCTAAAGGTTAGAGTGTTCGCCAAGGCCCGGGAGTGCGGTATTCAATCCTTGGTTGAATCAATCAAAGACTCAAAAATGGTACTTGATGCTTCCTTGCTCACTCAGCATTATAAGGTATGTATCAAGGGTAAAGTGGAGCAATTCAGGTAAAAATGTAACGGCCTTCCCTACACCTTGGCGTATTAGCTATTGAAAAGGAAGCCTTCGGGTCACCCTCGACACTGGTCGCCAACTTTACTTTAGATTACGTCGATTTATTTACTCGTGACGCAGAGAACAGCATTCTTTTGATTAACAAGACAGCTAGTCGGTTGTGGCTATAGAATACATCGACTGCGTCTCTACAGACGCGTAAGGCGAGTGTCCAAGATATGACACTGATGGCGAAGGTCTATTTTTGGAGCTCTGGGGAATATTGAGTATCCTTTAATTGTCATTGGTCCCAAGTCAACTCTGGGCCGTGGGAGTAACACCTGATAAGGTACGTTTTATGGGTCAAATAGGACTGTTTGACATTTACACTGTGTGCAAACAAATGACTTATGTTAAATTGAATTATTAAAAATATAACTCTTTGCCCATTTTGTTGTATTTTGACATTCGACCCGGCCAAACATGCCATTCCAAAGTGATGCACTGGAAAGAAGTGACACATTCCAATGGTCAATAATCGAAAGAAATCGCGTAGGCGGATTTAGCTGACGAAATGGGACAAGGTAAAAGCCCATGATACACTCATAGACTGATGCATCGGAAGAGGGTGACCTCTGAACTGCATGACAGTTATTTCCGCTTGATGACGATCAAACATGCCATTACAAAGATTGAGTGGGTGGTTTAGTGGGCGATTGAACTATTATATAACTCAGTGAAGACAGGAAGTCAGTGAGTTTGGGACCAGAGAGGACAGAGATAAGATGTGGTAGAGAAAACCACCGCCCGGCGGAGAGGGCCCTTGGAGCCCCTGATTGAGTTGGAGATCAGACGAGTTAGAGACGAGATGTATGGAAAGCCACACCCGGCCGAAGGGGCCCTCGGGACCCCCGATGGAGTTTGGGGACCAGACCATTTGGTGATGAGATGCAGTAGAGAAAGCCAGCAGAGAGGGCCCCCAGGCCTCCGGTTGAGCGGCCCTAGAGAACGCGAAAGACACAACGCTGATGGCCATAAGAGTGGGGGTCAAAAAGTTGCAGTCTTTGTTCATTCTTCAACTCCCTCTCACAGTAAAACCCTTTCGAACCTTTCAAATAAAGAGAGAGGTATATTTTCTTAAAGAAGACATCGCTCGTCTGTTATTCATTGCGTCAGTATGTATCCAGCATATATATGTATATTTGTATATAAGCATATTTATTATGTGAGTATACAACAATTTGACTGTGTTTAAACAAATGACTGGTGTCTCATTGGATTGCTGGTGATACTCGGAACCATTAAACAGTAGGCAAAGAAATAAGTAATACTTTAAATAGTATTACTTGAAACTGTTTAACTGAGTGTCAAAATTGAATAATTGGCATTGCATAACCATACATGAAGCTATTTGACTGTGTGCAAATGAATGGTGTCGAATAATCAGTGTTAAATAAACTTATTTACAACCACTTTACTGTCAGCAAATAAATAATTAATAGTGAAGACTTTTTAGTCTTAGATAGCAATTCTTGAAACAATTTAAATATGTGCAAAAAATGAGGTCAGAGTTGTTTAAAAATTTTATCAGCAAAACGTCTTTACAAATAATGTATGCCTAATATATATATATATATATATATGTGTGTGTGTGTGTGTGTGTGTGTGAATAAACTTGATTTGGCATTAAATAAAATATGATCGTTGATATGCCATAAATTCAGGCCAAACAACATTAATTAATAAGAAAAAAGATATTGTCATCGGGAGGATTTTGCTGTTCCAGCGGACCATTGATAAATGAAAGAAAGTGAAATGATTAACAAATACTTGGATCTTACCAGAGAGCTGAAAATGCAGCGGAACATGTGGAGACGGTGATACCAATAATAGTCAGTGCGTTAGGAACAGTTCACATGGGCTAGGGAAACATCTTGGAATTGAAAATCAGAAGAATAATTGAAATCATCCAGACTACAGCATTGTTCGGATCGGCTACAATACCCAGAAGAGTCCTGGAGACCTGAGGAGACTTGCTGTCACTCAGACTTCACTGAAAGACCACCAGCTGACGATGGTGTGAAACGCTCACAAGGAGAGAAATAATAACGTTAATCATTCAAAGTGATACTTCACGGTGAGATGTAAACAAGATTAGTTAGGTTATTTTAAAGAGCACGTTGGGTAAGAAACATTTTTCTTGCATTATCTTTTCTTATTTTTTTCATTAATTTTGTCTCTTCTTTTTTTTTTTATCTCTATTTACCTCCCACCACACCCCGGCATCACAGCACGATAGTTAAGTGCTGCCGATGGTAACGAAGCACACATCATCTGGAAAATAACTCGAAACAAGCCAGACTGTCGTCGACCGGCGTCTGTCTTCCTGGACTGGGTTTCCTATGTTAACCGGCGAACAACCCATGAGAGAAGCTGAAACAACGAACATTACCGTGGAAGGGGAACTGCACAGAGAACGCTCACACACATTTATAAATACGTTCATCTGATAGATAGATAGATAGATAGATAGATAGCATATACTAATATCAACTGAACGAGCCTGAGAGTGAACAAACAAATAAACAAACAAACAAACAAACAAAAAAGGGAAAGAATAAGAAAGACTTAGTGAATGTTTGCGATGAAAGTGGAGGCTGTGACTTTGAAGTACGATGAGAGAGGAACAGTTAGGAAGAGAGAGTTATCGTGTCTAAGAAATAGAAACGTGGTGAATAAGTGGTTTTGAAACTGAGAGAGGTAAAACTCATTTAGCTACTGTTCATCCAGCCGAACAGCCTTTCACCACTGAGTGCAATTCGCCAGAGCCCCTTCCCGTAATTCATTAAAATTTGTTCTTAGCATGTGTGACTTCATGTGTTGCGCGTGTGTGTTTAATTGTTCCTGTGTGTGCGTCATTATATATATATATATATATAAACCTTGATGCTCACAATCCCATCATCACCAAATACTATTAATATTATTATTATTTCTCTTTTATTGATATAATTATCATTTCCTAAATCAATATTATATCCGACCTCCGTCTTAGTCTTCCTGATTTACTCCCTATTATAAAATGCATTTCTTTCTCTTCCTTAAAAATATGAAACTCAAACAGTCTAAAGAGGAAGTAAAAACCAATTAAACTTACATTAAATGTTCAGCAAGTTTTGACTTGCATGGTTTCAATATGAATATATCTTCATTCCGTTGGCATGAGCCTTTTTAGGGAACAAGTGTATTCTAATACATAATATTATTTTTTTTTAGAAGAATTCTTTCTTTCTTTTTTTCTAAGTAATTATTAAACGTTTATTCCTATTTTTTGGCACATATTTTTTTTAAAGGAGTTACATATACTTTTATTCTTATTTTAATCCACAGTATTAAGAAAATTATTTCGGACTCGGTTTTTGAAACAGATATACAAGGTGTGATGTGTAAATTGTCTGCATTTTAATTTATGAATTTCGTCTATGTCCTTTTTTTGTTTCAGTTTTGTCTACTGTGCCGCAAACTAGAGTTACTTTGGAACTGTCTGTGAAATAAGCAGTACCATGAAACAATTTACACCTCCAGAAATTTGGGAACAGCTTGCTGTACCGTCGGCATTCTCACCCAAAGATCCACAGTGATAGGAATTGAGGACCCTGCAGATTATTCGAAAAGAGGAGGGCGTGTCGAGTGGTGTTTCCAAAGGTAGAGCAGGTTCAAAGACTTATTCTGATCATACTGATAAGAAAATAACTTCTTAATTCATTGGTGAGATCAAGACCATGATTTCCAACGATCCCAGCGAGTCATCACCCCGACCATCTGGCTGCCTTACTCAACAGATGGCAGTCTTCAAGATAATTATGTGTGCTGTTGTTGATCGAGATAATCTTAGGTCGAGGGTAACAGCGGCTTTGACCAATTTAAATAAGGATATTTTCAGGTCTTCCGGGAGATTTCGAAGTCAATGGTTGAAGTGAATGACGACTTCCTTAAACAAATTTGATCTGTATTCATTTAATATATCTTCACATAACTTTGGTAAATATAACTGACTCAAGTTATTTTCATTTTTTGCGTAATTCAAACAACAATTGACCCAATACCCTTAACATATATATATATATAGAGAGAGAGAGAGAGAGAGAAGAGAGAAGAAAAAGAAAGAGAGAAAGAGAAAGAGAAAAAGCTCTTCTGGTACAATGGTTTACATCTCTTGAAAGTGGACATGTTGACCCCAATTCTAATCCTGGACAAGTCTTTTAGCATTTCATATAGCACTAGTACCTTGGGAAAGGAATGGATCCAACTGTTTTCCTTTGAACTATGGGTAAATAGGTCGGCAGACAGGGATCTTTAGCATTGACAAAGCAACCGGTCGAAGATAAGGAAAACTGACTCCGCTCTAAAGTTAACCTTGTATCGCATCATGCTCGTACGGAGTGGTATGGTTATATATATATATATATATATATACAGGGTGACCCAAAAAAAACAGAAGCCAAAAACTTTTTCATTACTTCTACAAAAATATAGCAAAATAATTCTAATTCTGTTTTTTTTTTTGGATCACCCTGTATATATAGGGAATAATTATTTGTATTTGCTTTGATTGTAATTATTCCCTATTCCCAATTTACTGGATTGAATATTATATATATATATATATATATATGTATATATATATATATATATATATATTTCAGAAGCCGAGCAGAAAATAATATTCTTTAGATACCATCAATAAAAATTTACTTCACATAAGATATCATTTCCTGAATAGAGAAATATAGAGATCAACACAAATAAAAGATACAGCTTTTATATATATATATATATATATATATATATATATATATATATATGTGTGTGTGTGTGTGTGTGTGTGTGTGTGTGAATGGGATTATATCCATCTTCATATCTCAGAAAATGTTGTCCAAAAATTTAACTTACGCAATCTGATATCTTGAATGGTCATTTTGATAGACAGACTCTGGTTTCCTGTCTCATTTCTGCCAATTTTATCGTCGTTTCGTTCAAGTCTTTACATGTGTCGTTTGACTTCTGGATGGATGCATTCAAAAAGGTGCCTAGGTATACAGATGAAAAAGCACAACAAATATTATACGGAATAAAGTCTCCCCGAGTGACTCCAACAATAAAACAAAGCTAATAATATATTATCCCAAATTCAATACAACTAACCTCGTCATCTGTAATTTCTTCTCACTTCGTCTAGATACTTCTATACGGCCAGTGTAGTCTACGAATGACCTCAAGGATAATGCTTCTCAGATAAAGTACCTTTATCAGCCAAAATTTAATGTCTGTCAAGACGTTTGACACTTCCCCAATCCGACATTAGTGCCCTCCCTCAATACCTCGAAACGTATTCATCCCCCATCAACAAATACAGAACACCCCTTCATAATACACAAAGAAAACAAACGAAAGCTGCAAGTTGTTGAAGCTCTCTGTATACAGAATGGTAAACCTTCCTTGAACAAGATCAACTTCGAATATAGCACCCACATTCTACAATGCCTTTAACATTTTTCCCGTCAATTCTTTCTGTTACCTCCAGTGAAATTATTCTCTTTTGAAAAAAATATCCCCCTACTCTTGTTCTTCCATCGACTCCTAATACAAATGTATATGTCTAGTTTTTTGTGTTTGTCATTTCTTTATTCGTTCCCCCGGAGAATTTTCCCGCTAAAAGTAATTGTAAAAAATACGATGCCTTCTTGAATTCGTTCCATCAGGAATTTAAACGACTCTTACAAAGTCTTGAACGGATCAATGATAAAATTAGCAGAAACGAAATGTCTATCCTACTTAATCAAACATGTTTAATTACCGCGGACAAGATTAGATTTGCCCTCCGCAGAGATTTTAAGATTTTGTGCCCATCAAGGTTTGGTTTCTTTGTTTTACGGGCTTATCCACCTTTGTGGGTTATTTAATGCCAAAGCTATCTTTCTACGCAAGCATTGGTACTATTAACTATCCAGCCGGGGATGGTGGATAAGGGGGATTATATACTTCCCTAAGGTATTAATCCGAATGTGAACGTGATGCTGTGACTGCAGCACGAACTCGATTGCTTCTATACCAAAGTCGAGCACTTTAGCTGATAGGCTACAGAGACTTCCCAAGTCTATCAAAAGATCATGGATATGAAATACTGAAACTTATATTAGTGGATATGATAGAATAAATTATTTATTATGATGTTGCATAGAAAAACCAAATATTTGTTTCCCTTCTATTTATTGTCGTATTAAACACAATCATAACGCTGAAACATTTTGTGAGGACCTCTAAGTTAATAACCATTTTCGGTAGGTTAACGTTCGTGATACTTTGATCTCTATTGTTTATGCTACGAATGCAAACACGAGTTTTTAAGTTTTGATTTTTCAGTGAACAAAACATTTCACCGGGAAAACATAATGGAAAACCTCAATGCTTTGGTTTTGTTTGGTTTGAATTGGGTTCCATGGCACATCAACCATTGTAGGTCATTAATGCTTAATCCATTTTTATGACTATAAACAGTTCTAGTTCAAACAATTCAGTTTAGTATAAGTATAGTTTTTTTGTTTACACACAGGTCTACTTCAAACTGTTCAGTTTAGCAAAAGTACACAGCTTCAATGTCAAAAACAGTTCTACTTCAAACAATTCAGTTTAGCGTACAAAAACAGTTTTATTTCAAACAATTCAGCTTAGCATAAGTACATAATTTTAATGTCAAAACAGTCGTATTTCAAACAATCCTGTTTAGCATAAGTACAGAGTTTAGTTCTATTTGACCCATAGATAGGACCCTATCTGGTCCTACCACATTGGTTCAGAGTAGATCTTGGAATGGTGTTAATAAAGAAGTACTCCGTATTCCCCACAGCTCTAGCATTACTCGAGCCTCATCATCAGATTGTTTGGTGCCATATGCAGGACACTCGTTGGAGGAGTCTTGCCCCAGCTGAGCGGGGCTTTGATTTTACTGAGGATATGTTCTTTTAGACGTCTACTTTATTTGGTTAAACGAGACGTAAGCTTTCTGTTTTACTAATCCGAACGATACTAAGTATATTTCAAGTTAAACATAATACTACACATCGTAAATTAAAACTCTTGTTAAGCACTACAAAGTTTTGGAATTCTTAAATAGTAATACGATATAATCATGCCCATTAATAAATATAGAAAAGCTGATGTCCTTATTTTAAATTGTCCTTGAGTTGTATATGAGATCATCATCATCATCATCATCAAGGCGTGCTGACAGCATAGATTACTTTGACTCTATCACTCTCGCCATACGTCTCGGGCACCTCGGATGGTGTAATGGTTAGCAATGTAGACTGGCAAACCTGCACGAGTGAGTTCGATTCTCATTGGGTGTCCCATTGATGCGGCCTTGTGCTACATCTAAGCAAAAAGCTTAGTAAATGACCACTCTCTCCATACGTCTCTGTCTGCAATTGCACTAGCTAAATCCTCTAAACAGCACCCAGTGTTCGCTTAGAGCTAAATAATGTACGTTTTAGCATGTTGGTTAACCCTGGTATGTCAATTGGTTTGGTTTGGTTTGGTTTGGTTTTATGGCATTTCAACCATTGTTGGTTATTTAATGCTTAATCCTGTTTTTACATATATATTAAATATATATGATCTGTAAATACAGTTTGTAGATACACACTGTTAAATGATCCAACAGTTCTATTTCTAACAATTTAATCTAGCATAAATTAAAAGTTAAATGGTTCCAGATATTGCTATGTGTAACTAAAAATTCAATTAAACATCAGTGATATTCACACAAATTTAAATTTACACACATTTAAATGATCAAACAGTTTTATTTCTAATAAGTCATTTGTTTGTCCTCAGTTTAAATTTCTGACAGTTTTATTTGATCCTTAGATAGGGTGAAATGGCAATAGAGAAATCTACATTTCCAAAAGATCCAGCATTACAGGAGCTTCATCGTCAGACTATTTTATGTCATATCTGTGACATTCGTTGGAGGGGTTCTAACCCTTCTACTGATATATAGTTGGTGTATTCTACAGCCCCAGCTAACGGGACTCTGTCCATATGTATTAGTTCATTGGAAAACGTTGCTTATAAGTTCATCCTTACTTCACCTGTCGTGTCTAGCAGTTTTTTCTCGTCTTTTTTTTTTATAGTTTTCAAGGTGGGAAGTAAGTTGACGTACAACTGCTACTGTGTAGCGTGCTGTTTCCAGGATTAGTTTGTAGTTCCCATCAAGCTTTTTTTCTTTAAGCATTTCATTAAAGTCCAAGTAGTCCAACTTTACAGTAGTACTGATTCGGCTACAGCTTAGAAGAAATCCAGTATTATAGGGTGTCTCAATATACATGGGACCTATGTGACTGCTAATAACTTTACTAATAATAAAGTTGTGTTCTTTTTGTTTCAGATTTGAAAATAGTATGCTAGAACAATTATTAATTTTTGATCACAATACCTTGGACAAGAGAGGAAAAAATACTTGGAGACAAAAATACTTGGAGACAAAATCGTTCAAAACTGTCTCGGAAAAGATGCAACCCATTTTTACGATAATGATTTATTACTGAGACAAGAAACTCAAAAGAAGATTGTATGTCCTAAAAGCTGATACAATAATGATTTGAAAAAACATTGATTTGATGTCTATAGCCAAAAGAATTTATTTTTTACAGGGCGTGTTTCAAATGACCACCATTGCACTTGTCCCAATAATAAATCATGATCATATTAATGGGTTTCATATATTTTAAGACACCGTTTATTATATGAGAGATCAGATATCCAGATCATCAATAATAGTACATGCCTTTCCAATGCATATGATAAAATGTTTTTTAGTAGACAAGATATTGCAACCCAAGTATTTGATGCAATTTAGAGTCATATCCAGGAAACTAGTTTTACTGGACCCATACATGAGTACCTAATAGGTACTTTTATAAGGAGACAAAGTGGACCTTGGAGTTATGGCAGTGAAGGGATACTCCACATTCCCTAAAACCCTGACCTGAAACTCATTCCCCAAAACTCTGATTGAAGTCTCACCATGAGATGCAGTTTTGTGTTATATCCAGGCTACTCATTGTTGGGGAGAGTCTTACTCCTCTGCAGAGATGTATTTTGTGTATTCTACTACCTGGTCTGATTTTTCCGGTCATTATATTGAAATATACGTAAACTAATATTTTAATGTTCGATAATACCTATGTTGGGGCTGTAGAATACACCGACTGCATCTCGTCTGAGGAGTAAGACCCTACCAACAAGTGTCCTGGATATAACAGTAAACCATCCGATGGTGAAACTTTAGCCTTCGAGATTTGGGAAATGTGGACTAACCCTTCATTGCCATTGCTCCCGGATCTACTGTGACCAAGACTGGAAGCACCTGATGTCAATGGGTGAAATAGAACTGTTTGACATTTAAACTGTGTGCAAATGAATGATTTATACTAAATTGAATCATTTAAAATAAAACAGTTTGACCATTTAACTGTGTCAACAAATGACAAATGTTTAATTGAATTGTTAGTGATACTTAGTAATACTTGGGAACATTCAACTGTGTGCCAACAAGTAAGTAATGTTCAATAGAATAATTGGTATTAAGTAACGATACTTGCAATCACTTCTTTGTATGAGAACAAATGATTAATATTGAATAGAATTATTAGTATTAGAAAACAATAATTGAAATTATTTAATTGTGTAGAAACAATAGCAATACTAACCGGGAAAACAAAAGACTTCTAAATCATTTGAAAATGAAATTACCGACAAAATACTTTCTTATATATCAGGTATATTTATTTAAATGAGTGCAAACAATTGACTGGTGTTAAATTGGGTTAGTTTGGTTAGGTTAGGTTTTTATGGCCTATCACCAATTGTAGATTATTTAATGCCAAATCTATTGTATACATATACACGGTTCAATTTCGAACAGTTCATCTTAACATTAGTACGCAGTTTAAATGTCAAAACTGTTCTATTTCAAAAAATTCAGTTTAATATGATTGTTTTGATAGATTGATTTCTTTGCTTAATGGCATATCAACTCTTTTTAGGTTATTTAATGCCAAAGCCATTCTCCTAAAAGAACGGTAGTCGTACTATTTAACCCATAGATGGGAGGATAAGGGGGTTCGTACCTTTCCCAAGGGTATTTGCCCGAAAGTGAACGTAATAGCGCGACTGGAGTACGAACTCGCGTACTACGATTCCGCAGTCCATCGCTTTAACCATTACACCACGAGGACACCCCCGGTTTAATATGAGTACTGTATTTTGTTTACACACAGTTAAATCTAAAAACAGTTCTATTTTTAAAAATCAGTTTAGCGTGAGTACACTGTTTAGTTCTATTTAAGCCTTAGATGGTACCCTATAACGTGCTTCCGCTCAGAGCCAGAGTGAACGTGGGAGCGATGGCATTAAAGGGGTACTTCACATTCCTTAAAGCTCCAGCATTACTGGAACCTCACCATCAGATTGATTAGAGTTATATCCAAGACACTCATGGAGGAGGGTGTTTTCCCCTTTGCAGAGATGCAGTTGGTGTATTCTGTAGCCCCAGCTGACTGGGTCAGAGGTTATACTGGGACTGTTATATATCGGTACTTCAGACAATGTTACTGTACGAAAACAACTAATTAATAGTAAATAAAATTATGTGTATTAGATAGCAATATTTGAAACTATCTGTGTACAAGAAAAAATGAACTCAGACTCATTTAAGGATATTACTAACAAAGTGTATTTGCAGATCAAATATATTTAATATATATGTATGAACAGACAGTATTTGGCATTAAAAGTAAAGTTGGCGACTGTCGTGGAGGGTGACTCAAAGGCTACCTTTTCAAAAGCTACTACACCGAGGAGCAGGGGTGGGCGCTACTCCATTCCCTGGATTGCTTCACTTAAAACTTAATCCATACCTTATAATGCTGAGTGTTAAGCAAAGTGGAATCAAGTACCATTTTTTGAGTCTTTGAAGTGACTCGACCGGGAATCGAACTCCGGTTTCCCAGACTATTGGTGAACCCTCTGTCATTCGGTAAACAGACCGGTTATATGTTTTATGTGCCATAAAACCAAACCAACCTTATTCTCTCAAGTATTACATTCATTTAAGCACCTTCAAAAAACATCTGTTTTTATGCGGTGTCAAGGTGCAGATTGGTTGTTTTTTTTATGTCTTCTCCATTTTTAAATGTTAATCTTGACCTTAATTGTCTGCTGAGGAAACGAGACGTGGGATGGAGATAGGTTCGATAAGTATGCAGATGTCTAGACTGGTTAAATACTTTTGGATCACCCAACAAAAACCTATAATTAAAAAGCCTCCGTACTACCAATCAAAAGTATTGTGGGGAGTCTCAGTGATGTAGTAGTTAACGCGCTACATTGTGACATCATCGTACGGGATTTCGGACTCCACTCACACTATTACGATTCCTTTCGGACTAAAACCCGCAGCAAATGTAGGAACCTCTTTCTTCCTCATGCTATTGATTAGATATTCCGACTATTTTCATTCAACAAGGATGGTTTTAGCACTAAATAATCCATGTAGTTGACATGCCATTAAGCGAAGAACTGAACCGATAAGTATCGAGAATTGGAACTGACTCATATAAAAAAAAGTATGGACATCTAATTATAACTAGTTTATTATTCAAACTGTTGGATAAGCAGGGACGAGCTCATAAGTGATGTACTCTTATGGACCCCCACACATGGCCGTGCAAAAGCGGGACGACCAGCACGAACATACATTCAGCAACTATGTGAGGATACGGGATGTTGCCCAGAAGACCTGCCTGAGGCGATGAACGATAGGGAAAAGGGGCGAAAGAGGGTCAGGGATATTCGTGCTACTAGCACGACATGATGATGATGATGATGATGATTCAAACTGCTAAGCTATCCACTCAAATTCTGTCTCGGTTCGTTTTTATTATTTATTTATTTATTTATCTTTTTATTTATATTTGTTTAATCTCATATTGGCTTTCCTATGTTATTTAATGGAGAAGTCATACTTGTAGAAGAATAGAAGTGGTAGTTTTTAACCCATAGCTTTTGCTGGGGGTTTAAGGAAGTTCATGCCTTTCTCAGGGGTATAAATGCGAAAGTGAGCACGCTAATGCGACTGGAATTCCAACTTGCTTCTCCTATTTAGCATACTTTTTATCACTAAGATTATTTCGACTAACAATGACGGGGAAGATAGTAGTCTTAATATTCTAAGTGATAAAAAGTATCAAACTTCAATTCAGAAATTTAGATCAGTAATAAGATATTGCAGTCTTGCACGATAATAACCACGAGTCAAGGAATTCCTTGCATACAACGTCATTTAAATTTAAAATCTTTAAATTAGAAAAAACAAATTAATGATTCAATGTCAATACAAAACGTTTACTCATGCATGGTTGATGAAAATAACAGACTTTTTTATAGTTGTTAAATATTTTTGCGAATCATTTATGAAAAATGCTTTAATTCTTAGCTATATATTCTAGCTGTAGTTCCCGTGCATCGATACATTTTTTAAAAATTATTTTTTCAATTTGCATGCATGTAAAAATAAACTGATTAAAAAGAATAAATAAATAACCACCCTGATTGATTTCCGGTTAATAATTTTTGCGTAAGACAGGAGTTAGGGGAAGCACCAAAAAACATGAGTAATACATTACGGAAATGAAAACAGTTGGCTTTGTATATGTGAAGTTTAATGTTTTTTCATAGTTACCCAAACACTTCGTTTCGAGTAAGATGTGTCTCGAAGTCAATGTTTAAGCGAAGTACAGTTGGTTTGTATTGAAAGTTTTACTTCTCCTCGACTAGTTACCTAAACAAGGTTAAAGAATCAATTCTGGCCAACTATTTACACAGAGTTGGGTGGGGAAGAAAGAGATTTTTGCCTTTTCTGAAAGGGCCATTGTGTGAAGTAAAACGGAGTCTCGTCCAGGATTTGAACTCAGGTTACCGATTCAATTTCATACGACGTAAACCACTGCAATGAGCGAATCTCATTTTTGTCACGATAAAAGAACTTGTACTGAATCTCTCGTTCCGTGTTTGTTTATGCACATTTCTCTGTGTAAGCAGCATATTTTGCAAATGAATTTTAAAAGCCTAAATGGTAACATATCTAAAAAAATTCATTATACAT
>OY757906.1:39453658-39458658 GCA_963585895.1 Sepioteuthis lessoniana | reverse complement strand
ACTATCCAAGTTAGACGAACATGGCATTCAGGAGCAGGGATGAGCTCATAAGTTATGTACTCCTATGGACCCCCACATATGGACGAGCTAAAGCAGGACGACCAGCTAGAACATACATACAGCAGCTATGTGAGGATATGGGATGTAGCCCAGAAGACCTGCCAGAGGTGATGAACGATAGGGAGAAGTTGTGAGAGAGGGTCTGGGATATCCGTGCTAGCAGCACGACATGATGATGATGATGATGATGCATATGATCGTTTTAAATATTTATTTATTTCTGGATGCACGATTCTAATTGGGTAGAAATCGGTTCAAAGAATAATCTCTCTATAGAGAAGTAAGACTCCTCTGACGTGTGTCCTAGACATCACACTAAACAGTCTCCTATAATGAGGCTGCTATAATGCTGAACCTTTGAGGAATGCGAAGTACACCTTCATTGCTGTCGCTCCTAGGTTCACACTGATCCTGATTAGAAGCAATTAATAGATCCCTATCAATTGGTCAAACTCTGTACTTACGCTCAACTGAGGAAGTGTTACCGCATTAATCGACGAAAAGTGTATTTAACCAACTTCTCCACCATGAACAGGGTGTGACAACTTCATTTGAAATGGATGATTGGTATTTTATAACATAACGACCTTTTTGGGTTATTCAATACAAAATCTTATATATATATATATATATATGGTAGTTAACTTTATTTTCATGATTTGTTAGAGCTCATATTTTTTGCATGAAGTTTAGTGATATGTAGTAGTGTAATCTAACAGAAATTTGATATTAATCATTTGTTCTAACACCTACAAATGGTTTTAAGTATTGCTGTCTAACATAATTAATTCCGTCGATCAAATATTTCAATATAATACGAACAATACATGGTTTCAAATCATTTGTTATAACAGTCCTTTGTAAATGATTCAACAGTTCTACTTGACTTAAAATGCTGTCAGCGTATTTTTTGACTAGGAGGGTTTATGTTTGAGTGGAGTATAACTGATTTGAATTCAGAGTTATCCTTCTCATATACCAATTACCATACAAAGCTAAAGGAGACCAGACTTCTTTGCTTTTCTGCCATTATTGAGTTGGGGGGGAGAATAGTCTGATTCGTGCTTTTTATAAGAGTATTTACGCTACATGAAATGCTAGTTGATGGGTCGAGAAACAGGGATAACCGTTATTCCACTAACGCCTCCTTGTTATATAGTCATGTGCCGTATCATAACGACTCAATAATAGTAAAGACGGACGCACGCAGAAAGATAGACGCATGAAGGATAACGCAGGAATGAAGAACGCTGGAAGACTTCTTTACAAATATTTTACCTCTCACTTTATTGCAAGTTTTGAAAAGGGTTACTCAAAGTTTGCATGTGAGAGGGTGCTGGAGACTGAACATAAACTTCATATTTTGACCCCACTGTTATGACCGTCACGTTGTGTCTTTATTGTTCTCCTGGTGTTGGGGTCTACTCCATCGGGGCTTTCCGAGGGCCCCCTTGGTCTGGTGTGGCCTTCCCTACCACATCTCGTCTCTAACCCTCTGGAAGTCTGCTGGCAACTGCTTTGGCACCCCAAATAATAATTCAACGCCCACACATTCGCCTACTGTATCTTTGAAATCGGATGTTTAATCGTCATCAAGCGGAAATAACTGTCATGCAGTTCAGAGGTTACTCTCTTCCGGTGCATGACTGTAATGGCACAATGGGACCTTCACCTTGTCCCATATCATAAGCCTTAATCCGCCCACGCGATCTATTTCGATTACTGGCCGTTGGAATGTGTCACTTCCTTCCGGTGTATTACCTTGGAATAGTATTTTTGGTCAAAATATAACATCCTTGGAAATATTGCTAAGTAATATTAATCCTTTGAGCACTGTTCTCTGGTTTCATCCATTGAAAACAATTATATGCTTTTAAGTAACTTACAATGGTAATGGTGGTAATATATATATATATATATATATATATAGATCTGCCTAAAGTGATTTTTTTAGTCATTGATTCTAAATTTGCCTCTCCAGTTTCTGCAAATGTTCGAGCAAAAGGATCAAATTATATTTCAGAACCAGATCATACTGAAAAAAAGGATGAAGAAATTATCATTTATACTCTATTAATTTGCAGCCTAGTCGGATAGGGCTGTAGAATACACCGACTGAATCTCTGCAAAATGGTAAGACTTCCTCACGAACGAGTATCCTGGATATGACATTAAACAATCTGATGGTGAGACTCCAGTAGTACAGGAGCTTTGGGAATGTTGACTACCTCTTCATTGCCATCGTTCCCAGGTTCACTTTGGCCCGGAGAGGTAGCAATATTCAAGGTTCTACCAATAGATAAAATAGAATTGTATGACATTTAAACTTTGTGCTAACAAATAACTGATGCTAAACAGAATTGTTTGTGATACATAGTAATGATTTGAACTATTTAACTGACGGTAAAAGTGTTAAAAAATTATAACAAAACGTGTTTACAAATTAAATATTTAATATATTTATAAAGAGGATTTGGCATTAAATAACCTACTATTTTTGATAAAAGCTAAGCAAACCAAACCTTCTATCCATCTACTCAGTTATCCCACAAAATCAAATTTCCGGAGAATTTTTGTGATCAACTGACCAAGAACATTCCTGTTAAAAAGATGTGGGTATCGATATATCTTACTTCATTTGTTCTTAAATGTTGGTGGGATCGTTCCCCCTGTTCCTCACTTAAGTCTCCAAGGTTTTCTAGGAAATAATCTTAGCAGCTATGGAGGTAATGTATTTTGATGCTTCTTTTACAGTAAAGTTGATCGAAAGAAGATATGACGCTGTCTATGAGTTCAAAGTAAGTATCAGCTTTATATTTCCACTTTACCCTTGATACGTACCTTATATTGCTGAGGATTAAGCAAGGAGGCATCAAGTACTATTTTTAAAGTCTTTGGTATGACGCGACCAGGGATAGAACCCATGTCTCCCAGGCCATTGGCGAACACTCTACCCACAAGACCAATGAGCCGGTATATGACCAATGAGCCGGTAATTCAATGTAATATTTGAAAACCCGCCTCGTTATTTAGAGCTCCTACTATTGAGCAATCACTGGTAAGTTTGCCTCGCTTGTAATTCGTTAATGAGGTGAATTGAATACTTACTGGTTTCTACCACAATTAGGTTGTGACAGACTAACATCTCAAACTTTGTAAATAACTATTTAAGATACCTGCTGTAGCGAAATCAATGAGAAGTTTGCCTCGCCAATTAGTTCATTGGTGCAATCAATTCAATATTCACTGATTCATCCATAATTGTGTCGCTGTGCCAGAGTATACGATCTCTCATTACTCTAGCTTAATGTCAGATGAAGATATAGTTTGTAAATAACAACTTCAGGGGCCTATAGTAGTCCTGTTGCTAGCAAGGTCGTTTTGCAGATGAATTTGTAAGTGTAATGAGTCGAATCTTCACTTGGTGCTCCAATACTTCAGATTTGTGCAAGACTAACTAGGTGCTCTTATACTGTTGTCCTCAGCCAATCTAACTAAATCAATGGAAGTGGACATTTTTTTTGAATTTCATGAGAAAAATATTCGTCTCGCATACATTTTAAGTTGGATTTAATACGAGGTGATGTGAGTCCCATTGTTAGTCAGGGTATAGTAATAAGTTAATTAGTCTGATTTGCTTTCTCACTCATACCAGAGCAGAATAAAAGACGAAATCAGGCTCACTGAAGAAGCTCACTTATTTTTATGTACTTGGGAAGTACTGCCTGGGAAGCATCTCCTGAAGTAGGTCTAATCAATTAATTAATCAATACCTATAACAGAAGGCAAATCGCCAATGGTCCGGGAGACCTGAGTTCAATCCCAGGTCATGTCCTAACAAAGACTTTAAAAATGGTACTTGATACCCACTTGCTTGCAATCAACAATATAAGGAACGTATAAAAGGTTAAGTGGAGCAGCTATTGAAAAGGGAGCCTTCTGGTGGCCCTCGACTACGGTCGCCAACTTTACTTTTTTTTTCACTTTTTATTTGTTTAAGATTATTTAAGATGCCAGTTTAGACGTCTTGACGAATCAGTTCTCATTACAAGATTTTAAGAAGCATAACTTTGAATTCTGTCTCGATAAATTTTGCAGGATATCTTTCGGTAGAAACAGTGAATTGTGCAATTGCACCAAATTTCAGACTCCTTGGACTTAACTCTGGGCTGATATTTCTTGTTGGCTAAACTGAAACTTCATCCTAACATTTGAGGACGCGGAGAAAAAAAAACGGTACAGCTTCACTCTTAAGTGAAAGAGCGAGATATCAAGTAAAGTTACACACCAAGCAAATTAAAATAACTGTTTTCAAAAATGGTTCTACACACACACGCACACACTCACACACACACACACACACACACACACACATATATATATATATATATATATATATATATATGGATATTGATGAAAAAAATTAAGTCTTCAGAAAAACGATGACTTTATTTCGACAAGTATTGGCCAACGATAAACGTTTCGTTTTTAGGCCATCGTCAGGGCACATGAGTTATTAAATTATAGAAAAGATGAGAACATTTTGAACATTCTGTTTCCATAGACAAATTTTGTTTCAAATTACTGCGAAATAAGTACCGTCCCAAAATTTATTTGAAAACAAAATCATGCCACATCTATCTATCTATGCAGGTGCCCGTTGTGTTATGGTTATCGTCGTAGGAAATGGACACGATGACACGAGTTCAAATCCTGGACGAGGCTGATTGCATTTCACTTAGCACTAATGCCCTTGGGAAACGTATGAATCCAATTATTCTCCCTCCAGCTATGGGTAAATAGTAGGACAGACTAGGTTCGTCAGCCTTGGTGAGGCAACTAGTCTAGGAGAAGGAAAACTCTGAATGCAAAACTATTAAACTCCGCTTAAAAATTGACCTTGTGTCATATCCGGCCCAAGTGGAGGGTTTGGGTAAATA
>OY757906.1:39401158-39448658 GCA_963585895.1 Sepioteuthis lessoniana | reverse complement strand
TCCGTTTTGTGTGCATAGGAATCCCAAAATACGCGAAACATTAACGACTTTCTTTGTTCAGGTACGAAACTTTTATTACCTTCTTGACTTTTAGGTTTTTCTACACGAGGAGAGAGAGACACACAATTTTTACTATGCTGACTGTTCCATCTGACCCTACAATGCGCGGGCATCCCGTAGTCCATAACTAGACTGGCCTCGCCCAGGTTCAAAAATCAACTCGCTTCGTCCAGGCTCAAATCTCAACTCTCTGACCCAACAAACGCACGCGCACACTTTAGTCCCAACTGGACTCGTCTAGGTTCGGATCTCAAGTAACTGCTTTTTTTCAAAAATCATTCAAAATCCTCAGCCCATCGCTTCCGGGCACGACGTCACTCACATCCCCAGTCTCAACTCCCATCCTGGGTTTCCACCATGATATCTGTGATTGTCACATCCTCCCTGCGCGAGCGTGAACAACTGCGCTCAATGTGTGCCGCTACCCGTGCACTAAGTCGAACAGTTCTAAGCCCAACTAAACCAAAAGACAAGATATAACCAACGAAAAAATGATAATATTAAAAAAAATCATTCCGCAATTATATAACATAATCAATGTATTCTGTTCATTTAATAAAACATGTTGATCAATTCTAAGATACACGTTTTCAACGAACGTAAAATTTTCAAAACTTGATGTAGAGTTTATTTTGCTTTCGGCAGAAATAAATAGGGAGCTTTGTTTTCCTTTTCATTTAGCTTGTTTTATTTTAGCTTATTGGGGCGATAGTTAAACAACTGAAGAAATTAGTTATGAAGTGTTTTGTTCTATCTATCAATCTCTCAACCAATCTTTTTCTCTCTATTTTTCTCTCTCTCTCTCTCTCTCTATCTATCTATCTCTCTATTTTTCTATCTATCTATCAATTTGTATTTATATCGATCACTCCACGTATATCTATGCCTCTCAATTAGTATGCAAGTATCTGTCGCATTATAATCTATCAATCTATCTTTCTATCTATCTATCGCAGTTTTTCTATATCAACTTTCAATTTTTCATATATAGGATTGTCTCTGTCTGTCTTTCTGTCTCTCTGTCTCTGTCTCTGCATATATATATATATATATATATATATATATTATTCCAGTGGGTAGAGTGTTCGCTAATGGTCCAGGAGACCCGGGTTCAATCCCAGGTCACGTCATAGCAAATACTTTAAAAATGGTACTTGATACCTCCTTGCTTAACACTCGGCAATATAAGGTTCGTATCAAGGGTAAAGTGGAGCAATCCAGGAAAAGGAGGAGCACCCTTCCCAACACCTCGGTGTAGTAGCTATCGAAAAGGGAGCCTTCTGGTCGCTCTCGACTACGGTCGCCAACTTTACTTTTTATATATATATATATATTCCCACAAATTGTGTGTGCTTGTATGTATGTATGTATGTGTATGTGAGTGTGTGTGCGTGTGTGCGAAAATGATATAATATTTTATGTATACGTTGAGGGTCAAATAACCGTATTAATTTTACAGTTCCACTTAGATTCATTAGCTTTTTCCATTCGGAAAGGATGTAAACACTTGTTAGTATCTCCATTAAATGCTCTTATAACGAGAGTTACATATGTCAAATAAAATTGACTCCGATACAGCATCTCTATACAGTACCGACAAAAGAAATAGTTTAAAATATTCTTTTGAAAAAAAACCTAACGTATTCAATATATTGACTCTTAAAATACTCAGTTTTCCGTATAAAATATTGGAATTTATCAATAAAGCTTATAGCATTTTAGGAGACATTTTGAAATTCACCATCGACTTTAAATTTGGAATTAGAAAAATAGAAATAAAAGTCACTGGAGGTGTTCATAATGAATTGAATGATTGACTGACTTTAACGGTATGGCAACCCCCTGGTTTAGTTTATGCCCTGAGGTTTGGGAATCGCGTTCATTGAAGACTCACATTTTCTTATTTTGTGGAGATGTATCTTAAGATTTTACTTTTTTCATTTTTCCCCCATGTTTATGGTATATTAAGTATTCTATTTGATAGGAAAAATGTTTAATTAGATCTACTTGATCCATGGATAGGAGTATATATATATATATATATATATATATATATATATATATATATATATATATCCGGTAAGGCAGGAATGCAAATAAACGAAAGCTTCTACATAATTCTTAATAATTCCCGAGCTGATGTGGTTCGCTCGCTGGCTGAGCGGTATGATAATAATTCTAACGTAAAGTTGGGTGGGTTCCGATCCCAGCTTCAAGCGTCCTACGTGTCTAGTCACACTGATGAGTTCTGATACAATGAAACAGTCTGTCTCAGGATGACAATGTATATATATATATATATATATATAAAAGTAAGTAAAGTAATGTAAAGTTGGTGACCTAAGTCGAGGGCGACCAGAATGCTCCCTTTTCGATAACTACAACACTGATGTGTAGGGGAGGGCGCTACTCCTTTCCCTAGATTGCTCTACTTTACTCTTGATACGTACCTTATACTGCTGAGTATTAAGCAAGGAGGTATCAAGTACCATTTTTAAAGTCTTTGGTATGAAGCGACCTGGGACTAAACGTAGGTCTCTGGACCCTATATATATATATATATATATAGAGAGAGAGAGAGAGAGAAAAAAACATAGACATGTATGTATATTTCTAAAATTTAATTATGTTGCATTTATAAAACCGTAATCTAGCAAAACACAATATCATAGAGGTAAGAGCATTACAAATGAAACGTTTGTAATATTAAAGTCATTCCTATCCGATTTACAAATGAAGGACAATTTTTGTAAACTTTGCCTTTTGCTGAACGTCATTTTTTTAAGACTTAAGAAAACATGGTCGACAGGGTGTTCCTTCTCCTAGACCAGTTTATCTACAATGGTTAAAGAACCTAATATGTTCTATTTTTTACCTATATCTGAAAGAAGAAGAGTTGAATTCTTTCTTTTCTTAAAGGCATGAGTTCCATGTGAAAGGCAAACAACCTGGTTCAGAGTTTGAATTCTGGTAAGCAAATTTACTTCCAACGACAATAGAAATTAAACCGAGTGTGTCCTCGTGGTATAATGGTTAAAGCGATGGACAGCGGAGTCGCAGTAAGCGAGTTCGAACTCCAGTTGCGCTATTACGTTCACTTTCGGACAAATACCCTTGGGAAAGTTATGAACCTCCTTATCTTCACAGTTAAATAGCAACACTACTGTTCTTCTTAAACGATGGATTTGGCTTTAAATAACCCACAAAGGTTGATATGCCATTAAACAAAGAAACCGAAACCGAAACCAAAAAATTAAACCAGGAGCGCCTCCCAAAAAAACAATAAAATGCTAATTGAATACATCAGTCCTTAAATTGAAATATCTGAATCAGCCCGGAATTACATTTTGCAGTTACATCGACGGATTCATCGTTTCTAGCTTGCTTTAGAGGTATCATGTCTGAAGTCAGTAATTTCAGCAACGACTCAATTTTCTTAAGCTTATAGTATCTGTTGAAGAGTTGCTAGCACCCCTTCATCGCTCTAATTGATGGCCTTAATTAGCCTTCGATTAAGGACTTCAACAGTTGATTAATAAGTTGGTTGAGGCTGCCTGGCGTGGGTGCCGGGAAGACCTAGCATTAGCGTCACGCGGCCAAGATTGACGTTCCCAAACCCTCAGAGGGCCGACCCCAGGCTCTAACCCTCCTCGAAACAGCTAAGTTCATCACCTGAGGTGCCTCTTTTTATCGGAAGGCTGACGGAGTTCGAGGCATTTTTCGAGGCTGCTGGCGTGTTTGTCGAGAAGGCCTTACATTCGCATCACGTGGCCGAGACTGACTTACTCCTCGAGCATCATGAAGCAGTCCCTCTAGGCTCTAATACTTCTTGGAGGCACCCTTTTGGGGGGAATGTCAACGAATCTCGAGGCATTTTAGAGAATGCCAGGTGTGTGTGAGCTTCGCCCTGCATCCGGACCCACATTAAAAAGGCCGTGTATCGTACCCGCTTGTTTGGCTGGTTGTGCGACAAATAAGTTGATTAATAAGTTAATATTAAGCTGATTAATATTCGGACTGAACTTACAACATTTTGATCCTCCTCTATTTTTCATAAGTTGTCTTGATAATTGTTTGTTACTTACTGTCCTGTGTTTTTTGTATGTATCCGTTGGCATCGGATACTGGTGCTGAAAAATATATTAAGCACTCATTCTTCACTGTGTATTATACACCTCAACAATACAACAGTATCCATCGAGGATTGAACTTAAATCAATACAAACAGCCTATGAGACTAGCTTTAGACTCTTAATACCGGATGAGACGCCCTGGCAAGTCATCTATTAAGAAATACATAAACCCAGTCGCAAAGAAAAGTACATATTGGACATGATTCAAACAGTAAATTTTAAATAAAGTAAAAAGAAAGGAAAAGAAAAAGAAAAGAAAATAACATCAAGCATTTACTTTCCGGTTTTGAGTTCAAGCAAGAAATAAGCGAACAAGAACAACTAACAGGAAATCACACATTTAACTGCCATTACGTAAATTATTTAGATTTAAATTAACAAGATATGATCGTTATTTCGTTCAAAACTTCATTACGTAATTGGCTGTTGTGGTTGGTGTTTGTTGATCATTGTTCCATATCCAAACATAACAGAAAAATAATTCGTATGAAAAGAACTTACAAGAAACGGACAGAAACGCATAATATTGGTTTTATATTTGATTGGTAAATTAATATTTTCTAGTCAGTAGCAATTGGTAATTTGCACTGTGCATTTTAATTTGTCAAGCTTAATTAAGTAGATCTAAATAACGTTTTAAAACATTATAATCCTTTCATACCCGCCTTCAAGATTTTTTAAATATCAAAATACAATTACAACGCTACATTTTTATTTGCACGTTTTATAAAAAGCTAAATAGGATTGAGAAACATAGCATTATAAATCTTTGTGGCTATAACAGTGGAGGTGCCGGTGGTGTAATGGTTATCGTCGTAGAGTTCAAATCCTGGATGAGGCTGATTGCATTTCACATAACACTAATACCCTGGGGAAAGGTATGAATCCAATTATTCTCCCTCCAGCTATGGGTAAATAGTAGGGCAGACTAGGTTCTTCAGCCTTAGTGAGGTAATTAGTCTAGGAGAAGGAAAACTCTGAATTCAGACCCGTTAGACTCCGCCTAAAAATTGACCTTGTGTCATATCCTGCCCGAGCGGAGGGGTTTGTTAGATATGTATAACAGTAATAATTATAACAACGTAGTTCTTCACGATTCCAAAATCATCTTTCTTCTGTGTAATATAACGGGATTTCGTTTTATATATCTTGCTTTTGGGTTTAGTTAGGCTGAGAACCTTTCGGCTCAGTGCATGGGTTAGTTTGGTTCAAACTTGAGCGCAGGTGTTGACGCGCACGCGGGGAGGATGTGTCGTTCACAGATGTCAAATTAAAAATCCCAGATAGAAAGTTGACCAGGGGATGTAAATAACGTCATGCACCGGAAGCGTGCACGGAGGATTTTGGGAGATTTGAGAAAAGTCAGTGAACTGAGATTGAGACCTGTGCGAGGTGAGACGAATTTGTGCAACGGGCACCGC
This sequence comes from Sepioteuthis lessoniana, assembly GCA_963585895.1. Classification (NCBI taxonomy): domain Eukaryota; kingdom Metazoa; phylum Mollusca; class Cephalopoda; order Myopsida; family Loliginidae; genus Sepioteuthis; species Sepioteuthis lessoniana. The sequence continues at coordinate 39,443,044 of OY757906.1, read as the reverse complement.
ACGTGTTGGGGGGCGGGGCAGTTGGAAAAGTCAACATAGAAAGACGGTATATCTCTCTTTATGTCGAAAAACTTTTAAACTCAAAGGAAATGAAAGTTTTCGTAGCTGAACTAAAAAGTCGAAAGTGTTTTTGTGTTTCGGGATTCCTATGTTCTATATATATATGCGTAATGGACATTAAGAACGTTTTGCCTACCGGTATGAATATGTCTATTTCACAAATTCATGTATGGCTATGTTACACTGGAAGCGTGGATAATCTACCGCTTCTTGTAAATACACAAGTTTTACTATAGTCTCTGCTGTATAGCCTGAAGCAGGCAGTAAGAAGCATTGCTTTCTACGTAAATCTTGATAAAAAAAAGTGCCCACGTGTTTTAATCATGTTAGTGCCAACACCTCTTTAAATATCTATCCTCTAAAAATATCAACATACGCATAGATAAAGCATGAACATTGTCTGAGATATTATAGATCATATAAGAATTTCATCGCTCTAATAGAATAAGAAGGGAATTCTTCCAAGCTGTAGCTGTGACAGAATTACAGTAAAGTTGCAACACTTAGACCCTAACGAAACGCTTGGAGGAAAGCTAAATGGGGACTACAAAAGAATGCTAAATGCTATTTTGAACAAATCGAGGAAGCATGACCTTAAAAAACAGTAGCTGTACGGCCGCTTACCTCCCATCTCACTAAGCATCCAAATGAAATAAGCAAGATCTGCTGGACACTGCTGGTGAAGTTAGAAATAACTCCCAAGCGATGAACTCCAACTCATGGATACAAAACTTACATTCATCAGCTTTGTGTGGATACAGGGTGCCGTCAAGAGAACTTAGCGAGAATGATGGCTAATTGGGACGGATGGCGAAAGACAGTCAAAGAAATCTTTGCTATTGGCTCCTATTGATGAATATGATGATGACGACGTCTCTTCTATCATTCCGGAGGGTGGAAAAAGGATTTGCTGCACACGTTGTCAGAGAAACTTCAGTCGTATCCTTCATAAGTACAATGCTCACTTTTGCCAATAGGGCTCAGATTGTAGTAAATGTATCCCCTGAAGAGAGTTAAGACGCCCTCCACCCGAGAAAAGAGCTGGTGTCGTGTTTATGATTCTAAACTGCATCTGATGGTGAGATTCTAGTTCTGGAGATCTGGGGAGTGTAGAAAAATCCTTTATTGCAATTAATCTCAGGCCCTTTCAAACCTGGAAGGATATTACCTGTCAAGGTCCTATCTATTGGTTAAATGGATCTGTTAAAAATGTATTAGTTTTACAATAAACCCCAAAGGAAAAACTACTCAAAAAGTATATTTGAAAGTACAATGAACACGATCCCCAAACTCCTAATCATAAAGTAATCCCAGATGAGGGGCCATAGCGTTAAAATCAATTAATCAATAAATCCTATAAAACTCTTTCTAATGATCTGAGATAAGAAGGATGCAGAGAAGGGTTCTCTTTATAGTTTCATTCGAATTTAGTTTCTTTGTTTAATGGCATATCAACCTTCATGGGATACTTACTATGAATGCCATCATTGTAGAAAAATAGTAGTTGTACTCTTTAACCTATCGCTGAAGGCTAAGAGTGATCAAACCTTTTGCAAGGGCATTAGTGAGAAAGTAAACGTAATAACGTGACTAGAGTTCCAGTTCACTTGCTACAATATTGTAGTCCAACACGTTTGTCACTACACCACGGAGACACCCTGATTCTGGTTTAGGTGATGCACTAAGATTCCTACACATCCAACAGATAAAGGGTTAATCGTATTATAATTAATGTTGTTGCTCTTTTGTCTCATATCCAATAGCAGAAAAATAATTCGTATGATAATTAACTTGGCAATCATCAAATATTTTCATGTGAAAATAACTAGCAAGATAATTTTCGGAGAATGTAGAGGAACCAACAAATTAATCAATTAATTAATTGGGCTTAGAATTATTTATTCTTTAAGATATTTTCAAATTCATTGTTCTAATAAATTATAATTAGTATTCTAATTAATTATAACAGTATTGTGGTCTGCATGGGTCTCTGATTTCCGGTTACCCGAGTGTTTTTTCCGGGTTCTTGGTGCACCAACTAATACTGGTATCACTGTCACCTCATATTTCTTAACTTCCCAGAGTATCATGAGCATTTCACGTTTTTAGAACAGATTGTTTTTTGTTGTTGTTTTTTTTTCTTTTTATTTATTTATTTATTTTTTCTTTTTTAATTTTTTTTGCATACCTCATTTTTCAGTTTGGTCAAACTTTAGTTTTTTGCATAATTCCCTTTAGATTACACTTCACACCCATTAACGTCTACTCCTGCATTCCTTTTGTGCCAGTTTGCTAATTCTATATTTAACTGTTTCCTCTCTGTCACCACATAAACTACGCTTACTATTCTGTTATGTATTATCAATTTTTGCTTTGATATAATTAGTTCTTGTAAGAATATGCTGCGCTTCTATAAAGAGGGATTCAGTTTCTCTCTTCAGGTTACCCCTTCGTAGCCATTTGATGGGAAATTTTATTAATTTGTCTCTAGAAATTTACGTATGATTGTTTTTTTCTTCACCTTCTTGTTTTGTAGATTTTTGGAGAGCAAAATACACTTTAAGAGTTTTTCACTACTAGTAGAAGTTGCTGAGTTTCACTGAAGAATCTCCTTATATCTCCGAAATTATTTCAATATTTTAGCTGATATCAGCTGTGCTGTAGTTTAGTATCAATTCATCTTTAGATCCCTTGTTCACCTAGTTTTTTCAGGTTTTTTTGAGGGGTGGCCTAAAGGAGTTGTTTTAAATCTCCGACAATTATTGGCATCATTGTTACTTCAATGTTCAAATATTTTTTCAGTTATTTGTCATGGTCCAAGTATTTGGGTAGTTTTCACTTTCTTTTATTTCCTCTTGATGGTCTGCTGGATCGACAATATCTACAAAGAGAATTTTTTTTTTGCGTTCCATATTGACTCTTGAGTGAGCTGTTAATCAAAGATTCCTCGGCACAAGATGCTTCGGTGTAAAGAATCAGAAGCGGTTCACGTGAATCCGAACAGGAAACTTGTAAGCGTTATGAAATTTTATACGAGGTGCATACGATAAGTTTCCAGACTTTTTTTCGTATGGGCATTTCTATTGATAGTACACATATAAAACTATAGTCTCCTTCAAAGTAATCTCCTCCAGCTGCAATGCACTTGTACCGTTCCAACAACTTCTTGAAGGCCCCATGGAAGTCCTCTTGTGCGATTGTGTCTATGACCTTCGTCACAGCCTCTTTCATCTCCTCAATTGTCTCATAATGACAGCCTGTGGGCTTAGGGAATAAGCAAAAGTCCAAGGGAACAATGTCTGGACTATAGGGAGGGGGAGCAACTGTCTTGATGCCCATCTTGGTCAAATAGTCTATGACAAGGATGGAGTTGTTGACTGGTGCATTGTCCTGCTGGAAGACCCACTGACCCGATTTGAAGAGTGCTGGCTTCTTCCTATGGAATCTCGTCCTGAACTCCCTTAAAACCTCAACATAGTGAACCTAACCCTAACCCTTTGACCAATCAACTCTGGTGTATTGACTTTCTTACTCCTCCCACACCTCTCATCATCCCTCACAGACTCTCTGCTTTCCTTGAATCTCTTATGCCACTCAAAAACTGATGCTCGAATCATGCAAGATGCTCTAAAAGCAGTCTGAAGTATTCCATACGTTTCTGTGGCATTTTTGCCAAGTTTAAAACAGAATTTTATTGCATATCGTTCTTCTAAAGTGTCAGATTGCATTTTTGAAATTCTCCAGCCGTGACAATCAGGTTTTAGTAGAGTGTATTCCAATCGCTGTAGTAGCTGTTCATTTGAAGCTGAAATCATAAAAGTTGGTCAGTCATCTCATAAGATGTATCGCAATAACATACTGAATTTTCAAGAGTCTACGTCAATTTTAAATGCCCATAAGAAAAAGTCTGGAAAATTATTGTATGATCTTCGTATACACAGTTACCTACAGAGTAACGGTCAGTCTCAATCTCGGATCCATATACAGTTAGTCACGGAGAGAAGCCTGCAGGTGCTCGATGGGGCAACAGCACGCAGCGACCTCCGGTTGAGTACGTTTAGTCAAAGAGCAGAAGTCCTTAGTGAAGCTCTGGGTGGGGCACGATACGGCTAAGAAGTTATGGGTCAATATTGCAGTGAACAAGTGTCCCAGGACTTCAAGTTCTTCGTGTGCCTTCGACTCTCTGTCTCTGTCTCACTCTAACACTTGCAGGATAATTAAGAAATGGGTTGTTGCGTCTTCATTATGTCGCTATATGACACTTGGGTTTAACTAAGACAGGGAGCGGCAACGTGCGTCGAAGACAATTATAAGGGATTAAATTTCTCTAAGTCAGTTAACGTTGGCCCAGATTTTACCTTGAAGAAGTCTGATTATACGTATCAGTGGGTTTATCAACTAAGCTAAGCGAGCACTTAATATGACAGCAGCTTGAATAATTCGTATAGCCCATCAAATATTTCGTCATTGATATATCCACCCAATTTGCCAATGATTTTATACTCTAAAAGTCACATTCTTGGTAAAGTTGCATTGAAAGCATAGAGTTAACTTACGAACTACCGCTATCCGTCCCTATTATCCATTGCTCTTGGCTGTTCTTCTAGGTTGCATCTTGTATCTGCACAGAGATTATATGAGTCTTTGTTGGTCGGCTAACACTGGTACGTCCATGTATAGGAATCCATAACAGAACGTCGCTTATGAGTCCCTCTTTGCTTCTTCATCTGTACCCTGCATATCTTGTTCATCTGATTTTAATGGTTTATGAGATGGGAGGCAGATGACAGTTCAGCTGGTGCCTTGTAGGTTGTTGCTTACAGGATTTCTTCAAGACAGCATGTCGCATTTTTTGTAGTTATCATCTAGCTTTTCCTCCTCGTGTTTTTAGCGTCCAGGTAATAATCGATATATGATACAAGCCTTATAGTTACTGCTAAAGAGGAAGGTTTATCGCAACGGTTATCGTTGAAAGAAATGGGATTAGCGGTCCGTTATGTAATTATTCAAAGGGAAGAAAAATCCTGAATTAAATTCTGCATTTCTCCACTTAAAAATCGTCTTAGTAACATCCTCCATATAGCAGGTGGGTTAAATATATAATAGAATGAAAGGCCTGAAAAAATTCTCCTTGCCTTTTTCTTAGACTACAAAACTAATCTCTCTAGCCTTGGTAGTCAACCAATTTGGGCGAAAAAAGAATTCGTAATTGACATAACAATACGTACAAAAATATTGATTTAATCTCATATTGACAATTCTAATATCAAGTTGTGGTAGCCTTTGCTCTTGTAATGGCTAACGTCGGTGCCATTGTCAAGGGAGACTTGCTACATGAGCAACTTGCATTCATTCGTATAAAACAGTCAGGATTACATCCGCCTCGGACTATGTGCAAATCGCTCTTAAACAATTACACAAAAAATATAGTCATGAACGTAAAACGAATGCTCATACCTAATCATAAGTCCTAAAATAACTCTTGATGAGTTGATCTGCCCTTAAAATCGATCTCTTGAACAGGCTTACATCCAAGTTTAGGATCAGATCCGATGTCTCAGGAGATGTTAGAATTCCTGTAGAATATCATATAAGTAAATGCCGCTAGATTAAGAGGATAAAAACATTAAATGAAAAGCAATTGAAGTTATAAGAATTTATTCGTTGATTTTCCTCTTCTCAGTTGCCTTGTTCTCTCATGACATAATTAGGTTTAAATAAGAGCATATGTAATTAATGAACGCAAGAGAACAGACAATAATTGATTTCTTGTATTTATAAAAGAGCGCCAGCATACGAATGAATCTGGCTCGACCAAAACCATGAGCAGTAAATTGGTGCTGAATACGAAATAATTTCCTTTTTGATATTGCAGTTGTTTTTTGGGGATGCTGTAATAGTTAAAGCACTGGGCTGTGGAATCGTAGCAAACGAGTTGGAACTTCAATCGCCCTATTATGTTCACCTTTGCACAAATACCTGTCTAGCCCATTATCTGGACGTCGTCACATCATCCCTTCATTATGTAATTTGTTCAGCTGTGTACGCGACTGCATTTATATTTTGAATATAACAACACCAAAACACATCGGACTCGATACTTTTTGCTCAAACATCCTCGTTTTTTTCTAATATATAACGTATCCATGGAAGAAAGATTTTGGTAAATACGTCTTCATATCGTTACTATATGTCCCAGTCATTATGACCTTACGTGATCTAGATGCTTGTATTTTCTTTTATTCATAAGTAAGGCTATGGCTTTTTGAAAACATTTGTTGCATGAGTTGGAATCGTATTAGGTGTTTTTCTAATACTTCTTTATATATATATATATATATATATGCGTGTGTGTGTGTGTGTGTGTGTGTGTGTGTGTGTCTCTCTCTCTCACCCTTTCTCTCTCTCTTTCTTTCTCTCTCTCTATGTTTGGGTAGCATTTTTTCGTTCATACATATTTAATTAAACAATATAGACGTCCTTTTTCTATATATTTTTGTATTTATCCTTTCGAGTCACAGCATTGATTTTATGTTATCCGACTGGAATTGATTTATAAACGTCCCATAATTGATTGGTTTCCTCGTACTTTCTGCCCGATATTGGGCCATTATCAGGTGCGTGTGTATATTGCAAAAGCAATGTGACCTTTGCATGTACGTGTTGTAAGTTTTTATTATTTATACTGGTGTGATGTTGTAGCGTTTATCTTTAAATTCGGTTCTATAAATAACAGCGGTAACGAAAGACTTTTAAGTACATTAGTAGTGGATTCGAAATTTATCCTATTGAGTTTCGGTAGTTTGTTTCTGATATGGATCGCTTTAAGAGCCTGTGATTTTTCCTTGTTATTTTGTGATTCAATTATTGTTGTATTTTTCATAAGAATATTCCGAAACTCAATTTCAAGGTCACATCACTTTTGCAGTATATACATTTCTGATGATGGCCCAAGCGCGGGCAGAAAGTACTAGGGAACCAATTAATTATAGGAGGTGCATTTACCAAATTCCCGCCTGATAGCATAAAATCGATACGGTGACTCGAAAGGATGAATACAAAACTGTGTAGACAAAGTACGTCTATATTGTTATATATATATATATATATATACGATGACTATCATATCTTGACTGATAATAGCCGTCTTTAACATCAAACTTACAAATCAAACATGCTAAGTAATAACTTGTTCAAATTGCGAAAAATATTCAAGATGCCTAAGATAATAAGGTATTAAGGTATTTGTATGTCGTTGAATTATAGAGGCATAAGCATTTACGACACTTATGCCGCTCTTAGTCTATATAGCAAGAGCCTAGTCACATGCATTGCAGGAGAACTGACTATGCCCACTGTTGGTTTTTTATCAGGGTAACTTCCTTTAGACTTTTCCTACCGAAGGATACCTTCAGGTTAACAGAGGTTTTATGCTGGGGATTCTTTCTTGAGTTTTGGCCCAAATATATATATATATATATATATGTGCTCCAATCGAACGAGCTTGAAGCGACACCAGGTCAATTTTTAGCAGAGTTTTACAGGTTTGAATCGGGAGTATTCCTTCTCCTAGACTGGTTGCCATACTAAGATTAGAATACCCAGTCTGCTCTTCAATTTAACCATAGCTGGAGGGAGAATAACTAGATTCCTAACTTTCCCTAGCGTATTAGCACTATATGAAATGCAAACAGCCTCCTCTAGGGTTTGAAATCGTGTCACCATATTCTTACTTTCTTACCAAAGTAATCATTACACCACGAGCACCCAAAATAATATATATATATATATATATATATATATATATATATATATATATATATATATATATATATCAGGGGCGGAGACGGGACTAGTGCTACTCGTGCCCGGCACGACCAATAACTCGGTCAATGTTATTCAAAATGGATTAAAAATCATCCATTAATTTCAAGCAAACATACTTAGTCTGATCTCAATTAAATTACGTATCTATTCAAGTTTCGATAACTAAGTAGCAAAAAGTTCATAAATATATCTGGGAATAATACAACGATGCTGATTTGAACGGATGGTCTTTGTCCGGCCACCGTCAGATTCATTGAACATCCCATAAAATCGGCTATAATGTTGAACACGCGCAATCTGTGCCAGGCACTAGACCCTTATAATAACAGTAATGTTAGAGAAATCCGCTTTTGGCTGTAGCCAATAGCAAGAGCAAATCAAAACACCGTGCTCAAAAATCTTAGCACATTGTGACTGCTGACAGCTGTCTTGGGAAGAGAGAGAGAGGGACCGAGAGAGAGAGAGGGGGTTAGCGGATTATAGCCGTCGCCGACGTCGTCATCATCGCTATGGTAAATGTTGGTTAAACGGCGTGTTTTAATTCGTTTTTTCAATAACAGATGTCTATTTCTTTAATGAATGTTGCATATATTACATTCTGCAACTAAAATTACTTTATTTGAATACATTTTCAACAAATAAACTTTATTTTAAGCGAAATTTAAACTACTAGCTGTGTGTGTGTATATTGTCATCAGTTTCTTTATTCGAATAAACATATTTTTCTCGTCATAGTAATGAACATCTTCTCTTTTCTTCTATACTTTTGAAAGGAAAAAAAATTATCTTATCTATTGTATTAACAAGACTACAAATTATATAGTATCTTGATTGTTTACAAAAAAACACCATGCAAGGTACGTTTGTCAATCTGTGCTATACAATGGAGAATCACGCAATAGCAACTATGATGACTTATTTTGGGTCCACGGACCACGGGTTGGGAACTGAAGTTGACAGAGGGCGGTGGGGGGCATGAGTAGCAAAAATAGGCTAGAGTCGCCACTGATATATATATATATATATATATATTCGTAGCTTTCTTATATCGATGGTAGTTATTTTCCCTTTGGTTATTTAAGACCCGTAAATGTATCACTAATGGATGAAATTATTTCTAGTTTGTTATTTTGTACTTATTTGTAGCAGTACTTTTCTTACATAAACCTTCAAGAGTCATTGATCTATCGTCACTGATCTCGAAACCATATTGGGTTTATCCATGTCACCTGTTATCGGAAGAAATAGCCTGACAACAGCGACCCCTCTCCAGGTCTCTAACTGGTTTGAATTCAGAGTTTTCCTTCTTTTAGATCGGTTGTTATACCAATGTTGGAAGTTCAATCTGCCCTATTATTTACCGACAGTTGAAGGGAAAACAGTTCAATTCACATATTCCCTAAGGGTATAATCACTATGTGAAATACAAAAAGCCTCGTTCAGGGTTTGAACTCGGATCACCGACACCATTTTTTTACGAAGAGACCCGTTATTCCATGACCGCCTCTATTAAGTATTATAAATCCGTGAATTTATGTATTTTTATGTGGCTAAGTACTTTTTCCTATCCGAAATATTATATAATAAAACAATAAAATATACAAAGCGCTAATCCAAGTAAGGATGACATTTATAAGAACTTAGATTTTAATGCGAAATATATTAATATATTGAAATTATGGCTATCGAAACACATCATTTAAAAGGCTATAAAATGTGCTTTAATTCTGCATAGAATATTATGATTCAAAATCATATTAAATAATTATTCTCCATCGGTAAATTCCTGTTGAAAATCACACGCACATATATATGTATATATATATATATATATACATGTATAAGCTGTTCTTGTCCACTCGGTAATTAAACAACTTTTTTTTCTCTTTTTACCAGTAGAAATATCAACATGTCTTTAACAAAACCAACATTGCTACCCTCACCCAACCACGTCAATGGTAGTACATTTCTTTACCCTGTTCTGTACAATTTACTCCCTCGACGTCATCTGGGTATGCAATTTAAATATGCCGTAACTAGCGTGGCGTGGAAGACTACCTTCCTGCTTTGGAGAAGGCTGGCGTCAGCCCTGCCAGCCTGAAGACGTCGTCGGTACGCGTCGGTGGGATCTACTTCCACCCTCTCATACTTATATGCTGCCCACCAGAGTACAACATCTGGGACAAAAGAAGAGGAAGAGGAAGAGGAAAGATAAAAGAAAGGAAAAGGCAGGAAGAAAAAGAATGAACAGATAAGTTAAGACGGAAAAGAAAGAAAGAAAGAAAGAAAGAAAGAAAGAAATGGAAAGAGAGAGCCAGGGTACAAAAATGAAAAAAAAAAAAGCATCTGAAAAAAAAAGTAATATGAGAATAAGGAAAAATAAAACGAAGTCTCAAACGAAGAAGAAACGAAACGAAAGACCGATTAAAAGAAAGAACGGTTATAAGGAAAAAAGGGAGGGAAAGCAAATAGAAAAGACAAACGAATAAAAAAAAGAAAAAAAGGACTAACCTTTTTTTTAAAAAAAAAATGGAGATAATCTTGAGTCTGAAGAAAAAAAGAGTAAAAAATGTAAAAAATAAAAAAATGATACCACGGAGAAGTAATGAAAGTTAAAAGAATTTTTTTAAAAGTCGCGGCTGTATTTTTTTTTAAACAAAATGCTTAAAATATATATAAAAACAAATAAAAGGATACTATGAAACCATGATAAAGAAATTAAAGTTAAAAGATAAAGATCTTAACATGCAAAAAGAAAACTTTGGAATTGGTGACATTTTTCTTTCTTTCATTTTTTTTTTTTTTCGAAAGATTTCAGTCTCTTACTTCACATCAAACTAAAGAAATTTTCTCTCTGTCGATCACAGTGAAAAATCCACAAGTTTCAAAGTTATATATTAATTTTCTCTTCGCGTGAATTAGTCCATTAAACTTAAAGTATTAAGGCGTGTGATATTATGCAAACTTAAAGTATTAAGGCGTGTGATATTATGCAAACTTAAAGTATTAAGGCGTGTGATATTATGCAAACTTAAAGTATTAAGGCGTGTGATATTATGCAAACTTAAAGTATTAAGGCGTGTGATATTATGCAAACTTAAAGTATTAAGGCGTGTGATATTATGCAAACTTAAAGTATTAAGGCGTGTGATATTATGCAAACTTAAAGTATTAAGGCGTGTGATATTATGCAAACTTAAAGTATTAAGGCGTGTGATATTATGCAAACTTAAAGTATTAAGGCGTGTGATATTATGCAAACTATTATTTAGATATTTGTGTTAAATGCAAAGAAATTCTGGGAATTTCAGTTCTTGCTTGGTCACACAAGAGAGTTCAAGTTTTCGGTTAGACACGGGGTTTCTATTCATAGGAAGTGTATCTTTTAAGGTTTCTTTATTTAATGGCATATCAACCTTTGTAGGTTATTTTATACGAAAGCCATTCTCCTAGAAGAACAATCGTGGTACTATTAACCCATGTGAGGATAAGGGGGTTCATACCTTTCCCCAAGGGTATTTGCCCGAAAGTGATCGTAATAGCGCGACTGGAGTACGAACTCACTTGATTCCGCAGTCCTTCGCTCTAACCATTACACCACGAGGACACCCACCCCGTAACTTTTAAGAAAAAATAAATAAATGAATAACCCAGATGAAATACCCACCTACGATTGGTTAGAGATGAATACACAAGATCTATTTTACAATCTATGGGGTTAATTTGAAATTTCCACAGAATGCTTAAATATTGCCAAGGTTTCCATGAATTAAACATAATGATAAATAAAAAGGTAGCGAATTACATGCTTATGTTTTCAAATGAAATATGGAAATGTGAGAACTTTCACGAAATCTTGTCGAAAAATATTTTCAAATCAATTAACATTTGAAGAAACGTATCATTCATTAGTCGTCTCTGCCTTGATAAATATAGAAAACGAAATTTTTTTCAAGCAGTGGTCGTGTCCACACTACTATATGGATACACTACATAGACGTTGACTAAGTGTATAGAGAAAAGTCTTGACGACAATTGAACTAGAATGCTATGACCTATATTGAACAAATCCAGGAAGGAACATCTCACAAAACAGCAGTGGTAAGGCCACCTACCACCCATCTCAAAAACATCCAAATTAGACGAACAAGACATGCGCGACATTGCTGGAGAATTTGAACAAACTCATAAATGACGTTCTCCTATGGACCCTTCACATGGACGAGTAAGTGTTGGATGACCCGCTAGAACTTATCTACAAAAACTTAGCCCAGTGCGGACACAGGATGTAGGCAAGAAAATCTGCCGGAAGCGATGGATGATAAAGACGAATGGCGAGAGAGAGAGAGAGAGAGAGTGAGAGAGAGAGAGAGAGTTATGATTATTGTTGATCTGCGTCGAGCTATGTGCTTATCTATTATAGACAGATGAACAAACTCTTCTCAGAGATTGATATAGATCAATGGAAACTTTAAATTCTCTAACGAGCATTTCTAACATCTTGATTGTTACCTTACTTGTCAAGTCTCTCTCTTTCTTTCTCTCTCTCTCTCTGTCTTTCTCTCACACACACATACAAATATATATATATATATATATACACACAAGGGTCATTCGATGAATAAGCTGAATTTCACCCAAGGAGTTCAAAATAGGAAGCATGATTTACATTTACAGTTTGTTTTTTTTTTTGTGTTCGTCAATGGTCCAGTAGACGTAGGTTCAATCCCAGGTGGCGTCATACCAAAGACTTTAAAAATGGTACTTGATACCTCCTTGCTTAGCACTCAGCAATAGAAGATACGTGTCAAGGGTAAAGTTGAGCAATTCAGGGAAAGGAGTAAGGCACTTCCCTACACCTCGGTATTGTAGCTATTGAAAAGGGAGCCTTCAGGTCGCCTTCGATTACGGTTGCCAACTATTTCCTTTCCCAGAACACTGTCAGCTTGAGTGACCACTGCCTCCGAAAATTTTTCTTTATCAGATAGTAGAGCGGGCGGGGAGGATCTATTCCTTGGGCTGTCTTTTCGACAAATGCTCGTTGCGACACAACCCTTTTTTGACTATTTGGAAATATTTTGTCTAAAATATTATTCTCCATACACATCACACATTCTTCACTAAACTTCACATGGTATAATGCGCACTTTTAAACAACAAAAAATTTGATGACAGACCTCTTTTGAAGCCTGGAGCATTCTGATTTGGAGTCATCTTAAATAAAAAAATGTTTTTTGAAATTAGAATAATTTTTACAAAAAACAAATTCCAGACAATGTTGAGTCAATGCTCAGTCATAGGAAAAGTATTCAGATCTTTAAAAAGATTTCTTATTGAGGGACCCTCGTACATGTATACTAGCTGAAGTAATCTTCTTGGCCATGTGATACAAGTGTTTAATTAAGGGCATAACGAGACATTTACTTTAAATTGTTTTTTTTTTCTTAAGAATACCAAACTTTTAATCATAGTTGTCTTTTAAAAATTCATACGGTATTATTCACAAGTACGTGATGCAAGAATAAAATCCAAATAACAATGTTCAAATAACATAAATGATTGATTGATAGACTGATTGATTAGGAAATTGATTTTACGGCATGTCAATTCGTCTAGGGTTATCTTATACCTTGAGGTTAGGGAATCGCTTTCAGTGTATGTTCAGGTTTAGATATTTTATATAGTTGTTCCTAAGGAGGTTTTTTTTTTACGTATAATCCAATCAAATACAAATAATTTTTAAACATATCTATTTGACCCATAAATGATACCCATTCTGCTATTACTTCTCCAGATCACAGTGGACCTGGAAGCAATGGCAATTAATGTGTATTCTTCCCCCCACAAGATGTCCAGAACTGGGGCCTCACCATCATATTTACTTTAGTGTCGTACCAAGGACTCAAAACAGAATAGAGACCCATCAATTATATTGATTAAATGATAATAGGAAGATAATAAGTTAGAAAATATTCCGTGAAAAATTCCTCAAAGTTTTGCAAATAACTTTGAATTTGAATTAATGATATTTTATAAGTTTATCGATTTAAACTTTTTGTGATTTTCTACATTGTTAGTCCTAACTAAATAGTAATGCTATATAGTTACTTTTCATATACTTTGCTATGCGGACAATAAATCTAATTAATTCTGTTTAAACTAATTGTGAATAAATATTTTAGTAATTCAATTCGTAAATGATTTTTCTTTCGATGCTTAGAAATTTAACTATTCTCTATAAATAGTTATGTATTTCAGCAACATGGCTTCCAACTGATTATCGTTATTGTTTAAGAGTTATTCTCGATGAGAAGCTCTTTTCATTTGGAGCCACTTAGTTTCACGATACAATATTTTCTTGTGTTTAATAAACGAACATACTAAATTCGGTTGTTGTACATGAAAACGTTTATTCATCAATAAAAGTACGGAAAATAAAAAGAAAACGTTCTCTTTCTTTGTTAAGTGTCATTTCAACCTTGGTAGACAATATAGATCTCAAGGCATCCTTGTAGAGGAACAGTAGTCGTTCTATTTAACCTAAAGCTGGAAGTAAGGAAGTTATTACCTTTCCAAAGTGTGTTAGTCTGAAAGTGAAAGTAATTGCGCGACTGGAGTTTAAAGTCGCTTTCGACGACGGTGAAATCTGGCACTTTGGCCCCTACACCACGTCCACTGCCTCATAGATAGATAGATAGATAGATAGATAGATATGAATAAACTGTGATAGATCGATTTGGTTTCTTTGTTTGAGAGCATAAAAATCTTCGTGGGTTATTTGATGCTAAATCCATCTTTTAGTGGTAATATTTATGGAGTTGCCCGTGGTGTAATGGTTATCGTCGTAGGAAGTGGACACGGCAACACGAGTTCAAATCCCTGACGAGACTAATTGTATTTCACATAGCGCTAACACCCTTGGGAATGGTAAGAATTCATTTATTCTACCTCCAGCTATGGGTGAATAGTAGGGCAGATTGGGTTCTTCAGCCCTGGTGAGGCAACTAGTCTAGGAAAACTCTGAATTCAAACTCCGTTTACAAATTGACCTCATGTCATATCCTGCCCGAGTGGAGGGGTTGGTAAATATGGTTGTGGTAAAATTTAAAACACAATTGGTGGTGGGTGGGGGGTAAGGAGGTTAATAAATTTCTAAGGGATATAGCGTCAGTGTAGTTCGAACTCGCTTACTACGATGTCGCAACAATTTAGCCCATACACCATGTGAACTCTCCCGTTCAAGCAGTTGGTGAAACAAGCACATTTAATGTCTTCCATGTTCCATCAAGTTCCTCCATATCTTTTTTTTTTTTTTTGAAATTTCTGATTTTTTAATCTTTATAAAAAACATAGCAATTATAAAAAAAACTGTTTACGTGGTTATCCCAATAATGAGTTGTTTTTTTTTTTTTTTTTTTTTTTTTTCGTGTATACTGTCGTTAAGAACTGTTGATTAATCCCATTTATATGTTAATAATTTGAAAGCATATATTACGCTAAGGCAGTTTCACTTATCTGCTGTGGTCTCAATCAATAAAATTGTAACATTGTAAGCAAATTGTACCAGGACGCAAATAGATGTTATTTAAAAAAAAATACAATTGAAACCGAAAGAGAGACGATTTCACAAAGTTCGACATCTCCTCCAGTGGGCTACATGTAACAAGATATGCTAGATCCAGCAACCCCGGGCAGATTTGGCCAAGGTCACAAGCGATGATCATCTGAGTGGAGGCAGAAGCTAGCCGAAAAGTGGAAGCGGTTGTTAGGTGTTCCGTGATCTCTAATATAAGACAGCTTATTTCGTAATTCAGCCTTTCGTTTCCCCTTTGGTGGCTGTGGTGCAAGGAGACGAAAGTTTTGTGAACAAAGAACGATGAATGAATCAAAGATACTAGAAGTGTCCTGTTGCTATAAGGAAGAAGAAGCTTATCCTACAAGCTGTGTCTGTTATCTAGTTCTTCCTGCTTCCACAGCATCAGAAACTGAACGAAGGGAACAAAGCAAGAGTGGTCCTAACGCTCAAGATGTTTTTTTCTTTGTGTTTCTCGTTCTGCAACCAATGCTTAGCAATCAGCGGTGACATAGCAGTCGTCGGTGACTACTCTTCAAAACGTTCATGCCCAAAACTTTTTTTTTAAATTAAAACTGATTTGCGAAATTTTTCACCGGAGTAAAATATTCTAAAAAAAATAGATATGAATTCTTAATCAGATAAATGTTCTTTACGATAGTATTTTAGAAATATTTTTTAGATAATGAATTTAAAAGTACTTAAAGCAATCAAAGTCTGTGTTTTCCTCGGGGAAAAAATCTCCCATTAATAATAATAAAGATAAATTTTCGTTTATTGACTACTGGAATAATTTTGTCAATTTCATTTCATTTTTACAGTTGGTTTGCTGTGTATGTAAAATATATCTGCTGTCATTGAATATTGCGTTGTATTAGATTTATTGCCGATTAAGCGAAACCCTGAATTTATAAGAGTTTAATTCTGTGATAGAATTTGTGAAAAATGTGTTTTGCTTTATTATGACAAAATTTTCCTATAGAAAAAAAATGATATCTTCGTTACGTGTTCATTTTTTTTTTTTTGTTTATTTGATTTTTAAATTAGGTGCTGATTTTCTCGTTATATTTTTAGATATACATATTTATAAAGTTCACCTAAGAATTTTACCATCTATGAGGATCTAGGAACGTATTTACCGCGGATTAAAATCTTTATATTAATAGCTAGTTAAGGAAGAATCTTGACTACCATTGGTAATTTAACTTTGTCGGTTTGGGCTTTAGAATATGCCGACTGCATCTCTACCGAGTGTTTAGGATATGATACTGTTGTATCGTGGTAAGGAAAAGATACACAGAGAAATAGAGTTAATTGTTTATTTACTCAAGTGGTACAGTTCGACCAGTATTATAAGTCTCGCGCTGTTGATGTTATGTTCGAAGTCGGTCTTATTACTGACCGACGTCCTTTCAAAGCTTTCTCTCTGCTCCTCTTTCTGCTTCTGCTTTTCTCGTGCTTGAGAGACACGGCGTCTTTTTATACCTCCGCGACACCGGAAGTCACGTGGTACGAGCCACTATACAACAGATACTAAACTATCTGATGGTGAAGCTCTAGAGCTTTAGGGAATGTGGAATACTCCTTCAATACCATTACTCTCAGATCAACTCTGTCTAAGAGTAATAGTACCTGTTATAGTTCTTTCTACGGATCAAATAGTCGTGTTTAATCACTTGATATGCATGAAACCCATTAACTGTATGCTAACAAACAATTGATTTTAAATTGGGTTTAGAAAGCAATACCTGAAATCATTTAACTTTGAGCAAATAAAATGATTAATTTTATATAGTAATTCTAGAGACCTCTTAACTGTGTGCAAACAAATGAACACTGGCTTTCCTAAAAATTGTTACCGACAATCTACATCTTTACAAATTACATATAATTTACATGTACGTAGGTATTAACAAAATTTCGCGTTAAATAGTCTAGAAGGGTTGATTTTAGATTTTTAAAAAAAATTATTCAGAGGGAAAAATGTTAACTTTTTAAAATGAAAATTTTGATAAAGTCATGTACACAGCAAAACAATTTAGATGTGTACACTCTTGAAGAGTCTCTATTACATAGGCTTTTTAAATCTATCTTAAGCTTGTAAATACTCAACCAAGCGATAACCGGTCAAAATATCTGCTTTAAAAACCAGGACTACAGAATTTTCTGGAAAGAACAGCCCCAAGTATACAGCCATTTCACTCTTTAATGTTTTCATAGAAAAATATGTGTGATAAAACACCATATTTTTTTCTGCTTTACTTTTCCAGATTGTTCAGCCTAAAAGTTAAAGGTTCGTATTATACCCGAGAACTAAATACTGACATTTTTCTGGCTACATGCGTCACCATATTCGGGATGACATGACCGAATGTAAGTTATATCTATGCTCAAAGCTAACTAATGTGTAACAAATATGTCTATTTAATAGTGCTACAGAGAAATAGCCGATGAAATGCGTGTTTGTTTACAAATTGTTGCTTTTATCGCGAACTTATTTTCGCCGAGTTTGTTACATTTTTGCGTGAACATCACTTTGAATTTGCCCTAAATAGTGCGCAAATTTTGTACTTTGAAACGTTATGTAAACTAAATAAGTTCTTATTTTTAGTCGATACAAAATGAACAAAAGTTTTTAAAAAATTATGTTAAATCAATTCTAAAATTAACTGCTACAAAATCAAAAGAATCATATGTAGTAGACAGGAGAGAGGATATATATATATATATATATATATATATATATACGCAGCATTTCTTCGTTAATGCAAATTTCATTAAACATAATAGACATTTTATGCCTACATATTTTCTTCTGGATCCGTTCGAATTCCCGTATTACTTTTATCGTATTCGGGGAGAATTGATGCAGGTATTGTCCATAGTTGTATGTATCCCTAGTACTTTCTGCCCGACTTTGGGCCATCATCAGGGGAGAATCTATGACAAAAGTGATGTAACTTTTGTT
Source organism: Sepioteuthis lessoniana (assembly GCA_963585895.1). Lineage (NCBI taxonomy): Eukaryota > Metazoa > Mollusca > Cephalopoda > Myopsida > Loliginidae > Sepioteuthis > Sepioteuthis lessoniana. Next base: position 39,424,616 of record OY757906.1, on the reverse strand, counting down.
TTAGCAAATTACTACTGTGTAAGGACGTCTCGAATTTGGTCATTAGAAATAACTCCTCTCGCTCGATTGGGGTGTTGCAAAAAAAAAACAACGTTATATATAAATTTAAATGTCCCCTAGGAGATTGTATCTCTGATAATAATAATAATATATATGTTGGTTTAACCTCAACTACCCTGTCGAGGAGACTTACAATGCACCTTTCTGACACAAGTTCAATAGCTCAGCATTTAAAAAAACATTCATGCCCAACAACACAACAGCGAAAAATTCTCACCGACAACACAACAATACTCGAACATCAAAATAATTTAAAAAAAACTTCGGATTCTCGAAGCACTATATATTAGAAACCTGCAACCAGCACTTACTAGAATTAATTTTGAAACCAGTGCTAATGTACTTTAATGTCTTTAGCTACTGGCACTATTTACAGAATTACATTTAAAAGCAAACAGCATAATCTTCAACGGCAAAGACGTCCTTACACAGTAGTAATTTGCTAAAACAAAAGTTACATCATTTTTGTAATAGATTCTCCCCTGATGATGGCCCAAAGTCGGGCAGAATGTACTAGGGATACATACAACTATGGACAATACTTAAGTCAATTTCCCGCGAATACGATAAAAGTAATACGGGAATTCGAACGGATGCAGAAGAAAATATGAAGGCATAAAATGTCTATTATGTTTAATGAAATTTGCATATATATATATATATATATATATATATATCTTTTTCTAGAATTTCGTCACCACAAGTTAAGAATTCGTATTATACACAAATACATGTTATAAATGAATAAATACACGATTATAGACCTTCTCCAAACCGTACGAATATTTCTAAAATATTGGCTGTCTTTCGGAGAAATGTTCGAAACGTAAACATATATTCTGCAATATTACTCTGTCTATCTGCCTCTGGGGCACCTCAGGTGGTGTAATGGTTAGCAAGGTAGACTAGCAAACCTACACGAGTGAGTTCGATTCTCATTGGGAGCCCCATTCATGCGGCCTTGTGCTACATCTAAGCAAAAAGCTTAGTAAATTAACTCTGTCTATCTGTCTCTGTCTCACTCTGTGTGTGTGTGCCTCTCTCTCTCTCTCTCTCTCTCTCTCTCTCTCCATGCCAACTATTGATTATGCAACGCAAACTTGTTGGATCTTTCTATTTTATAAACTTCAATCGTCAGTCATTCATTAAATCGTCCTCATCACATCAAAATGTGCCATTTTGTGCAACATCGAAATTTCCTCCAATGAAACACCTTGCTGTGATAAATCACATTCAAATCAATTGAGATAATAAAGTAGAATTTTAACCGATATCCAACTAAAAAGAAACCCAATCGACTGGCACTGTAGAATACACTGACTGCGTCTCTACAGAGAGGCGAGGGCCCCTTCTCAATGAGTGTCCTGGATACGAGACAAAACCATCTGAGGGTGAATCGCCAATCCAGGAGCTTTGGCAAATGTGGATTACTCCTTCTTTCCCATTACTCCCAGGTGCACCTCAGTCCCGTAATGTCTGTGCCAGTCAGAGTCCCATCAATAGAACTGTTTAACTATTTCTACTAAAGTGATGTACTCTTATGGACCCCCACACAGGGTCGTGCAAAAGCAGGACGGCCAGCACGAACATACATTCAGCAACTATGTGAGGATACAGGATGTTGTCCAGAAGACCTGCCTGAGGCGATGAACGATAGGGAAAAGTGGCGAGAGAGGGTCAGGGATATCCATGCTACCAGCACGACATGATGATGATGATGATGATGATGACTGTGTGCAAAAAAAAATGATTGATATTTAATTGAATTGTTAGTGTTACATAAAACAATTTAACTTTGTGCAAATAAAACTACAACTGTAAGATACTAATACTTGAAACCATTGAACTAAGTGCAAACTAAATTAGAAGTATTTGTGTGAGAAATGAGTTATATTTGATAAAATTGGTAGTGTTAGATAGAACTACTTGAAACTATTTAACTGTAAGCAAACAAATTATCTCTGGCTCGTATGAAAATAAAAACATACCAAGAAACTGTTTGTTTACAAATCATGTCTATTAATTATATATGCATAAGCAGGATTTAATATCAAAAAATCAACTTGTGTTGATATGCGATAGAAACCAACCAACCAACCAACCAATTAGCATGAATAAAAATTGCTCGACATATGAACAGAAAAGAAAAAGATGTAGCCTGTAGCGGAAAATAGGGCACCTTGGGTGGTGTACGGGCACCTCGGGTGGTATAATGGTTAGCATGTTAGACTAGCAAACCTACACGCGTGAGTTCGATTCTCAGTGGGTGCCCCATTTATGCAGCCTATTACTACATCTAAGCAAAAAGCTTAGTAAATAACAACCTGTAGCAGAAAAGATTGCCAAAAGTGAAAAGCTGATAATCAGGTTAAAGGGGCCTTCTTCATTTTGAAGTCTGGCGCAACACAATCTCCCATACCTATTTTTCTCATGTTTGTGTCATACTTGATCACACTTTTTAAATAGAGTTAGTATACTGTTTACAAATGCCTAATGTGCTCTTTCTCGGATATTTGGATGAGATATTAAAAATTTGTTTAAAAATATGATAAACTATTCTCTGGTGCGATACAACATGGTAGAGTGGCTAACGTACTGAAATAGCACATCATAGTAAGCTAGTTCAAACTCAAGTCTCGCTTTTACGATCACTTTCGAACTTATATTCTTGGAGAAGGTATGAATTACCTAATTTCCCAAGTTCTAGGTTAAATAGTACGAAAACTGTTATTCTACAAGGATGGATTTAGCATAAAAATAACACACGAAGGTTGATACACCATTAAACAAAGAATCCGAAACCCATACATTAGGTACACGTTTATGGGTCAGATTTTCACCAGAAATTAATTATTGACCTCTGATTAGCTCCATATTTGAGAGAATGTTTCATTTTTTAGGCTTTTGACACACGTAAAGGCGCATAAATAAGAATTAAAAAACTATATCTAAAACAAAACGTTGAGTACTGAATTGAATGAAATGAAGTCTCCCATTTTGACCTGGATTTTTATCCTATTAATCGGATTTTTCATATTACGTATCTGATACAATTTAAGAAAATATTAGCAAAATCAAAAGAGTGTTTTATCTTTAATATTTTACAAACAGCTGAAGAAACACTGAATAAAATCACTTTAAAGAGATAGCGTGAAGATCCTGGTTTCATAATATATATATATATATATATATGTGTGTGTGTGTGTGTGTGTGTGTGTGTGTGTGTGTGTGTGTGTGTGTTGTGTTTCCCAGGACGTTTTTATATCTTTTAGATATAACAAAAATATTTTGGTGTTCATTTTTAACCAAAATATATGCATTTTTGAAGGCTGTTACATTAAAACCTGCTCATAAAAGTAAGATTCTAGTGCCATCGTCATAAAAACCTATTATCAAAGCCCCCAATTTCAAAAAATCAGATCATTTTTTGAAACCATAGGGGTATTTTGTTTTAAATTAGTATATTTACCCGTGGAAGAAAACCAATTCAATAATTGTAGCACAATTTCGTTGACAAATTTCCGTGCATTAATTACCAATATTTATTAGTTTTGTTTGATTTTTTTTGTTTAATGTCATATCAACCTTCGTGAGTTATCTAATTACAAAGCCACCTTTGTAAAAGAACAGCAGTGGTAATATTTAACCCATATCTGTCGGGATTGGGAGGAGGGTCATACCTTTCCCAAGGGTATTACATCTGAAAGTGAATGCAAAAGAGCAACTGGGCCTTGGACTCTTTTTCCTCGATGTCGCACGTACGTTAGCAACTAAGCCACGGTGATTATTATTATTATTATTATTATTATTGCTGTTGTTGTTATTATTATTATTATTATTATTATTATTATTATTATTATAATTTACTCCTTTAGAGTTTTTCACATCAGTGTTAGCTGATGGTTTTTTACTGGAGTTTGAGTGACATCAAGTCTCCTCAGGTCTCCAGGACTCGTCTCAGGATTTTGGCCGTTCTTAGCAATGCTGTCGTTTGGATAGTCTCTAACCGTCCACAAACTTCCAAGTCCTCCAGGCCTTTTAATAATCCTTTAGTTATTGTGCCTAACGCACCAATCACAATGGGCACAATCGTTACTTTCATGTTCCACAGCTTTTTCAATTCTCTAGCAAGGTTGAGGTACTTATACATCTTTTCATTTTCCTTCAGATTTATTCTATGGTCCGCCGGGACAGCAGAGTCGACAATTTTAAAAATTCTTTTTTTTGTTGATTATTATAAGGTTTGGTCTTCTGGCCGGGATTAGGTGATCCGTTTGTATGTTAAAGTCCCATAGGTGTATATACGAGTCATTTTCTAGGACAGGTGCTGGGTTGTGCATATACCATTTGTTTGGATGATCGAATTGAAATTTCCTGCTCATTTCCCAGTGGATCACCTTGCCGATCCAGTCGTGTCTCGACTTATACTCCTTCTGTGCTAATTTGCTGCATTCGCTAATTATGTGATTGATCGTTTCGTCTATTATTATTATTATTATTATTATTATTATTATTATTATTGTTATTTTTTTACACTAGGGTTGGCTGATGGTTTTACACAAGAGTCTGAAAGACAGCAGGTCTCCTCAAGTCTCCAGGACTTTTCTCAGTATTCTTGCTGACCTCAGTAATGGTTTCGTTTGTACTCCAATTTCCATCTTATCCGGCTTCTTTGGGGATCGTTCTGAGTGCACCAATTCGACTTGCTATCATAGTGATCTTCATGTTTCATATTTTTTTTAGTTCTCTTTTTTTTATTTTGACACTGTGGTCCGCCAGGACGGTAAAGTCTACTCGTCGACGGCAGGTTCTCATTTTTTATTAACTGTGAGTAGATGTGGTCTTATGGCCAGGAATAGATGATCTGTTTGTTCCTCAAAATCCCAGAGAATTTATGCGACTTAATCTCCAGGATGGATTCTGGTTAGTGCATATTCTATTAGGCAGTATTATCATTATTTATCTAATTATTTAAAAAACAGAACTTTTCAACAACAACTAAAATGATATAGAAAAAAATTCAAAAACCTTTTTGCCTAAAAATTCATGATTAATAATCTGCGTGTTTTCTGTTACTCTAACAAGCTAGGAAAGTAGCTCATGTCTATTCCTTGTCCAATTTGTGGTTGGCTTAAATGTTGCCGAAACGAAAACGGATATCGACCAATAAAAATTTCGTTCTGATACATGTCACATTGATTTTGCTCTTAAGTCTTCAGTGAAGGCATGAATCTATTTCTTTATTCTTCCTTTATGAACTGGTTTGAAAATTAATCTTGCTGACTATTTGCTAATGAGTGCATTCAACATTGAGCACCTCATATTAGTGGCTTTTGTGCCAGAAAACTTAATTTATTACACATACCATATACATATGAAATAGAGTAGTGTTCTCTAGCCTTGGGTAGCAATTATTCTTAAAGAAAGACAACATTAAATTAAAAACTTAGAGTGGATACCCAAATTTTGGGTCTATATCAAAAGGATGGATGTGTGTTTAAATGTTCTTCGGTAAAAAACAATTTGTAAAGATAATCAGTGCACAAGGGTTGATCTGATTAAAGAAATCCTTGCTCTCTCACCATCCGTCCTTTTCAGCCATCGCACATAGTAATTCTTCTTGAAGGCACTCAGAGTCCGCACTGAACTGTTGATTGCAAGTTTTTGCTCGTTGACCAACATTGTCCATGCATTGGAGTCAATAGAACTTCGCTAATGAGATTGTCTTTTCATCTCCAGCAGTTTTCCATTAAAAAAATTAGTCGAGTACCAACTAATATTGGATATTCAAAATAGGCAAAGTTCCCAAAACAAATAAAAATATAAATTATAGATTTTAAATACGAGATCTTATTGTAAAAAAGGTAACATAATTTTCCTGTTTTTAAAAACTTAATGGTGAATATAGTACTAAAATCAAATAGTATCCTTTAATCTAACCACATTGAAATCATTCCTATTTAAAATTTACAACAACTCTTTGATGTCAGGAATGGATATTTCCTGAATTAATTTTATTTATTCATTCATTCATTTATGTTTGATTTTGTAAACAGAGAAGGATGTCAACCTCTAATATCGGAAAAAGGCAATATTTAACATTCAAATAAGCGAAATTTGGATATAAATTATTAGGTCTTCGGAAATTATTCATTAAAAATAATGTTTTTAAAAGTAAAGATACCAAACATTTCGCGTCCACTTCTTATGTATCTAAAAAAATTTCGTGTAAATTATAAGACTATTAATTGGTTCTTATTCTAGTGTAAATTTCATTCATACTGTAAAAGTAAGAACTATTATCGTAGCTTCTATAAGCGTGGCATGCAAATAATATGACCGTGGTCAGAATTACTAGCAATAAGAAAGTCCGATCCAGGCCTTTCTTGATTACCTTTGAAGGTGCTGCTTGTGTAAGGATTATTAATCGTAAAAAGTGAACTCGGCTACCAAAGTACAAATTTTGAACGAAGCTGTTTGGAGTTCACGTGGTGCTAATACCCTAAAGAAACATATTATTTCTAAAACTATAGGTAAATAGTTGTGTAGACTGATTACGTACGCAAGAAGTGGAAGCAAAATGTTTGATATAACTTTTAAAAATCATTAGTTTAAAAAAATAATTTCCACAGAGTTGATTTTTTAAAATCCTAATTTTGCTAATTTGAAATAACCTTAGCATCGAAACTGGTCTCTAAGAAAAAAAAAACCCTGAATTCAAACCAGTGGGAGAGGGATGGGCACCAACTGGCTGGTTGGTTGGTTATTGTCTTTTACAGCGTATTGACCCTTTCCAGGTAATTTAACGCCGAATTGTCATTTTGATAAGTTTCAATCCATGTAGAGTATAATTTTTACTTTACTCACAGTTAAATGGCAAAAAAGTTCTATTTCAAGCAATTCATTTTATCTTAAGCACACAGATATAATGTCAAAAACAATTTTATTTCAAATAATTCTGTTTTGCATGAGTAAACGGTTTAGTTCCATTTGAGCCATTGAGAGGACCAAACCAGGTTCTACCACTCTGGGCCATAGTAGACCTGGTAGCGATAGCAATATAGGGGTACTCCGCATTTCTCAAAGTATTACTGGAGCACCATCATCAGATTCTTTGGTGTTATATCCGGAACACTCGTTGGGGGAGATGCAGTCAGCATGTTGTACAACCCCAGCCGACTGGGCCATCCTCCGGCAGGTTATTTGAGCCCAAAACATGATAATGAATAGGGCCCTTACGACCAAAACAAATTAGGAACAGGGATGATGATACGTTGCCTTAAAGAGAAAAAGAACTTAATTGGAATTAATTTTGATGTCTTGGTAGAGCATATCCTGAGCCCAGTCTCTGTTAAGGGTTAAGACCCCCCACACACACACACACAACGACTGTCATAGATATAACAATGAACCACGTGATGGTGAGTCTTCAGTTCTGGAGCACTGGGAATGGTGGAATACCGTTTCAATGCCATTACACCATGGTCCCCTCGGATCAGGAGTAGTTGTTACTGTAAGAGTCACATCTATGGGACAAATAGAACTGTTCTGCAATTTAACTGCACACAAACAAAACGCTGATGTTAAAGTGATTTATTAGTATTACATAACAATACTCAAAGCCATTTATCTCTGTGCAAATGAATGACTTATGGCTTGTTCAGATTATTGCAAACAAACTAATTGTCTATTATATATATATATATATATATATATATATATATATATGCCTGCAGTCAGGATTGAGCAAGTGACCTCCAGATGATAGTCTCTTTGAAGCTTAGCGAACCAACACCTAGCCTAACGGTTATAGACGCGGGTTCCGTATATATATATATGCAAGAAGTGGAAGTAAAATGTTTGATATAATTATCTTTAAAAATTATATATATATATATATATATTTCCTTGGGAAAGGTAGGAAACCTATTATTTTCCCTCCAGCTATGGGTAAATAGTAGGGTAGACTGTTTCTTCAGCGTTGGTGAGGCAACTAGTCGAGGAAAGGAAAACTCTGAATTCAGACAAGTTAAACTCCGCTTAAAAATTGACCTTGTGATATATCCTGCGCGAACGGAGGGGTTGCTATATATATATATATATATATATATATATATATATATATATATATATATATATATATATATATATAAACAGGAGTTGGTATTAAATTAACGTCAAATAATGATATGCCATAGAATCTCACCGACCAACCAACAGACCCAAAGAACATCCCATTGGTATAACAGTTTGCAAGCTAATCTAGAAAAATAAAGCTGAATATTGAGTTCAATCCCTACTAAATGCCCAATACCAGTAGCCATGTCCTAAATCTAAGCTATGATTATTTATTAAGGTGGCATGGCGTGGTATACTAGCAAACAATTACAAATGAGTTCAATGCTCACTTAGTACCCATGATTTTGACCTTGTGCCAAACTAAAATATTTAGTAAGTGGCAACATTACCATTTCCGTTTCAGTCGTTAATATCCGTAATCATATTCAGCATTTCCTTTAGAAAATTTGTTCGTAGGTTTTATTGCAGGAAGTGTCATTTGAATGAAAATGTGCGCGGTTTACATAAAACCAGGATTAATAAAATTATGATTTAATTTTCATAAAGATATTCAAAAGGTAGAAGAAGCCTTAGATTTGCGGAACACGGTACACGCACAATTTTACAAAGTATGGTTAAACCAACGAGTTTTCGTCAAGATATTTTCTAGTTCCACAGTTACTCTAGAATTAAATGCCCTATAATCGGGCATGGCACTTAATATTTTGTAATGAATCAAAATAATCAAATTAAATCTCTCTTAAACCCGCATAAAAATAAGTATTACTGAAATTAAAGCATCTAATATTGTTCCTGTCAAAATGAGCGGATTATTTATGAGGATTATTTTATTGGAGATTTTTCCAAATTTCCACTCAGACAAATTTTCTTTTAGAAATGGATAAAACAGTAACAAGCCGACATATAGAATAGTGTACGCAATGAGGGTGTCAAAAAGAACATTTAACTGTGTGGACAAAAGGTATGCTTATGCTAAACTGGCTTGTTTAAATTAGAACTGTTTGACGAAACTGAATAGCTTGAAATAGAAATATTTTGACAATAAAACTGTGTACTTACATTTAAACGACGTTCATAGGCTAAACTGAATTCTTTGAAATGGAACTGTTTTTGACATTGAAACTGAAGTTTTTGAAATAGAACTGTTTTGACATTGAAACTGTACTTACGTTATACTGAAGTTTTTGAAATAGAACTGTTTTGACATTTAACTATTTGTAAACAAAATCTATATTGATACTAAACTGAATTGGTTGAATTAAAACTGTTTGACGAAACTGAATAGCTTAAAATAGAAATGCTTTCAACAATTAAACTGTGTACTCATGCTAAACTGAATTGTTTGACATAGAAGTGATAATCTATATAAAAATGGATTTGGCATTAAATAACCAACAAAGGTTGATATGCCATTGAAACTCAAACAACCAACCAAACAAAGATAGGCCAGAATATTGAGAAGAGTCCTGGAGACCTCAGGAGACTGGCTGTCACTCAAACTCCAGTGAAATTTCATCAGCTAACGCTGGTAGGAAAAACTCTGAAGCAGTAACAACGATAACATAATGAACGGATGCAGCAAAGTAACATAAAAATAATATAAGACTTGATATGACTGAGTGGTTATCCAAAGGAAACAGTGCAAGAAATTTAAAGTTGACCATTCCACCGAATAGCATATGAACAAACCAGAATTCTGCAGAATGAGACGTATAAAATACTCTAGGATTTTCAGATACAAACAAATAATCTTAAAAGATCGAAAGATTAAACCTTGTGAAAGTTTAAAAAAAAGAGAGTTCCAGCCGAAAAGTAAACTTTGCCACCCCGGAGGACCACAGAACGGACATCAAAGAAAACGAAAAGAGACAAGTACTTAGACCTTGCTAGAAAACTACAAAAAGTTGTGGAATATGAGAGTGATGGCGATTCCACTTGTAATTGGTGCACTCGGAACGATCTCCTAAAGCTTAGTGAGGAAACTGGAAGATTTGGAAATTGAAGGACAACCAGAGACCATCTAAAATATAGCATTACTGTACTTAGCCAGAATACTGAGAAGATCCCTGGAGTATTAAGGATATATGCTGTCAATAACACTGAAAAACCATCAGCTAAAGCTGGTATGAAAAACTCAAAATGATTGAAGCACTCTACAAAGGATGATAACGAGACTGGAAAACTTGGAAATTAGAAGACAAGTGGAGGCCAACATTATTACGATTGGCCAGAATACTAAGGAATGTCCTAGAGACTTGAGGAGACTTGCTGTCAGTCAAAATCCTGTGGAAAATCATCAGCCAACGTTGGTGCGAAAAGCTCTCAAAAGAGTATGATAATAATAATAATTATGATTAAGAAAGAAAACAATTTTTTTCTAATAGCAGCAGAAAACAACACCATAAGAAGAAGCTGTAATAAAGAAAAATGTATGACGCAATAAAATAGCCTGTGTTAGTTATGTGATGATAGAGTTGAAATGATCAGTATTAGCGGAAAAGAGAATAAGACTAGACACGACTTGGTAGGGAAAGTAATCCACTGTGAACTGTGCTAAAAACTAAAAAACTCACAAAGTAGTATAATAATAATGATAATAATAATAATCTTGGCCAGAAGACCAGACCTAATAATAATCAACAAAAAAAAAAAAAAAAGAGAGAACTAGCCAAATTGTTTACTTTAGTGTCCAGGCTGAACACAGTATAAATCTGAAAGAATATGAAAAGAAGGATAAGTAACTCGACCTTGCTAGGGAATTGAAAAACTATGGAACATGCAGGTGACAATTATGCCAATTGTAATTAGTGCGTTTGGAACAGTAACAAACGGATTACTAAAGGGACTGGAGGGCTTGGAAGTTGGCGGATGAGTGGAGACCATCCAAACTATAACATTGCAGAGAACGGCCAGAATACTGAGATGAGTTCTGGAGACGGGAGAAGACTTGCTGTCACTCAAACTCCCGTGAAAGACCATCAGCTAACGTTGATGTGAAAAACTCTAATGAATAAATAATAATAATAATAATCATAATAATAAGGTTTACGAGGGAAATGAATCTCTTCAAATAGCAGCAAAAAACAACGCTATAAGGTCTATGTTAAAGCAAAAATAATTAGTGAATACAGCAAAATAGAGCTAAAAGAGTATAAGACTTGACACGACTGGGTGTGGAAGAGGATCCACTTGGAATAGTACCAGAAACTGAAATTTGACCAAACGAAAATGTGGTGAATGCGCAACCTAGAATCCGTCCGGGAGAATGAGACACATATTTTCTCTAGGATTTTGATAGATAAACAGATCAGCTAATCCCAACCAGACGACCAGACCTAGTCAACAAAAAGAAAAGAGAACCTGCCAAAAAGCGGTCTTTGCTGTTCCGGCCGACGACTGAGTAAAAATAAAAAAGAAAAAAAAGGAAGAAAAGAGAGATAAATACCAAGACCTTGCCAGAAAAATAAAAAAAAATTGAAACATGAGAGTGACGGAAATTCCAGTTGTAATTAGTAAAGGGGTTAGAAGACTTAGAAATCTGAGGACAAGTGGAGACCATCCAGACTATTGCATTATCATGATCGGACAGAATACTGCGAAGAGTCCTGGAGACTTGTTGTCACTCAGACTTTAATGAAAAATATCAACTAACGCAAATAATTTCCATTCAACAATCCATTTTTCGTCATTTTCATTTTAGCATATCACTTTCTTGTAAAAAAAAAAAGTTTAAAAATTTTCTATTTTTGTTATTTTTTTAATACAAAACAATTTCTCTATAAAAATCATTTCCCCTCACAATGACCAAAATTCGAATGTAGTTGGGGGAAAAATAAATGAGTAAAACGAAATAAATGTTCTTATTTGTCTCATCACCATTGCTCATCGTTTGCGTCCAGGTAGTCTATTTATACAATAGTACGAACACAGCTTCAACTTAGAAGAAATTCTGTAATGAAGAAAAGTTTAGATGGAAACAAGAATGCTACGTGGTGTTTTGAATAAATCCTGGAAGCAACACCCTACAAAACAGCAGCTGTACAATCACTTACCTTCCATCTCACAAATCATCCAAATATGACGAGAAATGAGGACAAACGCATTAGCGACCTTTTATTTATGGACTACTACGCATGAACATAAGAGAATTAGCCGAGCAGAAAGGACTCACATACATCAGTTCCGGGCAATGCAGTCTAGATAACCTGCCAGAAGCGATTAATGATTGGGACGGGTATCGACAGACAGGAAACTCAGCGCAAGTAAAATAGATTGATAGATAGATAGATAGATCCAAATAAGACTAACAAACATGCGAGACGGCTGGAAAATTAACGATGAACTCACATGTGACATTCTCCTATGGATGCCTTTACACGGGCGTGCAGATGTTAGACGACCAACTAGGACTTACTCACAACAGCTCTGTAAGGACACAGGATATAGTCTAGAAGACCTGCTGTGAGTGATGGATTATAAAGACGAATGGCGATAGAGAGTCAGGGAAATCCACCCTCGCAGTCGGAGATGATGATGATGCTGACGATCTATACAAATATCAGTTATATCCAGTTAGTATCCAAAGATAATGTGTTTGGAATTGTACATATATAAAATATATGAGAGATTTCATATAATTCTACGGGAGTGCTCGACGTATAAGTACATAGATCTGTGAGGATATAAAACAATCACATACAGAGCGAATATATCAGTTACGTAAATGGAAGAAAAATCAAAGGACAGTTACCGTACCATTATAGATTAATTTCGGCGAGAGGTGTTGTCTTACCTCTTCAGATGGCAAAGAAATATGTATATATATATAAGAATTTGTCGTTAAAAATTGTAGAATACATAAAACTGTAATTTTTCATGTATATTAAACATCTTCGAATTTAAAATGCATAGACTTCACATTAATACGTATATAAAAAAAGCTAAAACAAATAGTAAAACATTTCTTACAACTGTACTAAACATGATTTTGCAACTTTGAGCCCGGATCGAAAAGACATAGCATAGTGTGCCATTCTGACTCTCAGGTAAAGAAAAAGTTCTGGACACAACGGCAAGTAAGGAAAGTCTTGCAGAAAGTCTTCTTGGACATGAAAGGATCCCTCACTATGGAATTCGTTGAAAAAATGTGCTCCTGTAAACACTGCCAGCTCCTTCGTCAAAATTCACCTAATTTATTGAATGAATCTCGTAGTTAGACCAGTTGACATTGGAAAATAATAAAAAAATAAAATAGATAGAATGAAATAACTTCAAGGAGTGCAGAAGTTACCAGAGGTCCCTGACACGAAGTAGGGGTAGTGCATGCCCGGAAAAAGGATCGGCCCTGCGCAAAATATTCCATCTCATTTCAGCCTCCACCGTTGCACTTAACGGACTCTTTTTCACGCAGTCGCAAGCAGCGAACACATAAGCTGAATATGTTTTATAGCCTAATATCTAGCCATACCTGTTGATAGGGAGCCAACACATCCGAAAAAAAAATTATTAAAAAACAGCCACTAGACTTGACAACACCGACTTTGTATTTTTCAACCACGGAAAACGACAAGTATATTTCAACGCCTTGTTTCGGAGATTGACTGTTTTTCTAGTGGTCCTGGAAGAAATTTCCATGCTACATCGTAGCTGCATGAAACTTAAAAAATAAAGTTGAAATTCAAAAGGTATCTTGAAAGGTCTATTTTTTTCCTTCGGTAATTCTTTTGCAGCTTTCACAGACACAGAAGACGCCAACGAGTTAGATGGGGTTGAGAAGAAAACAATGAAGTCAGATACGCTAAACCCTAACACCCACATCCTACGAACCCAAAAACCAAATAATGACCGACCAAATCCTAGAACCAATAATTTGTCCACGCTTTAATATTTATTTATTCAACGTCGCTTCATTTAAATCTGAAAAATTTGGTCTCTTACCCTCAATGAAATAAAATAAAAAAATAATTCAATATTACATAAAAATGGGTTGTTTTTTTTTGCTCTTTCACTTGACAACATTTCTTGTAAAATTATTATAGGTTGGTTGGTTGGTTGGTTTAATGTTATGTTTAATGGCGTATCAACACTTTTCAGGTCATTTGACACCGAATTAAATTACAAACATTTCAGTTTAGTATACTCGTAAGTATAGTCATTGTTTACAAACAGGTAAATTCCAAAACAGTTCAATTAAATGTCAAAACAGTTCTATTTCAAACAATTCACTTGAGAACAAAAACAAAGTTTCAGTGTCAAAAACTGTTCTTTTTCAAAGAATTCAGTTTAGCATAAGTACGTAGTTTAAATGTCAAGAACAGTTCCATTTCAACAATTCAGTTTAGTATGAAGTCATAGTTTACTTCTAGTTGATCCATAGATAGGACCCTATCGCGTGCTAACACTCTGGGTCTGAGTGGACCTAGGAGCGATGGCAATGAACGGGTACCTCACATATCCTAAAGCTCCAACATTGCTGGAACCTCACCATCTGACTGTTTCGTGTCCTATCCAGGACACTCGTTAGGGGGAGTCTTACCCCTCTGCAGAGAAGCAGTCGGTGTATTCTACTGCTCTAGCCGAATGGGCAAAATTATTGTGGGAAAAATAAGAGAAAAACAAATACTTGAAAAACTGCCAAAAGAATTTTCTTTTTTAAAAAGGGAAAAGTAAAATATCAACCTATCATAATCATTTTTTAAAGATTGAATCATTAGCAGTCAAGTGTTTGGTTTCTTTGTTTGATGGCATATCAACCTTTGAAAGTTATTTAACGCGGAAGACATCGTTCTAGAAGAAAAGTAGTGGTACTATTTAGCCCAGAGCTGGAAGGATAAGAGAGTTCATACCCTTCCCAAGGGTATTTGTCCGAAAGTGAACGTAATAGCGCGACTGGAGTTTGAACTTGATGCTACGATCCCGCACTCTAACCATTACGCTACGAGGACAACCCGGGTGAAGTGTTGTTGAACCATTAAAAAAATGTGAACTTCAATATTCTTTATGAAACCTTTCGTTATTTAATTACCTTCAATTGTTAGACTATATCTACACAAAATAAAAAGATTATGAAAGGAATAAAAGAAGAGGAGAACAAAATGCAAAAGAAGAAGAAGAAGATGAAGAAGAAGAAGAAAGAGACTGTGTGAATATATGAGAGAGAGAGAGAGAGAGAGAGAGAGAAAGAGTATAAGATTGAGGTAATGAAAAAGGAGTTTTCGGGTCACCTTCGACTACGGTCAATAACTTTACTTGTTTTTTTGTTTTTTTATAAATAATTATAGCTGGTGACCGTACTCGAACATTGAAAGCTTCTATAATTTGTAAGGATTTGACGAAATGTCAGTTTCCTAAAATACCGTAACTTTTCTAAAAAATATAATATTAACCTCACAAAATATGGGACTTAGTCACCAAGTATAAATATGCATCAAGAACTAGAGGAAATTGCGATAGATTGTAGGTTTTATCGCACACACCCACACCCACACACACACGTGTACAGACGCTTTCTCTTTTTTTCTGTCTTTCTTTCCCCACCACACCCGGATCTTCTTTCTTTCTTTCTCTCTCTCTATTTATCTCTCCTTCTCACACACACGTAGGGACTCTGTCTCTCTTTCCCAGTCAGCTGGGGCTGTAGAATACACGGACTGCATATCTGCAGACGGGAAACACCCGCTCCCAACGAATGTCCTGGATAGGACAATAAAAAATCTCTCGGAGAGGTTTTAGTAATCCTAGAGCTTTGGAGAATGCGAAGTACCCCTTCATTGCCATTGCTCCCAGGTCCACTCTGGCCCGGAGTGGTAGCCCCTGATAGGGTCCTATCCCTGGTTTAAATAGAACTGCACTGCGTACTTATGCTAAACTGAATTTCTCGAAATAGAACTGTTTTGACATTTAAACTGCATACTTATGAAAAACTGAATTCTTTGAAATAGAACAGTTTTTCACATTGAAAATGTACTAACGCTAAAGTGAATTTTTAAATTAGAACTGTTTACCGAAACTGAATAGCTTGAAATAGAAATGTTTTTGACTATTAAACTGTGTATTCATGCTAAACTGAATTGTTAGAAATAGAACTGATTATTTGTGAAAAATAGATTTGGCGTTAAATAACCAACTAAGGTTGATATGCCATAAAATCCAACCAACCAACCAACCAACCAATCAATCTGTTTCTCTTTTTATCTATTTATCCCTCTCACATACACTGACGCTTTCTCTCTGTCTCTGTCTCTGTCTGTTTGTCTCTCTCTCCCTCTTTCTCTCTTTCTCTCTCTCTCTCTCTTACTCTTTCTCTCTCACAGACACACGATGATCTCTCTCTTTCTCTCTTACACACACACGATGATCTCTCTCTTTCTCTCTTACATACACATAGACGCTTTCTTTCGTTCTTTGTCTCGCTCTCTGTCTCACTCTCTCTCTCTCTCTTTCTCACACAAACGAACACTGTCTCTTGTTCTATCCATTTCTCATACATACCCAGTCTCTCTCTCTCTCTCTCTCTCTCTCTCTCTCTCTCTCTCTCTCTCTTTCTCTCTCTCTTTCACACACACACACACACACATGGAACCTCTCTTACAGTTTTCTCTTTCTCACTCTCTCACACAGACACACACTCTCATTTTATTTCTTTTCGTTCTCTTTTTTACTCGCTTTATTCTCTTATTTACTTAGTTTGTGTAGAAGTACCTAAACAATAAGTGACTTGTAGAATGAAATCAGCGAACTGAGTTTAATTCTGGCAAACATAGTTTGTGTTCAGAAAACCCGAATGTCATCTATTAGTAAACAGCAAAGCAGTTTGAGATCTTCAACGTTGTCAAAAGGCAATGAATTTATGACCGAAAAATATCAAGTTGATTGAAAAGCCCCGGTGGCACAATTGGTTAGCGCGCCGAACTTATAGACAGTACCTTCCCGTGCTAGTCCCATATGTTAAGATATGCGGAGGTTGTGAGTTCGAGCCTGACTCGGGGCAAACATTTTTGGTGGCTCTGGTGGTGTAACTCAGACTCAACACGACTGGCTCTGAGTTTCATTGGCTGCCCAATTCACAGAACCTTGTACCACATCTAAGCAAAAGAAAACAAGCTTAGAAATTTACTACTTGAAAAGGAGATAGTTCTGCTAAGTAACCTGGATTGGTTTTTGAGATTGGGAGTCCTAAGGTTGGAAGCATCTATCGATCCGATCTTTGAGTACTTTTGGTTGTTGAGTTGATGGGTTAATTTTTAAAGCATGAGAACGTGTGTGGGTTTCTTTCTGGGTATATTGTACGCTTGTATTCATTTTTTTCTTTCGTTGTTTCTTTATTCATATATACATATATGTGTGTGTACGTGTGCGTGTGTGCATTTAGGCATCATTTCCTCATTGAGGCATATCTGATTGAATATTACAGACAATCTTTGTGTACATATTTTTCTTTCAATCCTTTCAAATTGTCATATAGTTGTTTTGATATCAGGCCTGAATTGGCCAACAAATTTGCCGTATTTAGCTGGTTCCTAAGTACTTTCGTACTTCCCTTGGGCCATCATCAAGGGGTGTGTCTATTGCCAAAAATACAATACAGCGTTTTATTTCTACTGGTGAAATATATATATATATATATATATATATATGTGTGTGTGTGTGTGTGTGTGTGTGTGTGTGTGTGTGTGCGTGGAAATAAATCGTGAAATATATATATATATGTGTGTGTGTGTTTTTGTGTGTGTGTGTGTGTGTGTGTGTGTGTGTGTGTGTGTGTGTGTGTGTGTGGAAATAAATCAAAACTATGACGAAAACAGAAAAAACAGTAATCCAAAAATGATGAATTTATTATAAAGGGGAGTCAACGTTAAAGCCTTTCCCTTTCGGTTTTAGTAAACCTTCATCGGGACGTTAAAATCGGAAACAAGTGTTGATAGAACAAAGATATACGAGTTAATAAAATACAAAACAATGGGGAAAATATGTATATACAATGAAAGATCATATATCAATTCAATCATTCAATTAGCGTACTTTTTTGGAAAAACTATCACGTGATTGGCTCAGGGAATGATGCTTAAATATATGGAACTTCTAGGAGATGAAATAGAAGAAGAAAAAGAAGTAGAAACAAACAAAATATTTACTAAAACCCAAACGTTTTAACGTTGACTTTACTTCGTAATATATTCATCACTCTTGAAAACTTTGTTTTTCTATTTTATATATATATATATATACATATATATCTCATGGTTATATGTTATCAGGTATTCCTATCTAACATATAAATTGCATGCAAACAGATCAATTTGACCCATGGAAGAGACGCCAGCAACTACAACCATACCGAGTAAGAGTGAACCTGGGAGTAATGACAATGAAGGGAATTCGACAAATGACCAGAACTCTAGAACTGTAGCCTTACCATCTGATGGAGTTTAATTTCCTTTGCAGACGAGTACTTCTTTTTTTCTGGAGAAAGCGAGTTTTTATCCATCGGCAGAAGATAGAGAAAATCAGAATTAGTTTTTCTAGTTTTATAAGAATTGTTTGAGGGTAGCCACAACAAAAATCAGCAATTTCCTTGTTTCTGGATGAGGCTAAGAACTTTTTGAATAAGTAAAGTTGGCAACCGTAGTCGAGGGCGACCAGAAGGCTCCCTTTTCAATAGCTACTACACCGAAATGTTGGGGAGGGTGCTACTCCTTTCCCAGGATTGCTCCACTTTACTCTTGATACGTACCTTATATTGCTGACTGTTAAGCAAGTAGGTATCAAGTTCAGTTTTTAAAGTCTTATGGTATGACACGAGCTAGGATTGAACCAAGGTAACCAGGACCATTGGCGAACACTCTACCCACTAGGCCAATGAGCCGGTCAATATATGTTAAGAGTGTGCCATCATAAGACAGACTTTAATGTTGGAAATAAATTTTTCCCATTTTAACTTTTGTCATTTCTGTGTATTTTTATTTTAGTGTCCCATGAGACGCTCGTAAATTCAAGCAGGCTTTCTTCATTTATGGGTAAGGAAACGTGACGCACCACCCACTTGACATTTGAACTGCGTGAGCAGGTAATAGAAACCCGTTTTAAACTAATGAATTTTTCATAGTATTTCATTTTCTTTTTTTGTAAAATGTTATTGTTTTTGTTAAATCTTGTTAAATAATCAGTAAATTGTTTACGTTTAATTGAATTCTATTTTCACAATCAATGTTTTATTTTTGGATGATTCTTTTTTATAACCGACATCAAAATTTTGTAGGACGGATTAAGCAGGAAAAGCTTGTAAAATACTGTCTTTGAAATTTGAAAAGTTTCAAAAAAAGTTTGTAAAAACAGGCAGCCTATTTTAGATTTTTTTCTGTTTATGTTTGTTTCTATGTTTAAAGGCAGATCAACCTTCGTAGGTTATTTAATGCTAAAAACATAAAGGCAGATCAACCTTCGTAGGTTATTTAATGCTAAAAACATGTCATGATGATCATGATAGAAATGTCATGATGATCAAATCTTGCTGACTGCACAGATATTCCACACACACACACACACTCTCTCTCTCTCTCTCTCTCTCTCTCTCTCTCTCTCTATCTATCTATCTATCTATCTCCATCCGTCCCAATCATCTAACACTCCTGGTAGGTCTATCAGAGAATGTCGCTTTTGAGTTGATCCTTACATCTACATCAGTGCCTTGCATGTCTTGTTCGTCTTAAGAGTATGGTCTGTGAGATGGGACACAAGTAGCCCGACATCTGCTATTTCATGCAGATTTATTTTCAGGATTTATTTTCAAAAAATGCCTATAGCATTCTTGCATAGTTTCCATCAAGATTTTTCTTGATACGAATAGTAAGAGTCCAGTTATTGCATACATACAATATTAATAACACAGCAAGAACTAGGAAGAAATTTTGATTTTATTTTATCAGAATGATCAGATTTTTATATGATCAATAAACAAACAATAGCAGTC
Organism: Sepioteuthis lessoniana; assembly: GCA_963585895.1. Lineage (NCBI taxonomy): Eukaryota > Metazoa > Mollusca > Cephalopoda > Myopsida > Loliginidae > Sepioteuthis > Sepioteuthis lessoniana. The sequence goes on along the minus strand of OY757906.1, from coordinate 39,404,509 downwards.
CACACCTTCACAGAGCGTATAATGGTATTATCTAATCCGTATCTGGGGAAGGATAAAGGATCGCATATCTTTTCCACGAGATTAGTCAGTAAATGCATTTTTTAAAATTATCATTATAAATCAAATATAAATCTTATCGTAAACATCTATTTACTTTATTTTGCTTATTAAAAAAATAATTTGATTACTATAATTATTATCTGTTAAGTTTGACTTTTCCTGAATTTTTCCCTAACCAGAAGCCAAAGTTAACACTACCCGTCAAAATTTGTGCCTTTTCGGTTCAAAATTTCAGGTGAATTTTCTCCTACAATGCGCGTAAAAAAAGATTTATCTCGTCACTAGGTTTTGTAATTTGGCAAGGGGCACTGCGGAAGCCCATCCCTGTCTAGAATTCAGAGTTTTCCTTCCTTTAGATCGGTGGACATACCGATGTTAAAGATCCTATTCTGCCCAACTATTTATTCATACCTAGAGCGAGAAGATTTGAATCCATACCTATTCAGCGCAATGTGATATGTAAACAGCCTCGTTCAGGATTTGTAGCTGAGTTGATTTCCGGTGATGATAACCGATACACAACAAACGCCTCCGTAATGCGTATCTCACATCGTAATCCAAAGAATTTCAGACAATAGAAAATTCCATGGATAAATTCAAGTTAGCATTAAAAATTTTCAGACTAGATTTAAACTATTTACTTACAAATTAAATTATATATTAATTCTATTAAGTTCGGGTGGTATATTTCTAATATGTAGCGCCTTGAGCATCTGTAGTTTTTGTTTGTTATTTCGCCGTTTGATATTATTGTGATTTCTGTAAGAATTTTCCGACATTCAGTTGTTAGGCATGATCTGATAGTTGAGGTTAAACCGATATATATATATATATATATATATATATATATATATATATATATATATATATATATATATTGTACTTTTGTGGGTTTTATCGATTCAGCAATCATCAGACGATACCTGATTGCATGAAACCCAGGGTCACTGTCTGTGTCATGGAATAAAATATCTATCTATCTATCTATGCTTCTAATATAATTTTTTTTACTGTTGTACAATACACTGGTTTCTAATCCCAGAGGGTCTCGCCCCTCAGCATATCTGCAGAGGGGAAAGACCCTCCCTCAACGAGTGTCCTGGGTATGACATCTGATGGTGAGGCTCCAGTAATGCCAGAACTTTGGAGAATGCGGAGTACTCCATTATAGTTCAATGCTCCCGGGTCAACTTTCGCTCAGAGTGGAAGCGCTCGAAAGGGTCTGATCTATCGGTCAAATAGAACTGTTTGACATTGAAACTGAGTGCAAACGAATGATTCATGCTCAAATGATTTGTTTGAAAAAGAATTGTTTGAATATTTAACTGTTTGTACACGGATGACTGATGTTTAATTGAATTGTTAGTGATACATGGCAATACTTGGAACCAATCTAACTTTGATCTATGCTAAATTGTATAATTTGAAATAGGACGAATTCATCATTGAACAAATGACAGATGTTCGTGATGCATTACAATACTTGGAACTATTTAACTTTATTGACTTATATTTACAAATCATATATATATATGAATAAAGCAGATTTACCATCAAATAACTAACAATGATTGATATGCCATAAAACCAAACCAAAAGCAAGGCAAAGCAAACAGGTTCGTAGATCTCTACGAATACATTGATGAATGATTCATAGTCTATAAACATATTTATATGAACAGCAATGGTAGCATTTAACCCATAGAGAGGAGGGTTAATACCTTCCCTTAGTGTATACATCTGAATGTAAACGTAATAGCGCCACTGGAGTTCGAACTCGTTAACTACAATTCCGCAGTCTAGCGCTCTAATAATTACACCACGAGGATTTCCGAGATTTTTTAGTTGACCAAGTCCAAATGTATTGTATTGTATATCACAATCCATTGAAAAACATTGAAAGAAAGTGGATATCATAACATAAGTCGTGTTTACGATGAAAGTAACGGAAATGATAAATATGAAAGTGGTAGAAATATAATACGTTTTAATCCCCTCCTTTTGATTAAGTGGCCAAAAGCAAAGTGGTGAAAAAGGTTTTAAAAATTCAGTGAATGAACATTCTCCAAGAAAGTTTTGCTTGATATAATATTCAAAAGAAAGACAAGAAAAATGAGTTACATCTGTTGGTTTTGTTTGCTTTTATGGCATATCAACCATTTTAAGTTATTTAATGCCAAATCCATTTATATATATATATAAAAAGTTTTATCTCAAACAATTCCGTTGAGCTTATGTACACAGTTTAGTCTTATCTGACCCATTGATAGGACCCTATCTGGTGTTACCTCTCCGGGCCAGAGTGAACCTGGCAGTGATGATAATAACGGGGTATTTCGCATTCTCTGAAGATTCAGTATTTCTGGAGCCTCGCCATATTTATTGTCATATCCAGGAAACACATTGGGGAAGTCTTACTCCTCTGCAGAGATGCTGTTGGTGTATTCTAAAACACCAGCTAAATGAGCCAACATCTGTTGGGATAACGTTCCGTAAGTTAGAAAAATATAACAAGATTATTAATAACCAAGATGATAGAGATAAACCTTCTTAATTGTTCCAAGAATTATTGTCAGTGAGAAACTAATAACTTAACTAATAATCTGTTCTACAAAACAATTGTAATAACTGAAAAGAAGGCTGGAAAGAAACATTTTAGATTTTGTTTAATTTAAAAACATTGCCATAAAAATATGGTTTGGATTGGTTTCATTGTTTAATGACATATTAACTTCCACGGGTTATTAAATGCCAAATCAATTCTTGTAGAAAACCAATTAGGGTACTATCAATAGTAGCACAGATAAGGGTTTTATTAACTTTATCAGACCGAAAGTGAAAGTAACAGCGTGAGTAGTGTTAGAACTCATTTACAACGATGTCAAAGTCCAGCACGTCAGCAACTACATTACTACACAACCTAGATATATGTCTAAATATATAGTACAGTGTAAAGATTAATAACATCTCATTATCATCGTGTCGCACCGCCAGCGTGGATCTCCCTGACCCTCTCCTGTCACTTCTCTCCATCGTCTATCGCTCCCGGTAGGTCTTCAGAGCTACATCCTGTATCAGCACAGAGCTGTTGTATGTGGGTTCTTGCTAGTTGTCCTGCCTTTGCTCGTCCATGTGAAGGATTCCACATGAGTATGTTACATAAGTTTTATCCCTACTTCTCCAGCATGTCTGGTACGTCTAACTTGGATAGTTTTCGTGATGGGTAGTAAGTGGCTGTACAGCTGATGCTTTGTGGGGTATTGCCTCCAGGACTTGTTCAATATTGCGCAC
>OY757906.1:39376158-39396158 GCA_963585895.1 Sepioteuthis lessoniana | reverse complement strand
AAATATCTACCGGTCCAAGGCACATCGTTTAGATTTGGTTTGGTTTGGTTTCATTGTTAAATGGCATATAAACCTTCGTAGGTTACTTAATGCAAAAGCAATCCTTGTAGAAGAACGATACTATTTAACCCATAGTTGGAAAGTATAAAAGGACTTATCCTTTTTTCATTGATATTAGGCCGGAAATCTGACGGGGCTGTTTGCATTTCACATAGAACTTATACCCTTGGGAAATGTATGAATCGGACTATTCTCCCTCTACCTATGCATAAATGATATTATAATATAATACAATAATAATAATAATAATAATAATACAATGAGTTCTTTAAGCGTGGCATGGTAACTGGTTTGAGAGAAGGAAAACTGAATTCAAATCTACAAAATTATGCTTAAATACTGACCCTTTGTCGCATCCTGCTCGTCGGGTTAGTAAATACTTCCATAGTTTGCGTGAGGAAATGTTCTTCCTGTCAGCACTGAGGATTGGTACTCTGAGGTGTGAGATCAAGTAGCTTATGAGTGTGTATTTTTCTACAAATGTATATTCTTAGTTTAGCAACCAAATAAAAGATAGATAATATATATGAATAAAATCGTTTTCTCTTTTAATATTCATAAATAGCTTGCCTAGCTTGAACTGTAAAGACTTAGGAGTGACTCCTTCAAGTGGTGCCCAGGGTATGGGTCAAGACAGTTATAATTTGAATCGATAGAAGAGGCATTGGTTTTCAAATTAGGTATTTAAACTATTATTAATGGGTTAGCAAATACATTTTGAAGACAGGTGTTGAAATGTTTACGGAATTCAAGTTACCACCACAAAATAATAAAACAACAGATGCAGTAAACACACACGCATATACATACTTATATATATATATATATATATATATATATATATATATATATATATATATATATATATATATATTCACACACATGACAGTTATACAAAAAGCTCTAAGCCTCAACCAGAAAGATGAGCCATTGTTGAATATTTATATTGCGCCACTCACTCATAACCCTCCAAAAACTAATTCAGGTTTCTGTCTTAATTTCTGCTTAGTTCATGCCAATTCAGATGTGAGATGTACGCAACAAATCTAAAATGTGGATGAGACTTATAATCTTCAAAACAACACTTGCATATATATATATAGATAGATATAGATATATATGATAGGAATATGAGGAAGGTTGGATAAATCAAACTCTTAACACAGGTATAGAAGGTGCAATATTTCGCGGTTTTATAATTTTATAATAAAATACTGTCAGATTCACCACAATGTATCATTTCAATATATATATATATATATATAGACTATATATATATATAGATACTATAGACTATAGAGATATATACTCCCCTACCCCCGTAGGGTTGACTTCTCTGGCGAAGAATAATCGTGTTACCATTAGCGTCTATTGCAAGCCTCTTCGTATATGAATTGAGGTCTCGGTAGCCGTTGAACGGATGTATGTAAACAATTGTAATTGTGATTCATAACCGTTCAAAAAATTTACTTCGCAGCTAGTCGCTCCTCGTGGCTGAATGGTTAGAGGCTTTGCGTTTGAGTCAACCGGGTTTCGATCCCAGCTACTGTCTAGGCATACTGATGAGTTCTGATAGAACGAAACAGATCTGTCTTTGGATGACTATATATATATATATATATATATATCTGATTAAACAATACATATTTTTGTGTTTATCCTTTCAAGTTGCCGTACCGATTTTATGATATCCGGTAGGAATTGGTTAATAAAACTTCCATGATTAATTGTTTCCCAAGTATTTTCTGTCTGATCTTGGGCCATCATCAAGGGTGTGTATATTGAAAAATGTGATGTAACCTTTGCATCTACTTTACTACTTTGTATAAATGAGCGTTTATACTGATGTATTGTGTAACGTTAATTTCTTTTAAATTTGGTTCTATGGATATAAATTTAAAAAGAATAAATGCAACACAATACACAAGAATAAACGCTCATTCTTACAAAATGTTAATGTACGTGCAAAGTTTACATCCCTTTTGCAATATACACATCCTGATAATTCCTGCTAGATATTATAAAATCGATATCGGCAAAAAGAAAGGATCATCATAAAAATCTGTAGACAAAAATGTCTCTTTTGTTTTATCACATATGTTTTAATGAAGAAACCCTGCCTAAATACACACATTTAAATATATATACTATTTCGCTGTTGCTGTAGAGATAATTGTTTGGTTAATATATTTCACAAGGGTATAAGCACGCTGCCACTAGTATATATATATATATATATATACCCATCAAACAACTCTTTCTTACATTGACTGCAAGAGAGCATACTCCATTTTATTATTACAAGGTCTAATTGGAAGAATCCGTTATACCTCGATTGGCTATTGGAGAAGTATTACTGAAGAGCGTTTAGTCACACAATCTTACACACACACATACGCACGCGCGTGCGCATGCGCGCACAAACACTGAAAGTGGCACACATGGACACAGAGACAACACAGACACAGAAAATTACCGATAGATACACACACAATGCAAACACATACAGAGACGCTGACTGACTGACTGAGAGACACACAATGCAAACCGATGAATAGATACACACACAAGTATAGGCCGATGCACAAAAGTTCTTTTTAGAATATGTTTTTTCATCATTCAGGGTTTTCGGACTATTGTCTTCCTCTTTATTGCTATATTCTCACCGTTTCGGCTAATATGTCCTCCGGCCTTCTTCGGGTGTCTGTTGAACTCGGTAGTCTATATAGAACTTCGAACCACGTCCTTTATTCTATCTACAGGGGTCGCTTGTTTTGGTTACGTTAACCATAACCGTAAAGTTGCCGACGTTATTAGAGGGTGACCCTATGGCCCCCTTTTCAATAGCTACAATACCGAGGTGTAGAGGAGGGCGCTACTCCATTCCCAAGATTGCTCCACTTTACCCTTGATCCTCGCCTTATAATGCTGGATGTTAACCAATGTGGCATCAAGTACCATTTTTGAGTCTTTGGTATGACTCGAGCTGGGATTGAACACTGGTCTCCCGGACCACTGACGAACACTCTGCTTAATAGTTAAGTGCTAAGTATTCCTGATTGAGAGTGTATTTTGGGACTTATAAACTTTAAGTTTTTACTATGATTACCACTATCATGTATGATATTTTCCTGTGCTCATATTCCGGAATATGACCTCAGGTAAAAAATCATACAGCAAGACACTTAGTGTAACGGTTATAGGCGTTGGTTCCCTAAGCTTCTAAAGAGACAATCATCTGGAGGTTGCAGGTTCAATCCTGACTGCAGGCGAATAACAACACAGGATTACTTAGCACTTATACCCGGTTTTTGGCTAAATGGGTAGAGTGTTTGCCAATCGTTTGGGAGACCAGGTTTCAATCCTAGGTCGAGTCATACCACAGACTCAATAAATGGTTCCTGATGCCACCTTCCCTTGTTTTACACTCAGCACTATAAGATACAGGATTAAGGGTAAAGTGGAGTAACCCTGGGAATGGAGTAACGCCCTCCGCTACTGTTGAAAAAGGAACCTTCAGGCCACTTTTGACTAAGGTCGCCAACTTTTTTATACCCAGTTACGGTTAACGGAATCAGAACAAGCGACCACCGTGGATAAAATAAAGGACATGGTTCGAAGTTCCGTATAGGCTCACAAGTTCGACAAGCAACACCTGAAGAAGGCCGGGGGACATATCGGCCGAAATATTGTGAATATATCAATAAAGATGAAGACAATAGTCCGAAAACCCTGAATGATAAAAATTATCAAGTCTCGTCTCAAAAATTCAAACAACTATAATGTGGTGTTAAAAGCAGGTCGTGTCATGACTTGCGCAATTTTCTCTTGTTAGATACAATCCTTTCATTCCCGTAGAATGAACTTTGTAAAGTGTCATCATGTTTATTTGTATATTCGTAGCTTCAGAAAGCGCTAAATGAAACAAGAGATGTACATAAAGTTTATTCGAGTTATTTATGTGTAGGCGTTACCACTTATAGAGGTTGTTATTTGAGTGTGTATCAAAGGTTGTGTTAACATATATTTTTTATTTTATTTTTTATTTTTTAGACATTATGAATTTAAGAAGTTATGCAAATCCTTTTTGTATAGCTGCAAGAATATGTTATTGTTTCTCTATGAGTTAAGTTGTAATTACGAATGTGTATCAACATATGAAAAAGTCTAGAAAAAGAGACCTTATTTAATACTTGCCTCATAAATAAGTTACATGCATTTCTCAGTGTTTTTCAAACATGCAAACAATAATACATGCATATACGCTCATTTAGATACATACTCATATATAAAGTATATTTGGGACTATATGTCACATATGTAATCACGAATAGATATAATATATTTAGGGTGCGGAAGCAAAATTAGGAATATTCCAGTATAATCATCATCATCATCATCATGTCACGCCATCAGCACGGATATCCCTGGCCCTCTCTCGCCACCCCTTCCTATCGTCCATCGCTTCCGGCAGGTCCTCAGAGCTGCATCCCGTATCTACAAAGAGCAGCTGTATGAATTTTTGAGCTGGTCACCCGGCCATTGCTTGGCCATGTGAAGGGATCCACAGGAGTGCATCTCTTATGAGCTCCTCCCTACTTCTCCAGCAGTATCCCGTACGTCTGGTTCGTCTAATTTTGATAGTTTTCGTAATGGGTGATTGGTCGTACAGCTGCTGCTTCGTGAGGTGTTGTCTCCAGGACTTTTTCTGGAGGCAGTGCCCGACAAAGTATAATAATAAACGACTCTATTATGAAACAAGACGTATTTTGATTTTAAAAAAATATATACAACAAAATAAGAGGATAGGCACAAAACAGTGAATCTATTCAGTATGGACGCCATATTTTTAGTTATAGTAACAACAGGCCTTCATACGATTTATATGATTTCAAAATAAATTCTTCAGACCTTTTATTTCATTCCTCCTTAAAAGCAGTCCTAAGCGAACCAATATTTGGATGGGAAGTTGCATTTGTTTTCTAAAATGCCCTATATAGGGTTATCAAGTGGGTTAATGTATGTGATTAAATCTTATTTAATTTCTATCCTCACTTACTGAAACGGAGAAATATTCTTATGATATGTGGTTTAAACATATCGATATTAAGCCTTCTATTTTTTTTTTCTAATTTTAAGATTTAGAATTTAAATTTCAAAGAAATTTGTACTCACAAATGGGCAAATTATATGATAAAATGGCAATTTTTTGACCAAATGACTTCTATTAACTATTTAAACTAAAATGATTCAGAAGATACATCACTGTACCGTATATAATGGAGCCCAGTTGGCTGAAACTGTAGAATACACCGACTGCATCACTGCAAAGGAGTAAGATCCCACATATCCAACGAGTGTCCTGTATATAATATTAAATCATCTGATGGCGAGACTGCAGTCTTCAAGATTTCGGGAATGCGAAGTACTCCTTCATTTCCATCGTTCCCAGATCCTCACTGACCTGAGGTGGTAGCACTTGATAGCGCCCTACCAATGGTTGAAATAGAACAAACAGAGTGCAAACAAACGGCTGGTGCTAATCTATGACTGTTATATAGCAATACTTGAAACCATTTAACTGTGTGCAAGAAAGAGTTCAGGCTAATTTAAGAATGTCATCTAAAAAATGAGTTGACAAATCATGTTTACATTTACTATATATATATTACAGGATTTTGCATTAAATAACCTACAAAGGTTGATATGTCATAAAAAACCCAACCCAACCCAACCAAACCGTATATAATTAGGAGCCATAAGTGTTAGAATGAATCCGTTATTAAATAACCCAACAAGGGTTGACATATCGTAAAAGCCACCAACCAAATAACCGTCAACTTAATCAAAAATAGCAATACAAGTGAATGATTACCTGTGCAAAAGTTAACAGAAATCAATCCCTATTCCACCAGGCAATAGTAAAATGACATACTTAATTTAGTTCTTTTGATCCTGTCAGCAAGTTTTGATGACAGTAACAAGTGTCACCCACCCTAAGCGGAAGTAGTGTTGTTGTTAATCTTTGCACGGGCAGGATATGAGACAAGGTCAATTTTTAAGCGGAGTTTAACAGGTTTGAATTCAGAGTTTTCCTTCTCCAAGATTAGTTGCACCAAGGCTGAAGAACCCAGTCTGCCCAACTATTTATCCATAGCTGGAGTGAGAATAATTGGATTCATACCTTTCCCAAGGGTATTAGTGCTATGTGAAATATATATATATATATATATATATATATATATTATGGAATTTCTTGATTAGCTCGGATTTATCGATTAGTGGTTCGGGTGTGAGTGCATGAGAAGATTTTCAAATAATGAGGCTTTCATTGGTTGTCCATTATCCATTTCGTAAAAAGAAAAATTAAAAACAAAACGTATCAGGAAAAAATCAGTTGCGGATTCTGATTGGCTAAAAGAAGATCATACAGAGGGGCCGTGAGAGTGAATGTGGGATAGAAAATAGGAACAGAAAGTCAGTTTGACACTAGACGTGATGATGTAAAGACGGCTGAAAATTATGGCACCCATTTTGGGTGAGTTACGTGAAGAGGGCCCATTCCCGCGGCGAAGATGTGAAGACAGAACCCCGAGCAAATATGTGCGTGAAGTGTAACAGAAAACGAGAAAAATAATATTAAGGTTTGTCTGTGTGTTCCCTCTTCTCACGACGGTTCGCTTCAATCTGCCTATCGTAAACCAGTTTTATACCCTGTCACTCACTTCTCGAAGACTTCTAAGAGGTGTAGTTGCAAATAAACTTTTGTATGATCGAACCAAGATGGTGTTTTGTGTGTTCGTCACTTTTGCTTACGGCAATATTACAATGGGGTTCCGATTGCGACGTTGTGCTATACATATAGAACTGTTAGAACTCTGATGGTATAAATGTCTAGGTAATTTCGTTGCGCTATAAGGGTCTACTGAGAAACGTAATGATGCAAGATTCTATGTGGTTTAGTGATATTACGAAAGTCTATTTAATAGCAGTAGCGCTACAAAACACCAAAAGATCCCAACACTAAACGTCATGCCGTGCTTTGTGTTTTTATATTCCCAGTCAAAAATTAGTATCACTAAATACGTTACTGGACATCCAATAGAACAACACTACGCAACCAACTAAAAACGCTTGAGAAAACAGATAAAAAGGAGGGTTGTCCTCGTGGTGTAATAGGTAAAGTGCTGGACAGCAGCTAAGTTAGTTAATTCGAATTCTAGTCAGTCTATTACGTTTGTATTCAGACGAATACACTGAGGAAAGTTATGAACTTCTTTCTCTTCGCAGCTGTACCACTATAATGTTTCTAGAAGGATGGATTTGGCGTTAAATAACTACTGAAGGGTTAATCCCATTCAAGAAAGAAACCAGACTAAACAAAATTGAAAATTAAGTATAATTAACAAAAAACATTTCCTCCTTAAAAATGTCTAATATATTTAGACTTTTACTTAGTTCTACAAATTGATTTTCCTCTCTTACGTTCCTCAACTCTCCTTTCCCTTTGTCTAACGCAAACGTGCCCTCATTCGTTTACTCAGAAGCTTCATACTCTCTTTACAAGCATTTTATTCGTATATCAGATGTGAAATTAAACAGACTAGTGAAATAAAGTCTATTTTGACATAAGGAAGTAAATAGGAAAATAAAAGTTGACTTATAGAATATTTTTCTGTAATCATTATAATTGGCAAAAAGAATATATATACGAGGATCACTAAAAAAGTTTCCTGACTTTTTTCGTATGGGCACTTTTATTGATAGGACAAACATGAAACTCTTGTCCCCTTCGGAGTAATCTCCTCCGGTTTCAATGCACTTATTCTACCGTTCCAACAACTTCTGGAAGGTCCCATGGAAGTCCTCTTGTGTGAGCGTGTCAATGACCTTCGTCACAGCCTCTTTCATCTTCTCAATTGTCTCATAACGATAGCCTCTAAGCTTAAGGATAAAGCAAAAGTCACATTGAGCAAGGTCTGGACTATAGGGATGGTGAGGAACTGTCTTGATGTCCATCTTGGTCAAATAGTCTGTGTCAAGGATGGAGTTGTGGACTGGTGCATTGTCCTGGTGGAAATGCCACTGACCTGATTTGAAGAGTGCTGGCCTCTTCCGATGGAATCTCTTCCTGAACTCCCTTAAAACCTCAACATAGTAAACCTAACCCTAACCCTTTGGCCAATCAACTCTGGTACACTGACTTCCTTACTTCTCCCACACTTCTCATCATCCCTCACAGACTACCTGCCTAGCTTGAATCTCTTATGCCACTCAAAAACTGATGCTTGATTCATGTAAGATGGTTGAAAAGCAGCCTGAAGCATTCCATACGTTTCTGTGGCATTTTTTCCAAGTTTAAAAAAAAATTATTGCATATCGTTCTTCTAAAGTGTCCTCACGTCCAGATTGCATTTTTGAAATTCACCAGCTGTGACAATCAGGCATTAGTAAGCTGTATTCCAATTGTTGCAGTAGGTGTTCATTTGAAGCTAAAAATCATAAAAATTGGTCTGTCATATATAAATCAAAAACACAAAAAAACTAACCGGACTTCTTCAGATCTAAAATAATTCAGAATAGACACCTAGGTGTCTATTCTGAATTATTTTATCCATAAGATCTGACGAAGTCCTCTTAGTTTATCCATAAGATCTGTAGAAGTCTTGTTAGGGTTTGTATTTTTTTTTTGGTGTTTTTGATTTATATCAAAACCCATAACAGGATGGAAATAAATTTATAATCCTAATGTGACCGGTTATGTTTGTTCTTAAAGAAATTAGTGCTCTGTAATGTCAGTTACATTGAGTTCTTTACCAGGAGAATTTAAATGGTCACTGTTGAATGGTCTTTTGTCCTGATGGAATTATTCCCAACTCCGGTTTAACTGGACCGAATAAGACATATATATATATAATAATACTTATATATATATATATATATATATATATATATATATAACTAAAGAGCTGAAAGTAATCGACCGAGGTTTCACATAATTGGATCATCAGGACAATTTTGAGTCAGAATTACCCTGATGATCCACTTAGGTGAAACCTAAGTAGATTACTTCTGGCTCTTTATGTATTTGAATTTCGTTCTACATTTTAGCTTAAATATTCCTCCGGTCTCTTTACTTTTCACAAGGCATTACGAAAATGTTGGATTTCTTTTAAAGCAGGACGAATGTTTTAAGTGTTTTTTTTAATGGAGATTTTTTCTCGAACATTATTTTATGTACAGATTGTATCATCTGAGTTTTTTTCACACCGTCAGAGTTATAAAAGACGTATAAATAAAAAATAACACACACACTGAAACACGCACGTACACACACACACACACACACACACACATATATATATATATGTATATATATATATATTTGGATTATGTCTTATATATTATATATATTAGGATTAATTCTTTGTGTGAAGATGTAAATCTAACATCTTAAAAATATAGCGTCCGCTGAAATAAATATTATCACAAAAATATGAGTAATTTTTAAACGTTTTTCTTTTTTCTGGAATGGCAGATTTTGGTAAATCTGACAAGATGATAAAAATAACTCGAAATGTGGATAAACCAACACTGGCAACGGATTCAATTATATTTCGTTCTTTATTGAAGTAAGAACTTCCTCGGAAAGCTCTATTTGAAAAGAAACGTGACTGGGGCCAAAAGCAATTTATTTCAATTCCCAAAAAAGAAACTACATGATTTTTCCCTTCAAAATATTTCCATCACGTCAAATGAACTTTCCCATCCTTCCCCAATACGCTTCTATACACACCGTGAATTATTTTTCGGGGAACCTTCACATCTCTTTCGTTACAGCTCTTTTGATGGCCTCTGCGCCAACAAAACTAGTTCTTTTTATGATATCTTTTAGCTTAAAAAAAATGAAAAAGTCACTCACTGGAAGACCAGGTGAATAAGGAGTTTTTTTTCCAGCACGACAATGTTTCTCGCAGTCAGAAACTGCCGGTTGCTTAGCATACCCAACTCTGTTACTATACAGACATAGCCAAATCTTTGGTGATTATCTTGGAAACGCTGTCCTTTTTTATGCTCAGCAGACTTGCAATCATTCGAAAATTTAACCGACGATCGCCTCATAACACCTTACCTAGCTGCTTGACATTGACTTCTATCCTGCTGGTTAAAGGCCTCCCACACCTGAAGTTATCTTTCACCTCCTAGTGATCCTCTTTGAACCCCTAGGGCCACTCAGTTACACATGTGCCCGACTTGACGTTATCTTCATGCACTTGCTGAATCATTTCAAGTGCATGTGAGGGAGCTTTCCCGAATGGATAAAAAATTTCTGGTCTACTCGTTCTTCAGTCCTCCCAACTGAATGAGCTGAAAAAGAGAAAGTGCATTTTTTTCTAAATCGCGAAAAAAATGCAATGTTTGCAGAAAGCTAAGATTACAGCTTTATACTCACAAGATATCATATTCAATGATAACAGAATCCGTTAATCCCCCTTTGGCCTATACCTCACACAGCACATCCAGCCTCGTTACTTTTCATACCGTCGTCGAATATTTACACAGTGTATTCGAATAGTATCGAGATTGTAACTGCAATTATCATGACAGAAACAAACAAATAAAGAAATATTTTCTTCAATATAGTTCATTTACCATTTAATCCAATTGTTATTGCATGTTTTTCATAAGTCAAAGCAACTTTAAAACTTTTTTGGATATGTTGTAAAGCTATATAAATATACTCTTATTTTTTATTTTCACACTCTCAAAGGTTTTTTTTTCGCGAAGAATGATTATATAAGTTTAATTTTCATATCTTATCAATATTCTATGTTCAAATTTGAACATTATTATTACTATTTACTCCTTAGGAATTTTTCACATCAGCGTTTGCGGATAGTCTTTCATTGGAGTTTGAGTGACAGCAAGTCTCCTCAAGTCTCCAAGACTCTTTTCGATATTCTGGCCGATTATTATTATTATTATTATTATTATTATTATTATTATTATTTGTTTTCTGTCTTCTTTTTTTTAATTGTTCATATATTTAAACCATGTAGAATATTATACTCAGGCCTGGGCACTAGCGTTGAGATATGGGAATTGGAGTGTGATATCGAAAATGGAAAGCATACAAAGGAGAGCGAAAAAAATAATGAAAAAAAGAAGATGATTACAGTTATAGAAGGAGATAAGAAGAATTAGGATTAACCACTTCATTAGAAAGAAGAATTTGAGGTGACGTAATTGAAACTTTCTCTTTTGTGTTATATAGAAACAAATGTTTTTTTATAGCAGATGTTTTTCTCCAAAATTCTTCTTGGGAAAGGTACGAACCCCTAATCCTCCCAGCTATGGGTTAAATAGTACCATTACGGTTCTTCTCGGAGAATGGCTTCGGCATTAAATATCCTAAAAAGAGTTGATATGCCATTAAACAAAGAAACCAACCTAACCTTCACTTAAATTTTTTTTTTTTATATTAAAATTAGAAAAAACCTAAAGTTTAAGGACTGATACGTTTTTCATCACACCTTGTATAACGTCATAGTTTTAATTTTTAGTAACATCTACATAAGCGCATATGCAAAACATTTCCTCAATAAAAAAAATCATTTGATATGTTTAGTCTTTTAGCCATTTCGAAAAATCTGTTTTTCCTCTCATGCATTCCTCATCTATCCTTTTCTATTTTCTCAACTCAATCACGCCCTCATTCGCCTACGCAGATGAACATACTTTTTTTTTTCATGCACTCTATTGGCATATTAGATATGATATAAAACATATATACATGCAACATGTTTCTCTATCTCTTTTTTTTTTTTTGTTCTCTTTCGATCGCAGAAGCACGCTAGCACGTACCAGAACAAAGCTTCCATAACGTAATTTAAACCAAAATCCACCGCGCACATGTGAGAAATGGAGTTTCAGAGGACATTTTTATATTTATGATGACAACTATCAAAAGCCGTCCGAGAATATGAGGTCGTTATTATTAGGATATCCTAGAAATTGGTGCCATTTTCAAAGAAAATGTGAAACCTATTTATACGCATGCGCGCATATGCATTAAAATATATTGAAAAGAGAAAAAAAAAGTGGGCATAAAATCCAGATTTCCCAAACTTGTATAAATTTACCGCGATAAATTTATCGGACACATTCCACGGCCTTAGAAGATGAAAGGATAGAATATAGAAACGATATCTTAACGTTCAAGACGAGTTAAGTTTTTGTGTTCTTCCCTACTTGCTTCTTGCACAAAACCAGACATGCATCTGGGGGTATCTGCGCATTTGATAAAATGCATTTACGAGGATCATTAGATAAGTTTCAAGACTTTTTTCGTATGGGCACTTTTATTGATAGTACACATATGAAACTCTAGTCCCCTTCGAAGTAATCTCCTCCGGCTGCAATACACTTGTTGTAACGTTCCAACAACTTCTGAAAGGCCCCATAGAACTCCTTTTGTGTGAGCGTGTCAATCACCTTCATCACAGCCTCTTTCATCTCCTCAATTGTCTCATAACGACAGCCTTTGAGCTTAGGGAATAAGCAAAAGTCACAGGGAGCAAGGTCTGGACTATAGGAAGGGTGAGGAAGTGTCTTGATTCCCATCTTGGTCAAATAGTCTGTGACAAGGATGGAGTTGTGGACTGGTGCATTGTCCTGGTGGAAATGCAACTGACCCGATTTGAAGAGTGTTGGCATCTTTCGACGGAATCTCGTCCTTAACCCCCTTAAAACCTCAACATAGTATTCCTTGTTGACTGTCCGTCCAGTGGGAACCCAGTATACGTAGATCATGCCAGTGTTGTCAAAAAAAGGGATCATCAAATGTTTGTGGGTGGATTTGCTCTGTCTGGCCTTCTTGGGTCTGGGAGAGCCAGCATGCTTCCACAAGGATATTTTTCTCTTGCTCTCTGGGTCATAGCTGTTGGCTAAGTCCGAATCGGCCACCCAACTAATTGGTAAATTTGCACCCAACAAAAAACTGTACAAGTTTCCGCGGAGTGCATCACTCAAATGAATTGATAATTAAATTTTGCATCGATCTTAAACATAGTCACCTCTGATTTCTTTGTCACTGATATCTAATCATCGGTTTAGGACGGACAAGCACAAAGTCTCCACTTGTCTAAAACGTTTTATCGTCTCATTTTTTGATTGGTTTGATTTGGTTTGTTGGGTTTTATGGCATATCAACCCTAGTAGGTTATTTAACGCCAAATCCATTCTAATGTAAATAATCCGTTCTATTTAAAACAATTCAGTTTAGCATAAGTACACAGTTTAATTGTCAAAAACATTTCTATTTCAAACGATTCAAGCAGTTATATATAACAATTCAGTTTAGTGTAAGTACTGTTTCAATGTCAAAACCAGTTCAATTTCGAATTATTCAGTTTAGCATAAGCACGCAGTTTAAATGTAAGCACGGCTTAATTGTCAAAAACATTTCTATTTCAAGCAATTCAATTTAATCAAACAATTCATTTTTTTATAAGTATGACGTTAGTTATATTTAACCAATGGATAGGGCCCTATCAGGTGCTGCCATGCCGGGCCAGAGTGGACTTGGGAGCAATGGCAATGAAGGGGTACTCGGCATTACCCAAAACTCCAGCACTGCTTGAACCTCACCATCAGATTATTTATTGTCATATCCAGGGCACTCTTTAGAGGGGGGTCTTACCCCTCTACAGAGGTGTAGTCAGTGTATTCTACAGCCTCAGCCGACCGATCAAGTTACATGGTTTGGTTTGTTTTTTTGTTTAATGGTACACCAACCTTTTTTAGGTTATTTAATGCCAAAGCCATTCTCCTAGGAGAACAGTTGTGGTACTATTTAACCCATAGCTGGGAGGATTAGGGGTTCGTACCTTTCCCAAGGGTATTTGCCCGAAAATGAACGTAATAGCGCGACTGGAATACGAACTCGCGTACTACGAGTCCACAGTCCATCGCTTTAACCATTACACCACGAGGACACCCCCGATCGAGTTACAATTCATATGAAGAATTTTGGAGAAAAACATCTGCTATAAAAAAACATTTGTTTCTATATAACACAAAAGAGAAAGTTGTACTCGCAAAATTTTCTAACGTTCTTAATCAATGTTTATACGTAATAATTGGCATAACGACAAATTTGTTGGCAAAATACATCACGATTTTTTAAAACAATGTCTGAAAAACAACGATTTATATAATTTAAGTAAAAATTTTCAGAATTTTTTCATTTATGGACGAATTTGGTTTTGAATTGGATATTTTATGAGAAAAGAAAATAAATATTTTTAATGAAAATTTGAAAAAAAAATTAAATTTGCTCCTTTGTTATTTTTAATAGATTTTTCTTGATTTACTCAAATATGTCGGGCTTTGCAGATCTTGGATTCCCGTTCAACGTTGCATGGTCTGGTGTTCCAATACAAAACATCTGGTTATGTATACTTATCAATGTATAAGTTTATATTGCATTGATAATTATTCAATTGAATAATTTTTTTAATCAATAGTATGGAAATCCGTATAGGATTAGTCTATCACTAGACTTTTGGGAATTACCTTCATTCTAAGTTCATATTTATATTTTTTGTGTCATTGTTTAAGTTATTTTCATTCGAATATAAGATTAATTATCAAACAAAACTGATTGACCAATATATGAGACCCAAAGAAGAAAAATCATCAGGGTTAGAATGAACCTGAAAATAATGGTAATAGAGGGGTATTTCACTCTACCCAGATCTCCAGAAGTCGAACCCCGCCATCAGTTTCGATTGAGGGCAATACTTACGGCACCGTTTTTTGTTGGGATACTGTCTCTTTGAAAATGATACACTCTGCGTATTCTAGAACCTTTCAACAGGGCGACTAAATAGACTTTATTACCAAAGTAAACTTTAAGACCGGAACACTTTCTATTACATTGGGTTTAGTTGGTTTTTATGGCATATCAGCCATTGTAGGTTATTTAATGTAAAATCCTCTTTTTGCATTAATGAATATATATGATTGGGTTTAGTTGGGTTTATGGCATATCCACCATTGTAGGTTATTTAAAGCTAAATCCTCTTTATACATATAATAAAAATATATGAGTGGGTTTGGTTTGGTTTTATGGCATATCAGAGATTGTAAGTTATTTAAGGAAAAATCCTCTAAATATAGATATATTAGATGTATATGACTTAGTTTGGTTGGGTTTTATGACATAATAACCATTGTAGGTTATTAATCGAAAATCCTTTTTATACATGTATATTAGATATATATGAATTACTTGGGTTGGGTTTTATGACAAATCAAGCATTGTAGGTTATTTAATGCCTATTCCTTTTTATACATATATATTATTTGTAAACACAAAGGTTATTGATAACATTTTAAAACAAGTTAGAGCTCATTTGTAACGTACAGATATATGGTTATACCTATGATATATAATCTTATGGTCGTTTTATATTTAAATGAGTAAGTCCTCATTTGTTTGCACAGAAATATTACTATTTTTGCACTCACTTAAATAGTTCCAAGTATTCAAACACAAATAGTATAAGTTGTTTCCAAATATTACTATCTAACATTAGTTTTATTTGCCCACAGTTTACTGTTTCCAAGAATTGTTTTTTAACACTTACAATTCTATTTTGGTATACAAAAGTATTGCTAATCAGCAATAACAATTCAATGCAACATTACTCATTCGTTTGCACATAGTTAAATAGTCCCAGATGCTAATTATCACTAACAATTCAATTAAACATCAGTCATTTGTTTATATACATTTAAATGTTTAAAGTGTTATATTTGTAACAAGTCGATTTAACTTAAAGCATTTGTTTGCACACCGCATAAATGATAAACAGTTCGAGTTGACCCGTGGATGGGACTTTATCAGATTCTACCACGCCGAGCCAGACTGGATCTGGATGCAATGGCAATGAAGTATTCTATATTCCCTAAATCCCCAGGGCTGGAGCCTTACCCTCAGATTGTTTAATGTCATATCCAGGACCCTTGTTGAGGGGCCTTATCTTTCTGCAGAGATGCAATCGGTGCATTCCACTGCCCAAGCCGACTAGACTGCGTTGTATTGCAGAAAATTGTGATACTATTTAAAATATATTATTCTTGAGGCTTCATAAACAATGTTACACTTGATTTAAAGGGATAGGTTTCAGGTATATGTAAATACAATGCTAGAATATCATGTGCCATCAGTATTTATTAGCTGAAATGATTGCGTCATGCGCTCGTTATTTTGGGGGGAGGGGTCGAACATCCATTTATTTGTTTTGCGCCAGGTATGCTGTATAGATGAATGTATTTCTTAAACGTACAAAGTCGAAAATTTTGCATTTGATTGAATAGACTGCCTGTGTACAAGATAGATAGATAGATAGATAGATAGATAGATTACTTCAAACTCCAAAGTTGAAAGTATTGCTTTGGTTTGTTTGGTTTGGTTTGTTGGGTTTTATGGCATATCAATCTTTGTGGGTTATTTAACGCCAAATCCATCTTTATGTAAATAATCTGTTCTATTGAAAACAATTCAGTTTAGAATAAGTACACATTTTAATTGTCGAAAACATTTCCATTTCAAACTATTCAAGCAGTTATATGTAACAATTCAGTTAAGTGTAAATACAGTTTTAATGTCGAAAAACAGTTCTATTTGAAATAATTCAGTTAAGCATAAGCACGCAGTTTAAATGTAAGTACGGTTTAATTGTCAAAAACATTTCTATTTCAAGCTATTCAGATTACTCAAACAATTCATTTTAGCATAAGTATGCTGTTATTTCTATTTAACCCATAGATAGGGCCCTATCAGGTGCTACCACTCCGGGCCAGAGTGGACTTGGGAGCAATGGCAATGAAGGGGTACCCGGCATTACCCAAAACTCCAGCACTGCTTGAACCTCCCCATCAGATTGTTTATTGTCATATCCAGGGCACTCTTTAGAGGTGTAGTCAGTGTATTCTACAGCCTCAGCCGACTGGGCAAGAAAGTATTGCATTCGAGGGATTAATTTCATTAGACTACCTGTGTACAACATAGATAGATAGATAGATAGATAGATAGATAGATAGATAGATAGATATACAAAAATGATTATTTTGAAATTTTTTTTAAGTTTCAGCAAAAGCTATTTATATATTTGTCGAAATAATTTTCTATTAAGATATTTAAACTGAAGGGATATAAAGTGCAACTGCCCATAGCGATTTTTTTACAAACTTTGGGAATGCGATCATTTCAGAAATTGGAAAGAATATAAAATGAAATGAAAGCAACCAGAAAAAAAGTTTGGGTTGAAGAAAGATAGAAAAAAAGAAGAAACATCGAAAGGAAGAAAAATAAAGAAATTGGGAAGGAAAAAAAACACACGGAATAATGAAAGAATGCAACGAAACAAAGGATATCAACGAATCAAATAAAGAAACGAAGCGAAACTGTATAAAGAAACAAATCGGAAACGAAACAAGAGAAATAAAGAAACAGACATACAAAAGAATTAAAGAAAGAAAGAAAAGAAAGATAGGAATTAAATACGAAGAAAAAAGAACTAAAAGATATAATAAACGAATAAAGAAAGAAAGAAAGAAAGAAAGAACATAAAAAAAAGAAAGAATAAAAGAAAGAAAAAATGTGAGCAAGAGAAAGAAAGAAAAAAAGACAGATACAAAGAAACAAAAAAAAACCCAAAGAAACAAAGAAAGAATGTTAACAAGAAAAAGAAACACCAAAGAAAAAGAAGCGAAACCATAAGAAAGAAAGAAAGAAAGAAAAAAGAAAGAAAGAAAGAAAGAACATAAAAAAGAAAGAATAAAAGATAGAAAGAACATAAAAAAGAAAGAATAAAAGAAAGAAAGAATGTAAGCAAGAGAAAAAAAGAAAGAAAGACAGAAACAAAGAAACAAAAAAAACCCCAAAAAACAAAGAATGTTAACAAGAAAAAGAAACACCAAAGAAAAAGAAACGAAACCATAAGAAAGAAAGAAAGAAAGAAAGAAAGAAAGAAAGAAATATTCAAAAGAAAAAGAAATCTAAAAAAGAAAGACTAAAAGAAAGAATGAAAGAAAGAAAGAATGTAAACAAGAAAAAAACAAGAAAAAATGTTAGCCAAAGAATGAAAGAAAGAAAGAAAGTAAGAAAGAAAGAAAGAATATAAGGAAGAAAGAAAAGAAAAAGAAACAATACAAAATAAAAAAAAAGAATGAAAGGAAGAAAGCAAAGGAACGGAACTGAACACAAAAGAAAGAAAAAGCAGGAAACAATGTAAAACCGTAACTTGAACTACTACAGACAATTTTTTTTAGAAACAATTTAATACTGACTATTTACAAAAATCCTAAAATGAACAAGGAAAGTTTGTCATCTAAGAATGTACGAGTTTAATATTACATTCTTTTATTCTTCGTCAAATGCTTCTTCTTTTATCTGATAGATCATATATTTTTTGCCTACTTTTCTTTCTTTCTTTTATTATTTCAGTTTGTTCTTTTTTGCTTTTACTTTTTCTATTATAAAATTTTCAATTCCAGACTTTTCTTTTTTTCTTTCTCAATTCACTACTGGATTTTTCTTTCGTAATAGCACTTTTTCCGTTTTTCAATGATTAACTTTGTTTCTTTCTTTCTTTCTTTCTTTCTTTTATTATTTCCCCTATTTTTTCTTTTTCTTTTCCGTTTTCAATTCGAGATCTTCCTTCTTTCCTTGTTTCTTCCTTTCTCTCGCTGTTTTTTTCTTCCTTTCTTTCTGAATAGCACTTTCTGTAATTCCCCTTCCCCATTTTTTCCATTTACCCTTTCTTTCTTTCTTTCTTTCTTTCTTTCTTTCTTTCTTTTGTTATTTCCCCTATTTTTTCTTTTCTTTTCCGTTTTCAATTCGAGATCTTCCTTCTTTCCTTGTTTCTTCATTTCTCTCTCTCTCTGTTTTTTTTTTTCTTCCATTCTTTCTGAATTGCACTTTCTGTAATTCCCCTTCCCCATTTTTTTCCATTTACCCTTTCTTTCTTTCTTTCTTTCTTTCTTTCTTTCTTTCTTTCTTTCTTTTGTTAGTTCCCCTATTTTTTCTTTTTCTTTTCCGTTTTCAATTCGAGATCTTCTTCTTTCCTTGTTTCTTCTTTTCTCTCTCTGTTTTTTCTTCCTTTCTTTCTGAATTGCACATTCTGTAATTCCCCTTCCCCATTTTTCCATTTCCCCTTTCTTTCTTTCTTTCTGAAAACGGCTGGGGACCAACGATGTCACCCCTTGATCAATGCATAAAAGAATTCCATTCACCATTCTCTTCTTTTTTTCTCCATTTTTCTCTTTTCTCCAGATTGAAGTCAATTCAGCCACTTAATGAAATGGACTACAGGCCGTTCATTCACCTTATACCCAGTCGTCTCTTCTGCCTAAAACGTCCAATGTGATTGCAGTGGCTTGGGGCATCATCTCGCTCTCACTTAATAGTAACCTACAGCGCTGGTGATTTTTGAGCTTTTCACCTGCTGAGCCACTTGACAAGCAGCTTTAGGCTCTGCTCCTAAAAGTGAAAAAGGAAAAGAAAAAAAAATGAATTAAAAACAAATTCAAAATATTAGCACTTTAAGAAATCATATTAGAAAAAAAAGACAACTGGACTGAAATCTGCTGCGCGTAGTTAACTTAAAGAAAACAAAAAAACAAAACAAAACAAAAAAAATGTTCCAAAGAATAAATCCTACACACGACCTCAAACTTGCGCATTCACTTATTTTCTCCTATTTTTTAAAAAATCTTTCTCGCCCCCACCAAGGATTTTATAATACGTTCAGTTTTTCTCGCTTGGAGTCCCAGCTTAGGGCAAAAGAGGTTTGCTATGAGCATTGTCTTTTCTGTCATCAGATCAATTATCGTATTAATAGCATTGGACTTCTTCATAGGAAGCGTTT
>OY757906.1:39313658-39371158 GCA_963585895.1 Sepioteuthis lessoniana | reverse complement strand
CCTAACCAATTAGATATTTTTACTAATTGTATATTTTTTGGTCACAACACCTAAAAAAAGGCAATCGTGTTAAAAAAAAAAAAAAAAGAAAAAAGAAAAAGACAGCATTGTGTGATTTCAAAAATAATAGCAAGAAAAATAAATTAAGGTGACATTTTGAGAAACTATCGGAAGAATTACTTAACTGAATTCGATCTGTTTGTAAATATTCCATCAACATTCTATATGTTCGATAGAGAAATGTTTTAAAAGTTGATGCTTAGAAGATAATAAAAAAAAGGTAGCTGTCCAAGGACGTGTAAGAATCTGAGAGCAATAATAATAATAAGGATAATGATAATTGAAAAAACTATGGGACATGAAGGTGTCACTTATACTAATTGTCATTGGTGCTTTTGACACGGTAACTAAAGGATTATTAAAGGGCCTGGGAGATTTGGAAGTTGGCGGACGAGTGGAAACCATCCAAACAACAGCATTATTAAAAACGGCCAGAATACTGAGAAGAGTCCTAGAGACTTGAGGAGACTTGCTGTCACTCAATCTCCAGTGAAAGACCATCAGCGTAAGCTGACGTGAAAAACTCTAATGTGTAATAATAATAATGACAATAATAATAATATCAGAGAACAAGAAAACTCATGAAGATACATAAGGCTTTACATCCCAGAAATGACGTAGACTGTACGTGTCAAGAAAATAAGGAGAAAGAAGTCTCGCTAGCATTCAAGATAGCTTTGATGCATCGATACAACGACTAGAAGACTACATAGAAAATCATGGAGGAAGACTGATTACAGCCACCAGAAACAATACAGTCAACATTAGTATCAACAGTACAAAAATCACCAGAAAACAAAAATGGGGAGAAAAACAACTTAATGGACATTTCAAGCGACATCTCACACGAAAAAACTTGGACGTGGCTAAGAAAAAGAAACCTTCAGTGTGAAAACGAATCTCTCGAGAAAGCAGCACAAAACAACGCCATTAGGACAGACTGCCGAAGCAAAAATAGAAAAGACACAACAAAATAGCAGATGTAGGACATATGGTGATAGAGACGAAGCCATTAATCATATTTTAAGCAAAAGCAGTAAATTGAGGCAAAGAGAGTATAAGACTAGACATGACTGCGTTGGCAAGGTGATCCACCGGAAATTGTGCAAGAGTTTAAATTTGACCATACCAACAAATGGTATTTACATAACCCAGAATCCTTCCAAGAATATGAGTGGCACAAAATTCTCTGGGATTTTCAGATACAAATAAACCATGAAATTTCAACAAAATTTGTAGACCTTGTCATAGTCAAACGAAAACATAGAACCTAACAAATAGCTGTTTTTGCCGTTCCGGCTGGGCACAAGATAAAATTGAAAGAAAGTGATTTGAGAGATAAGTACCTAGACGTTGCTAGAGAAATAAAAAAATCTACGGAACATAAAAATGATCTTGAAACGAATCGTAATTGGTATGCTCGTTACAAGCCACAAAGACTGGGGGACTAGGAAATAAAAGGACGAGTGGATACCATCCCTCAGTAGCATTGTTGAAATCGGCCAAAATACCGAGAAAAGTCCTTTAAATTTGAGAAGACTTGCTGTCATTAAGACACTATTGAAAAATCATCACTTAATGTTGATGTGGAAAAATTCTCAAAAGAGAATAATAATAATAATAATAATAATAATAATAATAATAATAATAATAATGACAACTATAATAAACAACTCGAAGCCTACATCGAAAAGCGCCGAGGAAGACTGATCACAGCTACGAGCAACAATACTGACAACACGAGGATCAACATAACAGAAATATCCAGAAAACAAAATGGGAAGAAAAACAACTCTATGGATATTTTAAGCGACATACAAGCATCATCTCACACGAGAAAAACGTGGACGTAGCTAAGAAAAGGAAACCTTAAGAGAAAAAAATGAATCTCTTCTAATAGCAGCGTAAAACAACGCATTAAGAATCAATCATATCAAAGCAAGAACAACAAAACAGCAAATGTAGGTTATGTAGCAATAGAGACGAAACGATCAATGACATAATAACCGAATGTAGCAAATTAGCACTGACAGGGTATAAGACTTGACATGACTGGGTGGACAAAGTGATCTACTGGGAGTTGTGCAAAAAATAGAAGTTTGACTATATGAATAAATGGTATATGCTCAACCCAGAATTCATCCTCGAGAATGAGACACAAAAACTCCTCTAGGATTTTTACCAACGGATCACCTAATTTCAGCCAGACGATCAGACTTTTTAATAATCAACAAAAGAAAAAAAGTGACGAATTGTAGGCTTTGCTGTGCCAGCTGATCACAAAGTAAAATGGAAAGAACTCGAAAAGAAGGATAAGTACCTGAATCTTGTCAGGGATTTGAAAAAAAAAACGGTGGAAAATGAAGGTGATGGTGATACCAATTGTAATTGGTGCTCTTGATACAGTCACCAAAGGATTGGCACGAGGACTGGACGACTTAGAAATAGGAGGACGAATAGAATCTACAGCATAGTTGAGATCAGCCAGAATACTGAGAAGAGTCATGGAGACATAAGGTGAATCGCTGTCACTCAAACTCCAGAATAACAAAGATCGGCTAGAATACTTAGAGTCTTGGAGACTAGAGGAGACTTTCAGTCACTCTGACTCCAGTGAAAGACCATCCTTTAAAAAACTCACAAGGAACGATAATAATAATAATAATAATAATAATAATAATAATAATAATAATAATAACACAGAAAGCTTGCAACGAGATCAGTAATTATGTACACACAACGACAAGACAATTTACTCTAAAGAAAAATATAAATATTTCAAAATCCATGAATAATCATAATTAAATATTTGAATATTTTAGAAGAATGCACTTTTAAATACAAGTCTTCTTTAGTTGGAAATTAATATGAAAAAAAAATTATAATTGATATACATAAACACACGTAAACACACACACACACACACACACATATATATATATATATAGCAAGTTGGACGATCATAGTCGAGAGAGAACCAAAGCTACTGCAGCGAGGTTTAGGAGAGGGTGCTACTCTTTTCCCTGGATTGGTCCACTTACTCTTGATCCATACTTAATAATGCTGAGATAATTAACGAGGCATCAAGTACCAGTTTTTGAATCTTTGGTATTACTCGACCTTGGATTGAACCTTGGTCTCCGGGGCCATTGGCAAACTCTCAAATCATCATGCCAATGAGTCGACACACACACACATATATATATATATATATATATATATATATATCAAAATCCGATAGATAGATGGACGAAGGGATGCATACTCCCCTTCCCTAAAAAGGGGGACCTCGGATTAGCCAAAAACTACCGAGGCATAACACTTACATCCATAGCTGCCAAAATCTACAATGCCCTACTACGAAACCGCATAGAACCCAAAATCGACAACATACTTAGAAAAAACCAAAATGGCTTCCGAAGAAATAGATCTACGACCTCACAAATACTAACCATCCGCAGAATCCTTGAAGGTGTACGGGCAAAGAACCTACAAGCGACATTAATATTTGTCGACTTTACCAAGGCTTTCGACTCCATTCACAGAGGAAAGATGGAACAAATCCTACTAGCGTACGGCATACCTAAAGAAACCGTAGCGGCAATTACGATTCTCTATAGAAACACTAAAGTAAAAGTACGATCACCAGATGGAGACACAGAATACTTCGACATTGTAGCAGGAGTACTACAAGGGGACACGCTGGCTCCGTATCTCTTTATCATTTGTCTAGACTACGTACTTAGAACATCGATTGACAAAATCAAAGAGAATGGCTTCGAACTGACGAAGAAAAAAAGCAGAAGATATCCCGCAACAACAATTACCGACGCCGACTACGCCGATGACATAGCGATACTGGCAAATACACCTGACCAAGCCGAAACACTTCTGCATAGCCTGGAACGAGCAGCAGCAAGCATAGGCCTCCATGTTAATGCACACAAAACGGAATATATGTGCTATAACCAAACGGGGGACATCTCCACTCTAGAAGGAACCCCTCTTAAACTAGTAGACAAATTCACGTACCTAGGAAGCAGCGTCGAATCAACCGAAAAGGACATCGAAACGAGGTTAACGAAAG
Source organism: Sepioteuthis lessoniana (assembly GCA_963585895.1). NCBI lineage: Eukaryota > Metazoa > Mollusca > Cephalopoda > Myopsida > Loliginidae > Sepioteuthis > Sepioteuthis lessoniana. The sequence goes on along the minus strand of OY757906.1, from coordinate 39,367,011 downwards.
CATGGACAGCTATCAATAGGCTATCGACTATATGGAAATCAGACCTAACCGATAAAATGAAACGCAGTTTCTTCCAGGCAGCGGTCACATCGATACTGCTATATGGATGCACTACATGGACGCTAACAAAACGGCTCGAGAAGAAACTAGATGGCAATTACACAAGAATGCTGCGTGCAATCCTCAACAAGTCCTGGCAGCAACACCCAACAAGACACCAACTGTACGGCCACCTGCCCCCTATCACGAAAACTATTCAAGTTAGGCGAACCAGACATGCAGGACATTGCTGGAGAAGCAGAGATGAACTCATAAGAGATGTACTCTTATGGATCCCTACACACGGCCGCGCAAAAGCAGGACGACCAGCACGAACGTACATTCAGCAGCTGTGTGAGGATACAGGATGTTGTCCTGAAGACCTGCCTAGGGCGATGAACGATAGGGAGGAGTGGCGAGAGAGGGTCAGGGATATCCGTGCTGCCAGCACGATATGATGATGATGATATATGAGATATATAAAAATTGCCGAAATAGAACTGTTTGATCATTTAACTGTAAGTAAGCAAATGACTGATATTTAATCCTATTGTTTGTTTTATATAGTAGGACTTGGATCCATTTAGTTTTCTTGAATTATGCTAAAATGTATTGTTAAAAATAGAACTGTTTGATCATTTAACTGTGTATAAACCAATGATTTATGTTTAAGTGAATTGTTTATGATTAATACCAATACATTGAACCATTCAACTTTGTTGACTAACGATAAATAGAACTTTTTGATCATTTTACTGTGTGTAACTACAGAATATGTTGAGAAATTATATATCTAATCTATACGTATAAACAGGATATCGCATTAAATAACCAACAATGTTTGATATGACATAAAACCAAATAAAACTAGACTAAAGTTATCCTTATAGAAGAACAGCAGTCGTACAATTAAACCAGAGTTTTAGACCGAAAAGGAATGTAATTGCATGAGTTGATTTCAGACTCGCTGACTACGATGTAGCAGTCCAGTATATAAGCCACGATGCCTAGTAGACAACCCACCAAAAAACAATTATTGCAAAGCCAACGTGACCAGGACAAAAGAATATATCAAGTTTTCAGCACAGAAATCCGGGAGGAACACTTAATGTAATGGTTAAGTAATTTACTAAGATTTATGAAGCACATGAAGAAGGCACCCAGTGAGACTTGAACTCACTCGTGAACGTTTGCTAGTTTAGCTTGCTAACCATTAAATCCCCCAAGGCGTTCTGCTTAACCAAATGTTTATTGTCGTAGGAAATGGAATTCACACCCCGAGTTCAAATCCTGCTTGCGTGATACTTCGCGCTAATAACCTCGAGTCTGGCATGAATTTCTCGTACTGCTCATGCTATGGGTAAATAGTTGGGTTGATAAGGTTCTTTAACCTCTGTTAGACAATCAGTCTAGGAGAAGGAAAACACTGCATTCCATCCAGCTTTACTGTGCTTAAAAGAATTGACCTTGTGTCACATCTTGCTTGTCTCGGAGGGTTTGGGTTAAAAAAAAAAATAAACGTTTTTAAAGTACCTTAACTCCAGAACTTACACACATTCAAACACAAACACCCTTCTCTCTCTCTCACTCTCTCTCTTTTTTTTTTTTGCACGTACATATCTATATCTATATCCACACATACACACACACACACACACATACACACACACTCGCACACATATGTTAACGTACAAGTATATATTATTCTGAAGATATTTCTACGTTTAACCTGATTTATGGGCATGGTCCTCATAAAATTTCAACTTAAAAGACCGCTATACTTTTTTTTTGTTGATTCGGAACTCAGGATAGTATTCCTAATTTCAACGTGTACTCTTTCAATGTATTAGTTTGATTAACCAACTGCATCGATCCAACAGAATAATGTTACAAGTGTTTTAATTAATAGCACAGCCGATTTTGAAACGCCAGGAATTAACTGAATTGCATAGCACGTAATTCTTTCCGATGGATGAATCGGGCGGCGAGTCAGTGTTTTTATACTGGCTTCTCCGGTATACGCCTTCAAGAAGGCTTAGTGTCTTTGAAGTCCTTTGAAGCTAGTTTTGCCGCTTATTTTTAAAATCCTTATTTTCTTATCTTCTTTCCTTCTTTTTTTCTTTTTTTTTTATCTTCGGCTTATTAACTCTTCTATCATTTCCTTCCTTCTTTTCTTTTCTTTTTTCTTTTTCTACTTCTGTTAGTTTTTATTTATATTTAGTTCTGTGTTTTTCTTTTTTTCATCTCATCTTAATCTGTTTATATGTATATATATATATATATGTGTGTGTGTGTGTGTGTGTGTGTGTGTGTGTGTGTGTGTGTATGTGTGTGTGTGTATGTGTGTGTGTGTGTGTGTGTGTGTGTGTGTACACGGTCCAGTCTTCTATTTCGTCACATTAATTCAGATTCTTCTGCTTTTGTATTAGAAAAGACAGCTGGGAGATTAATAACAATGTGATAGATGTACAGAGTGATTAAAAGGTAACTCTCTATTTTAAAGTGCTTATAATTCATCTATATGGTGTTATATAGTTAAGAAGTGAATTATAAGAGTTTTAAAATCGTCAGTTACTTTTCAATGACACAGTACGTAAAAATTATTATTAAACAAATCAAAATATTAAGCTCAATAATGATGCATTTGTTACTGAATAACTAGTGGCATTAATGTTTACGTTATAAGCACAGCCACAATGTCTTCAAATATTGGTATCAAAGAAGAAAGAGGGTTTCAAAATTATAGAGACTTGGTCTTTATGAAACTATGAGTATAGTCACAAATTGTAATCCCCAAATGCTTAAAGAAATTACTTAAGTACCAATATCTATTCATACAGCAAATAAAAATTTCAAAATAAAGAGGATTCAATATATCGGTGAAAGAGCATTTATATCGTTGTTAGGATGGCGAAGACAGAGTCACTGGCGTGGGGTGATTTTCAGTCACCAACCGATATATATATATATATATATATATATATATATATATATATATATATATATATATATGTGTGTGTGTGTGTGTGTGTGTGTGTGTGTGTGTGTGCAGACGTGGAAAAACATAAGATCCTTAGAGGACGTTTTAATTTGTAAAAATATCGGCCAACATTGAACGCTTCGGTTTTTAGACCTTCATCAGTGTGTGTGAATTAATAAATATAATTCAATACCTTACACGCCTAGATTAAGAAAGGTTTGTCGGAGGCAATATTCCCACAAATAAAATCATCACGAAAGCCTAGTGCTTTTTTTTAAATCTCTGTACATTTTCATATAGTCGGAATTATTTGCAGTTTTTTCCCTTATATATATATATATATATATATATATATATATATATATATATATATATATATATTATCGGAATCTCTTCAAAGTGCGTAGCTCATATATAGTAATGATGCTTATCCTGTAACAATACCCCATGAATTATAATTCTTTTATCCAGAATTTATCTTCTCTTAGACCGGTTGCAGTAACAAATATATACTACTGTTTAACTATAGCTAGAAGGGTATATTGGGAAAGGAGTTGCGCCCATCCCTACACTTCGGTGTAGTAGCTATTGAAAAGGGAGCCCTCGGATCACCCTCGACTAAGGTCGCCATCTTATATATATATATATATATATATATATGTGTGTGTGTGTGTGTGTGTCTGTGTGTGTGTATTTGTCTCGCTGACTTTCTCTCAGACATGATTAACTCTGAATAAAAAGTTATATGTAATCAACTCATAAATTTTTACGAGGTTGAGAATAAGTTTCTTTAATTAAGTTAACTAGATAATTCTTTTCTTTTTTTACTCTATCGACGGTTATTTAATGCCGAACTCAGTATTACATTTGGACAGTAGTCGTACTAATTAGCTGAGGAGAAAAGGATTCATAATTTTCCTAGGGATACGTCTAAAAGAAGTGAGCGTAAAAGCGGGGGTGGCCTTCGAACTTGCTGACTACGATTTCGCAGTCCAGTAAGTTAACCACATCATCACTATATATATATATATATATATATATATATATATATATATATATATATATATATATATATATATATATATATATATATATAAAATGATGATGTGGTTTTGTGTGTGTGTGTGTGTGTGTGTGTGTTTGAAAATATATATAAATGAAAAAAACATAAAATCTTCAAAAGAGGATTTTATTCTGTTATATATTTGCCGACGTTAAATCTTTTTCTTTTTTAACATTCATCTGGGCCTGTAAGTTATAATCTATGTTAATATTAATATTATTTGATTATATCTACCAATTATAAACATTCCATAATATATCTATCAGATCTTATCAGTGTTAATTTTCTTCTTTCTATCTCTGTCAGTTTAACTGAACATAGAATCAATATACATAAATATTCCTATGAATTAATGAATAAAATGCTTGGAATTTTACCCTAAGAAAAAACAACATTATATTAGTTTTGCTTACTTACAAAATAATAAGAAATTGGACATTATTCACGAAACAATGTTTGTTGTCGTTTTTTTATTTGACAGTATTTTTTATGAACAAAAATCTCGTTTACCCATGGGTTCCCCTCTTCGTGGGATTACAAGAAATTGGTCGTTTTAGATTTATTGTAAGCAAAGTAAAGATGGCAACCTTAGTTGACGGTGACCCAAAGGCTCCTTTTCAATAGCTACTAAACCATTCCTGGACTGCTCCACTTTACCCTTGATCATTACCTTATAATGCTGAGTGTTAAGCAAGGCAGCATCAAGTACCATTTTTAAAGTCTTTGGTATGACCCGACCTGGGAAATACCCAAATATTACAGTTTCCGTTACGTAGATGATATATTACTCACATATCCAAGGAATAAGGACTTAACAAACATTTGGATTAGATTAAACAATAAAGAACCAAGCATTGATTTTTTTCATGAACTAGAAAATAACACCTTATCTTTCTTTGGCATTTTAGTAAAAAAAATATATATATATATAGTAATAGATTAGTATTTAAAGTTCATCACAAATCCATGAAAAAAAAGACCACATATACTTTTACTGGCATCATTATACGAAAATAAGGAGGTACCCGTGGTGTAATGGTTATCGTCGTAGGAAATGGACACAGCGATTCGAGTTCAAATCCTGGACGAGACTGATTGCATTTTACATAGCCCTAATACCCTTGGGAAAGGTATGAATCCAATTATTCTCCCTCCAGCTATGGGTAAATAGTAGGACAGACTGTGTTCTTTAGCCTTGGAGTGGCAACTAGTCTAGGAGAAGGAAAGCTCTGAATTCAAAACTGTTAAACTCCGCTTAAAAATTGACCTTGTGTCATATCCTGCCAGAGCGAAGGGGTTGATAAATATGATAACACGAAAATGAGGAGGGGAATAATATTTCGGTTTTCTCTTAGAACTCATCCCCGAATTTTTAAATGAGGAATTTGACTATTTAGAAAATTATCTCGTACATTTTCAATTGCCTTAACAATATGACAAGAAAATGCTCTAAAAATTCACAAACATAAATATTCTCAAAAACTTCAACACAACCATTTTTCAAATTAAGTACATTGTATAGATATATAATTTAATCCGAAAATTAAAACATAAAGTTCATTGAAAAAATCAAAAATAAAAATCAACAAATTTGAAATTAAGACAGTCACTAACTTTGCAAAGACAATTAGGAATTTAATTAATAAGGAAAATAACAATACCCACAGAGAATCCAGAGAAGTGTATGAAATTCCACGTCTTGATTTTAATAAAAAATATGAGGATGAAACTTCCCTTTGTATTAATTGGTGAACTAACGGGCTCAGAAAAGAGTTAAAAAACGCAGTCACAAATAACGGTTTGTTCGAACATAATTTAGAAACTAATCACGATTTTGATTTTAAGATTCCAGATATTAATTTACATACTTTATTTAAAAAAAAAAACGAAAATTATTGAATCAAGTATCATTTCAAACCACAATACTATCACAAAGAGACCGTTTTTTCCCCATTTATCTCTATGTTTGGTCAGATAATTGCAGAAAAGTTACAAAATACCTTATCAAACATAATTCGGCTGTATCGTATATATATATATTAGAGAGAGAGAGAGAGAGAGACAGAGAGAGAAATAGTCAAATAAAACAGACGAAAATAGAAAGATGGTTAACATTGATAAAGATGGATACATATAATTTAGATTGATAGATAGATAGATAGATAGATAGATAGATAGATAGATAAATAGATAGATGTGTTTTTTAAATAATATAACGCAAAATTGAAACAGAATGTTGCCAACGAAAATAGAAAATTTTAAAACTTTGTCATCGTTTTGTTTTATTTAATAACTTAAAAGTTTTGATGAAGGTCAAAAAACCGATATTTTTATCGTAGGCAAATATTCATAAAGATAAAATCATCCTCTGTAGACTTTGTGTTTTTTAATCTCTAAACATTTTCATGCTACCCAATTTATTTCCAGTTTTTCCCCATATATATATATATATATATATATATATATATGGATTCAGTAGATTGTATCTTCATATTCCAATCCCATAATTACCCTACCAAAACTCTCGTGGCAGACTTTTATCTGTTTTCCGGCAATACTATAGATATTTTCGGATTCTATTTGTAATAAAATTGTTGAATAACTGCAATATTTACATAAGCAATGTCGACTTACGATATATCATCAATAAAAATGATGTCGTGCACATTTCCTCTGAGGCATATTGGGAAATCTGTTCAAAAGACGAGATTAATGAGCTAGATATGTTTTGCAGATATGACTAGCAGCTGTCTTCCACGTTTAAGACATAATGATCCGTGTCCGGGGTCATGGAGTCCACGTCTTTGTTTTGAATTCAATGTTTTCCTTCTCCCGGAAAAACGGAAACAACAAATACAGCCTCCACAACACGTCAAATAGCAATGGGCAACATCTAACAGATTTCATGATAGAAAATAGATTAGCATGCCTCAATACAAACTACCAAAAAAGGGAGGGAAAACTATGGACATACACGTACGCTAACAATAATAAAGCTCAGATAGACTACGTCCTTATGAACAAGAAATGGAAAAATAGTGCAATGAATTGCGAGGCATACTCCTCTTTTGAGGGTGTGTCCACCGATCACCGAATAGTCACGGCGAAAATACGATTAAGCCTACGAAAAAACGCCAAACGAACAGCGACCACCAAACACTATGACTGGGCCATATTGAACAACAGAGATATAAGAGATAAATACGTATTAGAATTAAGAAACAGATTCGAAACACTACAAGAAAAGACGGAAAAAGGTACACCAAACGACGAATATGAAAATTTCGTCAATGCACACGTCGAGACAGCAGCGAAATACATTCCAACAAAACTCAAAACTAAATATAGAGTCCCATGGGAAACATTAGCGGTGAGAGAAAAACGTGCACTAGTGAAAACAGCCTCCAAAAACTATCGAAAAAACCCAACAAACACAAATGCCTTCAAACTAAAAACGGCACAATATCAATTAGCAGGCGTATATATAAAGGAACAGACAGAATACATTCAAAATCAGATAGATAAGATTAGAGACTCGGTGGAAGATAGACAATATAGGATAGCCTGGCAAACAATAAACGAAGTGAGTAGAAGAAAGAACACAGCCAAAGCAAAACTGAAAGCTGTAAACCAACAAGAAAGAATAAAACTGTGGAAACAGCACTTCGAAAACCTACGAGGAAACCCACCGAAAATAACACATGTACCAATCACCAGAATAATTAGCAAACAATTAGACATTAAACTAGGACTGTTCACACAAAAAGAACTCGACTCGGTTCTCAGAAAAATTAAAAATAGGAAAGCTGCAGGGCTGGACGAAATTCCCCCGGAAGTATGGAAGACCAGACAATTCGATGACATACTGCTCCGACACTGCAACGCAGTATACAATCAAAATCCGATAGATAGATGGATGAAGGGATGCATACTCCCCTTCCCTAAAAAGGGGGACCTCGGATTAGCCAAAAACTACCGAGGCATAACACTTACATCCATAGCAGCCAAAATCTACAATGCCCTACTACGAAACCGCATAGAACCCGAAATCGACAACATACTTAGAAAAACCCAAAATGGCTTCCGAAGAAATAGATCCACGACCTCACAAATATTAACCATCCGTAGAATCCTTGAAGGTGTACGGTCAAAAAACCTACAAGCGACATTAATATTTGTTGACTTTACCAAGGCTTTCGATTCCATTCACAGAGGAAAGATGGAACAAATCCTACTAGCGTACGGCATACCTAAAGAAACCGTAGCGGCAATTACGATTCTCTATAGAAACACTAAAGTAAAAGTACGATCACCAGATGGAGACACAGAATACTTTGACATTGTAGCAGGAGTACTACAAGGGGAAACGCTGGCTCCGTACCTCTTTATCATTTGTCTAGACTACGTACTTAGAACATCGATTGACAAAATCAAAGAGAATGGCTGCGAACTGACGAAGAAAAGAAGCAGAAGGTACCCTGCAACAACAATTACCGACGCCGACTACGCCGATGACATAGTGATTCTGGCAAATACACCTGACCAAGCCGAAATACTACTGCATAGTTTGGAACGAGCAGCAGCAAACATAGGCCTCTATGTTAAAGCTCACAAAACTGAATATATGTGCTATAACCAAACGGGGGACATCTCCACTCTAGAAGGAACCACTCTTAAACTAGTAGACAAATTCACTTACCTAGGAAGCAGCGTCGAATCAACCGAAAAGGACATCAAAACGAGGTTAGCGAAAGCATGGACAGCTATCAATAGGTTATCGATTATTTGGAAATCAGACCTAACCGATAAAATGAAACGCAGTTTCTTCCAGGCAGCGGTCACATCGATACTGCTATATGGCTGCACTACATGGACGGTAACAAAACGGCTGGAGAAGCTAGACGGCAATTACACAAGAATGCTACGTGCAATCTTAAACAAGTCCTGGCAGCAACACCCCACAAGACACCAACTGTACGGCCACCTACCCCCTATCACGAAAACTATTCAAGTTAGACGAGCCAGACATGTAGGACACTGCTGGAGAAGCAGGGACGAACTCATAAGTGATGTACTCTTATGGACTCCCACACATGGCCGTGCAAAAGCAGGACGACCGGCACGAACATACATTCAGCAGCTATGTGAGGATACGGGATGTTGTCCTGAAGACCTACCTAGGGTGATGAACGATAGGGATGAGTGGCGAGAGAGGGTCAGGGATATCCGTGCTACCAGGTCGATATGATGATGATGATGAGTGTAGTTTCCCGGCCAAAGACGAAAGAGGTCAATTTCTTCTGTCTTCTTTTTTGTAGCTGAGGCAGCCCCGTCGGCTGGGGCTGTAGAATACACTGAGTCCATCTCTGACTGCATCTCTGCAGAGGAGTAAGACATCTTTTCAACGAGTGTACAGGATATGACACTAAACAATCTAATGGTGAGCTCTTGTAATGCATGAGCTTTGGAAATGTGGAGTAACACTTCATTGACTTTGCTTCTAGGACCACTCTTACCCAGAATGTTAGAACCTGATAGAGTCCTATCAATGGGTCGAATAGAACTGTTTAGCATTTAAACGGTGCGCAAACATATGAGTAATGGCAAGTTGTATTGTTAGAAATAGAACTGTTTTATCATTGAATGTGTATGAACAAATGACTGTCTAACTGAATTATTAGTGATACATTGCAATACTTGGAGCCACTTAACTGTGTACAAATAAATGAATAAATTTGAATAGAATAAATATTTGTACCGGCTCATTGAGCAAGTGGGTAGAGAGATCACCAATGGCCAGCATTTTAAGGTAGGTATCAAAGGTAAAGTGGAGTAATCCAGGGGAAGGAATGGCGCCCTCCCCTACACCATTGTGTAGTAGCTATTGAAAAGGGAGCATTCGGGTCGCCCTCGACTACAGTCGCAAACATTACTTAGGTATTAGTGGTAAATAGCAATACTTGAAACGCTTTAACTGTGTGCCAAAAATATGAGCTCAGGCTCGTTTAAAAATGTTATCAAAAGATGTGTTTATAAATTATATATTCTATAAATGTATAAAGATGGTTTGCAGTTAAATAACCGATAATATTTGATATACCATAAAACCCAAACAAACCAAATCCTAGCGGTTAATGTTCAACGGTATTGACCATAAATAACACAACTCTATCAATTAATTTTAATGAAGTATTATTTTCCTTAAAAAAGATATAACTATTTCATTTCTTGGGGGACTTTATACCAAAAAACGGGTATTATTAATTATTACTAAACTCCACATCATTCCACTCCGACAGAGTGCAATCTTCCAGTACTCTTTTCTCAGAGAACCGTCGTTATACTTCTTTCTAAAGGGAGTACTTGTGGTGTAATATGTAACGGGCTTGACTTTGACATTGTAGTAAGCGAGTCAGATCTCTAGTCTCGCTATTACGTTCACTTTCAGACTAATATCACAGGGAAAGTTATGAACTCCCTAATCTCTGACAGCAATGGGTTAAATCGTATCATTACTGTCCTTATACAAGGATGGTTTCAGCATTGAATAACCCACAAAATTTGATATACCATTAGAGAAATAAACCAAACCACTCTACTTTTCATTTAAAATACAAGAGCCTAAACTGTAATAAATTCATATATTCGGTTGCAATGTTTTAATACTGTAGACTCTGATAAGAAATTATACCTAATATTTGTTTTGATTGTTTACTATTGTATTCCTGGCAGCAGTTGTATCGATACTGCTGTATGGATGCACTACTTTGACGCTAACTAAACGGCTGGAGAAGAAGCTAGATGGCAATTACACAAGAATGTTGCGAGCAGTATTGAGCAAGTCCTAGCGGCAACAGCCCACAAGTCACCAACTATACGGCCACCTGCCTCCCATCACGAAAACTATCTAAGTTAGACGAACTTGACATGCAGGACACTGCTGGAGAAGCAGAGACGAGCTCATAAGTGATGTACTCCTATGGACCCCCACATATGGCCGAGCAAAAGCGGGACGACCAGCTTGAACATACATACAGTAGCAATGTGAAGATACGGGATGTAGCCCTGAAGACCTGCCGGAGGGTATGAACGATAGCGAGAAGTGGTGAGAGAGGGTCAGGGATATCCGTGCTAGCGGCACGACATGATGATGATGATGATGATGATGATTGTATGATGAAAAAAATGTAATTCCAGTATCTTTCGTTTAGAAGAAAATATTTTTTTAATTAAATGATGAAAGAGATGTACCTATTTATGGTGGATATTTTACTTTCCTCAAAGTGAAAAAAAAAAAACTGTATCAGGCAGATTTTGAACACCGATTGCTGTTTACATTTTTTTATAGTGTGAACCTATTGCCAACTCAATTTTAGTAGTTGATTGATTAATTGATCGATCCATTAATTTTAACGGTATGTCACTCCATTCAGGGTTAGTCTATGCCTAGACATAAGGAAATCACGTTCATTGTACGTAACATTTTTGTGTAACTTACAATGAATGCTATTCCCTACATTTTTGATAATTATTTTTTAAGAATTTTTTTTATACACGGTTCGATCGAATATAAGTAGTTTTCAAACAGATCTATTTTTCTTGTTATGGGGACCTTACAGATATTACCACTCCTAGTCAGAGTGTCTATGTGTAATATAATGGCAGAGGGATTTCGTTTTATATATCTTGCCTTTCGGTTTAGTTAGGCTGAGAACCTTTCGCTTAGCGCATGGGTTAGTTGGGTGCAACATAAACGCAGGTGTTCACGCGCGCGCGGAGAGAATATGTCATTCACAGATGTCAAAACAAAACCTCAGATAGGAAATGGGACCAGGAGGTGTGAATGTCGTCATGCACCTGAAGTATGGTCTGAGATTTGAGAAAAAGCAGTGAGTTGAGTTCCCGCCTCGGAAGAAGAAGGTTGACTTTCAGAGATGGGCGAGCCCAGACGACTTTGTGCGCTATGGTCGCCGCTCGTTGGTTGGGTTGAGAGCTGACGATGTAAAAGCAGTCACCATAGAAAGATTGTGTCTCTTTATCCTCATGTCGAATTACCTTTAACTCAAAGGTAATAAAAAGTTTCGTACCTGAACCCATTTCGTAAAGTTTCGTGTTTTTAGATTGCCTATGTCTATTTCACACATCCGTATATCTGGCTATGTAACATATGGCAGTTATGGCAATAAAGTTTTAATCCCCATTTTCTGGATCTTATCAATAAATACCACACCTGAAGACCCAGTTTGGTTTACAACCGAAGACACTCCCTGTTTTGAGAAAGGAGGGGTCCTATTCCTTCGCAGTCAGATAAACACCGCCAACGGGGTTTATAGTTTTAAGCGTATTTTAAGTTTTTTTTTATTTTTTATTTTTTTTTTTTTTTTGCAATGATTTATAGCACCCTTTTGCGAGATGAACAAATTTTTCTCTCTTTAATCCTTTGAATATTAGCTGCTGATATTTGTGCCGCTAAGTAGAAGTAAAATCAGGCGGCCGTAATTTCAGTCAATAAAATGTGGCAACTTTATATTTTACACACCTTTTTATTATATTTTTATTAATTATACATTTTCAATCGAATAGTGTAATATTGTATTTAACTGTCTACAAAGAACTAAAATAACAAATAATAAAATTATACATTTTCAGGTAATTTACAGGCCAGGTGCCTACGTTGAGAGGCCTACAGTCGTGTGGAGATAATTTACAAGCCAGGTGCCCACGTTGAGAGGTCTACAGTCGTATGGAGGTAATTTACGAGCCAGGTGCCTACGTTGAGAGGTCTATAGTCTTGTGGAGGTAATATACAAGCCAGGTACCCAAGTTGAGAGGTCTACAGTTTTGTGGAGGTAATTTACAAGCCAGGTACTCAAGTTGAGAGGCCTACGGTCGTGTGGAGGTAATTTACAAGCCAGATGCTCAAGTGGAGAGGTCTACAGTCGAGTGGAGGTAATTTACAAGTCAGGTGCTCAAGTTGAGAGGTCTACAGTCGTGTGGAGGTAATTTACAAGCCATGAGCCCAAGTTGAGAGGCCTACACTAGTGTGGAGGCTCACAGATCTAAGGGTTAAATCAAATTGCAGGAATTAAAGACAAACTGAATTAAATATTTTAATTATGATCATACTTACTTTCAAAAGCTAAAAAAGATTAACATTAGTTTCGGTTTCTTTGTTTAATGGCATATCAACCTTTGTAGGTCATTTAATGCCAAAGCCATTCACCTAGAAAAACAGTAGTGGTACTATTTAACCTATAGCTGGAAAGATAAGGCGGTTTATACCTTTCCCAAGGGTATTTGCCCAAAAGTGAACGTAATAGCGTGAAGTAAGAACTCGCTCACTATGATTCCACAGTCGATCGTTTAAACCATTACACCACGAGGACACCCATCAACATAAGTTTTCCTTTTTTTTTTGAAAAAACAACATATATCCCATAATTTTTTCCTGGGTTCATGAATTAAATTCATATGCAAATGTAACAGTTATTAAGCGACAGATGCAGCAGTAAAAATTATGTGAAATTTCTTTACTTGTTTATGTCTTTTTTTTTCAATATCCCAAGTAGTTTTCCTTTCTTCTATAATTTCTCAAGTGTGGAGAATGTTTTCAACCCTTTGATATTACCGTTAAGATCCGGTATTTAATCTCTAAAATGTTGATCCTTATTTAAAATAATGCACAGGCAAGGCCAACAAGCAAAACAAGTTGATTTTTATTGCATACTGGGAGGTATAGGCTGGAAAATAAATACTACGCTTTTTAAAGCAACTCGAGAAATAGCGAGAATATCAGTTCCTGTGTAAATATCATTTACACAGAAAATAATTTTATATGAACTATAAAATATGATTTTATTATTTCACCCTTGCATAACACGAACTTATTCTAAAACTAACAAACTACTTTTCATGAGATTTTGTTCGCTGATAAATTAAGCCATTTAAATAATTCCACATGTTCTTCGTTCGACTATGACGAGCGGGATTATATCTGGATTTAACTGAAAGAAAACAAAGATTATTTAGTGCAGGTTTTCACGGCAGTGTTAAAGCAAAAAAAGATCTTCAAAATGACTTGTAAATTAATCACGAATCTTTACTTATTAAGGACGCTCTTCTACTGTCTGTTAACACATAATGGTCTTGAAAAAATAGATTATTTACTGCAAAGATTTTTCTATTGGCTTTAATAAAAAAAAAAAAATTACAAAATTTGGTTGCTTTACATTGAACCGTTTTGTTATCAATAGTGAGCACACAAAATCTTTCCAATGATTAGAATAAATACAGCTAGCATTGATATCTGGGAAGTATTGATAACTCATTCATTGCTATTTTTCAAGGTCTACTCTAACCCGGGGTGGTAGTGTTTGTTTGGGTACCATCAATAGGTTATATAGATCTGTTTAAAACTAATAAGGTATTTCTCAAGAGCTAAATGGTTTGCTCATCGAGAAAGGATTTATAATAAGCAATAATCAGAAGGACCTCATATTACAACACATCGTAACTAATTGCCGATTATTTAAATGTCTTAGAAAAATAAATAATCTTAAGGAATAAGCTGCTTTAATAAATATTACAGTCCTCATTCGGAAAAAAAAAACATTATTTAGGCTTATTGGTAATCCTTCTTGTTGGATATGTTAAACAATTACAGATCATTACTGCTTGGTTTGATTTGATTATACGAACAAAAAACAACAGTTTTTAAATCGATAAATCTCTTTTTTTTCTACTAGCTTACAGAAATAATAAAAATCTTACCTCGTGGGACATTTTTACTTTTTTCTTACAATTTTTGAGGGGCTGATTTAACAAAAGAAAAACTTGCTTAGCAAGTCTGAATTTTTTGCTATAAAAGACCAAAATATATTGAAAAAATATAAATGTTCTTAATGCTGCTGAAAGAAGCTCAGGTTTTTGTAGTCCTCATAAACAGATTCCTGTTTACGAGGACTACAAAAATACAAAGTTATAAAGAATTTGTTATTAATTTTGTAGAAATATTGTAATGATATAATTGACATAAAACTATAAAGTTCAAACGCATTTTCTCTTGTGAAAAAAATTGATTTGACTTGATTTTCATCAGTAGGAAATTTTGCTATAACATATATTAAAAAATAACAAGACATTCCTGACATGATTCAGTCAATAAAATCAATTAGATAACTTCAGAAAATTTCAGGAGTTTATGAAATTTAAACAAAAAAAATGAATAATTATCTATAACTCTGAAATATCAGAAGTAGCAACACTGACAAGAAATGGCGAAAGTTTGAGCAGAAGTTTCTACAAAAACTTTAAACAAATTCCCAAATTCTAATAAACATTCTATAGTATTTTTAAAGTGTTTTTTTACCGACATAAAATCAATTCATAAGCAGGTTTTAACAGGTTTGAATTCAGTTTTCCTTCTTCCAGGTCGGTTGCCAGATAAAGTTTAAAAAGCCTAGTCCGCCGAGCTCTTTACTCATAGCTTGATAGAGAAAAGTTGGACTCATACCTTTTTCAGGGATATTAGCACTAAGTAGAATACAAACATCCTTATCCAGGGTTTGAACTTGGTTCGACGTGTCTATTTCCTGCGGAAGTAGCCATTACATCACGAAGGCCTCGATGAGATAAAATTTTATAAAATATTATATATATATATATATATATATATATATACAAGTGTGTATATGTGTGTGTGTGTGTGTGTGTGGGTGTGTGTGTGCGTGTGTGTGTGTGTAGAAAAATTGATGACAAGGTAATCCAAAAAGAAGGAGAGATTTATTGAAAAGCTAAGTGAACACAATAGCGTTTTGGTTCTAGTGAACCATCATCAACGCTATAGTGTCGACTTTGCTTCTCAATAAATCTCTCCCTCTACTTGGATTACCTTATTATCATTTTTTCTTCACATATTGTCGGATTATACTCCATTATTTACTTAAGGGTCATAATTGAAGTGGAAGTATAGAATCGATGTTGTAAAAGCATTCAAATGTATTGACGAAAATAATTTTTCATAGGGTTTTTGTAAATTTGATAAATTGTAACTCTGATATGGAAGGCAAAATGTATAATTAATTATTTGATAAAAAAATCTAATTTGAAAACGATGAATCATCCGATAGAAATTTCCATAACCAAATAGCATGAAACCATATGATTTGTGGTTATCTTAATGATGACACATTAGGGCTGGTCAAGTGATATAATGGTTTGGAAGGCTAACTTCCAAACCATTACAAGTGAGATATAGTGTCACTGGCTGCCCTATATATGTGGCTTTGAGCCACTGCTAAAGTTCTGGATGACATATAAACCTCATCTTGCCCTGCTTTCATGTTCATCTATTTTATCGAAATGACTTGTCAGTGTTCAAATATTGGTAATACTGGGATTTTATATGCCACTTTTCAAGGTAGGCAAGTTTTCATCATTTAAAAGATTGATGAAAATAAATCATTTTAATCCTACTACGCCCTGTTGGCAGAGTTTAGATAACACTGAATCCCCTGCAAAGAGAGAAGACCCCGCCAAATGTGTATTCTGCATACAACACTAAACTGCATGTGATTGTAAGACTACAATTAAATGTGCCTTACCATGTCATTGCCATTACTCTAAAACCCGCTTGGTCCATGAGTGGTAGGACTTGTTAGGCTCTCATCAATGGGTCAAATAGATCTGTTTAAAAATTATTTGGATTCGATAGAACCGTGTGCAAAAAACACAAAAAACTTCTGAACGATATAACTACACAAAAATATAATTATGAACGTACAATGAATGTGATATCCTAACTTCTAGGTATAGAATAACCCTAAAAAGGTTTACATGCCGATAAAATCGCTCAGTCAAACCAATACTCATTAGATAATAACTAATACTGACAATGTTTATAGTCAGCTAGTGATATTCATAAAAAAAAAGAAAGAAAAAAAAATCGATAAATGAATTTTGAAAATTTTGATATCTATGAAATTGTATATGCTGACGCCGATCTTTTGAAACTCTTATTAGTAATCATTGTCTGAATTTCGGAGACAAAGTTTGATGATTTATATCGGGCAGGTTTGTTGGACAATTGTCTTCGTCTTCATTGTTATCTTCATTACGCTTCGGCTTATATGTCCTCCGGTTTTCTTCAGGTGTTTCTTGTCGAACTTCGAACCACGTCCTTTATCTAATCCAAGGGGATTGCCTGCTCCAATTCCGTTAACCATAACATGGTATAAGTGTTAAGTATTCCCGTATTGTAACTCGCCTACAATCAGGGTTGAACCTGCAACCGCCCGATGATTGTCTCTTTAGAAGCTTAGGGAAATCATTGCCTGTAACCATTGCGCTATGAGTCTTGCTAGACATTTCAGTATTAATGTTTAACAAGAGGGAAAACAGAATAAGTCTGGAATAAAATTTCGGACGCTGGTTTCAATGAAATAATAAGAGGATTTCATGTTTTACTAAGCACAAAAATCTATCGTAGATTTGAGACTGGAACAGAAGTTTACTTTCCATCAAGGCAATGGCCCAAAGCACAATAAGACAAAACTTGTGAGGCTTAAGGGAAACAATCAAATGTATTTAAATGGCCCAGTCAGAGCTCAGACCTCAGTCCGATTCAAATTGTGTAAAATGTCTGAAAGATTGTTTTATACCAGTGGAACCCATTCAGTATAAAGCGGCTTCATTAGTTTAGTCTTGAGGAATGAGCAATATCCACCACAGTGATTAGGTTTAGGGTTTGAGTGAACTAAGCGCAATATATCCTAAGAGACATATAGACGTAATTGATGGCTTTGTAAATGGTTGACTTTTGAAAAAAATTGTATAATTATGAACAAGAAATTTTAATTTATCTCTTTATCAATAAAAAAAAATTGCATTTTAGAAGCTGTAAACATATTGCGTAAACAAATGATACATCCAAATTTTAGGAAAACTTCACAGTGATTAAAAAATGATTAAAAATGTAAAAAAAAAAAAAAAACACCAGTCTTATTTTTATTTTTTAATGATTTAAAAAATATTTTTATTAAAAAAATTATCAAAAATTTCTGTCCAATAAAAAAATCCCTCATTTCACAAATAATAACCTAAATTTTTGCAGTTAATTGGTCAGTTTATGTGCTTTGTTTACAATATTTCGACCGTCTAATTGGCTCAGTATGGAGATCAAAAGTGTAATAACTATTTGTGCTTTTGAGGCTTATGTTTCTAAATGGAATATCTTTTAAATGAAACTAAGAAAGGAGAGTATTTTTCGCAAAAAATGAATAAATAAATAAATAAATAAATAAATAAGTAAATAAAACAATATAAATACATAGATAAAAGCTTGATAACCTGTACTAATAAATGTGTGCAGATAAGCATACTGCAGCTGAAAAATTCCAAGCGCTTATTTATCGAATTAATTATTCCTCTACTAAAAGGTATATTTATAGCAATTACAGATATCCATAGGTAAAATATCCAAATGCAAAAAAAATTAAAGGATATAAATGTCCGATATTTGTTATTCCTTCAATCATATTCATTTTTTCAAATACATTGAATAACTAAATACATTAAATTACTAAAATCTCAATCAGTTACATTAAATGATTTTATCTACGGTAGCAATTTTATAGATATCTACGACTACATTGACCTTTTATGGGTTAATTTTAAGGTTGATTGGGTACTTTAACTTTGGAATGGCAACAAGTCTAGTAGAAAGAAAACTCTGAATTCAAACAAGCAATATTCCATTTAAAAATTGATTTTCAGCCACAACCTATTCGTGGCGGAGTGGTTTGATAAAAACATACGCAGGACAACAAAACCCCCACCCCCCAAAATTGTTGTCTCCAGAAACATGAATAAAAATTCCTTTTAGTAAAAACTTCATCATAAATTCTTAAGTCTCAAAAATTTAATTAAAATCCAATTATTAACTAATTTGAGGGAAAATTAAAAAAGATCTACGTTTTTTTGCACGAGTGCCTTCCTGTATACAACCTGTACACTAGTATATATACACTGCATACGAGTGAAAAGAAATTATTATGAATAGACTATAATTATTCCTATACACAAACTTTAAATTAATGTAGGGAAATTGTATACAACTATGTACAAAATATTGTAGGTAAATTGTTATTGTTCTTGTACACGAATTGTATACTACTATGTACAAATTGTATACGACTGTATACATATTAAGGCGGAGGAATTATAATCATAGATTAAACAGCATTAACTGTAGGAATGATTTTGATATATATGACAATTAATGTTATGGTAATTAAGGGCTCAATTTCTCCTTGGTGCAAACAATTCCATAAAGCGATTTTAATCCAGTATTCTTATTTCATGTTTACCAATCCACGACAACAGTTAAATGAAATACGTAATAAAATGCCTATTGATGGAAAGAAATGAAACCATTCCTTTATCAGTTTCCGGTTGTTTAGAGATAAATTTGAGGAACTCCAAAAAGCAAAGAAACAGGTTGTTACTGGTTCACTGATTCAAAAGCGGGAGTAAGGAAAATCTGTTTTATGTTTCCTTTGCTTAAATTCGTATTTTAAGCTTCACCTCTTTTAGAAGGTGTTCATTTCATGACATCTACTTCCGTTTGGAATAATCAGTTTAGAGTCATTTTACATTCATCTACAACTGAGGGAATGTATATATCTATGACGATAGCTATATACATGACTACAAAAACATGGATCTTTGCCTACAAAGTTTTATAGAATGGTCCTTCGATTCACGTTCTTCCACATTTCCTGTTATAATAATTTACAAGTATTTAATTGCGTCAAATATTACTATCAACTTGATAATCAGTACGCATTATCCAGGTTTTTAACCACACCTCAAGAGTAATTGTTAATAAGGTCTAAGATTTTCACTTTTCCAGACTAAACACGAAAAACTATCATTTATTATACCCGGGCTATCGTCTTCACCGGTTATTGTTAATGGTTGTCATGGTTGGTTGGGTTTTATGGCATATCAACCTTTGTAGGTTATTTAACGCCATATCCATTTTTTGCAAATAGTCAGTTCTACTTCCAACAATTCAATTTTGTATGAGTAACCGGCTAATTGGCCTAGTGGGTAGAGTGTTCACCAATGGTCCGGGAGACGTGGATGTAATCCCAGGTCGAGTCAGACTTTTAGATGGTACTTGATACCTCCTTGCTTGACACACAGCATTATAAGGTGCGTATCAAGGGTAAAGTGGAGCAATCCAGGGAAAAGAGTAGCGCCCTCCCCTACACCTTGGTGTAGTAGCTATTGAAAAGGGAGCCTTCTGGTTGCCCTCGACTACGGTCACCAACTTTACTTACTTAAGCAGTTTAATTGTCAGAAACATTTCTATTTCAAGCTATTCAGTCAAGTCAAACAGTTCTTATTCAGCTAATTCAGTTTAGGATAAGTACAGATTTTGTTTACATACGTAACATATTGTTTACATACTGTGCGTCAAAATAGTTCTATATCAAACAATTCAGTTTAGCGTTAGTGCAGTTTCAATGTCAAAAATAGTTCTATTTAAAACAATTCAGTTTAGCATAAGTACGCAGTTTAAATGCAAATAAAGTTTAATTGTGAAAAACATTTTTTCAAGCTAAACATTTTAGTCAAACAGTTCTAATTCAAACAATTCAGTTTCGCATAAATATGCAGTTTAGTTATATTTAACCTATAGATAGGGTTATTCTATTTGACCCATTGATAGGGCCCTATCAGGAGGTACCCGTGGTGTAGTCGTCATCATCGTAGGAAATGGACACGGCGAAACGAGTTCAAATCCTGGACGAGACTGATTGCACTTCACATAGCACTAATACCCTTGAGAAAGGTATGAATCCAATTATTCTCCCTCCAGCTATGGGTAAATAGTAGGACAGACTAGGTTCTTCAGCCTTGGCTAGGCAACTAGTCTAGGAGAAGGAAAACTCTGAATTCAAACCTGTTAAACTCCGCTTAAAAATTGACGTGTCATATCCTGCCCGAGCAGAGGGGTTGGTAGTATCAAGTAGTATCAGGTGCTACTACTGCGAGCCAGAATGAACTTGGGAGAAATCGCAATGAAGGGGTGCTCCGCATTCCCCAAAGCCCCAGCGTCACTAGAATCTCACCATCCGATTGTTTAGTGTCATGTACAGGACATTCATAGTCTTACCTATCTGCAGAGGTGCAGTCGGTGTATTCTACAGCCCCAGCCGACTCAGCAGTATGGTTAATGGAGCGATTAAATTAAGTGTTTGATTTGAAGTTACGTGTAGATTCCCGAGTTTGACATGAAATACCTAAAGAAGGACGCTTCGGTTGAAACGTTTTTGTACACAGTGAAATGGCTCATAGTATTTCTATCTAATACCTATAATTCTATTTACTAACAATCATTTGTTTGCACAAAGTCAAATGTTTTCAAGTATTGCTATGTAACACTAATAATTTTGTTCAATATTAATCATTAATTTGCTGTCAGTGAAGTGATTACTAGTATTTCTGTTTAACACTAATTATTCTATTCATCACTGTTCCTTCCCAGTCAAATGGTTCCAAGCATTTCTATGTTATACCAATACTTTAATTTAGGTACACAGTTAAAGAGTTTATGTATTGCTATTTAACAGTAACAATTCTTGACATCACTCATTTGTTTGCACACAGTTAAATGGTTCTAAGTATTGTTATGAATGACGAACGATTCAGCTAGACATCAGTAGTTTTACATCGAGTTAAATGACCAAACAATTCTATTTCCAACAATTCAATTTTACACAAGTTATTTGTTTGCACCCAGTTAAAATGTCAAACAGTTCTATTTGACCCATTGATAGGGCCCTATCAGGTGCTACCACGGCAGATCAGAGTGGATCTGGGAGCAGGGTAATGATGGAGTATTCCACATTCTTCAAAGCTCCAGCATTACTATAACCTCACCATCAGATTGTTTAGGGTCATATCAGGATATTCCTTTGGCGGAGCGGATTTTATTCCTTTGCAGAGATGCAGTCAGTGTATTTAACAGCTGGGCTGAAGATTGATTGATTTTAACGGTATGTCAACCTATCTAGGCTTGCTTTATGCTTTCATGGTTCGATCATATTTACATTTGTTTTCTTAAGTTTTTGTTTTTTTGTTTTTTCTTTGCTTTTGTTTTTACTCACGGTCCTGACGAATACGAATAATTTTTAATCAGTTGATAGGACCCTAACAGGAATAATTCACCGGATCAGAATGGACCTGGGATGATTAGACAGAGTACTCCACACTCTTCCAGATCTAGACCCACACCACTAGATGTACTTTAAATTAGACAGAGTCGCGAATCTGCTCTCCGAGATGGTTGCAAAGTTATAATAACTATATATTATTCAAGCCTATTGCTACATGCACGATGTAATGCAAACTTGATTTATCAGCTGAGTAGTAATGGTAGGAATTCAGAGTTTTCCTTCGCTTAGATCTATCGTTGTGGCAAAGTTAAAGAGCTCAGTCTGCAACCAATATTTACCGATACCATTATTGGAAAGAAAAAAGGCTTATAAATGCTCTTCACAAAGACATTTGCGAGACCTGAACCAAGTTTATCTAGAATTTGAAATCGGCTCACCGTATTCATTTCCCAAAACTATAACTTTTATGCCATCTATTCATTGCTACATTGGTATACTATATTTGGTAACTGTTCATGTAACTTCTGTTGTCCAGAGAGGACCGACGATGTGTTCCGAAAAATCAGTATAAATACTCTCGTTCTCTTTCTTTGTCCGTTTAAAGTAACTTTTCTATTTTCTTGATGTCCTTCCTTCAAGCTTAGTAATTGTCTTCCTCTTTCAATTTTATTTTATTCTACTTTTCCCTTCTCTTTCATCTTCCTCTCTTAAGCGTTTTAAATTTTTTCCCTTCTCTTTCTTCTTCTTTTTTTCAATTTTATTTTTTTCTACTTTTCCATTTTCTTTCGTCTTCCAATGTCAATTTTATTTTGTTCCACTTTTCCCTTCTCTTTCATCTTCCTTATTCAATTTCATTTTATTCTATTATCCCTTCCGTTTCGTCTTCCTTTTCAATTCTATTTAATTCTACTTTCCAATTACTCTTTTGTCTTCCTTTTTCAATCTTTTTTTTTTCATTCTACTTTTCCTATTATCTTTCTTCTTTCTCTTTCAATCGTTTTTAATTCTACTTTCTCCTTCTCTTTCATTTACCTCTTTCAATTTTTTTTTACTTTTCCCTTCTCTATCGTCTCCTTCTATCGATCTTATTTTATTCTACTTTTTTTTCTCTTTTTAAAAAAAATGATTTCATTCTACTTTTCCTTTTTCCTTCTTCTTCCTCTTTCAATTTTTTGAAATTGTACTTTTCCCTTTCCTTTCCTTATTCTCATTCAATTTTATTTTATTTTAATTTTCTCTAGTTTTTCGTCTTCCTCTTTCAATATTTTGTAATTCTTCTTTTCCCTTCTCATTTGTCTTCCTTTTTCAATCTTATTTTATTCTCTTTTTCTCTTCTCTTTCACTTTCCTCTTTCATTTTTATTTTATTCTAATTTCGCCTTCTTTTTCGTCTTCCTCTTTCAATCTTATTTCATTCTACTTTTCCCTTGTCTTTCATCTTCCTCTTTTAAACTTTTTTATTTTATTTTTCCATTCCCTTTCGAGTTCTTCTGTCATTCTTTTTAATTCTATTTTCCCTACTCTTTCTTCCTTCTCTTTCTATCTTTTTAGATTCTACTTTCCCTTTCTCTTTCGTCGTCTTCTTTCGTCTTCTGTTTTTATTCTACCTTCTCTTCTTTTTCGTCTTCTTCTCGCAATCTTTTTTATTCTACTTTTCCCGTGTTCTTTTGTTTTACTCTTTCATTGACTTCCTCTTTCAATCTTGTATTATTCTTTTTTTTTCTTTGACTCTTTTATCTTCCGCTTTCATTCTGACCCCCCTCCCTTATTCTCACATTACTCCATTTTTCCTTTTTTCTTCTTCTTCTTCTTCTTCTTCTTCTTCTTCTTCTTCTTCTTCTTCTTCTTCCTTTTTTATTTTTAATTTTTGTCCTCTTTAAAAAAACAATATTGCTTTCTAATCCTTTCACTTTCTCATACTTTTTGTCATATCAGTCTCTTTTTTTTTCGTTTTAAAACACATTTTCTATTCCCCACCATTTCATATTGCAAACTCCCTTCTCTCTCTCTCTCTCTCTCTTCTCTCTCTCTCTCTCTCTCTCTCTCTCTCTCTCTCTCTCTCTCAAACTACTACATTTACTCGACCTTTATTTCCATTAATTTTTATTGCTACTCTTTGTCCTAATCTTTTATTCTTTGTTTGTTGCTCCTCTTATAAAAATGTCTTGGTTGGCAATACAAGACAGAGTTATACATCATCCTCTCTGCCTTTAGCAATTCTTTCGCCTCCCACATCACTAATAAAAAAATAAAAAAAATACTGTTACACGTAATTCTTCCCGTTGTTTCGAATTATGACAAGTAATTAACTCGCGCTTTGCTTGCTAGATTTCACAGGCTTATATGATTCTTTTAAACATCGAGCAGATTATTTTTAGTTTTTTTTTTTTCTATTTTTTATACAATTTTGTTGCATTGTTTTTAGTAGATTTTGCCTTTACATTTTTGTTCTCACTTTCTCAACTTATCTTAAATTTTTACTTCTTTCTTTCTCTGTGTATGTTCACTGAATAATGGCCTTGCAGTGATAAATGAAGAAATTGGCATCTTTATTTCGGACATCTTAATTTATATTATCGATTCATTACAGTACCCATTTGGTACCCGTTCTTTGATAATGTGCTTGATTTGTTTGTTTTCTCATATTACCATCATCACAAAATCAACAGCAACATCTAATACCATCGATTCTACAATGGAAAATCATGTTGATAATCGATCAACAGTATGACCTGCCGGGTGGGACAGTAGAACACGCCGACTGCATCTCTGTAGAGGAGTACGACCTCTTTCCCCATGGGGCCATATGTTAGCAATGGTTGGGAATGACCCGTAATTCCTAAGGGCGGGATCCTAGTGGCTGAGAGGTCCGTGATATGGGTACTATGTAGTGACATGACCTTCAGCACTCCACTTTGGATTTTACTTGGTCTAGGTGGGTGATCGGATAAACCCGATCTGATCAATCGGCTGGTCATATCAAGACCTAGCACCTATATGATCAAATCCTGACCATATTTCACTAATTATTCTTTTAGCAAACAATTACTCTAACCCTTTTATCTTAAAGATGCCATAAGGTAGTAGCTAATGGTGATCAACGACAACAAAGACAAGATTTTTACACCAATCAAATTTTAACGCACTAGATTTTGAGAACTGAATGTCTGAAATTAACAAATTCTCAAAATTTCCCTCCGGGCACGAGAATTCAAGCTGATGTATCCCCGTTTTAACCTCCTAGGTAAATTCGCAAGTAAAGTTTTACTCTGGTGTGAATGTTGAAGCATATGCCGTGCTTCAACATTCACACCAGAGTAAAACTTTAAAACAGCGAACAAAAGAGAACTTAACATAAAATACAAAAAAAAAAATGTAAAAATGAAATTTTTGAATTCGATTAAAAATTAGATAATGACTTCTTTGATTCTTCTCTAGTACCCAGCATGTCTTTCTCATCTTAATTTGATAGCTTGTGAGATGGGAGGTTAGTAGCCGTACAACTGCTGTTTCCTGGATTTGTTCAAAATAGTATACAGCATTCCTGGGTAATTCCTATCTAGCTTTTACTCCGTGTATTTTGTTAGAATCCAAGTGAGCTTGGAAGAATTTCCATTCTATTTTATCATAGAGATAAAATCATTATTTAATTCCCAGGATTTATAGTATCATAAAGAAAAACTATAGTATTATAAAGAAAAACACATTCATCCAAACTATCCCGTTTTCGATTGAAAAAGTAACCTCCAGCAGAAATAACCCATCGAAGTACGTAAAAAAAATAAATGCGGCAGTCTCCTTGCGGATGTAGATGACAAGAAATATGCCGAAAACCTAATACAATGAAAACTTTCCACGATTTGAAGTTTAAAGTTTACCCACGTGAAAAAATGAAAATCTCAAACGGAGTTATCAGAAACAGGGAGTTATCCCAAGCTACACCAGAGGAAATAAAAACAGTCTTAGAAAAACAAAGAGGTCATGGATAACAATAGGACAACCATGAGCAGCGAGTGAAGAAATACAAACTCATACTTACATTATGACATTTAACAAATCCTTAATTCCCAAAGAGATAAACATAATATACTGCCTCGAAAATATAGAACAATATAATCCCGGCTCGCTTAAGGTGCTTTGAATGACAAAAATATGGACACCAGTAGGAGAATTGCAAAAGATGCCCGAAAAGTGAAAAGTGTGACTAAATGACCATGACCACTCGGAAAATATTGTCCCAACGAAACCAAATGCGTAAAATGCCAAGAGGAAAACTTTACCTGTTCAAGAACTTACAATATGTACAAAAAGACTGGTAAACCATTGATTTGAAATATAGAAGAAATATAATACTTCAAGTAACAACTAAAATAGTACAATAATATTTGAAAGATAAAAAATAGTGTCTCTCTAAGAGCAATTAAATAGTGCAGTCCTATTTGAAAGATACGAAATATTACGTTTCTTTAAGAAATTGAAATAGTAAAATCCTACATGAAAGATAAGAAATACTGCATTTCTAGAGGCAACAAAATAGTGCAATCCTATTTGAAAGATAAGAACATATAGCAACTCTCGAAGCAAGTAAGATAATGCCATCCTATTTGAAAGTGAAGAACATATAATTTATAAAAGCAATTGTAATAGTACTATACTATTTGAAAGATAAGACCAACATTTTTAGCGCTGAGAACGAGTCAAATCAGCATCATAAACAATTAACCAGATAAATAAAGAGCTCTCATCAAAAATGAAATGCAACTGGCACCAAGCGATTTGCCAAAGTTTCAAGATCATTTGAATAAACTGCACACAAACACAAATTAAGCAAAAAGAATCCACAGTAAACACCTCTACCATTGCCCAAAATATCTACAAAAACCTCAGAATATCTTTATAATAAAACTTATATGGTAAAAACAATACACAGATCATCGATATGCTCAGCAATTCACAAAATAGATAACTTTAGAAAAATCAATATCACGAATTCAAAATTAAACACCAAAGCAAAAAATTAATAGCAAGAACACATTCAGGCTATTCCAGTCAAACACGAACTTTCACCCTAATCCCAAAAATAAACGATACCCAACAAACCACGGCACAAAAAAAAAAAAACTGAAAATGTCAAACCCCTCGTCATTTCAACCCTGAGACCAGAGAAAGTCAAGAATAGAATTTTGGAAAGATGCTTAAAATAAAATAAAAATTAAAAAATAGATAAATAAATGAATAAATAAATAAATAAGACCATTAAAAAAATCAATACCAAACCCCTAAATAGATCCTATAGTGCAGAATGTATGGCCATTGACAATAAAAACCAAATAACAAACATAAATCTAGCACACACACACACACACACACACACACGCACATATTTACCTATAAAATGTTTACTTTCAAATACATATATATATATATTTAAAACAAGGATTAGCCTTACATAGTCCAGAATTGTTGATATGCCATTAAACACAAACCAACTATTCGATATCTAATATTAAGAATTTAATAGAAAAAACGAATAGAATGTTGAGTTTGGATTTCGTAGCTCAGATCAGATAACAGGTTTAACCGGATATCTCGATGGTTAAGACAATTTGGTTGATCGATTGATTTTAACATCGTGTGATCTGATGTCTGGGTGTTAGGGAATGGCGTTCATTATACAAGGCTCATTAAATAAGTTTCCAGTCTTTTTTCGTATGGGTACTTTTATTGATAGTCCACACATGAAACTCTAGTCCTCTTCAAAGTAATCTCCTGGTTGCAATGCACTTGTTGTAACATTCCAACACTTCTGGAAGGCCCCAAGGAAGTCTTCTTGTGTAATCGTGTCAATGACCTTCGTCACAGCCTCTTTCATCACCTCAATAGTCTCATAACGACAGCCTCTAAGTTTTTCCTTGAGCTGAGGGAATAACCAAAAGTCACAGGGAGCAAGGTCTGGACTATAAGGAGGGGGGGGGAACTGTCTTGATGCCTATCTTGGTCAAATAGCCTGTGACAAGGATGGAGTTGTAGACTTGTGCATTGTACTGGTGGAAATGCCACTGACCCAATTTGAAGAATGCTGCCATCTTCCGACGGAATCTCTTCCTGAACTCCCTTAAAACCTCAACATAGTATTCCTTCAACTTAAATAAAAGGACCTTGTTATATTTCAAATAGTATAGTTGGAATGTTGGATAATATTAATCTTTAAGCAATGTTTGGCTCCATATATTTTGCAGTATATTACCTTTGAAATTTTGAAACTCATCCGTGTATAACGTGAACCCATTTATTTCGTTCAATGCATCTCTCCTTGAGCTTTTTAGAGCTCCCGTCAACTTATTTTGATGGCTGAAAACACGCTTGTTGGTCGGGAATTTTGCAGATGACTTGAATTGGGCTCTTGTCCCTAAAAGGACATCAGATATTTGAACTATGTAGAAAAATTGATAACAAGGTAATCCAAGAGGAAGGAGAGATTTATTGAGAAGTCGACACTATAGCGTTTTGGTTCTACTGAACGATCATCAGGACCATGAGGGGTGGTATTAGCGATGTTAAGTCAACGATAGTTGTTTAAAATAGAAAAATGCAAAAACCAAAGTGAAAATTTGTATTTGAACTATAAATTTATTGAATCTCACCTTAGGGAATTGGAGATTTTTTCTTGATGTCGTAAACGGAGCAATGATTTATCCTTCCTGTTTTTATTGCAGCCATAAACACTCGCATACTCTGTTTTGTGATGACTTATGATACAATAAACGTCGTCTAAAGGTTAAAATTTATCACATTTTAGTGAGCAATGACATTTCTACAAATACAAACACAGGATTTTTTTTCTGTTTTGATCTTTTAGTGACTAGAAAAAAAGGATTAAACAAGATCATAACTTTACCGGAAATGTTCAACTAGACGTGCTTTATACGGTTTAACAAGATAAAAAATAAAATATTCAGTTTGACTAGCCTAACGGGCACAAAGGAATAGATCAGCCAATTATTATATCTACATTACCGTTAATTGCGGTGTATACGTCGATCTTTAGAAATCTCTGCTAAACTAGGGATTTATTTATGCAGCAGGGCTAAAATCAAAATCTTTACCACACGGTGGTCAATCAGTGGTAAGAGTTTGAGTTTTTGCTCAATCGTATAAACCGATCCCTAGTTTTGCGTAGACTTTTCTTCAAGCTTTACAGGTCGACTTATATGGCAGGGCTGAAATCCAAATCTTTACTACACACTGGTCAACGAGTAGAAGAGTTTTAAATTTTAGCCCTGCTGTACAAGTCGAGTTATACACCTCAATTTTCGGAAATCCTATAAAAAATACAAAAATTTGCTAAATATATGCTCTGGGAACATACATGTTTCATGGTTTCTTATGCCATTGCAGAAAGTGTGTCTGATGATTATGATATTTAGTTTGCTTCAGAATTTAGAAAATGATACGGACTTTTTGAAATCCATCATAAAAGAGGATATCATAGTAGTTATATAGATACGGCTATAAAAATAAGGCTGAGATGTATAGAGGGGTTTGATAAATACATTCATAGAAAATGGGAACGGGGGTGTCCTCGTGGTGTAATGGTTAAAGCGATGGACTGCAGAATCGTAGTAAGCGAGTTCGAACTCCAGATGTGCTATAACGTAGATGCCTCTGTCATCAAAAGAAACAAGTAACTCTGTCGTGTTGGGAATCCAAACAAACTGGTGTTGTTCTTTTTTTGTGAACAATGAGCAATCTTCCACGAACACAGCTTAGTCGATTCGTCTTTCAAATTCTCATGATTTCTCACCCTCAAATTATCGTTTATTCAAGCATCTGAACACATTTTTACATTAAAAAAAAACATTCCGTTCCAAAGAAGAAGAAACTACATTCACAGATTTCTTGACAAATCGATGTAGAAATGCGTAGATATTCAGAGATCATATTTTGACTGAATGAATACTGTATAAATTCATAAACTGAGGAATCCAATTTTATGACAATTTATTCACTTAACAGAAGCTTATAAAATCATAGCAATCACGGAGAGTAGTTTTTTGTTTACTTATATTTTTCATCCTTCTTGTTTTTGTCAATATCGTAAGTTGGAAAATTTAATACAGAGAAAGATCTGAGAATAATTCCCGTTCAAAATGTTTCAAGACAAAATATTCAAGCGTTTTCAGTGTAAAAAGTTTGGTATAGACAGCAAGCTTAACTGACTTCCCACCAAAAGAAAAAAAAAAACAAAAGAAAAAAAAAAAAGCAACCAGATTCACTTAAATGATGAGCGGTGCTTCTTATATGAAGGTTCAGAATAAAAGAAAAAGAAATGTTAATGGCTCTTCTTAGAGTTATAGAGAAAAATTGACGTGTTTTGATAAAATAAAATTATGGTTCTTAAAGAACTGACAGAGAAATTTTGTCATAAATTATATTTAAAGTTTAGATCTTTTAATAAATTTGGATACGTGTTATAACAATTATATTATTTGTAATAGAAAAATTATAAAGGTTTTTCTACATTATTTTTGTATATATCTACTCAAACCCTCCACCACGAGCAAGATGCAACACAAAATCAGTTTTTAAGCGGAGTACAGCTGGTTTGATTTACTTATCCTAGATTGATTTCTTTACCGATGTGAAAGAAACTCATCTGTCCTACAATTTTTCTCCTGACTGGGAGAAGAGAGATGGATTTTTCCTTTTTCAATGACGTTAGCATAAAGTGAAGCACAAACATCATCGACGCCGATTATTCATCCCACGACGATAACCGTTACGTTAAATGCGCATCATATAATCTATATATCTAAATAATCATTTGAAAAATAATGATTTTCGAGGCAGAATAATATTCGATGTTTGACCAATATCTAGAGTATAAATATCCGATTTTCTTGGTTTGGTTTGGTTTGGTTTGTTTAATGGTATATCAAACTTGTATGTTATTTAATGCCGAATCTATCCTTATAGAAGAACAGTAGTGGTACTATTTAACCCATAGCTGGGAGGATAAGGGGGTTCATACCTTTCCCAAGGGTATTTGTCCGAAAGTGAAAGTAATAGCGCATCAGGAGTTTGAACTCGCTTACTACGATTCTGCAGTCCATCACTTTAACCATTACACCACGAGGACACCCCCTCCGCTCCGATTTTCTATGAATGTATTTACCCAACCCCTCTATACTTATCATCATCATCCTGATGCCATGACGCTTGCACGGATATCCCTGACCCTCTCTCGCCACTTTTCCCTATCGTTCATCGCTTCTGGCAGGTCTTCAGGGCTACATCCTGCATCTTCACATAGCTGCTGTATGTATGTTCTAGCTGGTCGTCCTGCTTTTGCTAGGCCATATGCGGGGGTCCATAGGAATACATCACTTAGGAGCTTGGCTCTGCTTCTCCAGCAGTGTCCTGCGTGTCTGGTTCGTCTGACTTGAATAGTTTTCGTGATGGGAGGCAGGTGGCCGTATAGTTGGTGCTTTGTGGGATGTTGCCGCCAGGAACTGAATTGCTTGAAATAGAACTGTATAAAAATGGATTTGGCATTAAATTACATACTATGGTTCATGTGTCATAAAACCGAACCAAACCAAACTTTGCCAACAGAATCTTTTAGGGCAATAGTTTTAATATGGTATAAACTATTATAATGAATAAATTAATTGCACATTTAATTTGCAATATAGAAAATTCCTTCCTGCTTAATGTTAATCTTTGTGTTTCTCATGAAAGATAACTAAGTAAGTAGAGTTGGCGACCTTAGTCGAGGGTGACCCGAAGGCTCCCTTTTCAATAGCTATCACACCGAAGTGTAGGGGATGGTCCTACTCACATTCACTGGATTGTTCCACTTTAACCTTGATCCTTACCATGCCGAGTATTAAGCAAGGCGGCTTCAAGTACCATTTTTTGAGTCTTTGGTATGACTTAACCTAGGGATTGAACCCTGGTCTCCATTGTCGAACATTCTACTCATTAGGCCAATTATAGGGTACTTCCTCTTTTTATTTATTTGATATTGATTATCATAAAAATTCTATAAACAGAATGAGACTCGACAACGAGCTCAGTAACCGCAAAAGATTATCGATATAGGATTTCATGATAATGCACTTAATCAATTCTCGAAGCCACCTATCTACAAAAACTTGTTCATGGTACTGATAGTATATTATAGATTTATCTGTGCTATGTTTTTTGTTGTTATGGATTTTCTTTCCTTCTTTTTTTCTCTGACAAAATTGACGAGTCAATTTGGCGAGTACGCTTGATGGATGTGAAACGGTTACAGAAACGATGTAGGTCGTGTCCACTATTATAATAATGGCAGCGAAAAATGGTCATATGCCGCATTTGTGTAACCCGCTAACCTCTACCTATTTTGCAGAGGTCCGGACTCAGTGCAATCATTTACACGCTTCCTGATCACGTTCGTTCTCGCACTAAATCTCACAAAACGTTTTTTAATAATTTTTTTTTTAAAAAGACAGTTTGTGTCAAAAGTTTGGCTTCTTTATTTTTGAGAACTTGGAAAGTTCTTTTAGTAATATCAGATATTCTATTGAAAAAAATTATTAGTTCATCTAAAATTTAAAATAAGATTTTTATAAATTATCCAGTGGTTTCATGCACAATTGACCTTCGGTTGAGTTTTATGGGATTTCATTCCTTGCAGATTATTGAATGCCAAGAAATGTTTATATATATATATATATATATATATACTCCCCTACCCCCTACCCCCTACCCCCGTAGGGTTGAGTTCTCTGGCGAAGAAGTAATCGTGTTGCCATTAGCGTTCATTGCAAGCCTCTTCGTAGATGAACTGAGGTTTCGGCAGCCGTTGAACGGATGTATGTAAACAATTGTAATTGCGATTCATAACCGTTTAAAATTTACTTTGCAGCTCATGGCTCCTCGTGGCTGAATGGTTAGAGGCTTTGGCTTGGCGTTTGAGTCAACTGGGTTTCGATCCCAGGTACGGGAAGATACTGTCTAGCCACAATGATGAGTTCTGATAGAACGAAACAGATTTGTCTGTGGATGACTACAGAGATATATACTCCCCTACCCCCGTAGGGTTGAGTTCTCTGGCGAAGAACTAAACAGATTTGTCTGTGGATGACTATATATATATATATTATATGATTTGTAAACCTATTCTCTTGATACTATTTTTAAACGAACCTGAGCTTATTTTTTTGCACACAGTAGTTAAATGGTTTCAAGTATTGCTATCTAATATGAATACTTCAATTAACAGTTAATCATTTGTTTGCTCTCGGTTAAGTTGTTCCAAGTATTGCTATCTAACATTAGTTGTTCTTTTCAATATTACTAATTCGATTGTATACAGTTAAATGGATGCAAGTATTGTTATGTATGACTAACAATTCAATTAAACATTATGTTTTGTTCACACACAGTTAAGTGACCAAACAGTTCTATTTCAATCAATTCAATTAAGCAAAAATCTTTCAACGTCAAACAGTTCTATTGAATCCATTGTAGAGTTGACCTAGGAGCAATGGCTATGAAAAGGTACTCTATATTCCTTAAAACTCCAGCATTACTGGAGCATCACCATCAGATAGCTTCGTGTCATATCAGGACACTTGCTCGGGGGGGTGGTCTTACTCCTCTGCAGTTGGTGTATTCTGCATCCCCAGCTTATTTTTTTTCTGGGTATATTCAAATAAGTATTTATTAAATTAAGAGACATTGTCACAGTTGTATAATGTCGAAGGAACGGATGTATCGTTTTGCCTATATTTAACTGGGAGTAATAAAAAAGCAGAAGTGATTATTCCACTAGCTCGGTACAACTGGATTACGTTGTTATGGTTACTCACAAGTATTTGCTAAAGCAACTGGAACATTTGGCAGAGAGGACATTTTGTTTTTTACACAGAAATATGCCAACACTCGAACGTGTGGATGAATTCTGCGTTGAATCAGGAAACACTTCGACTTACTAGGACTGCGTAGAACGGTTTTTCATAGTGAATGATATCGCACATGGCACTCAAACAAAGACAAAATGCAAAGGACTTTTGCTCAGCATTATTAGAGAAAAGAAGAACATAGTCTTGGAGGATTTATATGCACCTACAAAACTGAGAGAAAAGTATTTTGAGCTTATAAAACATTTGTTGCAAGAACATCTCAATCCCAAACACCTCGTAATTACTGAAAGATACCGGTTTCATAATAACAAACTAGAGGAGAGTGAGTCCGTTTCTAATGTTTTGTTCACCTTAAACGTTTAATTTCAGTATGCGAATTTGGGACCTTTTTAAAATGACCATTACGAGAAATTTGTGTGGGGGTTATATGATGAGAAAATACAGGAATGTTGTTCGAGGACATGTCACCTGAAGATATTTTTAAAATGGCTCAGACCATGGAATTGGTGACTACTGATGTGACTCACATAACGAACAAAGATACGGAGGACTTACATAACATGTATGACAAAACAGAGATCATCTGAGATACAAAAAGAATAAAATGGTTGTGTCTTGATTGCAGTGAAAGATGGCACAAAAGACGTATACAGTGTCCAGCATGAGGAAAAAACTTGTTTTAAATGTCAAAAGAAAAATCATTTTTCGATGCAGGGCAAAAATGAACAACGGGAAAACCTGCCACATTTCATGTAAGAGCAAGATACATACGATAAACCATTATATATGACAAGTTCCAGTACACTTAAACAATACGCACGTTAGTTGAATGGAATCAGTTGTGAAATGAAAATCGACACCGAGTGTTCATCGTCTCTGATAA
The DNA here is from genome assembly GCA_963585895.1 of Sepioteuthis lessoniana. Lineage (NCBI taxonomy): Eukaryota > Metazoa > Mollusca > Cephalopoda > Myopsida > Loliginidae > Sepioteuthis > Sepioteuthis lessoniana. Next base: position 39,331,947 of record OY757906.1, on the reverse strand, counting down.
GCGAGAAACAATTCAACGAAGTACCGAATGCGAGGCTTTCTAAAAAGAGATGATTCAGAGATTACAGACCTATTCAGGTGAGGTCATTATATCTAAGAGAGTGGGTGACCTGAATGTCAAATACAAACGAAAAATGTACAATTTAGGAGTGTTGGTTGTACTCGGATCGGGACCAAGTCTTCTTGGAAGGCGTTGGCTGGAAAGTTTGCTAATTAATCTATTTGATACCGCCAACCAAATTAAGTGGATCGATGTGAATCAGGAATTTTCGGAACCGTTTAAATTAGGTTTGGTTATATTGAAAAACGCAACAGCGAAACTGTACATGAACCAAAATAGTATCCCTCATTTTATTAAGGCTAGATCAGTACCATTAATGATTGGAAAAACCAGTCAATTTTTCAGGGTAAGCTTCTTTTATTGTCCCAGTTTTAGAGAGGAATATTCAAATGCAGATTTGTGGGGATTTTAAAGAGACTGTCAATCCGGTTTTGCAAATAGACTAGTTAGTGTCCGATTCCGAATATAGATGACCTGTATTCTAAAGTCTCGTGGTGGGAGGGGGGGTCATTATTTTACGTGACTGAATTTGTGTGACGCTTTTTTACAGGTTCCTCTGGACGAAGAGTCACAGACACTAACGTAGATAAATACTCATAAAAGTCTTTTTATGTATACTTAGTTGTTTTTTTGGTATTGCTTCTTCACCAGGAGTATTTCAACGATTTATAGGCCAACTAAGTCAGGAAATACCACATTCTCTAATATCGACGACATCCTAATCTCGGGACAAACCATGGAAGAGCATAATATTTACATGCATTCACTGTTAAAGAGACTACGAGATGTTGAGCTCTAACTTAGAGGCGGTAAATGTAAATTAAAAAAATCGTCTATGTCATACCTGGATAATAGGATTGATACAGAAAGGATCCACCTTGCTCAAGAGAAGGCCAGTGCAATTTGGAAAGAACCCACCCCAAAGTAAGTATCAGCATTTTGAGAATTATTATCACCGTTATTTAAACAATATCAGCACTATACTGGCCTCATTGTACAGATTATTGGAAATGGGAACCAGGCAAGGCCTTTGCCTTTGAACAATCAAAGAAGTTGGTAATGTCAACTGATGTTTTCTTTCAGTACAATGCTGAATTTAAACTTATCATGATTGTGGATGCATCTCCAGTTGGTGAGGGTGAAGTCTTATCGCATATAATGACAGACGGAAGTGAAAAACCGATTTATTTTGCCTCAATACATAATCAAAAGTTGAAAGGAATTAGCTACAAAAGTGGCAACATCTTACTCGACTCCAATCAGTTTTGAGATAGGGCAATGTGACCGATATATATATATATATATATATATATATATATATATATATATATATATATATATACCAACCTCTCCGCTCGGGTAGGATATGACACAAGGTCAATTTTTAGCGGAGTTTAACAGGTTTGAATTCAGAGTTTTCCTTCTCCTTGACTAGTTGCCTCACCAAGACTGAAGAACTCAGTCTACCATACTATTTACCCATAGCTGGTGGGAGAATAATTGGATTAATACCTTTCCCTTTAGTGGTATATGAAATGCAATCAGTCTCGTCTAGGATTTGAACTCGTGTTGCCGTGTCCATTTCCTACGACGATAACCAATTACACCACGGGCACCTCCAAAATATATACTGGACCAATACTTCTTGGGAATAAAGATTTTATGCCTTTCTCAATATATTAGTCTGAAGTCAATGTAATTGCACAACTTGAGTACAAATTCGCTTGCTACGATATCGCAGTCGAGTATCTTAGCCACTGTGCCACCGAGACCCCCTGCCTCGCATGTTTTATGGACTCTATCTCCGGGTTTTAATTTCAGAGTTGTCATTCTCCTAGACTTGATGTATACCCAAGGCTACTAAGCATAGTTTTTCTTATTATATTACCCATGGTTGTGACGGAAGAGAAAAGAGTTTGATTTATGCTTTTTAAAAAGGCACCAATCCAAAGTGAACCCAAACATCTCACTGAACCTTGTCCATATGTTTTATTAAATTTGTTTTTTGTACTTTCCCTTTCCCCAGACGCCACTGGGGACTAAAACTTGTTCTGAATCAAGAGAGAGGATTTAATTACTACAACGTCAAGACCAAGTACCATTTCGTCGACTCAGAAAGTGGAGGGCAGACGCTAACAGTTAAGCGATTGTAAGATAGTGAAATACAAGATAACACAAAGAATCTTATTTTGTAGAGTTAGCTTAGAAGCAAGTACATAATAAAAACAGATAAAAATGGTAATATGAAATATTAAATCACAGTACGTAGAGCGCTGGCAGGTTGTGTGTTGCTTCAATCCGTATTTTGTTTGAAAGCTGCACAGAAAAACCTGCATCGTTGTCTAATTCATGAATTTTACTCGTTCGAACTGAGCTATAACGCAGCCAAAGCAACTAAAATCTTTTAATGTTCGAGTTGTTTGTATGGTTTGTTTTCTTTATCCAGTGGCTTATCAACCTTCGTATGTTATTTAATATCAAAGCTATTCATGTTGAAGAAGAGTATTATTTGATCTATAGCTGGTGGGATAAAAAGGTTCGTATCACTCGCGAAGGGTATTAGTCCGTAAGCGAATTTAATTGAGTATATGACCTTCGAACTCACTTATTACGCTACTACAGATCAGGAATTTATCCTCTACACCCAGGGATACTCCTTGTGAGTAGAATGAAGGCGCAGTTGATCACACTACAGTTACAAGTTATTTCATGTAATTTCTGTGAAGTTTTAAGGACCTCGATGATCAAATAAAATCATGTAGGCCCAAAACTGTGGATACCAACGTTATACACCGTCATAACACTAGGTCTTATGGCCTTTTTTTCTGGACACATGGACGACAACGTTCTCTTGGCACCGGGATTTATTGGTCTGGTGAATGAACTCACGGACAACAAAGTTCAATAGGCACCAGGCAAAAAAAAAAAAAAACCCTCGTGACTGGACTCATTGAAGACAAAGTTTACTTTTTAGCCTTTTCGGCCTGATGAACGCCATGGTCCAAGGAGGCCGTCCCCTTGTAGTATTTGCTTTACAGGACTAAGTTGGTTGGTTGTTTGGGTTTTATGGCATATCAACCTTTGTAGGTTATTTAACGCCAAATTCATTTTTATTAAAATAGTTCTATTTCAATCAATAAGTACCCAGTTTAAATGTAAGTACAGTCTAATTGTGAAAAACATTTCTATTTTAAGTAATTCAGTTTAGTCAAGCAGTTCTAATTCAACTAATTCATTTTAGAATAAGAACAATTTTTTTTTTACACATAGTTAAATGTCAAAATAGTTCTATATTAAACAATTCAGTTTAGTTTAAGTACAGTTTCAATGTCAAAAAACAGTTCCATTTTAAATAATTCAGTTAAGCATAAGTACACAGTTTAAATGCAAGTACACTGTTTATTTTTTAGTCAAACAGGTTTTGTTGCATACAATTAAATATCAAAACAGTTCTATAATAAATCAGTTAAAGTAAGTACATTTTCAATGTCAAATTCCGTTCCATTTCAAACAATTCAGTTTAACATAAGCATGCACTTTAATGGAAGTACGGTTTAATTGTCAAAAACATTTCTATTTCAAGCCATTCAGTTTAGTCAAACAATTCAATTTAGCATAAGTATGCTGTTAGTTCTATTTAACCCATAGATAGGGCCCTATCAGGTGCTACCACGTCGGGCAGAGTGGACCTGGGAGCAATACCAATGAAGGGGTGCTCCGCATTCAACAAAACCGCAGCATCGCTGAAACCTCACTATCAGATTATTTAGAGTCATATCCAGGACACTCATTGGGGTAGTCTTTCCTTTTTGCAGAGGTACAGTCGGTGTATTGCACAGCCACAGCCGACAGGGCAATGCAGGACTAAGTTTATCGGTCGAGGCACTCAAGAGTCTAAATTCGTGCATGGCATCTCACATTAAAATGATCGTGTGTCAAACCATACCTGGTGGGAGGTTGGATAAATACCCAATGTCGTACTCCGAGCCATAAAGGCAAATACGGCGTGTTTCACTCGGAAAATATCAAGTGAACTGGTCATCTCAGAGTTCACTTTTATTCACCATCTTTATGATATCGGCAAAACCATGCAGAAATGCCTAATTGTACCTCAAGTTACTAAAGTATTGCAAAACATTTGACTCACCCTCTTATTATTTTCTTGGGAGATTAACTTGCAATTCCAATATATTATATTATCTTTTTTTTTTTCTGGTTTGAAGATTATATAGGATATAAGAATGGCGTGAGGTGTAAAAGTATTCTTTTGAATTTTTTTCTCGTTAGATGGGCAACTGATTTTAGCTACAAATATTACTTACATCAGAGATTAAATTGAGGTTAGTTACGCTTTGAGTATACAACATTTAATCAAACCTGAAGGAAAAGGACGCAGAGTTGAATTTCCTCAAAATTCTATTAGTGATTTATTTCGCTTAAACTTATGTAGATTTATGAGTGATAGTGAAAAATGTATTAGCGTAATATAGATCTAATTTATCGTATTGGACCACCGCGAGCTGAACGATTCACATTACTATTACTTGTACACAAACATTCATTATGCTTTAGAGATACAACATGAATGAATTTACAAGTAAAATTGATAAAGACACAATACGAATGGTTATTAGTGAATGAAGTGGTTAACAGTTAAACTAGGTACCGTAAATTGCGAGGTATGAGACAACCTTTTAAGCCAGAAAACGTCTCTAAAATCACAGGGGTTGACTTCTACGACAGGGAAAAAATCCAAAAATTTACAACCGGTAGACATTTACTGAGGTAAACATTTAGATTTTAGTCCTGTTGTATAGGTTGACATCTAGATTTCTTGAGATTTTTCAGGGTTTTAAAGTTAACTTAATTATTAGTGATAATTAGTTGTCTTTACTGAAACCAAAGAATGAATAAATCTATCTATCAATCAATCTTAAATTAAATTACCGATTGATTGATTGATTGATTTTTTACGACATGTCAGTCAGTCTAGAATTATTTTATTCGTAGACGTTTAGGAATAGCATTCGGATTTACATTTTTTGTAAAGAGATTTCTTTGCATGCGGTCCAATTTTATACGAATAATTTTTCAACAGATTTATTTGACCCATGATCTAGCCCTAATAGGTAATATCATTCTGGATCAGAGTGGACCTGGGAGTTATGGCAAGAAAAGGTTATATCTTACTTTCTAGATCTCCAAAAGCTCAATATCAGATGGAATATAGTTATTACCAATATACAAGTTAAATTAAACACACACACACACACACACACACACACACACACATACACATTATTGAAAGGTAGCCTTCAGGTCGCCCTGGATTTAGGTCGACCATCTTATATATATATGGTTCTCTGTGTCAGAAGAAGTGCTCAATACATGTCAGTAGAGCCGACTGAAACTTGAAAAACAATGAACATGTCTCATTTGATGATTATAATTTTTCTAAAAATGCGAGAAACTAGAAGTAATGAGACTGTCATAAGGTGAGTAAATACACACACACACACACATATATATATATATATATATATATATATATATTTATATATATATATATATATGTGTGTGTGTGTGTGTGTGTGTGTGTGTGTGTGTGTGTGTGTGTGTGTGTGTGTGTTATAATGAAGTTTTCTTAATTATTTTAATGTATTTTAAGACATCAAAAAAGTGTTTAATATCGGCTGTTATATCCATAACTGCTAGTTTCATGTAATATTTTCTGCAATAACAAATATGGTGTGCAAATGTGGTAGCAAAATAGCGTTGAGTAAAATACGATTGACTTTAGGTTATATATATATATGAAAACTCAAACCCACCTATATATACGTTTGTGGAGGGAAATGAGCAAAAAACATGCATTTTATTTTAGTTAGTTGATATTTAATTAAATTAAAGATATTTTCGACTTTTTAAGTTTTCATTAACGAAAAAAATTCTGTTTAAATCAAGAAAACCGTTGCGGTTTATGCATAGAGTGCTGCATTTTATTTACATTACTTCCGCAATCCATTGGATATGATTCACTTTACTACTATTACTTTGTGAAGTAAGGAAATCGTCTGGGTAATAATTCTTGGAAATATCTTATCAGCTCAATGGTTAATTATCAAAAATATCATTCTACAGCATTTAAACCGGGTATTTATAACGATCGTAGACTTCCATCGCTAAAATTTCGTCCCATAAAAAATCTACAGACAATTTTTAAAAAAAACGATGAATAAATAAAACCTCTCTATAAGTAGAGTGTTCGCCAATAGTTCGGGAGACCGAGGTTCAATCCCAGGTCGGGTTATACCAATATTTAAAATGGTACATGATACCTCCTTGCTTAACACTCAGCATTATAAGGTGCGTATCAAATGTAAAGTGGAGCAATTCAAGGGATGGGATAGCGCCCTCCCCTACACCTCAGTGTAGTAGCTATTGAAAAGGGAGCTTTCTGGTCACCCCCGACTAAGGTCGCCAACTTTTCTTACTTACTTATATGTTTTCCCTCTACTAGTCTTATTATTTTATTCTGAGTTCTTACATAATCTCTCTCTCTTTTTCTCTCTCTTTCATCTCTCTCTCCCTCTCATTCTCTCTCTCCCTCTCTCCCCCCTCTTTCTCTCTCTCTCTCTCTCTCACACACACACACACACACACACTCATATATATATATATATATATATATATGTATAGGACAAATTGGTGATAAATCAGACAGAATGAAAATGTATTTCAGAAATAAAAGAATAGAAAGTCTTAAGAGGATGATTTTATTTGTAGGAACATTTGCCGACGTAAAACTTTTCGGTTTTTACACCTTCACTAGGGCGTGTAAGTTATTCATATACTTTGATAACTTACACGCCCTGATGTCTAAAAAATTAAACGATTAACGTTACCAAACATCTATACAAATGAAAGCATCCTCTGAAGACCTTGTATTTTTCATCTCTAAACATTTTCGTATATATATTTATATATATATATTGGCCTAGCGGTTAGAGTGTTCGCCAATGGCCCGGGAGACCTGGGTTCAATCCCAGGTCGAGTCATACCAAAGACTCAAAAAATGGTACTTGATGCCTCCTTGCTTAACACTCAGCATTATAAGTTACGGATCAAGGGTAAAGTAGAGCAATCCAGGTAAGGAGTAGCGCCCTCCCCTACACCTTGGTGTAGTAGCTATCGAAAAGGGAGCCTTCGGTTTACCCTCGACTATGGTCGCCAACTTTACTTACTTACACACACACACACACACACATATATATATATATATATACGGGTGTGTGTATGTGTGTATGTCTGTGTGTGTGTGAATGGGTGGTTGTGAGCCTATGTCTGTATCTATGTGTCCGTGTGTGTACACACTCGTTATGATTTTAAAAGCTGTCACTGCCTATATTTTGATCTTTATAGCTGTAGTAATGATTTCATGCCAAAGTGATTCTATTTGTTAATATACACTAAACTTTTACAGGTTATAAATAAACTTATTTTAATTCAATGCTGAGAATGTATATATTAAGCTTTTCAGCGAAATTTATTAATTTTATTAGCAATATGCTTTGTCTTTCCTTTATTTTGGACAAAATCGTTTTTATCTGGAGGGATTTTTTACCAAAATATATTCACCACGAACGAGTCGATGCGAAGATAAAGTCGGCAATCTTCCGTTTGCCTCGGCTTCTAAGACAATATCTACCCAACTAGCGTTACTCGAAACCTGTTAAAACTGGATTGAGTTTCAGAATCTGGTTACACTACTAAGACTAATGAACACAGACTGTCCAACTACTTGAACAAAAGCAATAGATTGGTCGAAGAGATTGATTCATTGGCTTTCACCAAGGCAATGTCATGTAATGAAATAGTCGCCTCCAGAATGTTAACTTGGTTCAGAAAGAAATATTAACTAAATATATGTGCAAGTTTACTTCCAAATTAAATACACCAGAAACGTTGATGCTATTCGTTTTATAGGCATTTGCAAGAACAAAAAGATTATTTAAACGTTATGATGTTAAAAACACACAAAAAATCATACAAACACATCGACTAACCAACTGAAACGCACACACAGATATATTGACAGGAACACATACACACACATACACACACCTATATATATATATATATATACTGACACACACAATGAGACATATATATATATATATATATATATATATATATATATATATATATTATCATGTCGTGCCGCCAGCACAGATATCCCCGACCCTCTCTCGCCACTCCTCCCTTTGGTTCATCGCTTCTGGCAGGTCCTCAGGGCTACATACCGTATCCTTACGCAGCTGCTGTAAGTAGGTTCGAGCTGGTCATCTTGCTTTTGTTCGGCAATATGACGGGGTCCATAGGAGAACAACTCTTATGAGCTCGTCCCTGCTTCTCCAGCAATGTCCAGCATGTCTGATTCGTCTAACTTTGATAGTTTTCGTAATGGGAGGTAGTTTGGGCTTTGTGGGGTGTTGCCTCCAGGATTTGTTCAAAATTGCTCGCAGCATTCCTGTGTAGATGCCGTCAAGCTTTTACTCCATCCGTTTAGTTAGCGTCCATGTAGTGCATCCATATGGTAGTATCGACATGACCGCTGCTTGGAAGAAACTGCGTTTCATTTTATCGGTCAGGTCTGATTTTCATATGACCGATAGTTTATTGATAGCAGTCCATGCCTTTGTTAGCCACGTGTCGATGTCTTCTTTGGTTATATATATATATATATATATATATATATATATATATATATATATATATATATATATATATATATATATATATTTCTCTGAGTGCGTGTGTGCGTAAGTGTTCAAAAAGGAGGTAGCCTTACTTTTTAAAACATGCATTTTTCTAATCGCGTTGAAACTTTTCTAAGTTCCATTATGGAGGCAGAACAAATGTGATAGTTTAGCAAACTGTCTGGTATTCTCTCACAAGTTTATATATATATATATATATATATATATATATATATATATATATATATATTAGCTAAATAATTTCCAGTATGAAAATATGCAAGTACGCTTCGGCTAAGTGACTGTGTAACTGATAAAACATTAAGATATAGATGCTTGAATGATGTTCACACACAATGCAATAATTTTAACTGCTAAATTTTTGTTGTCTTTGAATAGAGTGCTGTGATATGACTGAGAATATAACATGAAATACGTGGGAACGTAAATTCTACTTTTTCATTGTTAGTCGTGTCTACTTAACAAAACTCACCATGTATTCCGAAAAAAATTACATTGAAAATCAGCTAAATGTAACATTAGTAATACTGACAACATGAAAATTTTCATTTTTCACAAAAATCCTTGTTGAATTCCAATAGATAGATTTACATAAATGCTAGTTTATTTCCCTGGATAGCTTCACGTGAATCCTAGATTAAGTTCAATTGATAAATTCTAATTCAAGTCTAATAGATACATTAATAAAAATGATAATTCCCCGTGACGGAATCGGTAAAATGCTGGACTGTGGCCATGAAGTAATTGAGTTTAAACTCTAGATGCGCTACTATGTTCACGTTGAGATTAATACCCTTGGAAACGGTATGAACCTCTTTTTCCCCCGTTATAAGTTAAATAGTATCACCACTGTTCTTCTACAAGGATGTCTTCGGCTTCATTAACCCGCAAAGGTTGATATACCATTAAATAAAGAAACCAAACCGTGTTCAATATCACTAGATAAATTTAGATAATTCATAGTACAAGTTCAAACGATATATTAACATGAATCCTTGTTCAAATACAATAGACTTACATGGTTTGGTTTGGTTTGTTTGGTTTTATGGCATATCAACCTTTGTGGGTTATTTAACGCCAAATCCATTTTTATGTAAATAATCTGTTCTCTTGAAAACAGTTCAGTTTAGCATAAGTACACAGTTTAATTGTCAAAAACATTTCCATTTCAAACTATTCAAGCAGTTATATGTAATAATTCACTTAAGTGTAAATACAGTTTTAATGTTGAAAAATAGTTCTATTTCAAATAATTCAGTTAAGCATAAGCACGCAGTTTAAGTGTAAGTACGGTTTAATTGTCAAAAACGTTTTTATTTCAAGCTATTCAGTTTACTCAATTCTTTTTAGCATAAGTATGCTGTTAGTTCTATTTAACCCATAGATAGGGCCCTATCAGGTGTTACCACTCCGGGCCAGAGTGGACCTGGGAGCAATGGCAATGAAGGGGTACTCCGCATTCCCCAAAGCTCCAGCACTGCTGGAACCTCACCATCAGATTGTTTAGTGGCATATCCAGGACACTCGTTGGGGGTGGGTCTTACCCCTCTGCAGAGAAGCAGTCGGTGTATTCTACAGCCCCAGCCGACTGGGCAATAGACTTACATGAATCTGTTGATATCTTCATATGATTCTAATTCCTGTCTAATTGTTAGATTTATATGAATCTTAGTTCAAAATCAATAGATAGATTTTGATAAGTGTTAGTTCAATTCCAAAAGATGGATATACCTGAATCCTAATACAAATCCACTTAATAGATTTTTCTGAATCCAAGTTCAATTCCATCCGACAGATTTACGTGAATTCTAATTCCATTTCACTGGACTGATTTACGTGAATTCTATTTAAAATTTTGGTTTGTTTATTTAATGGCAAATCCACCTAGGTGGGTTATTTATTGCCAAAGCCATTATTGTAGAAGAAAAACAGTGATACTCTTTAACCCATAGTTTGGGTATAAAATCAGTTAATGCCTTTTCTAATGCTATATGTCCGAAAGTGAAGTTAATAGTCTGAGTGGAGTTTGAACTCATCTGAGGGGAGACTGAAGTTCAGTACTTTAGCCATTACGCCACGGGGACTCCTCCAATCCTAGATCGAATCCAACAGATAGAATTACTTAAATCCTAGTTCAAGGTGAATTGATCGATTTACAGGAATTCAAGTTCAATTCTAATAAAATTTCAAAAAGCAAAGCTATAACAAAGATGGTTTTCTTTTGAACTCAATTTTTCAATGTGAATAGTCTTCTTTTCATTAAATTCTCGATAAAATCCAACATAGTCTTTATGCTTACATTAGAAAAAATATTACGGTTACATATCATCAGGTGATATAGCAAAGTCCAAACTAGATACATATGCATTAGATAACCGTGATGGAGATGCCCGTGGTGTAGTGGTTATCGTCGTAGGAAATGGACACGGTGACTCGAGTTCAAATCCTGGACGAGAATGATTGCTTTTCACATAGCACTAATACATTTGGGAAAGGTATGAATCCAATTTTTCTCCCTCCAGATATGGGTAAATAGTAGGGTAGACTAGGTTCTTCAGCCTTGGTGAGGCAACTAGTCTAGGAGAAGGACAACTCTGAATTCAAACCTGTTAAACTCTGTTTAAAAATTGACTTTGTGTCATATCCTGCCCGAGCGGAGGGGTTGGGTAAACAGGATTAGATAACAGTGATTAGAGGCTGATCAGAAAGTCGCAGGGATTTAACTGCAAAGCCTTTTTAAAGTAATTCCTCAAAGAATATTTAAATGATATCTTAGTGACCTTAACAACGAGTTCATAGTGTTATCTGTTACTTTACGTATTACTCTGCGTATAAAATATAAAAAGTGAAAATGAGAATAAAATCATAGATTAAAAAATAGATTATTATGGTTTATATTGTCTTAATTATTTGATTATGACATGGAATCGTATATTATACGAATCCATAAATTTTTACTCCAAAATTCTTGAACATAGACTTTTTAGAATTTTCAGCTGCAAAATTTAACCAAAAATTAGTATTCCTTCAACTTTCCATCGGTTTCTGCTTTCTAGAAAGAATTATTCACGTTTACGTTACATCTTAAAAGCGAAAATTTACACGGTATTTCCAGCAAACACAGAGATATATTCATACAAAAATGCTATAAACATGCAACAAAAATAATTTCACATTAGCTGAAACAAAATTATAAACAAACACACATTCCGGTTGATATTTCTCAATGCCGTCGTCAAACACATTACTTTTAACTACAGGAGTAACTTACTTTCGCTCATTCATCCCGAAAAAGTGAATTATATTGTTCCCTTTTATGATACGCACCCCTAAGAGATGGGCTGAAAAATCTGGAAAAATAGCCCGTCTTCGAGCAGCCGCAGGCATAGGCCTCTATGTCAATGTACACAAAACGGAATATATGTGCTATAATCAAACGGGTGACATCTCCGCACTAGACGGAACCCCTCTTAAGCTAGTAGACAAATTCACTTACCTAGAAAGCAGCATCGCATCAACCGAAAAGGACATCGACACGAGGTTAACGAAGGCGTTGACAGCTATCAGTAGGCTGTCGATTATATGGAAATCAGACCTAACCGATAAAATTAAATGCAGTTTCTTCCTGGCAGCAGTCGCATCGATACTGCTATATGGATGCACTACATGGACTCTAACAAGACGGCTGGAGAAGAAGCTAGACGGCAATTACACAAGAATGCTGCGAGCAATCTTGAACAAGTCCGGGCGGCAACACCCCACAAGACACCAACTGTACGGCCACCTGGCTCCTATCACGAAAACTATTCAAGTTAGACGAACCAGACATGCAGGACACTGCTGGAGAAGCAGGGACGAACTCATAAGTGATGTACTCTTATGGACCCCCACACATGGCCGAGCAAAAGCAGGACGACCAGCACGAACATACATTCAGCAACTATGTGCAGATACGGGATGTAGTCCAGAAGACCTGCCTAGGGCGATGAACGATAGGGAAAAGTGGCGAAAGAGGGTCAGGGATATCCATGCTACCAGCACGACATGATGATGATGATGATGATATACAGATAATTACAATAGAATAAAATAGAATAGAATGAAAGTTATCTATCATTAGTTTATTGTTACTACTACAATTTTTTGTAAAAGTAAATTACTTGCTATCATATTCTTTCTTTAAATTATCAATGTTGTTAGTCACGTGAATGAGCGCGCCTTTTGTAGACGACAATGCATTTCTGGCGGGCCTCGATAGGCTAAGCCTACATTTCATATTAATTCGATTAATCATCTTTTTCTAATATTTTGCTTTTTTTTTTCCTTTATTCTACCTTTTATTTTCAAGATTTTTATATTTATGACCTTGTTTATTTGGTTCTTTCTTAACTACTAAACTGATTTTATCTTCTTTTTTTTTTTTCATCTTTCTTTCCTTCTTTTCTTTTCCTCATTAATTTTTTGATTAATAACTATTACAGTACATCTCATTACTACCAGCTAATTTCTTTCTATATATTTTTTTTTATCATCAAAAAAAAAGTTTTCAAGACAAAGTTTTCCTTATCAATTTTTATATTCGCGTTGCCCAAGATTAGATTTTTCTATTGCAGCACATTCACATAACTCATTTGTAACTTTTCACCTTCTCCCTCACACATGCTCAAGGAGTAAACACTCTTGTAATCTCTATCTAACCTTTTTTTTCCTCTTACAACGCCAACACCTTACTTCCCTGTCCCTGCTGACCTTACGCATTACTTTCCTTCATTCACTTTATTTACTATGGAATCACAATCAACTGTTCTTCGGACATCCATTTGCCAATTTACGACACAATCAGAATTCCAACTATCCTTCGTCCATTACCATTTTCTCTCCTTTGAACCTATTTGGCGCTAACTTTTCCATTCCCCCGTAAACTCGAATTCCTAATAAAATAGGTCCTCATTCAAACTAACAGCGACATCACAGTTTCTCGTTTAAATACACATTTTAATACATCTAATGTGTCCGGAACATGACTCTAAATTGTATCTAGTTGTGAGACTCTTCTAGATCTCTGGGGAGTGTGGAGTCAGACCTTCTTTGTAATTACTCCCACCCTGATTTTGCTATGAAAACCTCTGTCAACGGGGCTTAGAATACTAACAGACGACATCACAGTTTCTCGTTTAAATACACATTTTAACTCATCTAATGTGTCCGGAACATGACTCTAAATTGTAGCCAGTTGTGAGACTCTTGTTCTAGATCTCTTGGGAGTGTGGAGTCAGCCCTTCTTTGTAATTACTCCCACCCTGATTTTGATATGAACACCTGTCAACGGGACTTAGAATACGCTAAATTTATCCCCTGCTGAACCCACCCAAAAAAGAGGTGTCTTGGTTTAGACACTCAAGAGTATTTGATGGTGGGCTCCAGTTCTGAAGATCTCGGGATTGTGAAGTATCTCATGACTTTTATTATTCCTAGGTCCAGTCGAAACCATAGTGGTTGTTCCTGTTATTATCTGTCTTGTACAATACAATTATCAGATGAGACGTGTTCGTTTTCTAATTAAATCTTGCAGTAATGAGACTTTCATGAGGAGGTTTTATTCGGTTTCTTTATTTAAGGGTTTAGAAATCTTTGTGGATTATGTAATGTCAAAGCTGTCTTGGTAAAACAAACAGAAGTGCAGTAGCGGTGATATTTAAACCATAACTTGGATAATAAGGGGTACATGCCTTTTCAATGGATTTGATTTGAAAGTGAAGATAATAGTGCGACTGGATTTTGAACTCAGTATAATATCATTCTAGTATTTTAGCCGAACACAACATATACTCACTCTCTGATAAAGAAGCCAGTAAACATCGTTTTTTTAGGCTTTAACCTGGAGTACAGGATAGTATGGAGCACTTTTTTGATTTATGAAATTTTTCTTAGAATGAGCAGTTTTTTCTATGACTTATATATATATATATATATATATATATATATATATATATATATATATATATATATATATGCATATATATATATATTGAGCAGATCCATTTTAAATAGCCACAATATATTCCATCTTTAGTAAATATTTTCCGTATATATCATAATTTTTATGCTTTCTATTTTTCTTTTCGTCTTTCTTTTTCTTCTTTCTTTTGAATCAAAATCTTTCTCGATAAGCAAACGTAACATAAATTCTATATAATATTCCTAATAAGTCAAATGACTTAATTTAAAACAACAATTAAAAGGCCAACTTTTTCTTATCATACAAATTTTTCCCTAGGTCTTTGTATTTTGCATTTTTAAACAACTATCGTTGACTTAACATCGCTAATATCACCCCTCATGGTCCTGATGATGGTTCAGTTGAACCGAAACGCTCTAGTGTTGACTTCTCAATAAATCTCTCCTTCCACTTGAATTACTTTGTTAACAATTTTTCTGTATATATATATATATATATATATATATATATATATATTTGGCATCAAATGACTTACAATTGTTGATATACCATTAAACCAAACCAAACCAAACCAAACCAAACATTCAGTCATCTCTCAACCTCTCTCTCTCTTTCTCACGTTTTATTGCATTTTTAGTATTGTACTTTCTGTCTTCTCTTCTCTCTCATTTCCTATCACTTCTTTATCTTTCAATGTCTATCACTCTTCAATTTCCATGATTATACATTTGTAATTCCTTTTCTCTCTCACTCTCTCTCTCACTCTCTCATTTCTCTCTTTCTCTTTCACTTTCACTTTTTATCGTTTTTTCTGTATCTGAACTTTTTATTAACTCTATTTTCTCCTTCATTAATACCTATCTCTCAGTCATGTGAGTGTGTGGGTGTGTGTATGTGCGCAAGAGCTATCTTTTCGCCCTACAAGATATTTATGAATTCATAGGGAAGACTGAGCTCTTAAAGAAGAACGGATATGAATTAACGCCAGTGGAAGTGGGGCCAACAGCCCTACCCTATAAAAAAACCCTACTTGCTATAAAACTGCAGAACCATTCAACATGAAGTATGGCAGTGGCCTGATATCCTTCATGAAGGCCGACATTAAGAAGCTTATAAGACAGTGCCATATTTTTAATTAATTTGTGAAAATCGAACACAGTTTTGTAGAATATTAGTAATATCTAGTTCGGCTACTCTAGTAAGTTCGATTCTCACTGGGTACTCCGATTTCTGGCGTAAGGCCCAACTAAGGAAAGCTTCGTAAAATACTACAAAGTATAATCGCCGCAGATTACTGAAATTAAGCAATGATGAACCCGTTCAAGAACTTACGTGAACCTTTAGAAACATCAAGTATTGTAAGCGTTTGAAGCCGGAAGGAGACTGTGACGTGCTTATGTGCTAGACTGCGTCGTCGTAGTAAGTGGGTTCGAACCCCAGTTGCGCTATTACGTTCACTTTCAGACTAATATAATTCTGAAAGGTATAAACCCCCTTATCTATTACCAGCAGTGTGGTTTAACAGTTACACGACTGTTCCTTTAGAAAAATGGTTTCAACATTAAATAACCTACGAAGGTTGAAATACCAATTAAACAAAAAACTGAAACCAATCTGTAGCCTCTGTGCCAGATACTATAAAAAAAAAATAATTTCATCTTTTTTTTTTTTTTTTTTTTTAGTTTGGACAAGTCAGTTTTGTAAGAATTAGTTATGACTTGCTGCAACATAGCTTCCACTGAAGAGTTTTTGATATCAGAGATCCTCTTGATGAGAACTCCCCATTTTTATCATAAGAAAGAGTATTTTATATTGACATTTTGAATGCAGTGAGTATGTATCCTGTTAAGGGACGTCTCTCTTTCTTCATGACGAACATTTTTATATATTGAAACTTTCTCTGGGGTTCATTTAATAAGCATCCTGTTGCTCTACACCAAACTGGCCACTAATTAAAAAACAAACCCAGAAAAATGATAAAAAACACAACTCTCCCTATTTATAGGCATCTTTGTGATCAATACCTTGCTTGATGACTTTCACCCACAAACGATAGACCTGTTTTTAATAACAATACCATTGTAGATATGAATATAAAATACGATAATTTAACAGGTTGTGTTTCTAATATTATACCACTAAAAGGATGCATACTAAAAGGATGCATACTGTGGTTTTGATCCTGCACGCCCGTTTCTGGCGACGGATCTTCATAATTTGTGCACCTTGTAAGTGGCTAATATATAAACGTACTTAAAAATTAAATGGTCCAGTCATCTGGAATACAGCGACTGCTTCTCTGTCGAGAGGTAAGACTCCTTCAACGATTGCATACTGGATATGAAACTAAACAATCTGATGGTGAGGCTCTATTAATGTTGGAGTTTTGGGGAATGTGGAGTACCTCTTTATTGCCATCGCTCCTCGGTCCTCTCGGGCCCGGAGTGATAGCAACTGATAAGGTCCTATCTATGAATCAAATGTGTACATATACTAAATTGAATTTTTTGAAATGGAACTGCTTATATATATATATATATATATATATATATATATATATATATATATATATATATATATATATATATATATATATATATATATAAATGGATTTGGCATTAAATAAACTACAATGGTTGATATGTCATGGAACCAAACATATGTCATGGAACCAAACCAAAATTTTTTTAAAGTAACAACAAAAAACACCTCAGTGGAAGGGTGAAGAATACACTGACTATATCCATTGGATATCAGCAAGCCCCCCCCCAAAGGAGTGTCCTAAGTATAACACTAAACTTCATCTATGAGGTAATATTTCAGAGATTAAGGAAGTGCGAAGAAATCCAATATTTTATATTATCCTCAGAGTTTAAGGGTACCATCTATGAATCGATTCTCTAAAACGATCATGCATAGGACTGCATTTTAAAAAATATAAAGAAAGGAAAAACTCCAAAGAAACAACTTCATTAGAAATGTAAATATGGACGTTAGATGAAAGTGATACCGAATCCTCTAGACATAAAATAACCCTTGAAAGGTTGGCATACCGTTAGAAACAATCAATCATATAAAAAAGTCAACCCGGTAAAGGTTTATGATTAGCGAAATATTCTAGCCACCAGATATCTTTTTATTTCAACCTCATGCCAGACATGCTTAAAGACAGTGAATACTCTTACCGGTGACTGACTGTTAGTGAGTTCGTCTCACATATCAATGCTAATACAACGCATACTCTTCTCTTAGTTTTCCCAAACATTTGCCCTCTGCCAAACTAAACCAGGTGTAATAAATATGTACAGAAATCAGCATAAACGAGATTTCATATTCCCAGGGGTGTCTTCGTGGTGTAATTGTTAAAGCGATGGACTCTGAAATCGTAGTAAGTGAGTTCAAACTCCAGTTGTGCTATTACATTCAGTTTCGGACAAATACCCTTGGGAAAGGTGGGAACCACCTTATCCTCCTAGCTATGTGTTAAATA
>OY757906.1:39301158-39308658 GCA_963585895.1 Sepioteuthis lessoniana | reverse complement strand
TATAATACTTTATAGCTATTAGATACATCTGTGTTCTGATTATGATATGAAACTATATCTGATGGTAAGGCTTGCAGTTAAGTAAAACCAGAGTACTCCTTCAGAGGTCCACTCTGATTTGAAATAGTAGAACCTCTTAGAGTTCCTTCAACAGGTCATGGGAGTATTATTGGTAAAATGAAACTAAACATCTGCCTGTATATTATTCGTGTTAGACAGAATTACTGGGTAAATAGAATTACTAAAGCAAAATCGTTGTACTTGATACCATTTAACTGTATGCAAACAAATGAACTCTGACTCTTACGTTAAAACTATTCACCTGCAAGTCATATATATATATATATATATATATATATATATGTGTGTGTGTGTGTGTGTGTGTGTGTGTAAACACGTAAACAGCATTCAGTAATAAATAATCCACAAGGGTTGATATGCCCTAAAGCACAACCAAACCAAATCAATAAATAGATCTGCGACGAAGATTCCCAGGCTAAATGCTGTTTTTTTCATCGTACTTTGAAATTTTTTTAGTATTATTAAGGTTTCTAACGTATGCAATATTTTCTTAAAGCTGATGGAACGACAATCTAAATTTCAAACTTTTCGCAAAAAATAAATAATTATAAATAATCCGAGTGAAAAACAATTCAAGATCTCTCTACACCTTAGACAGAAATTCTCTAAGGTATCAAACAAATAAAAATAAAAATGAAAGAATCAAAGATATGTTCGGCTGGATTTTAAAGAAAACTAAAATATTGAATATACACTTGAAAATCAACAATGACGTGCGAGAACATTTAGGACATTTTTTGTGTAAAATTGAAGCAAACTAAAAAAAATCTTGTCAGACGGAAAAAAAATGAAAAATAAATAAAAATTCAAAAATAAATAATCAATAAATCACTGTTATAAAGAACGTTGTTTTAAACGGAAAATGTTTCACAGAAAGACGAATGTCCATATAAAACTTACCACACACACACACACACACACACATATATATATATATATATATATATATATATATATCAGTGACGACTCTAGCCTATTTTTGCTACTCTGTCAACTTCAGTTCCCAACCCGTGGTCCGCCCTCTGTCAACTTCAGTTCCCAACCCGTGGTCCGTGGACCCAAAGTAAGTCATCATAGTTGCTATTGCGTGATTCTCCATTGTATAGCACAGATTGACAAACGTACCTTGCATGGTGTTTTTTTTTGTAAACAATCAAGATACTATATAATTTGTAGTTTTGTTAATACAGTAGATAAGTTAATTTTTTTCCTTTCAAAAGTATAGAAGAAAAGAGAAGATGTTCATTACTATGACGAGAAAAATATGTTTATTAGAATAAAGAAACTGATGACAATATACACAGACACAGCTAGTAGTTTCAATTTCGCTTAAAGTAAAGATTATTTGTTGAAAATGTATTCAAATAAACCAATTTTAGTTACAGAATGTAATATATGCAACATTCATTAAAGAAATAGACATCTGTTATTGAAAAAACGAATTAAAACACGCCGTTTAACCAACATTTACCATAGCGATGATGATGACGTCGGCGACGGCTCTAATCTGCTACCCCCTCTCTCTCTCTCTCTCTCGGTCCCTCTCCCTCTTCCCAAGACCTCTATCAGCAATCAGAATGTGCTAAGATTTTTGAGCACGGTGTTAGGGTTGCTCTTGCTATTGGCTACAGCCAAAAGCGTATTTCTCTAACATTACTGTTATTATAAGGGTCTAGCGCCTGGCACGGATTGCGCATTCAACATTATAGCCGATTTTATGGGATGTTCAATGAATCTGAGGGTGACCGGACAAAGACCATCCGTTCAAAACAGCATCGTTGTATTATTCCCAGATATATTTATGAACTTTTGGCTACTTAGTTATCGAAACTTGAATAGATACGTAATTTAATTGAGATCAGACTAAGTATGTTTGCTTGAAATTAATGGATGATTTTTAATCCATTTTGAATAACATTGACCGAGTTATTAGTCGTGCCGAGATTAGGGAGACGTGCTCATTTAACGTTAATATATACATTTTTAGTGTGATTGTTTCCTAGAATTTTTTCCATTTTTTTGCACATGGTTCTATCGAATACGTATATTTTAAAAAAAAGATATATTTGGACCCTTACGGGCCAGAGTGGATCTTTGACTAATGTCGATTAAGTAACACTTCAAACACTCCAGATATCCAGCATTAGAGCCATATCATCATATAGTTTAGTTTCATATTCAGTGCATACCTTTTTGGGGAAG
Organism: Sepioteuthis lessoniana; assembly: GCA_963585895.1. Taxonomy (NCBI): domain Eukaryota; kingdom Metazoa; phylum Mollusca; class Cephalopoda; order Myopsida; family Loliginidae; genus Sepioteuthis; species Sepioteuthis lessoniana. Next base: position 39,306,375 of record OY757906.1, on the reverse strand, counting down.
TAGAGATTATTACTCTTCTGTTGGAATAAGGGCTCTTCAATTCCATGCCAAGCTGACAGGACAATAATATCGGACAATGAAATAGCAAAATAAATATGATGTTGAATTAGAAGTAATTATTTTGCGATTGACATTTTTGAATATTTAATCATTTACTATTTTCACGTGTGAAGGAAAGATATATATATATATATATATATATATATATATATATATATATATATATTTAATAGTATATCAACCTTTTCGGGTTATTTAATGCCAAATCCATTCTTTTAAAAGGACAGTAGCGGTACTATTTAACCCATAGAAGAGATGATCAGGGGGTTCATACCTTTCCCAAAGGTATTTGTCCGAAATAGAAAGTAATAGCGCGACTGGACTCTCGTACAACGATTCCACAGTCCAGCGCTTTAATAATTACACCACGAGGTGACCTCCAGAGAGAGAGAGACACACAGACAGAGACAGAAAGAAAGAAAGAGAGAGGGGGCGGGGCAGATAGAAATGTAGAATAAATGGACCCAATCGAAGGTTTTAACATAAAAGATATCTGTCGTTCCAGATAAGCAACGAAAAACTCTTGCTGGGTGTGGCTTTTAATAATAAACATTTTGTAGGTGGACCCAATGTTTCTGCAAGACGTAAAATACCATAATCGAATTTGAATTTCCGATTTCCAACCAAAGTTTCTTACTAAAATAATTACTAACCTTTACACAGCTTTAATGGTTGTTTTTGCCGAAATATAAAACAAATAAGATATCTTAATTGCTTAGACATAAAAACAAACAATGATTTTCTTTCTTATAGGAATACAAATTCCCACAAAATAAGATAAACTGCATGAAATGATATAACATTTCTTCGTTTAATGGCATATCAACATTCGTTGGTTATTTAAAGCCAAAGCTATCTTTGGAGAAGAGCATTTTTTAACACAGAGCTAAGGGAAAATCGGGTTTCATACTTTTTCACAGGCTATTAATCCTAAAGTGAACAAATAGTGATCACTGGAGTTCGAACTCGTTTACTACGGGATCACAATCCAACGTTTTAGCTATCATATCACAAGTAATATACCTATGGATAATATTTGGATATAAATAATAAATCTCTCTGACAATATTTAACAATAGCGTATTTACAACTTTTGATAACTACTTTAAATTTCAATTGGATCACCATTCACGTCTTCGTAGCGATCAGGAATGAAACTTCATATCTTTTCCTTTGAATTCTCTTGGCCTAGTCCGCTGGGGCAGTAGAATACACCGATTGCATCACTGCATAGGGGCAAGACTCCTCGAACGAGTTTCTTGGATATCATACTAAACAATCTGATGTTGAGACTCCTATACTGCTGGAGCTTTAGGGAATGAGGAGTACCTTTTTATTGCCATCGCTCCCTGGTCCACTCTGAGCTGGAGTGGTAGCAACTGATAGGGTCCTATCCATGGGTCAAATAGAACTAAAATGCTTACTTATGTTAAATGGAATTGTTTGAAATAGAAGTGTTTTGACTTTTAAACTGTGCACTTATGCTAAACTGAAATGTTTGAAATAGAACTGCTTGTAAGTATAAAAATGGATTTTGCATTAAGTAACCTACAGTAGTTGATATGCCATAAAGCCAAACTAAACCAAACCAAGCCAAACCAATTTTGAAGTTTCTCATATCTGAAATTATTAATTCTTAGAAGTAATTCAAATGTTATTCATTTATATTTTCAGGTCAACCAATTTCTGAGACTTAATAATATCCTATATACTGAAATTGATGCCATCATCCGCATAAGGTAGTATATTGCTAATAATGATAGATTAACAGCCATATGAAAATCCGACCGACTGATAAAATAAAACGAGTTGTAGTCGTATCATTACCGTGTGTTTGTACCACGTGGAATTTAACAATCCACCCGGAGAAAAATTAGGATGTTAATAACACAAGAATACTACCTGCTGTTTTGTAAAAATAAATAAATAAATAAATAAATAAATAAATAAAAACAGGGAGTAGCACTCAACAAAACAGTAACTGTGCGGCCACTTACCTCTGTACCATAGCCAGATACGGATATGCGAAATGGACATATAATGTTCATATATATATACAGAGAACGTAGGAATCTCGAAACACGAAAACACTTACGACTTCTTAGTTCAGGTACGAAACTTTTTATTACCTTTGAGTTTAAAGGTTCTTCGACATAAGGAGAGAGAGGCACAATCTTTCTATTCTGGCTTTTTCATCTCCCCCCCCCAATCTCATGCGACACCTGCCCAAAGCCTCCGCGAGCAAGCGAAAGTCAACCTTTCTCGTCCGGTCTCTATATAGTTTCAACTTCACTAACTTTCTTCAAATTCCCAAAATCCACCGCGCACTTCCGGTGCGTGATGTCATTCGCACTTTGTAACCCCGTTTCCCATCTCGGGCAATTGTGACATCTCTGAGTGACACGTCCCCTCAGCGCTCCCACGTGAACACCTGTGTTAATGTTGCACCTAAGTAACCCATGCACTGAGCCGAAAGTTTCTCAGCCTAACTAAACCCAAGGGCATTAAACGAAATCCCTCGGCCATTATATTACACCTCCTGTCTCAAAACGACTGGCCCATTCAGCTGGAGCTGTAGAATACACCGACTGCATTTCTGCGGAAAGGTTAGATTTATCCAACGAGTGTCCTGAATATGATACTAAACAATCTGATGGCGTGGCTTCAGTAATGATGGAACTTTGGGGAATATGGACTACTCCTTCATTGCCAACGCTCCCAAGTCCACTCTGGCCTAGAGTGGTAGCACCTGATATTGTCTTATCAATGGGTCAAATATAAATATTTGATATGTAAATTGTGTACTTACGTTAAACTGAATTGTTTGAAATAGAACTTTTTGATCATTTAACTATGTGTAAAACAAATGACTGATGTTTAATTGAATTGCTTGTGATACATAGCAATACTTGATAACATTAAGTTGTGTGCAAAGAAATGATTAATATTTAATAGAATTATTCGTATTTGATTGAAATAAGTGAAACCATTTAACTATGAAAAAAACATGAGCTCATGCTTTATCTGCCGTAAAACCAAACCAAACAAAACAAAATCACAGAAAAAGAACTAGACATGTTGGAAACAGTAAGAGAAACAGGAATGAACTTAGTGATTGTCTTCTAAGAATTCCTACTGGAGGACATACCTATTTTATCCCACTAAAACATTTATCAGTTCTGTGTGGATTCTGAATACAAGCGAGAAGACTTATCAAGAGTGATGTCCGATTGGGACGGATAGCAAGTAAGAGTCAAATAAATCTGTTCTTTCAGACGCCTTCATGGTGTCGAAAATGATGATTTCTTCCGAGGATATAAAAGAAAATATAAGACGATGATATATTTTTCGTAGAAATGCCAGATATATTTGAAAAATATTCGATATTGATTAAAATGTTTGTGTATGTTGGTTTAAATTGCATTGAGCAAAATCAAACAGCCTAAAGTAATTTTTCTCGCATGATTATCATTAAACTTTATAGATAATTAAGCATCGATCAGAAAGAAATAATGCAAAGACAATAAAATAGCAAGAAGAGAAAAATAAACAGATGCGCAGGATTCCCTGTTTATTGATCAATGAAGAAACACGATTGTTTTTATATTACACTGTCTTTATTTCAATTGGATATTATGCGTTTGTCACAATGATTCTCATTACGTTTAATACTTAGCATTTTTTTCTTTTTTGGTACTGATTTGAAAATTGAAAAGTTTTCCCCACCAAGTAACCAACGCGGAAATCAGTTCAATTCATATCTGAGAAAAAAAAAAACAAAAAAAAACAAATAAAAAAAAAAGAAATCCAATTGTTTTGGAACTCCTTCCTCTTCTTTTTTGTACATCGTTAATAGCAAATCCCGAATTCTGTACAGGTGATAAATATCTTCAAGTCTGCATGAAACTTATTCTATATCGTTTTTGCACACACACACACACACACACACATATATATATATATATATATATGTAGTATTATACATTACATACAAACATACATATATATATATATATATGTATGTGTGTGTGTGTGTGTGTGTGTGTGCTTGTTTGTAAAATTAAATAAAGTAGTGTAAAAACATAAGAAACTCAGTTTCGCGTTGTTGAGTTTCACGTTGATTTCAGCAGATTTCTGACGAAACGCTCCATGCTGAACGGAAGAACGGTACCGTGAAACTCAGTGAAGTGAATTATTCTGTTTTATTTTAGTTCATGTTGATATCACGCTGCATTTTTGAGCATGAAACACAGTATTTAATTGATTTAAAAAGGTTTCGGCAGTACTATATATATATATATATATATATATATATATATCACAGCTCAAAAACATTTGAACAAAGTGAAAATGGACTGATTTTTGGTTTGCTTAATTGGATGAAATTGTCAATCAAATAATGGGTTTTCTCTATCCTTTCAAAATAATATACACAATTGATCCAGCTGATTGAAACGGCAAAATCCCATTGGTATCTTTAACAGGTGCCTAAAAAGCAATTTATCCTGAAGCCCTTCCACTCAGAATCGTTCATGGCATCTGTAACCTTCAGTAAAAAAGAAATCAGACTCTGCATTTATTCATATGTTTATAAATAGTATATTCTAAAAAGCAATGCTGAGAGCTGTCAAATATAGTACTGGTCAAAAGGAACTGGTTCTGTTTTTACCTCTCTCAAAAGTAAATGATGAAAGAGAAAAGTTCATATTCTTCAAAAAGACACGTGTAGTACTATATATATGTCCATATATACATATACATATATATATATTAATTTCTTCTAATATATATATATATATATATGTGTGTGTGTGTGTGTGTGTGTGTGTGTGAAGATAAGAATCGTTTCAAAATTGTTCCATTGTATCAAAAGTGCTCAATAAGTTATCGCCAGAGGACTATAAGAACTAGAATGTATTACAACCCTATCGTACTTTTGTTTCATGATAAATAGTTTTATAAGCCTTCCATAAAATAGAATGCAAAAAAATAAGATGAAGCTTTATGAATGAAGTTCCATTTGACGATTTTATCTTTTAGTTTGAAGAAATTTCAATTCATATGTATGTGTGCGTGCGTGCGTGCGTGCGTTTGTGTACACAAACATAGATCTGTATGTAAATGTATGTATGCACACGCACACTTACATATATGTAT
>OY757906.1:39251158-39296158 GCA_963585895.1 Sepioteuthis lessoniana | reverse complement strand
TGCCAATTTTCTTTCAAGTTTGTTTATTTATCAATGTCAGTTTTGAAGCGGTATCCAATTGGAACTTAACCACTTTATTGTTCATCTCTACTTTCTCAAACTTCCTTTCATCTTTATTGATACGTTTTCCGTTTTATTTGAGTTAACTGGATTTTTCATTTTAGCCCCATTTCTATTTATCAGCTTTCTGTAATGCGTATGCTTGCGACCTTGTTGGCCAAATTAAAATATTTTGGACATTCCTAAAAATAAAAAATCTGTTCACAGCCATAACAAAGGTTTATTTTACGGTCAAATTTTCTTTATGTCGTTTTTGTTCAACTGGATTTATTTTTGACATATCGTAGCGTTCTTCAATCCTCACTGTGTCGTGTCATGTCGAATATTTTCCATTCGTTCGAATGGATCTGCAACCATTTACAGAATCATTTTAGGACTTTTTTCTTATTTAGAAAAATAATTAGTTCCAATTACGCCATCTTCCAGCATCGTCAGTATTTATACAAAAATTTTGAATTTAAACATATTGGGGGTAAGTTCTTTTAATTTGAACTTTTCACACTTTCGATTGACAATCCTAGAAAAATAGAATAATCCTCCCCACTTTTTTGTCATGTTTAAGCACTGCCATCTTGAGCTGAATAGAGAACTTTTCTCCCCAAATTATTTTTCTGAATTAAGAAAGTCTCTACAAACGATATCTTTTCAGGATTTCTCGGAAGAATGTCGTTAGCATTCTTTTCGTGTTCACTTGGACAGAATTTCCTGAGAAACAGACGTATTTTCTTTTCGTAGCACAATCTTTTTTATGAAAAACTTCTTCATATCGACGAAAATACGTCCTAAAAGTTACCTCCTTCTCAGGACCTTTCTTAAATTCGCCAATTGAATTTATTATCAAGTTCTGCGAAAAAGAATTTGCGTTGCCTTGCTCTTTTTTCAACACAAGTAGATCGAATATTTTTCTAGCCGTTTGCTTTTTTTTTTTTTTTTTTTTTTTTTTTTCGGAGAGTTCTTAGTTCAATCGTTGCTGTCCTTCTAAACGTTCTGGATTTTCATGAATTTCATCATTGTTTTTTGGGGGGTTTTTTGTTGTTTTTTTTTGTTTTTTTTCAAAATGCACCATATTTCTTTAGAGAAACGAAATTCAATTGACCCAACGATTTCATACAGATTTTTTGATTTTTTTTTGCATACAAAAATTACTGAACAATTACAAATATTGTTTTGAACAAGGTCAACCTTTTTTTTGCAAACTTAGAATTATGTGTGTTTGAGTTGTCCCAAATATTGGTATTTCCATGAAAATTTTCTAACATCGAGTCCTTCGTAGCCAAATGGTGTGTCACGTTTAACATTCGAATTTTCGACCCCAGATTTGTTATAAAATAAGTAAGGTTGACGCGAGTTCGTATGTTAAAAAAAAGGAGAGATTTGATTCCGGAGAGATAACGGTACTCAGTTTGGTTTATCGTCTAAATAACCTTTATCAAATCTGTTAACAGTTATTTGTTTGGCATCTTATCATGCCAAAGCGTGGGACCTGGCTTTTTTGTTGTGGGAGCCTGGCGCAAAGACATGACCGGTCACTCTAAAAATGCCTTGGTCCACATTATCATTCCCTTAAAAAGAGCGGCTTAGGTGCCAGGTGATAAACCAGACCCTACCGATGCAGGTAAGAGTTTCGAAGGGACCTTTCCCTGAGACCAAAAATGAGTTTTGGTCTCAGCCACGGAGCATGAATGCTAGGCTTCCCAATCACTCATAGCAAAGTCTCTTGACCGACTATCACTGCAACAAAACAAGACACACAGGACTCGATCAGTGCACTAGAAAACACGACCAATCGAAGTGTGTCGAGTCGTAAATGTTTACGGACACACTCAAAAGCGAGCATCGCTATATATAATCCTCAGACCAGTCCATCCTGTGGAGGTTTCGCACCACTCCACAACATATTGACAACCGTAGTCGTAGACAACTCGATGGCTCCCTTTTCAATAACTACAAAACCGAATCGTAAGGGAGGACGCTACTCATTTCTCTGGGTTTTTCCACTGTACTCTTGATCCATACCTTATAATACAAAGCGAAGGGGCATCAAGTACCATTTTTTGTGTCTTTGCTATGACTCGAGCAGGGATTTGAGCCCCGGTCGCCCAGGCCATTGGTGAACGCTCTAACCCAATGCCAATCGGCCGGTTATATAAAAACTATTTGTCTATTTATTTAGTTTTTATACTTCCTTTAGGCTCTTTTTTTTTTCATTACCCCATTCGGCTGGGGCAGTAGAATACACCGATTGTATCTCCGCAGAGGGGTAAAACCCCTCCCGCCAAATGAGCGTCCTGCATATGACACAAAACGATCTGATAGTGAGGATCCACTCCTAGAGCTCTTGGGAATATGGAGTACCTCTTCATTGACTTAGCTCCTAGCACCTGATAGGGTCTTATAAATTGGTCAAATAGAACTTTTTACCATTTAAATAGAGAGCAAACAAATGACAACTGTCAAATCGATTTGTTAGAAATAGAATTGTTTGCTCATTTAACTGTATATAAACAAACGATTGATGTTTGATTGAATTCTTATAGATACATATCAATAGTTGGACGCATTTAACTGTGTGCAAATGAATGAGAAAACTTGAATAGAATTATTTGTGTTAAATCATAATAATTGAAACCATTTAACTGTGTATAACCAATAGCAATACTAGTGTGTTAACAAATTAGTTTTTACTCTTTGAGAAATGAAATTACCAACTAACTATTCACTAACAAATCATATATATATGTCTATCTAAGTGTGTCCAAATAAATGACTGATGTTAAAGTGTTACTGTTACATCGCAATACTTCAGACAATTTAAATATGTGCAAACAAATGATTAATAGTAAATAGAATTATTTATATTAGATAGAAATACTTGAAACCATTTAACTGTGTAGAAAAAATGAGCTCTGACTCGTTTAAAAACGTTATGAACGAAATCTGTTTTTAAATTTTTTATTTTAAATAAACATATCTAAACAGAATTTGGTATTGAATAACCTCTAATGGTTGATATGCCATAAAACACAACCAACTGAATAACCAACCTTTTTTTCTATCTTATTACATCAAACTTGAAAACCAAAACAGCAACAAAAAAAAGAAGAAAAATTAATACAAAAATGTTGGCGCGGAACAAATACCCTACTAATACAAAATCTATATACAGATAAAATTCTGCTTACTAATTCATCTAATTGTTCCCAAAAATGCCACCGTAAATTATTTTTCATATCTTCTGAAACTATCCAAATAATCTTATTCTTTTTTTATATTGGTGATGTTTTTGATCTGATAAAGCGATTAGTTAGAAAATATATTACCCAACTGCCAAAAAAATTCAATTTGCTTAAAGACTTAGTTTTTTCAAATATGTCTTGACTGTTAATTTCCAATTCGAGATGAAATATTGAAAAAAGTCTACCATAGTGTTATGTAGAAAAATGTGCTGATGCCGAATCATATGGTCGAACGCGGATCTCCAGCTAACAAGCACTGCTGTTGAAATGGATTGTGCTACTGGGGTCATGTGAGTAGAATTGGTGGATATATAAATCAGTCATACAAGAAGTCTGCCGAATGCGTGCAATAGGTTAAATGTAGTATTGCGAGTCAGAATTGCGTTAGCATTTCCTACTCAGCATTCAGCATTCCACGAGACTGAAGACATTATAAAGTGTCTGCCAAAATTATCTTCCTCACAGAAGATTTATAAAAGTGGCGAAGAGGAATTGTTACACGCATGACAAAAAACAGTTAAAATTAATTTGAAATTTTCAATTAGATTACATTTTATTCTTAGTAGATAATTCTGATCTCTGAAATCCTTCTCTGTATCTGTAATGTTTTATATCTTATTATTTTTGTCCTTTTTCTGTATATTCCCCCTCAATCTCAATATTACACTTCGATTTCCATGTCTCAATACTTGCCTGGGCGCTATATTCTATATAAGGTCTTTATTAGGGTTTTCTTATGATGACGGAATGAAAGATTTATATTTCTGGCAACTATAAGGCATCAATTCCAACTAGTTCTCAAATCCCTAAAACTCATCCTATAATTCGAGTGGTTTCTGAAAAAATAGATCCACGACCTCACAAATATTGACCATCCATAGAAGCCTTGAAGGTGTACGGGTAAAAAACCTATTGGCGACATGACTATTTGTCGACTTCACCAAGGCCTTCGATTCCATTCACAGAGAAGATGGAACAAATCCTACTAGTATACGGCCTACCAAAAGAATCCGTCGCAGCAATGACGATTCTCTATACCAAAGTGAAAGTACGTTCACCGGATGGAGACAGAATATTTCGACATTGTAGCAGGAGTACTACAAGGGGACACGCTACCCCCATACCACTTTATCACCTGTCTAGACCACGTGCTTAGAACATCGATTCATAAAATCAAAGAAAACGGCTTCGAGCTGACAAAGAAAAGAAGCAGAAGGTACCCCGCAAAAGCATTTACCGACGCCGACTACGCCGATGACATAGCGATTCTGGCAAATACACCCGCCCACGACGAAACACTACTGCATAGTTTAGAACGATCCGCTGCAGGCAATGGCCCTCCAAGAAAATGCACACAAAACTGAATATATGTGCTATAATCAAACAGGCGACATTTCCACACTAGACAGAACCTCTCTGAAACTGGTAGACAAATTCACCTACCAAGGAAACAGTGGCTCATCAACCGAAATGGACATCGACACACGGCTAAGAAAGGCATGGACAGCTATCGATAGGCTATCGATCATATAGAAATCAAACCTGACCGATAAAATTAAACGCAGTTTCTTCCAAGCAGCCGTCGTGTCGACACTGCTTTATGGATGCACTACTTGGACGCTAACAAAACGGCTGGAGAAAAACTAGACGGCAATCACACAACAATGTTGCAAGCAATATTGAACAAGTCCTGGCGGCAACACGACACAAGTCACCAACTATACGGCCACCTACCTCCCATCACGAAAACTATCCAAGTTAGACGAACCAGACATGCAGGACACTGCTGGAGAAGCAGGGACGAGCTCATAAGTGATATACTCCTATGGACCCCACATATGGCCGAGCAAAAGCAGGACGACCAGCCTGAACATACATACAGCAGCTACGTGAGGATACGGGATATAGCCCTGAAGACCAGCCAGAGGCGATGATCGATAGCGAGAAGTGGCGTGAGAGGGTCAGGGATATCTGTGCTAACGGCACGACATGATGATGATGATGATGCATGATTCTAAAAGTATTTCTCGTGTTGTGACTTGCTCCTTAAAGATCATAAAATCCTTTATCGATATGGTTTGATTGATTAAAAAGACAAAAGATGACAAAAAGAATTTGATGATGGACTTCATTGAACAGTCCAGAATTTAGTCCCAAGAAACTAGGCTGCTGTATAATAAATATTGTAATTTACAAAGGTTTTTGTTTAAATGCGGCTTAAAGACGTATAAATGGGTCACCGAATGATACTTGAACTCACTCGTGAAGATTTGCTAATCTAGCTTGCCTTTTCCTTTCTCTCTCTTTTCTTTTTTCTTCTTCTTCTTCTTCTTCTTCTTCTTCTTCTTCTTCTTAACCCGTTAAATAGCTTGTTGTTTCCATTTGTTTTATATCATTGCCTCACACTGTCACGTAATATTTTTGTGAAATATAAACGCTGATTTATTGATTAAAAGTTTAGCCCTCCCTTTCTCTGTATATATAATCTTCCTTGTTTTGTATTTCATTAAACATCCATGGGTGATCTAGACACTTGATAACAACTTTTGTAAGTCCTGACGATGGTTTATTAAAACCGATATGTTACAGCGTCGACTTTCGTTTATGTTCAATTCTTCACTTTAGATTACTTTGTTTTTCAGTTTTTTTACATATTGTCAGATCCTTTTATAATGTTTACTTCCATGTACTCTGTTAGTATACTACAATGTTATTATATCTACTGTTATCTGTTTATTACATAATTTTGCGATCAATTTAAAAATTCAGATACTTTTGGCATTCCCTATGAATAAAGTATGTTCAATATCTAACTGGGAAGTCCACGTGGCGTCATGGCTGAACTACGGCCTCGAAGTAAACGATTTCAAACTCGAGTCACGCTATAACGTTCCCTTTCGAAATGATACTTTTGAGAAAGGAATTAACTCCTTTATCTCCCAAGCTATGGATTAAATAGAAGCATTATTTTTCTTTTTACATGGATGCTTTGGCTTTAAATAATCCACGAAGCTATTAAAGAAAGAGACAAAACTAAATCAAAATAAAATTCAGACTATTTCACAAAGACAGAAATAAATAATAAACGGAGAGTTGATTTTCTTTTAAGTAGTCTTTTTGTAATTAAACGCACGCATTCCAAGGAGTTTTTTAATGGTTGTGGCCCCTCTGCTCCTTTTTTTATTTTTCGATACACTGTGGAGCTGAGTCATCGGTTTTTTTTTGTTTTTTTTTATGTCCTCCACATCCTCAGTTCATCGCCTTGAGATGAAATTTCAGTTTTGGTAATGAGCTAATTACGCACATAGATAGGCGTAGAAAGTATAGATGGAGCTGCATTTGGTCGTCTTGTGTTAGAACAAAAACTACAGATTAAAAAGTGTTGAAACTCTTAAAAAGTATCAAGACTGATGATCTAAAAGCATCAAAATTGTCTCAGATACGGATAGATTTATCATTTTCTTATTTATATCTCAGTTTTACACGCAGACACAGACACACACACGCACAAACACACACACACACACACACACACACACACACACACACACACACACATATATATATATATATATATATATATGTGACGCCACTATCACCCATTATATTATTCCTGAAGAAAGTGAAAGGCACGAGAAATACGTGTTGAAGAAAAATAAATGGTTCAGAAAATAAATCTCCCTGTGAACCTATTCATTTTAAAGTATATATACGCATATATTTATATATATCAGATTCACCTTATATTTGAAATTGAAAATAGAATAAATAAAACTTATACCGTTTTTTCTTTTGTTTTTGTTTTTTATTGAGTTCATTATCTAAAATAGAACCAATATAGCGTAAAGTTATAACTAAATCGATGTTAAAATCGTATTTTAAAAAATCGCTTCCAAAGAACATCCAAAATCGGTAGGTTGTCACTAGTCTTTTCCCTTACTAGCAGTTTAACGAATTTCTTGTCGATCGTCTGACGATGGTGTGTTTTTTTATTTTCAAATTTAGTTCTTATTTATAAATACTGACTGTTACCACTCCTCACAACATTATGCTGGGGGAGACAGTAACACTGCATACTTAATGCTTGCCGGGGAAAGTAAATATAGCATAGAGGAAACGTGGTAAACTGCAGGATAATAGTTAGCAATTTCAAACTCCCCTTATAGCCCCACCCATGGCATTAGTAGATCCACTAGTTTTCTTTTACAAGGATGCCTTTGGCATTCAATAAGCCACCAAAGTTGACATGATATAAAAGAAACCAAACTAAATACAGAGAACTTTTATTTTTAAGTAATTATAACTTGTTTTTAAATCGCTTTCTGTGAATACGTAAATATCCTTATTTTTTTATTATTGAACTGAATTAAAAAATAGGTATGTGCTTCAGTCAACATTTTGTTTACAAATACATACTTAGCTTTCATTATTCTCTTAAATTATCAGCTTTTAAGTAATCAATGAAAGGCAAACATCGAGTTTGTTAAGAATAATACATTCAATAACAATATAGAGGTTTGGGCAGTATTCTTCAAGAGTATTTACAAAGAAGATTACAATATACATAATCAATGAAACATTAGCAAATAAATATTGTAATATTCCTATAATGTTTATGCAAGTTTCACTTCGTTTAGATTGACTAAAACAAAAAGATAAGTGTGTTATATAGCCACATACATATACAAATATAAGCGGAAACATAGTCAATTATAATGACGAACTTCAATGAACGGATGAACACACTTCTTTAAAAAATATACCTTTCACACTTTATTCTCGAAAGGGTTGCGAAAGGGTTGATGTTGGTTGTGTGTGAGAGGTGAGATGGAGACGGGGACAGACTGCTACATATTGACCTAAAGTTCTTCTGACCATAGCAGCACTTCTTCCTTATTCTGACTGGGCAGCTCAACCGTGTGTCACTGAGGGCCGCAAGCCCTCAGTCTACAAGCCGATTCTCACACATGCACCTTGTCCCCCAACTGACTCCAACTCTAACTGGGAATCGAACTGACTGACTCAAGCCGTCTGTGGCACCTGGTTATATAATTGTCTGTCGTCCATCTGCTTCCTGTGGACGTACGCATCTGCCTCAACCACGTCCACAGGTCAAGGTGATATTCCGATATCTTCAAACGGATCCACCTGTTTCTCTGTTCTTCCGTTTATTTACACAGGTGCATCTCTTGATTGACGGCTCGATCGAGGGTCAATATGTTACAAGTGAAGGGATCGAAGCCAGTAGTATTAACAAACTTCATCGAACTGATTAAAATTTGGCTGCAAGAAGCCAAGCTGTTGTTGTGCAACATGTTGGGTGGACTGAGGACTCGATGCAATTTTGATGAAGCCCATTACGTAAAGCGATGTATTATTTTAAAGACAATACCTTGAGTCGGAGCAACGGCTTTCATGTCGGGTCAGTAAGAAAACATACCGATTTGTTTCCAGGTGGGCCTTCGCGCCAGGAAGACCCGGCCTATTATCTATGAGAGGTAAAGCTGAGTTTACAACTAGGAGGCCTTCGAGGGGAATGCCGTGGGTCCCAGGAATTTCTGCGTTTGCCCTGCATGAGTCTCGATTCGTGTGTGGTATTCCATTATAAAATGATTTCATATCAATTCTGACTTGATGGGAAGTAAGGAAAATTCATTATCTGATAGGAATTAAGCAACCAGAACAATAAATTATGACAAGATAGAGTTTTTGTGCTGTTTTCAAAAAAATATGGTTCCTCTTGCGTAAAGTTCCTATTTTAAACATTAAAACCATCAAATTTGTTTACCCAGTCGGCTGAATTTTTTGAATACACTGACTGCTTCTCTGCAGAGGGGTAAGACTCCACCAACGAGTGTCCTCCATATGACATTGAACATTACTGGAACTTCAGCATTAGATTGATGCTGAGGTTCTAGTAATGCTGGATCTTTGTGGAATTCAGAGTAACTCTTCATTGCCATCGCTTCAAGGTTCACTCTGGCCGGGAGTGGTAGCACCTGATAGGGTCCTATCTAAGGGGAAAATATAACTAAACTTTGTGCTTGTACTAAACTGAAATGCGTAAAATAGAACTGTTTTGTCATTTAAACTGCGTATTTCATTTAAACTCTGTACTTATCGTTAACTGAATTGTTTAAAATAGAACTGTTTTGACATTTAAACTGCATACTTATGCAAAACCGAATTCTTTGAAATAGAACTGCTTGTTTGTATGAAAATGGATTTGGCATTAAATAACCTACAAAGGTTGAAATGCCATCAATCCCCACCCTCCAGAAAATCTAAGTTGTCAGTTTGTTCAATGACCTAAAAACTCTTTTTCAGAAGAAATCTTATTTGTCTGAATAGAAATATAAAAAGCTCTTGTTTTGGTTTATACAGCGAGAGAAATGACTTTAAATCATATCTTAAATTATAACCTTTATTGGTTTAACTTGATATCAATCGTAGAGTTATTTTATGTCTTGAAGTTTGGCATTTACGTTTATTATACGTTGATATTTACATTTCCTGTATAGTCGTCTTTTAGGAGTTTTTTCGCACATAGTTCTATTGAATACAAGTAATTTTTCAACAGATCCGTTTGAGATTATAGATGAGACCCTGACAGGTAGTAACACACCAACATCGAGTGTACCTAGAAGTAAAGGCAATGAAAAGGTAATCCTGACAGCCCAGATCTAAAGCTTCACAATCAGATGGAGTTTTGAGTTATACTAAGGACACCTACTTAACGGGGCATCCTTTATATGGCAGCTTTTTCCAAGACCCACCGAGAGAGAGTGCAATAAGGAGATGTAAAAAGGGAATATCATAAAATTTTCGAATAAATTAGTTAATAAAATGTACTTCAGATTGTTTTCAACCCTCAAACAAAGCAAATTGTCTATTTGTTCAAATACTTATAACAAAAATTAGGTATACTCTTGATCGTATAAATCGTGGAGAAATACGACAGAAATTCAGTATTAGTCTAAAATGCAACAATAAACTAATTTACATGAAACTAGTAAACAAATTCACCTACCTAGGAAGCAGCGTCTCATCAACCGAAATGGACATCGACACGCGGCTAACGAAGGCATCGACAACTATCGATAGGCTCTCGATCATATGGAAATCAGACCTGACCGATAAAAGGAAACGCAGTTTCTTCCAGGCAGTGGTCGTATCGATACTGCTGTATGGATTCACTACTTGGATGCTAACTAAACAGCTGGAAAAGAAACTAGACGGCAATTACACAAGAATGTTGCGAGCAATATTTAAAAAAATCCAAGCTGCAACACCCCACAAGGCACCAACTATACGGCCACCAGCCTCCCATCGTGAAAACTATCCAAGTTAGACGAAACAGACATGCAGGACACAGCTGGAGAAGCAGGGACGAGCTCATAAGTGATGTACTCCTATTGACCCCCACATATGGCCGGGCAAAAGCAGGACGGCCAGCTCGAACATGCATACAGCAGGTAATTGAGGATACGGGATGTAGCCCTGAAGACCAGCCAGAGGCGATGAACGATAGGGATGGTGGCGAGAGAGGGTCAGGGATAGCGGTACGACATGAAGATGAGGATGATGACATCAGTAATATCAGTATAAAAAACTTTGTTATTGTTGTAGCCCCGGAAAGGGTCACGAATGAAAACACAAACACGGATATAAGATAACAGATTATATTACACAAGAAAGATAGAGTTACGTAGAAAAGGTAAGAAGTCTCGTACTGTTCGGATAACACCGATATTGATCTGCCTCTCTGGCATCGAAATCTCTCAGTACTAATAACGGTGAGAAGAGTCCATCATGGTAAGATGGGCAAGGCTCCCACAACAGTTATCCAGATGGTTTCTCCGATAAAATAAATGCGCAAGTTAATAGTGAGCAAAACTCTATTGCATTTTTGTACATAAGCAACACAGCGATGTAAAAGCATGTATTTACCCAACCCCTCCACTACGAGCAGCATGTGACGAAAGGTCAATTTTAAGCTGTGTATAGCTTGTTTGAATTCAGTGTTTTCTTTCTCTTAGATTGGTTGACATACCGAGGCTAAATAGTCTAGTTTGTCCAATGGAGAGAGAACTGATTGATTCGTGACACTCTTATTGCCAATTGAGCGGGGGGGTTAAATATGTATAGCCAGTAGGGTCTAAATGAAACACAAACATCTCTTTCGAGGATTTGAACTCCAGTCGCTGATTCCATTCCTTATGATGATAAACATTACACTAGTGCACGTACCCAGTCGTGTAAAAGTAAACAAGCTATTTCATAACAAAATTTCTCAGCTATTAACAAATTCGGTGTTTCTTTATTTTATGTTGTTATACTTGGTATTTATTCTGTTATTATTTCACATTATTTCATATATATTATTTTATATCATTATACTTGGTATTAATTTTATGTTGATATTTTATATTATTTCAGATATATTATTTTATATCATTATATAATTATACTTGGTCTTTATTTAATGTTATTTTTTTAATATTATTTTATGTATATAATTTTTTATCATTATAATTAGTATATGTTTTATGTTATTATTTTATATTATTTTATATGTATTATTTTATATTATTATTCTTGCTATATATTTTATATTGCTATTTTATATAATTTTATATATATTAGTTTATATTATTATACTTGGTATTTATTTTATGTTAATTATTTTATGTATATTATCTTATATTATTATAAGTAGTATATATTTTGTGATTATTTTATATTATTTTATAAATATTATTCTATATTATTATTCTAGGTATTTATTCTATGTTATTATTTTATGTATATTAGTTTATATTATTAGACTAGGTATTTTTTCTCTCAAAGGATGTTAAAGAAAGTTGGTCAGAGGTTGGTTGGTTGGTTGGTGTTGATGGTGCATGAACCCTTGTAGATTATCTAATGCTATTCAGTTTAATCAAACAGTTTTCATTCAAACAATTCAGTACGCAGTTTAGTTCTATTTAACCCATAGATAAGACCCTATCAGGTGCTACCACTCTGGGCCAGAGGGGTCCAGGGAGTGATGGCAATGAATGGGTGCTCCGCATTCCCCAAAGTTCCAGCATCACTGGAACCTTGAAGATAGTCCCCTATGACATCTACTTATTCACTTTGTTTTACATCTCATCTATGGGGGAAATCCTCGTCGTCAAGTGGTTAACTTACCGGGCGGTGATATCGTATTAAATGAGTTCGAACTCCAGTCACGCTATTTCTTTCACTTTTGGACTAATAGTCTTGGGATAGATATTGAACCCTCTTATTTACAACTGTTCTACGAAAAGGATGGTTTTGATATTAAATAACTCAAAGGTTGATGTACTATTAAACAAAGAAATCAAAACCAAACCATCTTGCGTAAAATGATAAAAATTCTATTGAACTTTATTTTGAACTGAATAAAAAAACAGATTGTGGCGTAAAGCCATTCTTTTTAAGGAAAAGTGTGATTCAATTTAACCCATAACTTGGGATCCCTGATAGTCGTAATTATTATGATTCTGTCTATATACTCCGCGTCCAGGTGTCTGTCATATTCCGTGTGTTGTTTTTTTGTGGTGGTGGGTAAATTTCAAACTGAAGTTTTTATTCAATCTACCAGGACAGATTTTTTTCAATATCATGCCCATGCTAGGAGTATATCTTCATCCAACAATCAGTTCTTCTTAGTTAATAAATCACCACAATGGGGCTTGCCTTTTCCACTAGACCAGACTAAATTACTTTTTTTAATGGATGCGGTAGGGTAGGGATTGAACTCACGATTTCATTTCTCGGAGACGTATTATCTTCGTAGTTTGTCTAAGGTAGAAATTAATACCATTGTTGGTTTAGATTCATATTCTCGATGCCCTATCAAACGACACGCGTGTGCGCGTGCACGCACACACAGAGAAATGAAGAGACGTTCAGTCACGTACTTGTCAAAAAGTACCAAGACTGAAGCTGTATTTAAAAAAAACAAACAGGAATTAATAAATGAAACGTTTCTTCAAAATACCTGCCTTCCTATGGTGTAATAGTTAGCAAGTTTGATTAGTCGGCCATAGAGAGTAAGTTCGATTCTCTCTTAATACCCCATACTTCTGCCCTTATGCCACAACTAAGCTAAGCTCGTGAAATAAAATAGGAAATGGAAATAGGAGTTCCGAATTGAAAGCGAAAAATATGAGTCACCCTATGCGAATCAATCTCATCTCCAAGTTTTTTTTTATCGGTCTTTGAGACAAGCTTTCTAAATTTGTGATCCTCTAGAGCATTCTGTTGGCCAAGATTTCCAAGTTCATTATGTATTATTTGGTGAACTTTTTTTAATGAATAAAGGTGAAAAATGAATGCAAAGCGTACTTAATCATCTACATACATAATTATTATATTACAAATAATATATGTATCAGTGGTGCAGTTTTAGTTCATTTGAAATATCCAAGTAACAATCTAGGCTACACTAAAGTCTATTCTACATTATTTACTTATGGTATTGCAGGGATTTTTGTTATTCTAGTAGAGAAGTTTTGAAAGTTTAGATAAATTTTTGTATGTCTTTTTACGTCATTGGATTTCGAAGAAATATTTTTAAAGGTTAGCATATGCAAAATCAGGGGTCATGCATTGCTTAAGATATAAGAGAAAAACACAACTTCGTGGCTTAAAATTTGGGTTTGTTAATTACGCAAAGTCCTTCCTTACTCGAGTACATACGGTATTGTAAATGAAGAATTTGACGATGAAGTCAGTTTATCATGTTATTTAGATGATAAAGGACAGTTAAATAAATTGAAAAAAGTCAAGATAAAACGAAGTGTAATTAATTATAAAATTAAATGATAACAGCAAGGTTACAGTTTTATATAAAATATATATATATATAGGCGTGAGTTAGCACATTCATGTATGCACATGTGTGCCTCTCTCTCTCTCTCTCTCTCTCTCTCTCTCTCTCTCTCTCTCTCTCTTTCTGTGTGTGTGTGTGTGCATAAAAATAACATCAGTCGTGTGCACCCATCTCACACACAAAAAAAAAACACCATACACTTATTTACATTGAAATCCCACGCAAGCAAACAAGCCAGTAATCGTAGGAATAAATGCATACAAAGCAACACAAACATATTTTTCCCCCGCATGCGCAAAGCGCCACACCAACACAAGCAAACAGACCCACAACAATGAACGAAACACAAAGATAAACAGCCAGGAAAGAAAGAAAAAAAAACTGAAAATAAAACAAAATAAAACAAAAACACAAAAAAAACCCAAAAAATAACAACTAGCTGTCTAAACAAACCGGGAGGAATTGTAAAAATAAAATGAAAAAAAAAAAGATTTTAAAGAATTAAAATCCGCAAAACACGAATTCTTCGCCATGTCACGCAGTATTTTGAGAACTTCCCGCTGAGGTTGCCATTTTGGTTACTGGATAAAGGATCGCGTGCAATCAGTTAGCACGAGCGACGACATTTCTCCCTTCCGGCTGGAGTGCGACTGACGCGCAACATACTGTATGGAATCAAAGAGAGAGAACAAGGCTGATCCCAGATAAGGAAAACAACAACAACAACAACAACGACAATAACAACAACAGCAATAATTATTATAATCATCTCAATAATAATAATAGGAGGCAGAAGATTAAACAATACCACTAAAACAAAAATTGCACAACTAGAAATGATGAATGACCAAAATGAAAACAATTACAATCATATTATTTATCTATCTATCATTAATATATATGTATATATCTATGTACATATATATGTGTGTGTATGTAAGTGTTTGTGTGTCTGTGTGTGCAGATAGATAGATAGATAGATAGATAGATAGATTATAGGTTGGGCGAAAATTTCCAATGCTTAAAATTAATATGATGTCGTAATTTCTGCTGTGAATGGATTTTTTCCTCATTGGGATCCAAACACTGCAATAACGAAGGAAAAATGTGTGGACTGTTTAAAATTCTGTGTGTGTGTGTGTGTGTGTGTGTGTGTGTGTGTGTGTGTGTGTGTGAGACTAAAGTTATCTTTCTCTCTCTCTCTCTCTCTCTCTCTCTCTTTCTCTCTTTCTCCATATACACACACGCAGAGTGTGATGAGTAAGTTAAAGTCTAAAATACGAAAAAATAAAAATAATAGTGACATCTTCATCAGCTATATTTACCAAAATTTGATGGAAATTTCTTGAAATGGTATAAATTGAATTTATTCAAAGAGGGATTGAGATTGTCTTCAAGCCTCTAGTCAACTTCGAAATCTCCAGCTGGCCCTTGCAACAATCTTCTTGCTTAAATTGGTAAATGCTTCCATTATCCTAGCCATTGGTGCAGGTTTGAAGTTTAGAGATGGTGGTGAAGGATCACGTGATAATGGATTGTCTCTTGGTCAGAAAATAACGTCACGCCCACCTTAAAATCCCTTGTACACAGAATCAATGCAACACTCCACAATTAATGAACACCCCTGTCTCCGAAAATTACCGAAGATGGTCGAAATTACACTGACTACACTAACGTGGACTTCGAATGTTTTTAAACTGCCTACAACTACAGTTGCGACGTCTCGATCACCAAAACAAAAGCTAAATAAAAAGCTAAACACTAAATTCTTGTCTATCATCTTCCAATAAGATATGCCTACAATATATATATATATATATATATATATATATATATATATATATATATATATATACCAAAAAAAATTTCTCATTATTTCTTTGTCTGAAGAT
Organism: Sepioteuthis lessoniana; assembly: GCA_963585895.1. Lineage (NCBI taxonomy): Eukaryota > Metazoa > Mollusca > Cephalopoda > Myopsida > Loliginidae > Sepioteuthis > Sepioteuthis lessoniana. The sequence continues at coordinate 39,280,109 of OY757906.1, read as the reverse complement.
GCAGATCTAACATTTAAAAAAATGAAGGGTGTCCTGAAATAAATATTTTTACAAAAATATGAGTGATTTAAAAAGGTTTTCCTTTTATATAGAAATGTTTGCCCTGTATAACAATAAGCTCTTTATTTAATTTTGAATTACATTGATATTGAAGAAAGAAAATCCTGAAATAGAATCTTTCTAACCATTGGCTGACTTGGCTTTGCATGATATATATATATACATATATATATATATATATATATATATATATATATATATATAGTGGTTGAAATAAGTAAAAGAAACCTCATTAAATTGTTAATAATTTTCATATCACTGCACAAATTCATCTGAAAATATGTGTGTCGTACCTTGATCCAATGGGTATTAGTATAGATATTCGATTTTATAACAACTATTAACAAAACTTCTTTTTCGAGAGAGGAAATAAGATAGTTGTGAAAATGTGTATATCTTGTTTACTTCAGAATACCAAAGGAAGAATAAGCGCATGCGCAGATCATAAAAAGGTTCTTATGGTTTTAAGCCATGTGAGTCGTATCAAAACATTTCATAATTGAATAAGGCTACTGCTAAATGCCTAGGAACTTTCCCCTTAATGAAAATGAAAAGTACAAATTTCTGCCTATTTACTAGAAGGAAAATCTATAAGTTTCATTGCAAGATAACTGTCGAGATCCCGAACAGTTGTGAGAAATTATCTAAAGGACCCTGGATCGTATGGCACCAGAAAACGTCCAGGTCATACAACTAAAATAACAAATGCAACCAGACATCAACTCTTTCAAGAAGCTTCTAAAGGAAAATCAAGCGCAAGAGATCTGCAAAAATCACAGAAATTACCTATCACTCCAAGAAGAGTGTCTCAACTTCTTCATGTATCACCAAATCTCGTATAATGAAACCGGAAGACAGCCCCTGCTTGAACCGCTAAACACAAGAAGATGCGCGTAGATTTGGTAAAGAAAAAAGTAACATGGACAAAGGAGAAATGGGAAACTATGGTGTTTTCTGATAAGAAAAAGTTTAATTCGGATGGGCCCGACTGCTTCCTGTGTTATTAACATGATTCAAGAAAGGGGAAGCAGTTATTTTCAAAAAGACCACTTGGAGGAGGATCTGTTATGTTTTGGGGAGCTTCGACGGCGTCTGGAAAGGCTGATTTAGTAGTGATGGAAGGGAAACAAAACTGTACTCGATATATCAATGTGCTGGGAAAAAGTATTGTCCCATTTATGAATCATCTAGACATCAATAATGACATTTTTCAACAGGACAATGCAGCCATACACACTTCTAAGCTCATGAAAAACTGGTTTAAAACAAAAAAAAAAATATTGCATAAAATGGGTTGTCAAGTGGATGTCATGTTTTCCTATCATTTACATAGACATGAATTAATTAGAAACCTGAATAGTCTTTGAAAATAAAACGTGGTAATAATTTCACGAAAGTAAATAATGCTTCAGAGAAAAATACCCGGAAGCAAATAAAAGAAAAAAAAATAAGGGAATATCAAACAGTTTATATACTGGAGTGCGTTTGGCGTAACGGTTATCGTTGCAAAAATTTGAATCGGCGCCCCAAGTTCAAATACTAGAAAAACCTGTTTGTGATTCCTTTAGCACAAATGCCTTTGGAAAAGGCATGAACCTCTTTTTTCTCCTTCCACTCTTAATGATGAGTAAATAATGGACAAACTGGGTTCATTAGCTTTGGTAAAGCAAGTAGTTTAAATAGTTTATTTTCCTTCTGTTACTGGTTCTGGCTGGTGTTAATACCATTTTTCACGATCCCATATTTCATAGACTTTATATACTTTAAATACTTTCCAACTAATCTGACATAGTATTTACATACTTTTCAAAATGTATTATTATTACCATCTTGAGAATTTTTCACATCAGCTTATGGTCTTTCACTGAGGTTTGAGGGACAGCAAGTCTTCTCAAGTCTCCAGGCTTCTTCTCAGTATTCTGGCCGATCTCAATAATGTAGTGGTTTGGATGGTTTCCATTCGTCCTTTATTTCAATGATTATGACTGGTCCTTATAGCGTTATTTTGTGTCATTATCTGGAGAGATTCAATTTCTCTAAAACGTTTCCCTTTTTAGCCACGTCCATGTTTTCTAGAGTAAGATGATGCTTATTAGTCACTTAAAGCATCCATAAAGTTATTTTTCTCCCTATTTTCGTTTTCTAGTTATTGTCGTTCTATTGCTCCTTGTGTTATCAGTATTGTTTCTGGTGGCTTTAATTAGTCTTCCTCCACGCTTTTGTATGTAGCTCTTTATGCCTCTTTCTACTTCTCCAGTTTTTACTATCTTCTCACAAAGAAAAAAATATTTGAACAATATATATATATATATATATATATATATATATATATATATAAACTATTAACACAATATCTCTATACTGATCAAATTCTGTTAAGTAATTCGTTTGATAGTTCCCAAAATACCCTCTTAATTTATTTCCATCCTATTTTCTTTTTTCGGATTCATCGGAATTAAACTTAAATTTTTCTTCACCATTTCTGTTTTAGATCTGATTAGGCAATTTGTTCCAAAAACATTACACAGTCTATGTAAATGAGGGAGCTATACCCCTTGTTTGGTACGGGTACCTTAGAGTTGGGTACACATTATCATTGTACACCGACCAGTCACACACGTGACACCGTTAGCAGGGTTGGCCCTTTTTTTACCATTTCTCCGAGCAGAGCACATGTGTTGGCTGACGGAGCTGCGACTTTTAGACTTTGCGAATTGGGTATTCTTTGAGGCGAACAGAGGTAAGAATCGCGCACGGTATCTGTATTTGCCCGCGTTATTGATCTGTGTGAAAGGGATTACAGAAGTTGTTTTCTATTTTGTTTTTAGTTTCACGGTCAAAGAAGGGTGTAAGAAGGAACGAAGACCTATTGTGAATAGACCACTTTTTTACCAGTTGAGACTCTTACCTCATTTTTTGCCTCATAGTGCTACCGTTACAGTATAAGCAAAAAATCCAATTGGTTAGCAGACTCAATTTTGGAAATCCCTCTTGACAGTAAACTTTCAGTTTGAGAAGAAATATAGAAAAAATGAAAACCGTCGATAAAAATTTCATTAGTAATTTTGAAAGCTTCAATTAGATCACCTCTCATTCTTCTTTTTAGTAGTTCATCCTAATTTCTCAAATCTTTCCCAGTTACTGTGATCATTTACATTTTTATTATTTTTTTCCCATTTTCTTTGTATGCCCTCCAATATTTATATTAATTTTTTTTCTTAACATCAGGACACAGATATAAATGTGATTGGGGGGGGGCTTTTTTTTTCTTTTTTTTTATTTGGTTTCTGTGTTTAATAAAATATCAACATTCTTGTGTTATTTAATGCCGAAGCTAATCATGGTGGAAGAACACTTGAGGTACTATTTAACCAATAGGAGGGGTGATTTGGGATTCATGCCTTTCCCAAGTGTGATGGTTCGAAAAAGGGAATGTAATAACGCGATTGGAGTTCTATCCCATTTACTACTATGTAACAGTACAACACGTTATCCACAACATTAAAAAGGATCCCCGATATTGTTTTTATTTGACGCTTGACAATAGTAACCACAATAATAAATATAAAAACAGCCTTAAATTATTGAATTGGTTTCTTTGTTTAATAGCATATCAACCTTCGTGGGTAATTTAATGCCAAAGCTATCCTTTTTGAGGGACAGTAGAATTTAACCTATAGCTAGGAGGATAAGGAGGTTCATACCTTTCCCAATGATATTTGTCTGAAATTGAACGTAGTAGCGCGACTGGTAGTAGTCGGATATAATTTCTCAATCAAGATTCAAACGAGAAACTTTCAAGGATATTCTTTGAAAGGAAAGAAACTTTATTTTAAATCCGCAATTATACTCATTGTCCTTGTGGGTAGAGTGTTCGTCAATGGTCCTGGGGACCTGGGTTCAATCCCAGATAGCACAATACCAAAGACTTTAAAAATGGTACTTGATATCTCCTTGCTTAACACTCAGCAATATAAGGTATGTATCGAGGGTAATGTGGAGCAATCTAGGGAAAATAGTAGCGGCCTCCCCTACACCTCAGTGTAGTAGCTATCAAAAAGGGAGCCCTCTAGCCGTCCTCGACTACGGTCGCCAACTTTATTTTACTTACTATGTGCGTCTGATTCAGCTTTATGATGGAATCGATATTAATATTTTTTGCGTGCCTAATTCTATCATAGGCAGCTCATGACCTCTTGCTGGGGTTTAGAATACTTTGACTACATTCCTTGTGCACGGGTAAGACTTACCTGAAAATATTGTGTCTTGGGTATGACACTAAACTGCATCGGATTTTGAAGCTCCAGTTTTGAACATTTATGGAGTTTGGAGTACTCTTATAATGCTATTATTCCCAGGTATACTTTAACCCGAAGTGTCAGAACCTGTTGGGCTCCTGCCAAAGAGTTAAACTGATCTGTTTATAAATTATTTGTGTTCGATAGGACCAACTGCAAAAAAGAAAAATTACTCTTCAGAAACCCCACAAAAGTTATTGCGGCAGAGTTGATAAATACGTCGATCCAACAAACTTTTTTAAATAATGTGTTTGGTTAATAAATACGTCGATCCTACAAACTTCTTGTAAATAATGTGCTTGGTTGATAAATATGTAGGTCATACAATCGTTTGTAAATAATGTACTTGGTTCATAGATATTTCGATCCTACAAACATTTTGTAAATAATGTGTTTGGGTGATAAATACGTCAATCTTACAAACCTTTTGTAAATAATGTGCTTAGTTGACAGCTATTTCGATCCTACAAACATTTTGTAAATAATGTTTTTGGTTGATAAATACGTCGATCCTACAAACTTTTTAAAAGGTGCTTGGTTGATAAATACATCGATCCTACAAACTTTTGTAAAGAATGTGCTTGACAACAAACTAAGCAAGGCTGACAAAAACAAGAGGTTAAATTCTTTTATTAGTGACGCATATAAAAAGGATACAATGCTTAGTTCTCTCGTGGACCAAAATGGACTCCAAGTTGCTGGGCACGACTTGTCTGCATCTGGAGTGGATGCTGTTGCTTATCTGTTGACGTCAGCTGGTCTGCTGCAAGTGTGGAGATGCAGGAAATGGTCTGCAGTGATGCTGGAACAGCCGCTGTAGGTCTGGTTATGCTAGATCTGGTTTGCTATAGGTTTGATGATACGAGAAATGGCCTGCTGCAAGTCTGGTGATGCAGGAATTTGTCTGCTGTAGGTTTGGTGAAGCAGGAACTGGTCTCTTGCAAGTCTAGCTTGCTGCTGCGTTGTCGTCCAGTGGTACCTGCAAAGTCTAACTACCCTGCAACGGGTTTTAAGTAAAAGGACATAGGTTTGTCCTTAAGAGACTTTCTGAAATAGCTCTGATAAGAGCTGGTTAGTTAAACCTTAAAAGAGCTGGTGTTGATTTTCGTAATTAAGTTCTGATAATAACTGTTTAAGAGAGCTGTTGTGATTGGTCGAATCCTCACATCGGTTTTGCTGACTGGTACTTTGATCAGTTGAATCCTGCGCCGGCCACTGGTTGGAGCTTGGACATATGCTGCTGGGTCGGTCGGAAGCTATGCAATATCGACTGCTGTGGATAAGACCTTACGTATATCTCTCGCTTCGAGGCTTCTTGCGGCCAAGTGAGGGTAGTTTTCTTTCTCCCCACCCAGATACATTGAGGTACAAGGCTTTTTTTTATCGTTGAAGCCGAGCACGAGCCAAAGCTCAAATGCCTATAGGGTACTAAAATACCTTGTCTCTGTTAGTATTCCATTAGACAGTAAACCTAACCCTGCCAAAATAGGTAAAAACCAGGGGGAACGTCCCCTTGAAACTAAGAGGATGTCGGTCTCAGCCACCGGATACAAATGCTAGGCTTCCCAAGCACGAATGTCAGGTGGTCTTGACCGATTTGATCAATGCGACTTGACCAAACCCTATCCCCATAAACACAGTGGAACCCGAGTTTATATACAAAGGAAAAGCAATGTATCGGATGTTCTACCACGTGTGTGAGGGGTGAAAATTCTGTGCTATCAAAGCAAAAAGTCTCTCTTCTTAAATATGATTACTCATGAAATATCTCATTTTATTAACGAGAGAAACTTACAAATGCAACCCGTTTTGCTCCGTGGTTATAGACTATTCTCAAGATAAACGGCAGAAATAATTTATTGTGTTGGTAACGGAAATTTCCACTCGCCAATGAACGAGTGACATTATTGTTGATACCGGGGTTCGTGATTTCCTATAGTGGAGAAAAATTCCTTTAACTGGGATCATAAATGACACTTTTTAGACGGAAATTTTATATTTGAGAAGCTACGAAATTATAGATATAAATGTACAATAAACGCAATTCCCTAACCTCTCGGCATAAAATACACCAAAACAGGTTGAGATGCCGTTTAATTCAATCAAACAATTTTCTCAACCTATTCTAATACATGAATGTAATATTGTCACATATACATAGAAACTGCAGAATTTTGAGGTGGGGGTAATTTTATATTTATCGATAACAACCACGAGGTTAGCAATTAACGCAATTTCTCTATTACTCTACTTAAACCGCCAAACATTGTTAGTCCAGTATCTTCACACATATAAAAAATAACTTCCATCCACAAGTATGTACGTTACTCATTGACAACTTCATAACAGAAATACGCACGTACACATCTGAAATGAATAGGAAATAACTGTGTAAGTGGATAGCGTAGAAAAGACTGTGAGTAACGGGAGAGTATTCATGTTGAGTAAACGAAGAAAGCTTCTAACATAAGCTGAAATCGACAGGTCGCGCCCTTAAACAAGACAGATTTCTTTCTTTCTTTCTTTCTTTCTTTGTGAGGCGGTCTTTCGATGCCTCTTCCATCTCTTTTTTCTTTCTTTCTTTCTTTGTGAAGGGGGGGGGGCTTTTAATACTTCTACCATCTCTTTTTTCTTTCTTTCTGAGGCGGTCTTTTAATGCCTCTCCCATATCTTTATCCTTTCTTTCTTTTTGAGGGAGGCCATTTAATGCCTCTTCCATCTCTTTTTTTCTTTGTTAGGCGGTCTTTTAATGCCTCTCCCAAATCTCTTTCCTTTCTTTCTTTCTTTGTGAGGCGGGGGGGGTCTTTTAATGTTTCTACCATCTCTTCTTTCTTTCTTTCTTTCTTTCTTTCTTTCTTTCTTTCTTTCTTTCCTTCTCTGAGAGTCGGTCTTTCGATGCCTCTACTATCTCTTCTTTCTTTCTTTCTTTCTTTCTTTGTGAGGCGATATTTCAATGCTTCTCCCATCTTTTTTTTCTTTCTTTTTTCCAAGTGTCAAGAATGCAACGGAAGTTGTGAAGGAATCGAGGGATGGGGTTTGGAGAAGGAAAAACAACTTGGGGTGGTAAAGTCAATGCGTCGGAGTAAAGAGAATAATTAAAAATGACCCAAGTAAAGGAATCCAAACAAAATCAAAACAAAACAAAGGATCACACAGACCTATAGGAAACTGCTTAAAAAGATGAAGAAGAAAATTGAAAGAGAATGGGACGAACATCAAAAGCAAGAAAAGTGAAGGCAAGAAAGAATCAAAGAGAGAATAAAATAGCTGAAGAAGCTTATGTTGAGAAAAAAAGAATAAAAACAATGTAGCGACTGGAAGATGTGGACAATATGAACGCTAGATATATAAAAAGACAAAATATCTACGATCGTAGGATCGACGTATTTATCAACCATACACATTATTTACAAAAGGTTTGTAGGATCTACGATATGTATATATATATATATATATATATATATATAGAGAGAGAGAGAGAGAGAAGGGTGAGAGATAAAGAAGATCTTTGGAATTTTAGAAGAAATCAGTCGTTAAAAAGCGACAAGAAATAAAAACAAATAAAAAGCTAAAGAACTCCAGAAGAGAACTAAAATATCGGTAGCATCAGTAAACAACTCTTTTATTTGACTGAATGAATGTATAATTGATTAGTAGCTATAGGACACAAATGACTGTATCTAAATAAGTTCGGTAAATTGCAGCGCAAGTTTTTACTTCAAAACTTTGGATTAAGCCGAGACCTCAAACTCCATATATAAAGTTGGCTCTCGGCAGACCAAATAATCTTAATTTTATATAGTGTGCCATATCAGTACAGTAAAAATTATAATGTATGTACATTCAATAAACTGTGTTCACGTCTAATTATATTGTCATTACTCCAGTAGTGAATATTATAAGCAATTTTCTCTGAAATTAGTTATACACCACCTGAATATGAAGCATGTATATACTACACATTAGAGTTTATATTCATAAGAATTCACAATCTATTGCGCTATCATGAAACTATGCAAACAAACAACATACCGTAGTTTTCTGACTGGGTGCCGGGGAACTGTGACGTTCCGTTTAGTGTTAAAAGACGGTGCATCAGCTGGTAAAAACAGCGTTTCATACAATGTTGATATAATCCTTACTTACATTACAGTTTTATTATTCTATATTAATTTATTCAACATGTTTACCAAACACGAAACTTGCCCTGTCGACTGGGGCTGTAGAATAAGCCCCCCACCCATGAGTGTTCTGGATCAGACACGAAACAATCTGACGGTGAGCTTTGGGGAATGTGGAATATCCCTTCATTGCCATCTCTCCCTGGTCTACCCAGGCCCGCAGTGGTAATACCTGAAAGGGTCCTATCTATGGATCGAATAGAACTAAACTGTGTACTTATGCTAAATTGAATTGCTTGAAATAGATCTATGTTTACTTTTTAACTGCGTACTTATGTTAAACTGAATTATTAGAAATGGAACTATTGTTGTATACTAAACAGAATTGTTTGAGCTAGAACTGTTTTGATATTTAACAGCGTGTAAAAAAACTATACTTATACTAAACTGAATAGTTTGAAAAAGAACTGTTTATTTGTATAAAAATGGATTTGGCATTGAATAACCTACAAAGGTTGATATGCCATAAAACCCAAACAAGCAAGCAGACTCGAATCTGAGTTGGAAATGTTTGTGGCAGTCTTCTGAAGTTTACGTTTTGGTTTCTTTTGTTTAATGGCATATTAACTTTCGTGGGTTATTTAATGCTTAAGCCATGCTTCAGGAAGAACAGCAGCAATGCTATTTAACCCATAGCAAGGAGGATAAGGGGGTTCATACTTTTCTCTAGGATATTTGTCCGAAAGGGAATATAATAGCGTGAAGGAATTTCGAACTCACTTAGTACGATTCCACAGTCCAGCCTTTTAACTATTACACAATGAGGACACCCCCGTTGAAGTTTGCTGTAAGTGGTGTATATCGATTGTTAGGAGTACTGTTCCCCAGGTTAACCACTCTGCGGTAAATGTTAGATATTATCCCTGTCGTATAGGTCAATCCCTGGTTTTGTACAGTTTTTTTTTTTTTTCAGGCTTAAAAGGTCACCTACAGTTCACGGTTGCATCAACTTTCTTTTTTTTTTTAATAAAAAGATCAAATTTGAAAGGAAAAACAAGACTTATTCTTGCTCAGTCGGCTGGGTCTGTAGAATACACCAACTGCTTCTCTGCAAAGGGGTAAGACTCCCCTCACAACGAGTGTCCTGGTTATGGCACTAAAAAATCTCATGGTGAGGTTCGAGAAATACTGGAGCTTTGGGGAATGCAGAGTACCCCTTTATTGCCATCGCTCTCAGGTCCACTCTTGCCCTGAGTGATAGCACCTGGTAAGGGTCCTATCTATGGGTTAAATCGAACTAAACAGTGTTTGGCGTTTACTGTTTTTATACATTTAAACTGCGTATTTATGCTGAACTGAATTGTTTAAAATATAACTGTTTTGACATCAAAACTGCGTATTTATTATCTAAAATTGGACTGTTTTTAACATTGAAACTGTACTTACACTAAACTGAATTATTATATGTAACTGCTTGAATAGTTTGAAATAGAAATATTTTTGACAATTAAACTGTGTACTCATGCTAAACTAAATTGCTTGAAATAGAACTGATTATTTACATAAAAATGGATTTGGCGTTAAATAATCTACAAAGCTGATATGCCATAAAAATCCAGACCAAACCAAACCAAACCAAGACTTATTCCTGACGATTTGGTGTTACAAAGTGAAAATGCAATTCATTCCACTTAAATAAATCAATTTGCTAAAAAACCACAAAAACACATATTTAGTGTCACATGCCCCATCATGTGTTGTAAGGATTAGGGAGCTTGGCTCGCAAACCATTTTTATATAGTCCAGTTTTTACTGTGTTCTGCAAAGTAGTGGCATCCTTCCCACTGCAGTTTAACCTCGTCATAATCTTTCCACCTCGAAGGGACCTGGTCATCGATAAGAGGTTAACCGCGAGAACTCTCGCTATATGTAGGAGAAACGATCATTTAAGAGTTGAGGATCTTAAAAAGGCTTTGTTGATCTATCAGTCAGTTAACGGCCGAGGACAAAGGTTTAAATTTCAGAGCTAGCAAAACTGTACCCCACTGTAGGTTAGCAACGATTGTTGGAACAACATCGAGTCAAGAAATACCACTTCACATCACCTCGCTTTTTAGGTCGGCCCGGTAAGAGATTGAAACACACGAAAAAAGTGAGTGATATTTTTCTCGGAACAAGTGTCTGCCTTTTTCTACTGTCTTCTTTGTCTTCCCTTCTTTTGGTCTGTGTCTCCAGAGATATTCATCCACAACTAGCAATACGACCGTCCTACATACAGGGTGGAACGATAAAATTGTCGTCTAAAAGAAAACAACACTACAGCTTTATTTTAAAACTTTTATCGAAAAAATCAATTCAGGTAACTTCATTGTGTAGTAGAGCTGACATCTATTCAATGTAGCCGCCTTCAGCCTCAATCACCACTTCGATACGGATCCAGAACTGGGAACATGTCTTTCCACGAGTGCCAGCGGGAGCGCGACGAATACTCGGCGGATGGCGGCGATCAGGCTGGCTTTGGTGTTGTGGGAGGTCATGTTGGTGATGTTCTCGACGTATGACCAAACGAAGTAGTCTTGCGGGTTCAGGTCAGGGGAGGAGGGGGGCCTGTGTGAGAAGTCGTAGCACTCCTTCTGAAGCCAAGCCTGGGTCTCTTTGGGCTTGTGGGCCGGCGCCGATCCTGCTGCCACACCCAGAGTCTACCACCGGACACTTGATTGCACCAGGGGATCACCACACTCTTCAACACATCCAGGTACACTTTGGTGTTGACTTTCAAGACGATTTCGAAGATGTGAGGTGGCATGATGTTGCCCTCACTTGAAACCACACCAAAGATCATAACCATAGCCGGAAACTTTGTTTTCATCACCCTGGGCACGTCCCTGTTATTCGTGGCAATCCAAATTTGCATTTTCAAGGTGCTGGCAATGGTTCCGTTGTCATAACTTGGATCGGTAGAGTGCATGAGTTGTACATTCGGCGCATCTCCGATCTCGATCGTTGAACATTGTGTCACTTTTAAACAAGATGGAAGGCTCCTGTCGCTCTTGGGATTTGTACACAACTGGCCAACTAGTTGATGGTCTACAACAAAAAAAGAAAATCGGTTTTCATTCAACGGAAATGGAATCATGTCGTCTTTTCTAGGGCGACAATTTTATCGTTCCACCCTGTACTAGTGGCAAACTAGACTCAGCTTAACGAGGTAAATTATTCGAGGATTATTCAATCAGGCGAATTTTACCAAAGGAGTTCGCAATAGAAAACTGTGTTTACAGCTGGACCTTTTTCAAGGAAATCAATACAGATGCGTCCTTTGATATCCCAGATGACTGTAAGCATGAGCTTCTTTATTGACTGCTGCGTTCGGACGTTCAAGCCTGAAGCAATCTGATTTTCCACCAATTCAAATAGCCTCAAAACAAATATTTTTGAGGGATTAAAATATCTTTTGCCCTGAGCCAATTACAAACAACGTAGCGTTTACATTCATGAGAAAAGAATCAGAATTTTTTTTTTATTATTATTTGCTTTACTTTTTTTTTCCCACTGAATGACCTCCATATTTTGTGTCAAAGAAAATAAGATAAAGAACTATTTTACTCTACAATTTTACGTAATATGGTCATACACCTATCTGGGTAAAAAAAAACAATTCTATTTAAAATGAGAGAGATTTCATTTAGTGAGTTAGTGATTGATACTGAATTTTCTTCTTGGACAAGAACTGTTTTAGTCTACGATGATAAGCAAAAACCTAGCATTTTTGAAAGCTTCTTAAATACAGTAACTTATAAAAACAATAGCATCATAAACTTACTCAGCCTTCAGAATCATCGGTTAGAATATTTTTAGGTATTCTAATATTTCCTGAGTGTGATTTAGAGGCGATTGATAGGTCGTTGTACACTTCCAAACTTAACAGTAACTATTTCAGTAAGATTTCAAGTCATGCTTGGGTATTTTACTTTCAATCTTATCAAAATCCATCAACATTTCGAGTAAAGAAACCATTTTTGTATAACACATACTCATGTATAACACGCTTCCCTAACTTTGGATTACGAAATTCTGGTGCGAAAAATCTCGAGTAGAATAAGCACTGACATTAGAGATTTTGTCGCTACTCGTATTAACCTAAATTTGTTTAGCATTTCATGTACTGACAAAAAATAGGAATTTATATAGTTTAAATTGTTTTAAAACACCAAATTTGCTCAGTATTTTCAGGAAACATTTTTCACACAAAAATAGGCATCAATGTTCATTGAGGCATAAGACAGGAAAAGGTCGATTATATAGTTTTCATGTATAATACCCATTCTTGACTGTTGGGATGAAAAATCTAGAAAAATGGAACGTCTTATACATAAAAAATAATCACAGTAAGTACTTTTGGCAACTTTCTACTACTTTATAATACGTATTACATTTGTTATTGCAAATAAAGTGAGCATAATATAACGCGATGAGTTGAAAAGGTGTCGAAGCTGAAGGAGATTGCATATAGAAGAAACGGTGTCTAAATTAACGGTTTGCTAGTCATAGGGACTTCTGTCTAAATGAGTTACAGCCTATTCTAGATATATTTTTTAAGAACTTTAAATGCATTTTGATCGTTTTAGTTTTTTTAGCAAATCATGCATCACTCATAAGAAATAGCTTTGTTATACGTTTTCTATGACAAAAAATTCATCACAAAGACAATATTTGATATTAAAAGAAATACAGCTTTACAGAAAAAGATGTTTTAAAGGTGCTTCAACACTAGAATAAGTATGCTGAAAACCATGTGGACTATTTTGAAGGGATTTAAAGTTTTATTCATTTTTTTTTTTTGTACATACACATATGTACCAAGCCCTCCGCTCGGGTAGGATATGACACAAGGTCAATTTTTAGGCGGAGTTTAACAGGTTTGAATTCAGAGTTTTCCTTCTCCTAGACTAGTTGCGTCACCAAGGCTGAAGAACCTAGTATGTCCTATTATTTATCCATATCTGGAAGGAGAATAATTGGATTCATACCTTTCCCAAGGGTATTAGTGCTATGTGAAATGCAATCAGTCTCGTCCAGGATTTGATCTCTTGTCACCGAGTCCATTTCCAACGACAATAACCATTACACCACGGGCACCTCCTTAATTTTTTTTTTTTTTGTTGTTGTGAGGTACATATAGCTTCACTCTTTATACTTTTCGAACATAACTTGCATATATATCTGCATGGAGCAAATACAAATCAAGTTTGATTTAATTTTTTAAACCTACAATCACTAAGAGTAACGGTTATCATCATAAGAAATAGAATCAGTGATCCGGGTTCAAATCATGGACGAGGTTGATGCATTTCACTTCACATTATTGCACTTGGGAAAAGCGTGAATCTATGTTTTTCCACAGCTATGGGTAAATAATAAGGCAGATTGAACTATTAAAGCTCGGTATAGCAACGGGTATAGAAGGACAACTCAAAATTTAAAACAGTTGCAGACCAGAAGAAAGATCGGCTCTGCCAGCTTATTCCTACACAAGGCACATTACATGAGAAGTTTCCCCCACGACGACAAAGAAAAGCAATAGATTACGAAACCTACGAAGAATACGCTGTTTGCTTAAGCAGGAGTTTCCCCATTATTCTAGGTGAATAAAAACAAACAAATAATGTTTACAATGAAAATCTTTTGACACAGAAGATGATAAGAGACATTTTCAAATTATGAAAATCACAAATTAAGTGCAACTCTTATAAAACAAGACGGACAAACATAAAATAAAATTCTCATTTGTTCTCACCAATTAAAAAAAAAGATTAAAGACAAAAAAAACTTATTTTATCAGATCTTACAAGATATCCGCGCAATAAGGCAAACTGATGACAGTTAGGGCAAGTGTATGCGAAAGGGAAAGATTTACAATCGAGTCGAATCTCAGGTCTCTTGTTGGTAAAGATAGCTGACGGGTAATTTAAATAAGGAGAGGATAATTGTGATTGTTTGGTAAGGTTACTTTTCTTTCTTTCTTTTCCGCTTTTCTTTTTCTTTTTGAGTTTAGGTTTTAGGGTCGGTAAAGAGATCAAAGGGTGTACCGAGACATTTTATCGTCAACTTCTCTAAACGAGTGGAAGTTTACTTGTTTGAGCGATATCATGGCGTATGATATCTACCTCGGCCTGACTGTTGTGGCCATTTCGGCGTGTTTGAATGTCATTCAAAAGAGATTGACGCGGAGATAATAACAACAAATGGGAATCAGTGATACCTGTGCCCGTTTGTATAGAAGCTCTGTTATTTGACTTTTAAAATAAGTGAGTTTAAGAATAAAGAAAAAAGAAAAAAAGGCTAAAAATGTTTAAAACCTTAGCAATTAATATTGTGATGCTATTGAGACAGCAGCACTGAACTTTTTAGCTCTAATTTTTTGGTATAGCACGCTTAGCATGGAGATTATCATCATGTAGGGGGACATGTTATTTGGTAGATATGCTTAGTCCCCCAAAATTTAATGTTGTTGTTTTGCTTAGTGGTATGTTATGTTTGAAAAAAGGCACATGGAAAAAGGTAAAATAGGCACATGGAGACAAATGCAGTAAATGAAGTAAATGAGTAAAGATATGAAACAGCGCGGACAAAAGGAACATTCAAAACAAGGTGACAAACGAAACAAATTTATATTCAGAACAAAACATGCAATGATACATTTAAAATATTGCTATGGTTCTATATTGTTTGTAAAATAGTCTTGTGTGTGTGTGTGTGTGTGTGTGTGTGTGTGACTAACATAACTAAAACTACGGAAAGGGTTAAATAATAAAAGTGTCCTATTCATGTCGACTATGAATTTCTAAATATTCGTTTCTTTCTGTGTGTTCGAAACAATTGCAGTTTTCGAGGCTGGAAAAAGTCTCACAAACAAGGAATATTGCAGAAAAGTAGGTTTGCATGGTTTATCCATTGTGTGGCTTTTGACGTCTGTTGGTGAATTAGTGAATCATACTGGAGAGAGTGTGTTAGCGCTGCAAGAGAAATTGGGAAAAAGAGGAAGAGTGTTTGAAGACGAAGTATTTATAGAAAATACGTGTCTTGGAATCGGCTCCAAAAAACGCAGGACGAAATTCAGATGAGGACGTAGTTTTAAACATTGATCACGTGGTTCTCCTGGCCAATGGTTTCCCGAGACTGAATATTTGCTTGCATCCGCCATCTTTGTTATGGGAACAAGTGGCATACCGCCCAATTTGAATTATAGGAGTGTAAGTCCTATAATCATTTAAAATGGAATCAGTGACCTGAGTTCAAATCTTGGACAAGGCGCCTTTTTTTCCTTTGTTTTTATTCCGGGCTAATATCCTTAGGAAAGACATGAATCCATCTATTCTTCTCCAGCTATGAGAAAATTGTTGAGTAGACTGAGTTCTATAGCTTTGGTTGAGCAACCAGTCTAGGAGAAAGAAAACACTGAATTTAAACCGGCTGCTTAAAAATAGACCAACTCGTGGATGCAGGGCCCAGTAAATACCTTACATTTTTGTTTATTCCTATTCCACTTCTCTTTATTTTTACATCACCAATTTTAAAAGTCAGCCTGAGTTTGCGAGCGAAGTTCTATTAACAATAGAACGTCAGCCTGTTATTTCGGGTTCACGGAGACTGCTACAGATTCTAATTATACGAAAGTCCGATCGAGTGAACATTCAGCCTTTCTTTTAATAGAATGAAGAGAGGACTTAAAAAAAGGAATCTGCGCTCTGTAGTCAAATTTGAATGGGATTTGTCCTTGAGTTTTTTGTGAAATTTGGGAGGTCAAATACCGGGCTTAAAGAAACTAAAAATATAAAAGTTCAAAGTGTTAAATAATTTAGCATTTTCAGCTCATGGTGTGGTTTTTGTTTTTTGTTGTTTTTTTTTTTTTAAGTTATTTCATTCTTTTTGATCCTCGAGCAAAACTTTTCTTAATCTTTAAATTCCTTCAAAAGAAAATACAACTGCATTCTCGGTCTTTTTTCGCTCTCTTTTCTGTGTTTACTGTTTTTTCTGTGTATTTTCATCGTATTTTTTCCTATGTTTTCTTTTCTCTTTTTTATCATTAACCTCTTTAGTTCGTTCTTTCTTTCCTTCTTTCTTTCTTTCTTCACACCGTAATTATTTGTGCATTATACGTACCTGTATATAATACGTACCTATAACTTTGTCCAACGAAATTCTCGACAAAAATTTATTATATATAATTTGCATTGTTTTTTTCTTCAGCTGATTTTCAACATATTTTCTCTTTATTTTTAGTTTTGTTTTATTCTTTTTTTATTACTATCTTCATATTTTTTCAAAATGCTTTTGTTTTTTGTTTTTTTTGTTTGTATGTTTGTTTGTTTCTTTCTTTCTTTGTACCATCATTATTCGTGTAAAATTTTATAACCGAACTTTATGCTCCGAACTTCCTCAGGGAATTTCTCATTCATTGACGTTTGAGAATTCGTAGCAGCAAAATGTAAGCAAAATTTAACTCCTGTTCAACGTTTTATCCGACAAGATGGTAAAAATAAATGGAAAAGTGGATAAGTCAAACATTTTATAAGTATTTATAAAGTTTATGTTAGGAAACACAAAATTTAAACAGTATTTAGACAAACGCCCGAACTTGTTACCGAAAAAAAAAAAAGAGCATGTGTCAAGTATTACCTCACACCAACAGAAAAAAATATAAACAAAAACAAATTCCTGTGGCTACTAGATTTTTCTTTCTAACTTTTCACTAACAATCAGTTCGGTTTTAGTAGTGATTGTTTATGAAAAGTTAGTTTGTACCATATATATAACTTAGTTCCGGTCATGACGTCCTAAATATAATGACATGCGAGGCAACCCCCCCCTAAAAAAAACAATTGTTAATTTTTAGATCTTGTGTGTAATACACACCAACAGAAGTGCGTATTATGCATGAATAATTACGGTATTCTTTCTTTTTGCGTTTTTATCGCAAGTATTTTCTTTCTTTCAATTTTTTTACCCTTTTTATTCCACTATTTTCTGTTACAATTTTTGTTATATTTCGCATTTCCTTACCTTATTATTTCATTTATTTCAGATGATACAAATTCATTCTTTCTTTCTTTCTTTCTTTCTTTCTTTCTTTCTTTCTTTCTTAACTCCTTTCTTTTTCTCTTTTAACCTAATTTTTCGTTCTTTCTTTCTTTTTTCTTTTTACTGGTTTTAGAGCTTTTCTTTTTCATTTTTCTTTCTTTCTTTCTGTTCATTTTACCGGTTTTCTTTTTCCTATTTACTCTTTATTCTTTCTTTCTATTTGTTGTTTCTAAATTTTTTCTTTTTTCTTTTTACATCTCTTTCTTTCTTTGTTTCTTTGTTTCTTTCTTTTAGCACTTTACTCTTTCCTTTACAAGTCTTCATTCTTCCTCTCATTCCCCTTTTCTTTTCTTTCTTCCCATAACTATTATTTTTCTATCTTTTTTATTCTTTGTAGCGACTTTTTAGTTTATATTCTTTCTTTCTTTCTTTCTTTCTTTCTTTCTTTCTTTCTTTCTTTCTTTCTTTCAAAACTCCTGTAACCACTGCTACTTTTAAAAAATATTGTTTAGTTTTTCCTTTCCCGTTTTATTTCTTTTCTTTCTAAATTGTTTTTATATTTCTTCTTCTTCTTCTTCTTCTTCTTCTTCTTCTTCTTCTTCTTCTATCCCTATTTATTTTTTTCTTAAATTCTCTTTCCATTCTGTGTTCCTGCGATTTAGCGAAGTCAGCTTGTCTCGAAAAGGTCTTCCTCTGACGGATTATGCCAACAAGAATTTCTGGAACCAATTAGAATCTAGACTCTGACTGTGGGTGGTGCCTGATAACAATGGAAGATGTCTATCATTATCTTAGAAACTTCTTAGTGTATCTGAGTCTCTAAAGACGGTCTCTTCTTACAAGGGCTTTTCTCACGACGTCACTGTCGCTTCTATTACAATCCACATGTCAACAGTTTTTCCTTGATTTCGAGAAATAGTACTTTTGTTTCGCGGTAGACTTATGCTTTTCGTTTTTCGTTTTTTTTGCGAGAGGATTTTTTCGACTGAATATAACAAGAGTTGGTGACAGTCCTACCCCCAACACCCATCACAAAAATCCCAGATTGTAATTTGGAAAATACCAAGGTTTCTACAGACCTACCGCAGAGAGGGAAGCAAAATCTTCCGTTGAGTCACAAAAACAGTGTGCGCATTGTTGCTCTCTCCTTCTGGGATATATCTATCTATTTTTCTTTTTCTATTAATGCTACCAATTTCCGTATTCTCTCTCTCTCGATTATACAATCGATCTCGCTATTTATGCATGCGTCTACGTAGGATTTAATGTAAATGTATCAATCTAAAAAGTAATTTCCAAAAGTCGGTTTTGAAATCCATGTAACCGTATGGATATTATGTACTGATTTTTAAGGTATGCAGTCTTTCTCCGAGGGAAATTCAGATCACCTCGGATACTCAATACAATTGTCTACTTGAAAAATCTGCAACACCAAGATGATTTAAATCGTTTTCCTACAACTATAACATTTTTGTATATAGAAGTTTTTTTCACATGAGGTTCTCATTCAATTTATTAGGGTTAGTAAAAAGTTTTGCAATATTTCTGGTTGTCTTCGTTTGTGACGGTGATATCATGTTACTGATGTATTTCAAGCTATGTGGTTGGCTATATCATGGTAGTTGGTGCGCTAACACGTTGTGCATTGTGGCACTTCGTGCTTTGAAAGCTAAAAAGATTAACGTACAGCGTAATCCAATTCGGGAACTTAAAATCTACAAGTTCGAACTGGGCCAAAACGCTGTCGAAGCAAAAAAAAAAAAAAGCAACAACATTTGTTGTGCGAAATGTGTAGGTGCATTGAACATATCAGGGTAACCTGATGGTTAAAGATATTTTGCTTGGATGACAAAAACCTCGATGATCAGGCAAGGTCAAGTGGGCCTAAAAGCGTAGATTCCGAGGACGTGCTACGAGACCTAGAGGCAAACCCAGTGAGAAGAACAAAGCGAGATTCAGGTGAACTCGACGTTTCACATTCCAGTGCGGTTTGTCATCTTCAGGACATCAACAAAAGCGTCCAGTGCTGCCGAATTATGGCTCACCCAAGCAAAATATTGCAAAACATTTGACTCCCCCTGATAATCTAAATCAATCTAGAAAGTTGTTTATCTTTTTGTTGTCACTCGTCCGGGAGACCTGGGTTCAATGCCAGGTCGCGTCATACCAAAGACTCTAAAATTGGTACTAGATACCTCCTTGTTTAACACTCAGCAATATAAGGTACGTATCAAGGGTAAAGTGGTTCAATCTTGGGAAAGGAGTAAAGCCCTCTCTTACACCTCGGTGTAATAGCTATTGAAAAGGGAGCCCTCTAATCGTCCTCGATTACGGTCGCCAACTTTACTTACTTATATTGAACTCAGCCATTTGCCTAATGAGTAGAGTGTTTGCAAAGGATCTGGAATACTGGGGTTCAGTCCCAGGTCGTATCATACCAAAGACTCAAAAATGGTACTTAATGCAGCTTTGCTTAACACTCAGTATTACAGAGTATGAATCAAGGGTAAAGGTGGAGGAATCAAGGGAATGGAGTAGCGCCCTTCCCTATACCTCGGTGTAGTAGCTATCGAAAAGGTAGCCTTCGGGTCGCCCTCGACTACGGTCGTCAATTTTGCTTTTGTTCATATTAGCTTTTATTACTTATGAAAAAAATTTGGACAATTACTTTTATTCCAAAAATATAGTTTAGACGGATTTCTTTTTATAAATGTGCAAAGTTCAGTGTACAATAATTTTATTGATTGACTGATTGATTTAATATCATGACAAACCATCTAGGATTATTTTGTGTCAAGAGGTATAGTCGAGTTACCAGATAGTTTAAGATATTTTACTTGGATGGCTAAATTATCGACGATCAGGCAAGGTCAAGGAAGCGCGTTCCTATTTATAGTTTTTGCATTGTTGTTTCTAAGGATTTTTTCGCACGTCTTTTAATGGGATATTTGAACCATAGATATTGCTCTAACAGGTACTACCACTCTGGATCACAGCGGAACTGGAAGTAATGGCAATTGTGATATAATTAGGGACTCCGGTTGATTATTCTAGTAATAATTTCTTTCAAAGCGAGATTTACCAGTCAACCAAAGATCAAGTGAAGAAGGAACATATATGAGAAAGAGATCCGAAGCAAGTGAGTGAGAGAGAGAGAGACAGAGAGAGACAGAGACAGAGAGAAAGGGAGAGGGAGAGAGAAAGAAAGAGAGAGAGAGAGAAAGAGAGGCTATAAGAGAGAAACGAATAGGAAGGTGAGTGTGTGTTTCCTCTAAGTCTGGGCCAGGATACCAGCCGACGCCCGGGTTAAAAACATCAGCAATAAATATCAATAACACGTATCGGCAACGAGTCGGCGAAAAGTTGTGATTAGCCGGAAGAAACTCAAACGCAAATGTTGTTAGAGGAAATGCAGGAGAGAAAACAAGAAATGAGGCGATATTGTAAAGACGACAGTTGAATATTAGCCACGATGTATAAATTACGGCGCTCGTTTTGGGTGAGCTCTCTGAAGGGGTCTCATACTCATCGCGAAGTTGGGAAGATGGGAACAGTGAGCATGCACATGTGAGAACTCCAACAGAAAGCGAGAAAGATAATTCAAAGTGTCTGTATGCTTGCTCTCTCTCTCTCTCTCTCTCTCTCTCTTCACGACGTTTTATTTCTCTCAGTCAAGCTAAAGCAGTCAACGCATTTTTAATGTTTCTCTTTTCTCGACAACTATTAAGAGGTGTAGTGACGAATAAACTTATTAGCGAACCAAAATAGGGATTTGTGTGTTGGTGTCTTCTTTTCAGCTCGGTGAAGGTTACGTCGAGGTTCGAATGAGAATTAAGGCGTAGTGCTACACGCATAGACTCGTTAAACATGTGGGGGTGTAAAGGACAATGTTGCGTTGCAGTAGTAGTAGCACGAACACCTATTTGAGAGCAGTAATATTACGCATAAAAAGGATAACCCACACTTCCCAGTGCTCCAGAACTGGAGCCTCGCCATCAGAGGGAGTTTAATGTCATACCCAGGATATAAGAATTTTGTATTTGTGAATATGTAGACAATTTATTGATTTGTTGTTTAAAATCACAATTTAATATCAAATAATTATAATGATAATAATAATTATAAGAAACATGAAAATGACGGTGATACTGATAACTGAAATAATTGGCGACTCAGTCACAAACTATTGGTACAGGGACTGGAGGACTTGGAAATAAAAGGACGAGTAGAGACCATCCAAACTAAAGCAATGTTGAGATTGCCAAGAATACTGAAAAGAGTCCTGGAGACTTGAGGAGATTTGTTGTTACTCAGACTCCAGGGGAAAACCATCAGCAAAATAATAATAATAATAATAATAATAATAATAATAAGAAGAAGAAGAAGAAGAAGAAGAAGAAGAAGAAGAACCAATCATATCAAGGCGAGAATAGATTAGACGCAACAAAATAGCAAATATAGACTATGCGGTAACAGAGATGAAACCATTAATCACATAATAAGCGAATGCAACAAATTGGCATAGAAGGATTACAAGGCGAGATACGACTGTGTGGGCAAGGTGATCCTCTGGGAAATGTGCAAGAAATTTAAATTTGACCATGCCAAGAAATGGTATATGCACAACCCAGCACCTGTCCTGGAAAATGACACACACAAACTCCTATGGGACTTTGATATACAAACGGATCACCTAATCACAGCCAGAAGACCAGAATTTATAATAATCAACAAAAAAAAAAGAAGAAAATCTGCAAAATTGTCGACTTTGCTGTCCCGGCTGACCACAGAATAAAACTGAACGAATGTGAAAAGAGAGATAAGTACCTCGACCTTGCTAGAGAATTGAAAAAACTATGGAATATGAAGGTGACAATTATACCAATTGTGATTGGTGATTTAGGCACGGTAACTAAAGGATTATTTATGGGCCTGGAAAATTTGGAAGTTGGCGGCCGAGTGGAGACCATCCAAACAACAGCATTATTGAAAATGGCCAGAATACTGAGAAGAGTCGTGGAGACTTGAGGAGACTTGCTGTCGCTCAATCTCCAGGGAAAGACCATCAGCTTACGCTGATGTGTAAAACTCTTATAAGTAAAAAAAAAAAAAGTAATAATAATAATAAGAAGAAGAAGAATGCGGGACCTAGAAAAGAAACTTAGGTACCATGAACGGCTGGTGCTCCCTTGATAGCCAACATAGAGGATCCGAAGGCATCCAATGAAAATTGGCTGTTCTTATTTCAGGAGTACAAACAAAGACTAAATCAAAAATGCATTTGAGAGATATCAAAGGAAAAAATGAACTTGTGAAAACAACAAAAAAGTAATCGATTACTATTATAATGGTAATCCAACACAAAGTGGATATAGAAAGCGGATGATAGAAATCAAGACAGAATCCGCTAAAATCAAAACAACAATTCTAAGACTTGCTGACAGAGCCATGTTTATTTTAAAGAATGTCTGGTTGTCTGACCAAAAGATACTAAAAACTTTGCACGGGTAAATTGATCAGAATATATTCAAAGAGAGATCCGTAAACGAATCGAGACCCAAAGTAAATCACCACTGAATCGAGAAACACATCTATATTAACACAAGCAGTCAGGACAAATGTAGAATCAATTATAGAAAAAATCATGCTTGAACGGAAGTCTTCAGAACTGTCCGAAAGAAATCAGAACTTGAAAGAAGTCAAAGTAGAGAGAGTTCAGAAAGAGATTCCGTCGGAAGAGGCCAGCACTCTTCAAATCGGGTCAGTGGCATTTCCACCAGGACAAACACCAATCCACAACTCCATCCTCTGTCACAGACTATTTGACCAAGATGGGCATCAAGACAGTTCCTCAGCCTCCCTAGAGTCCAGACCTAGCTCCCTGTGACTTTTGGTAATTCCCTAAGCTCAGATGCTGTCGTTTTGAGTCAATTGAGATGAAAGAAGCTGTGACGAAGGTCATTGACACACTCACACAATGTAAAATACAGCTTGGCTCACAATATGAGACAAGGTAAAAATTCTCACTGTGCCGTAAAAAAAGTGATGCGCCGAAAGAGATTGACCTATGAACTGCATGATAGTTATTTCCGCTCGATGATGATCACACCTGCCATTCCGAAGATAGCGGATGTGACACATCCCAATGGCCAATAATCGAAAGAAATCGCGCAGGTGTGCTCGGCTGATAATATGGGACAAGGTGAAGGTCCCACTTCAATGATGCACCGGAAGAGAGTGACCTGTGAACTGCATGGCAGTTATTTCCGCTCGACGACGATCACACAGGCCATTCCAAATGAGCGGAAGTAACACATCCCAATCGCCTGAGATCGGAAAAATTGCAGAGGCGTAGAGGCGTGTCTTTATCTCTGCGTGGGAGTTTGAAGGTAATATAAGGCCGACGAATTGAACAGAAGAAGACAGAGAAAAAAGGATCCCGCTGTTCAGGAAAGCTCTCTCGTCGTCACGCTGTGTGCGTTGTCTCGGCCATCGTCTCCTGACATCTAAAAGTTCAAGCCTCATCGACGAACGATCCTAATTCCTCTCCTGACTTCTCCTACTTCACACAAGCATCCGTCGAGAAAATAAATATATATTGTTATATACAAATTCCGTGTTGTTGCCACCTACTTCCCATCTCTAAAAACATCCAAATAAGGGGAACAAGACAAGTGCGGGACACTGTCGGAGAAGTAAGGACGAATTAAAAAGTGACGCTCTCCTGTGGATTCCTTCACACGGACGTACCAGTGTTGGCCGACAAACAAGAACTTGTCTACAACATGATGTAGCCTAGAAGGCCTGCCGGAAGTGATGTATGATAGAGACGAATGTAGCAAGAGAGTCAGGGAAATCTGTGCAGGGAGCGCGACATGATCCCGATGATATATATATATATATATATATATATATATATATATATATATATATTGTGTGTGTGTTAGTGTGTGTGTATTTAGGCAGCTGAAATTCTTGTTGACATATAATAGACATAGAAAGAGGAAAGACAAGGATTGGATTTGGATTGACTTTTTCCAAATTAGTTTTTTGCATGGTCACGATGTTTATGTTACAAATGAGAATAAACGCTTTCAAATAATTGTCTAGATCTCTTTCCGCCAAGAACGACTTTATCCTCATTTGCAACATCAAGCTCGCAGATAAGAAAGGGCCCATGAAAAAATTCAAATCCTTCTCTGTCATCTATAATAATGATAATGATAAATATGATAATATAATAATATAATATAATATAAAATAATAATAATATAAAATATAATATATATATATATATAATAATATATAATATATAATATAATATAAAATATAATAATAATGATAATCAATATTTCAAGCGACAAATTGGCAAAATTACACACAAGAAGATGTGGACTTAACTAAAAAAAGTGAAACTTTAAGAGAGAAACTGAATCTCTTTTAATAGCAGCACAAAACAACGACATAACGACCACCTATGTTAAAGGGAAAATGATAGATATGAAACCGCTAATCTTGTTATATAATTGCGGAGGGATTTTTTTATATTATCAATTTTCGTTTTGTATATCTTATCTTTCTGTTTAGCTAGGCTGAAAACCTTTCAGCTTAGTGCATGGGTTAGTTAGGTGCACACATCGAGAACAGGTGCTCACGCTCGTGCGGGGTGAATGTGACA
The DNA here is from genome assembly GCA_963585895.1 of Sepioteuthis lessoniana. Taxonomy (NCBI): domain Eukaryota; kingdom Metazoa; phylum Mollusca; class Cephalopoda; order Myopsida; family Loliginidae; genus Sepioteuthis; species Sepioteuthis lessoniana. The sequence goes on along the minus strand of OY757906.1, from coordinate 39,254,871 downwards.
ATCACAGATGTCACAATAAAAACCCCAGATAAGAAATATGACCGGGGACGTGAATGACGTCATACCCGGAAGCGACGAGTTTAGGATTTTGGGATTTGAAATAAAGCAATTAGCTAAGATTTAAACTCCAAACGATAGAGTTGAGATTCGAGTCTAGAGGAAGGTAGTCGATTTTTGGTCTCGCCTCGGCAAGACCATTTGGGGTCTACGAAATGTGCCGTGCGTTTGTTGAAGAAATTGTGTCTCTCTTTCCTCGTGTCGAAAAACCTTAAACATAAAAAGGTAAATAAAAGTTTCGTACCTGAACCAAAAGAGAGTCGTTAAGTGTTTCGAGTGTTTTTCGGATTCCTATATGCGTATGAACATTACGAACGTTTTATGCATGTGAATATCTTGGTCGTATTTTTGAACCTATATTAATATAACAATCTCATGATAAGCAAAAGCAGCAAATTAGTGCATACAGAATATAAAACTAGACACAGGTGGGTAAGGATGGTGATCCACAGGGAATCGAGCAAAAAATTGGATTGTGTCCATACTACCAAATAGAAGATGCACAAATGAAGATCCATCCTGGAGAAAGTAAAGCAAAAAATTCTTTTGAATTTTGAGATACACACAGGTCACCTGAAAACCATACCAAGAGTTTGTTAACAAATACAAAACAAAAAACATCTAAACAAATAGATAGACCAAAGAGTGAAAATCAAAGTAAATGAAAAGATTGGCCAGTACTTAGAACTTGAGAAAGAATTCAAAAAAGCTGTAGAATATGAAAATGACGGTTATACCATTTGTAATTGGTGCTCTTGAAACAGTCCCAAAAGGCTTGGTACGGAGGCTGGGTTGGAAACCAGAGAAGAAACGATTGGTTAGTTGGTTTGTTTGGTTTTATGGCATATCAACCTTTGTAGGTTATTTAACGCCAAATACATTACTGAAAACAGTTCAGTTTAGCATAAGTACACAGTGTAATTGTCAAAAACATTTCCATTTCAAACTATTTAAGCAGTTATATGTAATAATTCAGTTAAGTGTAAATACAGTTTTATTGTCGAGAAACAGTTCTATTTGAAATAATTCAGTTAAGCATAAGCACGCAGTTTAAGTGTAAGTACGGTTTAATTGTCAAAAACGTTTCTATTTCAAGCTATTCAGTTTACTCGATTCATTTTAGCATAAGTATGCTGATAGTTCTATTTAACCCATAGATAGGGCCCTGTCAGGTGCTACCACTCCGGGCCAGAGTGGACCTGGGAACGATGGCAATGAAGGGGTACTCCGCATTCCCCAAAGCTCCAGCACTGCTGGAACCTCACCATCAGATTGTTTAGTGTCATATCCAGGACACTCTTTGCGGGGTTCTTACCCCTCTACAGAGAAGCAGTCGGTTTATTCTACAGCCCCAGCCGACTGGGCAAGAGAAGAAACGAAGACCATTTAAACTCCATTGGCATAATGGTTAGAGTGTTCGCCAATGGCCCAGGAGACCTGGGTTCAATCCCAGGTCGACTCATACCAAAGACTTTAAAAATGGTACTTGATGCCTCCTTGCTTAACACTCAGCATCATAAGGTACGGATCAAGGGTAGAGCGGAGAAATCCAGGGAAAAGAAGTAGTGCCTACCCCTACACCTTGGTGTAGTAGCTATCGAAAGGGGAGCCTTCGGGTCACCCTCGACTATTGTCGTCAACTTTACATTTTACTTATTTTCAAGATCAGCCAGAATAATAAGAAGGATCCTAATGACTTGAGGAGACTTTCTCTCCCCCCTCTCTCTCTCTCTTATAAATGGACAAAACAATGTGCATTACATCCCTGATTAGAATCGCTTATCTTGGTTGGGCAACCGTTCTAGAGGAATGAAAATCTCTAAATTATGAACATGCAGACTGTCGTTTGGAAGTATCTGTGGCTCAGTGGGGTTCCATTCATCTGTTAGTAGATTATAAAAAAGAGTGGCTTTTTCTGTTAACGCTTTCAACACTATCACCTCTGTAGGTAATACAACAGTTTACATCTTTATTTGAATTATTGGATTATATATATTACTTTGCTTCCCTATTTCTTTTTGTACATCCCCGCTCTGTCTTATGTTACTTTCCTTTCTTTTTTTCATTTTTCTTTCTTTCTTTCTTTCTTTCTTTCTTTAAACGTATGGAGAAAAGCTTGACGGCAACTTCACAAGAATGCTGCCAGCAATATTGAACATGTGCTGGGCGCAGCAACCCACAAAGCAGCAGCTTTACTGCCACTTACTACCCATCACAAAAACTATTCAAGTTAGATGAACCAGATTTGCAGGACTGCTGGAGAAGTAGAGACGAATCCATACGTGACGTACTCCTGTAGATCCCTTCACAAGGACGAGCAAAGGCAGGACGACCAGCTAGAAAGTAAATACAACAGCTCTGTGCCTATACATGATGTTGTCTTGAAGACCTACCGGAAGCGATGGACGATATAGAAGGGCGGAAGGAGAGAGTCAGGGATATCCGTGCTGATGGCGCGACATGGTGATGAGGATGATATATATATATATATATATATATATATCATCAAGTCGCGTTGACAGCATGGATTTCTCTCTCTTTCTATATCACTCCTTACAGTTGTTTTTTCTTCGTACGTCTTCTAAATTAAATCCAGTGTTCGCACCAAGTTAATGTAAGTTCTTGCTGGTCGACCAACACTGGAGTGTCTCTGTGTCTGGCAGGTCTTGTTCGTCTTACTTGAATGAATTTTGATACGTGTGGTAAGTGGCCGTAGGGTACTTTTTTCCATGTTATTTCGGTTTTCCACAATTCAAATATGATAAACAAGACATGCTGGGCATTGCTGACGAAGCAAGAACGTAATCATAAGCGACTTTCTCTTATGGACTCCTACACATGGACGTTCCAGTGTTGGCCGTCCAGCAAGTACTGCCGTACATCAATTCTGTGAGGACACTGGGTGAAGACAGGAAGACCTACCAGGAACGGGTGGTGCTAGAGATGGATAGAGTTTGCGAACTCTATGATATCAGCACGACATGATGATATATATATATATATATATATATATATATATATCGAGAGAGAGAGAGGAGGGACAAATATATATATATATATATATATATATATATGCAAATTTCATTAAACATAATAGACATTTTATGCCTACATATTCTCTTTTGGATCCGTTCGAATTCCCGTATTTCTTTTATCGTATTCGGGGGGAACTGATTAAGGTATTGTCCATAGTTGTATGTATCCCTAGTACTTTCTGCCCGACTTTGGGCCATCATCAGGGGAGAATCTGTTACAAAAGTGATGTAACTTTTGTTTTAGCAAATTACTACTGTGTAAGGACGTCTTTGCTGTTGGAGATTATGGCGCTTGCTTTTAAATGTAATTCTGTAAATAGTGCCAGTAGCTAATTACACAGTAGTAATTTGCTAAAACAAAAGTTACATCACTTTTGTAACAGATTCTCCCCTGATGATGGCCCAAAGTCGGGCAGAAAGTACTAGGGATACATACAACTATGGACAATACCTTAATCACTTCCCCCCGAATATGATAAAAGTAATACGGGAATTCGAACGGATCCAAAAGAGAATATGTAGGCATAAAATGTCTTATGTTTAATGAAATTTGCATTAACAAAGAAATGCTGCCTAAATATGCATATATATATATATAAACATACAAACTAACAAACAGGC